>OZ038434.1:29788946-30523946 GCA_964036275.1 Litoditis marina
CAAAAGTGGGGATCGGGACATTATTTTCAATAATAATAAAAAATTCATTCCAATAAGTGGCCGACTCATTCAAATCCCTCTATTTCATTTTGTGGATAGGTCTTTGGTGCCCTGAATGGAACCCCTTATTCTCAGATGTTTTCTGTAAAACACAAAGCGGTTCCGTCATTATAAATCAGTTATCTCTTGTGAGAAAAATTGTGTGTTGAGAATGGAAAGTCGGGTGCCTATTGACTTTTAGTATCAGCACGATCTTTTTGATATATAGTGCGTTCTGCTGCTCCCATATCACATTCACGATTATGCTAAACACCCAGAAGAAATGATGATGGACTTTTTTAATATATAGTTTTTCAGGTTCTCGAATCTTTGGAATGAAGGTCCGTTTGGGAACCAAGATGATCACATATGTTTTTCTATTCTGATTTTTCAATAAATAAATATATATATGTTTTTATGAACGTATTGAAGAACATTATGTCCATTTCCAAAGTACGTTACCAAATAGAAAGTTACGAGTTTCTTTGCCAAACAAAAAGTAGAAACTGGAAGAGATATCGGAAAAGTTCAATTGAAAGCCGTTTGCGCTCTTTTCCTGTAACTGCGTTCATGTAGCAGCGCAATTCTGACATTTGAATGTTGGTCGGATGGCCTAATGGATAGCACCTTTGCTTTTGAGCTGGTTAGTTGCGGGCTCGATGGTTCGATCCCCGCCTGTGACCAATTATTTGCTGTTCCAAAATTACGCTGTGTACGTCCCAGGTAAACATTTGACACCCCCTTATGTACGCAACTAAAAAAAGCCGATTTCAGAAATTTTCGGTTCTTTTTTGCAAAAATACTACTATTGCCTTTCTATTCCGTAAACCCCTGAAAAAAATTCGAAAAATCAGTAACTTTAAACTTTTTTCCACTTATAGTTAAAACTCCACACTAAATTAATGAAAAATGTTTATTCGGGCAAACAAAATGTCAGATCATTATCAAAAAACACAGATACCAGGAGAGAAACAGATCAAAACATTGTGTATGATCTCAAAATTTAAATTCACGTTTTCGACATTCGTGTAAGCAAAAGTTGTGCGATCGTTCTGAGGAACGTCGTACGTGAGAACGAATCAGTGTTGGGAAGGTTTCTGCAAGTTTAGTGTCACTGAACATGGAAAAACAAACAAAGCTGTAACATCAGA
Organism: Litoditis marina; assembly: GCA_964036275.1. Classification (NCBI taxonomy): domain Eukaryota; kingdom Metazoa; phylum Nematoda; class Chromadorea; order Rhabditida; family Rhabditidae; genus Litoditis; species Litoditis marina. Next base: position 29,790,137 of record OZ038434.1, read on the forward strand.
AATAAGTATTATTGATGAGATGTGTCCAGTTAGCCGAAAGCCGAAAGTATCCGAAATGTCTCATTTTGGATAGTCAACAGAATTATAAAAAAAAGTGAGCCAATCAGCAGGGACAATCAACCTTTTCGGGTCAACTACGTATCAGCAATCTTGTAAAATGGCAAAACAGCACGAACGTATCACATAGTATTTATTGACATTTTTAGGTTATTTTCTGAATAACACTCAGTCCCAGTTAAACCAAATCTTTTCATTGGTCGAAAGTATAGCAACCATACACGTCTGAAACTGAAACTGAACAAAAATCAGCAATTCTGCAAAAGGTGATTTCAAAATTAGAATAATTTTCACACATCAACATTAATCCCAAGCAAGGCCATTTTGTGCAAAATTCACAGGTTCTTTGAGTTGTTCGAGTCCGCTGAACATTCAATTTCCGAACTCTTTGTTCTGTGGAACGAAGACATGCTGAGGTCAATTAAACGTCAGTAACTCACGTGAAAATCGCAATGTGAACATTTTACATCATACTGAACAGTAAGAATACCCTAACTTATCTCAAACCACTACTCAGTCCGCTGAACATTCAATTTCCGAACCCTTCGTTCTGTGGAACGAAGACATGCTGAGGTCAATTAAACGTCGGTAACTTACGTGAAAATCGCAATGTGAACATTTTACATCATACTGAACAGTAACAATACCCTAACTTATCTTAAACCACTACTTAGTCCGCTGAACATTCAATTTCCGAACTCTTTGTTCTGTGGAACGAAGACATGCTGAGGTCAATTAAACGTCAGTAACTCACGTGAAAATCGCAATGTGAACATTTTACATCATACTGAACAGTAACAATACCCTAACTTATCTTAAACCACTACTTAGTCCGCTGAACATTCAATTTCCGAACTCTTTGTTCTGTGGAACGAAGACATGCTGAGGTCAATTAAACGTCAGTAACTCACGTGAAAATCGCAATGTGAACATTTTACATCATACTGAACAGTAAGAATACCCTAACTTATCTTAAACCACTACTCAGTCCGCTGAACATTCAATTTCCGAACCCTTCGTTCTGTGGAACGAAGACATGCTGAGGTCAATTAAACGTCAGTAACTCACGTGAAAATCGCAATGTGAACATTTTACATCATACTAAACAGTAACAACACCCTAACTTATCTCAAATCACTACTCAGTCCGCTGAACATTCAATTTCCGAACCCTTCGTTCTGTGGAACGAAGGACTGCTAACGTGGTTTGCTAAATAATCAGTTTTTAAAACCTTCGTTCTGTGGAACGAAGGATTGCTGAGGTCAATTAAACGTCAGTAACTTACGTGAAAATCGCAATATGAACATTTTACATCATACTGAACAGTAAGAATACCCTAACTTATCTTAAACCACTACTCAGTCCGCTGAACATTCAATTTCCGAACCCTTCGTTCTGTGGAACGAACACATGCTGAGGTCAACAAAACATCAGTAACTTACGTTTAAATCGCGATGTGAACATTTTACATCATACTGAACAGTAACAATACCCTAACTTATCTTAAACCACTACTTAGTCCGCTGAACATTCAATTTCCGAACCCTTCGTTCTGTGGAACGAAGACATGCTGAGGTCAATTAAGTGGAACGAAGACATGCTGAGGTCAATTAAACGTCGGTAACTTACGTGAAAATCGCAATGTGACCTTTTCACATCATACCGAACAGTAACAATACCTTAACTTATCTCAAACCACTACTCAGTCCGCTGACCATTCAATTTCCGAACCCTTCGTTCTGTGGAACGAAGACATGCTGAGGTCAATAAAACGTCAGTAACTTACGTTTAAATCGCGATGTGAACATTTTACATCTTACTGAACAGTAACGATACCCTAACTTATCTTAAACCACTACTTAGTCCGCTGAACATTCAATTTCCGAACCCTTCGTTCTGTGGAACGAAGACATGCTGAGGTCAATTAAACGTCGGTAACTTACGTGAAAATCGCAATGTGACCTTTTCACATCATACCGAACAGTAACAATACCCTAACTTATCTCAAGCCACTACTCAGTCCGCTGAACATTCAATTTGCGAACCCTTCGTTCTGTGGAACGAACACATGCTGAGGTCAACAAAACGTCAGTAACTTACGTTTAAATCGCGATGTGAACATTATACATCATACTGAACAGTAACAATATCCTAACTTATCTTAAACCACTACTTAGTCCGCTGAACATTCAATTTCCGAACCCTTCGTTCTGTGGAACGAAGACATTCTGATGTCAATTAAACGTCAGTAACTTACGTGAAAATCGCAATGTGAACATTTTACATCATACTGAACAGTAACAATACCCTAACTTATCTTGAACCACTACTCAGTCCGCTGAACATTCAATTTCCGAACCCTTCGTTCTGTGGAACGAAGACATGCTGAGGTCAATAAAACGTCAGTAACTCACGTGAAAATCGCAATGTGAACATTTTACATCATACTGAACAGTAAGAATACCCTAACTTATCTTGAACCACTACTCAGTCCGCTGAACATTCAATTTCCGAACCCTTCGTTCTGTGGAACGAAGACATGCTGAGGTCAATTAAACGTCGGTAACTTACGTGAAAATCGCAATGTGACCTTTTCACATCATACCGAACAGTAACAATACCCTAACTTATCTCAAACCACTACTCAGTCCGCTGAACATTCAATTTCCGAACCCTTCGTTCTGTGGAACGAAGACATGCTGAGGTCAATTAAGTGGAACGAAGACATGCTGAGGTCAATTAAACGTCGGTAACTTACGTGAAAATCGCAATGTGACCTTTTCACATCATACCGAACAGTAACAATACCCTAACTTATCTCAAACCACTACTCAGTCCGCTGAACATTCATTTTGCGCACCCTTCGTTCTGTGGAACGAAGACATGCTGAGGTCAATAAAACGTCAGTAACTTACGTTTAAATCGCGATGTGAACATTTTACATCATACTGAACAGTAACAATACCCTAACTTATCTTAAACCACTACTTAGCCCGCTGAACATGTAATTTCCGAACCCTTCGTTCTGTGGAACGAAGACATGCTGAGGTCAATTAAACGTCGGTAACTTACGTGAAAATCGCAATGTGACCTTTTCACATCATACCGAACAGTAACAATACCCTAAATTATCTCAAACCACTACTCAGTCCGCTGAACTTTCAATTTGCGAACCCTTCGTTCTGTGGAACGAAGACATGCTGAGGTCAATAAAACGTCAGTAACTTACGTTTAAATCGCGATGTGAACATTTTACATCTTACTGAACAGTAACGATACCCTAACTTATCTTAAACCACTACTTAGTCCGCTGAACATTCAATTTCCGAACCCTTCGTTCTGTGGAACGAAGACATGCTGAGGTCAATTAAACGTCGGTAACTTACGTGAAAATCGCAATGTGACCTTTTCACATCATACCGAACAGTAACAATACCCTAACTTATCTCAAGCCACTACTCAGTCCGCTGAACATTCAATTTGCGAACCCTTCGTTCTGTGGAACGAACACATGCTGAGGTCAACAAAACGTCAGTAACTTACGTTTAAATCGCGATGTGAACATTATACATCATACTGAACAGTAACAATATCCTAACTTATCTTAAACCACTACTTAGTCCGCTGAACATTCAATTTCCGAACCCTTCGTTCTGTGGAACGAAGACATTCTGATGTCAATTAAACGTCAGTAACTTACGTGAAAATCGCAATGTGAACATTTTACATCATACTGAACAGTAACAATACCCTAACTTATCTTGAACCACTACTCAGTCCGCTGAACATTCAATTTCCGAACCCTTCGTTCTGTGGAACGAAGACATGCTGAGGTCAATAAAACGTCAGTAACTCACGTGAAAATCGCAATGTGAACATTTTACATCATACTGAACAGTAAGAATACCCTAACTTATCTTGAACCACTACTCAGTCCGCTGAACATTCAATTTCCGAACCCTTCGTTCTGTGGAACGAAGACATGCTGAGGTCAATTAAACGTCGGTAACTTACGTGAAAATCGCAATGTGACCTTTTCACATCATACCGAACAGTAACAATATCTCAAACCTATCTCTCAAACCTATCTCAAAAAACTTATCTCAAACCACTACTCAGTCCGCTGAACATTCAATTTCCGAACCCTTCGTTCTGTGGAACGAAGACATGCTGAGGTCAATTAAGTGGAACGAAGACATGCTGAGGTCAATTAAACGTCGGTAACTTACGTGAAAATCGCAATGTGACCTTTTCACATCATACCGAACAGTAACAATACCCTAACTTATCTCAAACCACTACTCAGTCCGCTGAACATTCATTTTGCGCACCCTTCGTTCTGTGGAACGAAGACATGCTGAGGTCAATAAAACGTCAGTAACTTACGTTTAAATCGCGATGTGAACATTTTACATCATACTGAACAGTAACAATACCCTAACTTATCTTAAACCACTACTTAGTCCGCTGAACATGTAATTTCCGAACCCTTCGTTCTGTGGAACGAAGACATGCTGAGGTCAATTAAACGTCGGTAACTTACGTGAAAATCGCAATGTGACCTTTTCACATCATACCGAACAGTAACAATACCCTAAATTATCTCAAACCACTACTCAGTCCGCTGAACTTTCAATTTGCGAACCCTTCGTTCTGTGGAACGAAGACATGCTGAGGTCAATAAAACGTCAGTAACTTACGTTTAAATCGCGATGTGAACATTTTACATCATACTGAACAGTAAAGATACCCTAACTTATCTTAAACCACTACTTAGTCCGCTGAACATTCAATTTCCGAACCCTTCGTTCTGTGGAACGAAGACATGCTGAGGTCAATTAAACGTCGGTAACTTACGTGAAAATCGCAATGTGACCTTTTCACATCATACCGAACAGTAAAAATACCCTAACTTATCTCAAACCACTACTCAGTCCGCTGAACATTCAATTTGCGAACCCTTCGTTCTGTGGAACAAAGACATGCTGAGGTCAACAAAACGTCAGTAACTTACGTTTAAATCGCGATGTGAACATTTTACATCATACTGAACAGTAACAATACCCTAACTTATCTTAAACCACTACTTAGTCCGCTGAACATTCAATTTCCGAACCCTTCGTTCTGTGGAACGGAGACATGCTGATGTCAATTAAACGTCAGTAACTTACGTGAAAATCGCAATGTGAACATTTTACATCATACTGAACAGTAACAATACCCTAACTTATCTTGAACCACTACTCAGTCCGCTGAACATTCAATTTGCGAACCCTTCGTTCTGTGGAACAAAGACATGCTGAGGTCAACAAAACGTCAGTAACTTACGTTTAAATCGCGATGTGAACATTTTACATCATACTGAACAGTAACAATACCCTAACTTATCTTAAACCACTACTTAGTCCGCTGAACATTCAATTTCCGAACCCTTCGTTCTGTGGAACGGAGACATGCTGATGTCAATTAAACGTCAGTAACTTACGTGAAAATCGCAATGTGAACATTTTACATCATACTGAACCGTAACAATACCCTAACTTATCTTGAACCACTACTCAGTCCGCTGAACATTCAATTTGCGAACCCTTCGTTCTGTGGAACGAAGACATGCTGAGGTCAATTAAACGTCGGTAGCTTACGTGAAAATCGCAATGTGAACATTTTACATCATACTGAACAGTAAGAATACCCTAACTTATCTTGAACCACTACTCAGTCCGCTGAACATTCAATTTGCGAACCCTTCGTTCTGTGGAACGAAGACATGCTGAGGTCAATAAAACGTCAGTAACTTACGTTTAAATCGCGATGTGAACATTTTACATCATACTGAACAGTAAAAATACCCTAACTTATCTTAAACCACTACTTAGTCCGCTGAACATTCAATTTCCGAACCCTTCGTTCTGTGGAACGAAGACATTCTGAGGTCAATTAAGTGGAACGAAGACATGCTGAGGTCAATTAAACGTCGGTAACTTACGTGAAAATCGCAATGTGACCTTTTCACATCATACCGAACAGTAACAATACCCTAACTTATCTCAAACCACTACTCAGTCCGCTGAACATTCATTTTGCGAACCCTTCGTTCTGTGGAACGAAGACATGCTGAGGTCAATAAAACGTCAGTAACTTACGTTTAAATCGCGATGTGAACATTTTACATCATACTGAACAGTAACAATACCCTAACTTATCTTAAACCACTACTTAGTCCGCTGAACATTCAATTTCCGAACCCTTCGTTCTGTGGAACGAAGACATGCTGAGGTCAATTGAACGTCGGTAACTTACGTGAAAATCGCAATGTGACCTTTTCACATCATACCGAACAGTAACAATACCCTAAATTATCTCAAACCACTACTCAGTCCGCTGAACATTCAATTTGCGAACCCTTCGTTCTGTGGAACGAAGACATGCTGAGGTCAATAAAACGTCAGTAACTTACGTTTAAATCGCGATGTGAACATTTTACATCATACTGAACAGTAACGATACCCTAACTTATCTTAAACCACTACTCAGTCCGCTGAACATTCATTTTGCGAACCCTTCGTTCTGTGGAACGAAGACATGCTGAGGTCAATAAAACGTCAGTAACTTACGTTTAAATCGCGATGTGAACATTTCACATCATACTGAACAGTAACAATACCCTAACTTATCTTAAACCACTACTTAGTCCGCTGAACATTCAATTTCCGAACCCTTCGTTCTGTGGAACGAAGACATGCTGAGGTCAATTAAGTGGAACGAAGACATGCTGAGGTCAATTAAACGTCGGTAACTTACGTGAAAATCGCAATGTGACCTTTTCACAACATACCGAACAGTAACAATACCCTAACTTATCTCAAACCACTACTCAGTCCGCGGAACATTCAATTTGCGAACCCTTCGTTCTGTGGAACGAAGACATGCTGAGGTCAATAAAACGTCAGTAACTTACGTTTAAATCGCGATGTGAACATTTTACATCTTACTGAACAGTAACGATACCCTAACTTATCTTAAACCACTACTTAGTCCGCTGAACATTCAATTTCCGAACCCTTCGTTCTGTGGAACGAAGACATGCTGAGGTCAATTAAACGTCGGTAACTTACGTGAAAATCGCAATGTGACCTTTTCACATCATACCGAACAGTAACAATACCCTAACTTATCTCAAGCCACTACTCAGTCCGCTGAACATTCAATTTGCGAACCCTTCGTTCTGTGGAACGAAGACATGCTGAGGTCAACAAAACGTCAGTAACTTACGTTTAAATCGCGATGTGAACATTATACATCATACTGAACAGTAACAATACCCTAACTTATCTTAAACCACTACTTAGTCCGCTGAACATTCAATTTCCGAACCCTTCGTTCTGTGGAACGAAGACATTCTGATGTCAATTAAACGTCAGTAACTTACGTGAAAATCGCAATGTGAACATTTTACATCATACTGAACAGTAACAATACCCTAACTTATCTTGAACCACTACTCAGTCCGCTGAACATTCAATTTCCGAACCCTTCGTTCTGTGGAACGAAGACATGCTGAGGTCAATAAAACGTCAGTAACTCACGTGAAAATCGCAATGTGAACATTTTACATCATACTGAACAGTAACAATACCCTAACTTATCTCAAGCCACTACTCAGTCCGCTGATCATTCAATTTTCGAACCCTTCGTTCTGTGGAACGAAGACATGCTGAGGTCAATTAAACGTCGGTAACTTACGTGAAAATCGCAATGTGACCTTTTCACATCATACCGAACAGTAACAATACCCTAACTTATCTCAAACCACTACTCAGTCCGCTGAACATTCAATTTGCGAACCCTTCGTTCTGTGGAACGAACACATGCTGAGGTCAATTAAACGTCAGTAACTTACGTTTAAATTGCGATGTGAACATTTTACATCATACTGAACAGTAACAATACCCTAACTTATCTTAAACCACTACTCAGTCCGCTGAACATTCAATTTCCGAACCCTTCGTTCTGTGGAACGAAGACATTCTGAGGTCAATTAAGTGGAACGAAGACATGCTGAGGTCAATTAAACGTCGGTAACTTACGTGAAAATCGCAATGTGACCTTTTCACATCATACCGAACAGTAACAATACCCTAACTTATCTCAAACCACTACTCAGTCCGCTGAACATTCATTTTGCGAACCCTTCGTTCTGTGGAACGAAGACATGCTGAGGTCAATAAAACGTCAGTAACTTACGTTTAAATCGCGATGTGAACATTTTACATCATACTGAACAGTAACAATACCCTAACTTATCTTAAACCACTACTTAGTCCGCTGAACATTCAATTTCCGAACCCTTCGTTCTGTGGAACGAAGACATGCTGAGGTCAATTGAACGTCGGTAACTTACGTGAAAATCGCAATGTGACCTTTTCACATCATACCGAACAGTAACAATACCCTAAATTATCTCAAACCACTACTCAGTCCGCTGAACATTCAATTTGCGAACCCTTCGTTCTGTGGAACGAAGACATGCTGAGGTCAATAAAACGTCAGTAACTTACGTTTAAATCGCGATGTGAACATTTTACATCATACTGAACAGTAACGATACCCTAACTTATCTTAAACCACTACTTAGTCCGCTGAACATTCAATTTCCGAACCCTTCGTTCTGTGGAACGAAGACATGCTGAGGTCAATTAAACGTCGGTAACTTACGTGAAAATCGCAATGTGACCTTTTCACATCATACCGAACAGTAAAAATACCCTAACTTATCTCAAACCACTACTCAGTCCGCTGAACATTCAATTTCCGAACCCTTCGTTCTGTGGAACGGAGACATGCTGATGTCAATTAAACGTCAGTAACTTACGTGAAAATCGCAATGTGAACATTTTACATCATACTGAACAGTAACAATACCCTAACTTATCTTGAACCACTACTCAGTCCGCTGAACATTCAATTTGCGAACCCTTCGTTCTGTGGAACAAAGACATGCTGAGGTCAACAAAACGTCAGTAACTTACGTTTAAATCGCGATGTGAACATTTTACATCATACTGAACAGTAACAATACCCTAACTTATCTCAAACCACTACTCAGTCCGCTGAACATTCAATTTGCGAACCCTTCGTTCTGTGGAACAAAGACATGCTGAGGTCAACAAAACGTCAGTAACTTACGTTTAAATCGCGATGTGAACATTTTACATCATACTGAACAGTAACAATACCCTAACTTATCTTAAACCACTACTTAGTCCGCTGAACATTCAATTTCCGAACCCTTCGTTCTGTGGAACGGAGACATGCTGATGTCAATTAAACGTCAGTAACTTACGTGAAAATCGCAATGTGAACATTTTACATCATACTGAACAGTAACAATACCCTAACTTATCTTGAACCACTACTCAGTCCGCTGAACATTCAATTTGCGAACCCTTCGTTCTGTGGAACAAAGACATGCTGAGGTCAACAAAACGTCAGTAACTTACGTTTAAATCGCGAAGTGAACATTTTACATCATACTGAACAGTAACAATACCCTAACTTATCTTAAACCACTACTTAGTCCGCTGAACATTCAATTTCCGAACCCTTCGTTCTGTGGAACGAAGACATTCTGATGTCAATTAAACGTCAGTAACTTACGTGAAAATCGCAATGTGAACATTTTACATCATACTGAACAGTAACAATACCCTAACTTATCTTGAACCACTACTCAGTCCGCTGAACATTCAATTTCCGAACCCTTCGTTCTGTGGAACGAAGACATGCTGAGGTCAATAAAACGTCAGTAACTTACGTGAAAATCGCAATGTGAACATTTTACATCATACTGAACAGTAACAATACCCTAACTTATCTTGAACCACTACTCAGTCCGCTGAACATTCAATTTCCGAACCCTTCGTTCTGTGGAACGAAGACATGCTGAGGTCAATTAAACGTCGGTAACTTACGTGAAAATCGCAATGAGACCTTTTCACATCATACCGAACAGTAACAATACCCTAACTTATCTCAAACCACTACTCAGTCCGCTGAACATTCAATTTTCGAACCCTTCGTTCTGTGGAACGAACACATACTGAGGTCAATTAAACGTCAGTAACTCACGTGAAAATCGCAATGTGAACATTTTACATCATACTGAACAGTAAGAATACCCTAACTTATCTTGAACCACTACTCAGTCCGCTGAACATTCAATTTGCGAATCCTTCGTTCTGTGGAACGAAGACATGCTGAGGTCAATTAAACGTCGGTAACTTACGTGAAAATCGCAATGTGAACATTTTACATCATACTGAACAGTAAGAATACCCTAACTTATCTTGAACCACTACTCAGTCCGCTGAACATTCAATTTGCGAACCCTTCGTTCTGTGGAACGAAGACATGCTGAGGTCAATAAAACGTCAGTAACTTACGTTTAAATCGCGATGTGAACATTTTACATCATACTGAACAGTAACAATACCCTAACTTATCTTAAACCACTACTTAGTCCGCTGAACATTCAATTTCCGAACCCTTCGTTCTGTGGAACGGAGACATGCCGATGTCAATTAAACGTCAGTAACTTACGTGAAAATCGCAATGTGAACATTTTACATCATACTGAACAGTAACAATACCCTAACTTATCTTGAACCACTACTCAGTCCGCTGAACATTCAATTTGCGAACCCTTCGTTCTGTGGAACAAAGACATGCTGAGGTCAACAAAACGTCAGTAACTTACGTTTAAATCGCGATGTGAACATTTTACATCATACTGAACAGTAACAATACCCTAACTTATCTTAAACCACTACTTAGTCCGCTGAACATTCAATTTCCGAACTTTTCGTTCTGTGGAACGGAGACATGCTGATGTCAATTAAACGTCAGTAACTTACGTGAAAATCGCAATGTGAACATTTTACATCATACTGAACAGTAACAATACCCTAACTTATCTTGAACCACTACTCAGTCCGCTGAACATTCAATTTCCGAACCCTTCGTTCTGTGGAACGAAGACATGCTGATGTCAATTAAACGTCAGTAACTTACGTGAAAATCGCAATGTGAACATTTTACATTATACTGAACAGTAACAATACCCTAACTTATCTTGAAACACTACTCAGTCCGCTGAACATTCAATTTCCGAACCCTTCGTTCTGTGGAACGAAGACATGCTGAGGTCAAATAAACGTCAGTAACTTACGTAAAATGCGCAATGGGACCTTTTCACATCCTACTGGACAGTAACAACACCCTAACTTATCTTAAACCACTACTCAGTCCGCAAAATAATCAATTTCCGAAACCTTCGTTCTGTGGAACGAAAAACAACTAGGGTCAATAAAAGGTCACTAAATCACGTGAGATTTTCAACATTGACTGTTACGTCATATTTAACAGAAAAGCGTAATTGAACGCGGTTGATGTTGTTTCTTTCTCAAAAGAAGAGAGAGTTTCATAAGTCTTACATGTGAAGTGTTAAACAAAACAAACTATTCTTAGCCCTTAACTAACGAGCAGTATAATTTACAGTACAGCAGTTAAACTCTAACAAAACAATGAAAAAAATTGGCAACTCACTTCCACGAGTTCTCTCACACTCATGAGCAGGCGATCATTTTGTGCTGATGTCTGAGCGGCATTGACAATCAGCTGACTCATGACCGTAACTTGTGCATCCGGTCGTTTAATAACATCCTATAATAAAACATTTTAAAAAGACGTGTTTTTCGACTGCGCACGAGAGTAATCTAACCTTTGATCTTTCGATAAAGGAAAAGCGAGTATCAGGTTCCACTATAATTGAACGAAACTTGGTTTTTTCACTCAACTGAAGGATTTTTTTGAGTTTGTTTTCCAAAAATAGTGTAAACACAGTACTCAGTAATGATTTTGTGTTTTCTGACCTGATGTATCATTGGAGTTTCCATTTTCCGCATGTTTTTCAGAAACGAATCTGCTTGCTCGAATTCTCCCACAGTCCTGGGTTTTGGAACATCTCGACAGTCGAAATGACTTCCACGTTGCCGAGCACTCACACAATCAGCAGCAGCCACCTGAAACAGACCGCACTGTACTGTCGGGCAGAAAGAATGCAAGAATATTGTGTTGTAAATTCTCATCAATAACTGGAACACCACATCTCGGATTTGTCAGTTACACGTTCAAGCTTGCTTATAGGAGAGCGAACTACATTACAAACTAGGTAAAGTGAGTGCCGAGTTTATAAACTTCGGTCTCCCCTCGGAATCGAACCTGCGAGCAGAGGTTTGGTAGAAGGGTGTTGATCACTGTTTTGTAAACTGAATATTCAGCGTAATAGTGGTGGAATAAGCCAAGTTGGGGTACTGTTACTGTTCAGTATGACGTGAAAAGTTCACATTACGATTTTCACGTAAATAACTGACGTTTTATTGAACTCAACAGTCCTTCGTTCCACAGAACGAAGGTTTTGGGAACTGAATATTCAGCGTAATAAGTAGTGGAATAAGCTAATTTAGGGTACTCTTACTGTTCGGTATGACGTGAAAAGTTCACATTACGATTTTCACGTAAATAACTGACGTTTTATTGAACTCAACAGTCCTTCGTTCCACAGAACGAAGGTTTTGTGAACTGAATATTCAGCGTAATAAGTAGTGGAATAAGCTAATTTAGGGTACTGTTACTGTTCGGTATGACGTGAAAAGTTCACATTAAGATTTTCACGTGAATAACTGACGTTTTATTGTCCTCGGCAATACTGGTCAAGATCTCGTACCAGTTTCCACGTTTTGATGATTCATTCAGGAACACATTCAACAAGAGTGTTTTAAGGTTTGCGAATTCGGTACACCTGTTTTATATTCCAACTCAGACAACACTTCAAAGCAAATGGTATCTTGGTATTTACGTTATCTTAATTATTAGGCACTCTGCAACAGACGTTTTTCCAAAGTGTGAAAAGCATTTAACCCTACGAGTCACCGCCCTATGTCAGCCAACAATCTAATAATTAGCAACCAGTATGCACCATACTTTATCATAATATAAGGTGGTCCGTTTGTGTACTGGTTCATAAAACGTACTATAACGCTGTTTTTAGTTCTGTTCACTGTATCCCTGTGTCGTTAATTTGAGAACTCAACATTAAGTAGCATCTGCTGTGTTTTTTTGAACTAACCAGACCTTAACACACTTCAATATTTAGTAAACTAAGAGTTGGGATATTCAGGATATGTAAAGTTGGGATAATCATAGTGTTCAGCATCACGTAAAAAGCTCTCCTCAATATTTTCACGTGAGGCTTCGTTCATACTTTTTGCAGTTGCAGCTAGATGCAGCGTAAATCTTGTCGAAAATACGCGTATTGATTTTTACGCCAATGCAGTCGACTGCAACTGCAAAAATACGCTGCAGTTGTGTTGGTCATACTTTTTTAAGCCAGCTGCAGCGTTTTTTACGCTGAATTGAGCGTAATTTAAGCTGACTGCAGCGTAAATTGCAGTATTGACATGACCATACTGCACTGCAATGTAGTTACCCTTTTTATGAATTTTTTATCGTTATCAATATTTTTTCACTATTTTAGGCGTGCCATAATTAAAATTCAATATGTAGTAGCAGTTGACTAGGAGTTTATTAGTCTAAAAATAAAAAATCTTGTTGGCGCCGGGCGCTGGCGCCAAATTTGATAAAATATCAGTTGTCGTCAATGAAATTGTGTTGAATTCTATATGTAACCGAGTTTTTTGGTAACCGTTTTTTCCGGTTACTTCGATAATTAACCGGTCGAAAACTAATATTAACCGGTCGAAAATGTACAATCGCCCCCACCCAACAATCACCCCCCTCGTGGTACTATTACCCCCAACCTAATTAAAATCCCAGAAAAGTTGCGCGAAGGGGATAAATGGTAAATGGGTGCGGGTACATTGTACATCTTCGACAATGAACAATTACCCCCCCCCCCACAATACAAAATGGGGGGGGGGTGATAGTACATACCCGGAACTGATGAACAATCACCCCCCACTCAACCGAAGCCTGCAGTAAATAAGCATGGTGTATAATCGCCCCCCAAAGGTGGGGGCGATTGTAGTACGGGACCTTTTCAACCCATTTTCGACCAGGGTGGGGGGCAAATGTAAACTACTCCCAAGCTGTTGAATACTCCAATTTGAAATATAGATTCACTATTTCCGAATTGAATTTTTGGATTATCTTGAATTGCGTTAGAAATTACGCTGGGTTGTTCATACTTTTACGCTGCGTAAAATTGCAGCTGCATCTGACTGCAGCGGCAATTTGCAGCAACTGCAAAAATGTTGCAAAGCGACTGCAATTGCAGCCAGATGCAGCGTAAAAAAGTATGAACGTAGCCTGAGTTGTTGGCCATTCATTCATTGTGACTTCCGATATATTTCTATATATATATATGCTAAGAACAACTGCGTTCTATATATAACATTTCACCATTTATTTGGAAAAAAACACTGGAAAAAACCGAACATATAGTCAAATCCATCTGAATGTCTACAGTATACTGTAGACATTAATTCTGCTGTGTATGAAAGTCTTCACTATACAGTGTACCTTCATTGAGCTGTGAATTAATAAAAAAATCAGAATAAGCAATTCACCATTTATTCGAAAAAAAACACTGAAAAAAAACCGAACCTATAGTCAAATCCATGTGAATGTCTACAGTATATTGTATACCTGAATTGTGATGTGTACAAATACAAAAAAAAATTGACACGGAGAACTACATCCATTAGCTCTGTCCCAACTAGAAAAAACAGGAGATATAGTCAAATCTATATGCACATCGTCTACAGTATACTGTATCCCTAAATTCTGATACTGTATCCCTAAATTCGGCTGTGTGAAAATATGTATTATTTTCCACCATCCCCGCTCACTTTTCTGCTCTCTATTTCACGACTGCACAAAGCATTCACGATTTGAGAACTTCTTCCTTGTTTGTCGATTTCTATAATTTCATATTCACAATTTTTTCAGATAAATTAAAAAATAGATTGTGGTCGAAAGCACGACTAAAACACTTGTATTTATCATTAGAAACCACCCATACTTCGTTTGAACCAAATCCACAACTTCTAATATTTACACTCGTTATGGTACGCAAGTCCATTTTTTCAATTGGACCGCTCAAATCTCGACCAAAATTTCGTTCTCAGGAACGAAGCTTCGTTCTGTGGAACGAATCCACATCCCAGGGTAGTACGCAAAACAATTTATTTAATTTTTTTTATTAGTTATGACCGCCAACCTTCTTTAAACTATATGAGATCGTATTTTTACGCAACATTTTTCTTCTCAAACCTTTTGATTGACTTTGAGCGAATATATGTATTTTAGTGGCACTCTGGCCTACTCTGAACTCCCTGGGACTGGGACGTCGTAGCAGTCGACCGTCCGGGACGCGATGTTTACGCGTCCCAGACGGTTTGACTGCTACGGTCCCAAACGGTTAGTCAGGATCAGCCGTGCCAGCGCGGCCCCAGACCATTCCGAAATTTAATTGATTAATAATATTACTGATTCACTCCGAAACAACCGCATTCATTTGGTAGTATATTTTCTATTCATGTTTCATTCATGTTTATATACATTAATCCTGCTATTCATAAAGCGAAAAATTCTACGCGAAATTGTGGACGATAGTAAGATTTAAGTTACTATAACTGAAATCTCAATGCTAATTCTTTTTGAAAAAAAAATACACTTTTTTCAAAGGAATATGCACAAGCATGTTTTCTCTTTAACACCTAATCGAAGTGAGCACTTCTTTCGTGTGTCAGAGCGGCTTTTAACCTAGCTCGAATGAACTAAATTGACTGAGTTGCGCAGAGTGGCACCTCTAGCACGTACGTATCTAATTCTGGCCGGACCGCTGATTACTTCACGAGTGGCAACACAGCTATCATTGCGAGTGCAACGACGTCTGCTACGTTGAGTAATTTGACCCGTACGTCGTCTGCTACCAAGCTAAAATGCGGGTTTTTTTGCTACGACGTCCCAGTCCCAGGGAATTCAGAGTAATTACCTGCCAATTATCGCCCCGACGGGCTGAACATCAAACCAATCGATTTTTATCTAGTTCAACCCAACGCTCCGATCCTGTTGTTATTTATTTCATCTGAAATCTATGGATTTGAGAGTCCAACTCATGAAAACTTGAACTTCAAAGTTATTTTTTTGAAAACTTTGACTTCCTAGGTTTAGGCGGTGATTCTCTATGACCATCGATGAAACTCACATAAAATACATTCACAGACTTGTTCTACGTTCTTCTTTTTTTTTATGGTCGAACGACGGACTATTCAGTGGTTTTCGGAATCACATTTGAAACTTTATATAGGTGTTTCTGTACTCTTATCGAAACTTCATTCAACCCCTTTGAAATTCCACAATTTAGTTATTTTGGTCACAAAAAGGTCAATATTGAAGTAATCGGGACTCATTCATTCGTGCCATATAGTTCTAAACGTGTAATTAGAAAGTTAATAATAATAATAATAATAATAATAATAATAGACGATGGTGTAAAACTGACTGTTGAACTTGTACGTGAAGGGTTTATCTCGTATTTTATACTGTGAACTCATATGTTTTCACTGACGTTTCGCGGACCAGAAACTAATTTCGACGTTAAAATGAGCGATGAATAATCGCTCATTTCAACTAACACTGTTGTTTTGATGTTGATTTTGCAGAACAATCTTCTTTCAGGTTTGTCTCATCTAGGAACATTTTTTTATATTGAAACTCTGTTTCAAAATCAGACGAAATAGATGAATGTACGTTTTGTATGGTTTTCGCGGCCATAGCAGAACAAAATTTTGAACTCATAAAAAACTCATAAAACAACAAAAAACATACATTTTTCAGAATACTGACTCGTGGGAGGTGTTTTCGGTGACACTTCCTAATTGACCGTACATTATTGCGATCAGACTACAGAAACATCGGAAAAGGGCTATTTATATGTAATTCTATTTGAGCGCCACAGTGAGTGAAAACTCTAGTTGACGTTGTATTAATACGACTTCCACCTGAGTTGTATTTTGGAAAATTGAATTCAGATTGTTTGTATTGAAAGTACTAAACAAATATATCGCCTGAATGTTTTCATTGAATGATCTACACGAGGCGGTCTCCATTGCCGTTCTCTGTTCAGTAGTGGGGACCAAAGTTGTAAGCTGAAAGCGATTGTATTCAGTGGGAAAATGTGATCGGAAAAAACATTTTAGACAGATAGCTAAAATTGGCATACTTGATGGTGTTCCACAGGAAAGATTGCAAATTCTCATTGAGAGACCAATCTATTACCTACAATTTCCCAGCCTCATATATACGGGTGGTCAATTGCAAAACCCCGTAAAACATGTTAAGCACAGCAGAACTCAGAAACGTGCGATAACAAAGTGCACGATGCCTCAATAGAATGCTAGCTTCACGTGACTTCAATTTACGTCTAGTGTAGTGGCAGCACATTTACCACCGTGACAATTCAAGGGTTGAATTGCGTTTCTTCTATTCTACTTTTTAAATGATTTATTTCTATGAAAAACTCAGTACCTCCATGTGCTGGTTGTTTGTTGTATCCATATCCATATGAGGGGGTATATCCGTAGCTGGGAGTACCGTAATGCTTAGAGGGGATGTAGACAAATGGGTGACCGAAACCATTCCTGGAAATAGAGAGAGTGAAAAGCTAATACTAAATGTTTCGAACAAAACTCATCTTCATTCAAATGGGCTCAACTTTCCTCTTCCTTATTGATTTCAAGGCCGACATTCCCCTTTTGATGAGCATGATTGTAAATAAACAACGTTTGATTGTAATATGACTTGACAAACTTTTATTGTTTTGTCAAAAACGTCAACTTTATAGTTTCTTTCAAATAGTTTCGCTCACCCATGTCCGTAACTGAAAGGCGTTGAGTAGTCTTTGTGATCTACCCCGTTGTAGCCGAGTTTGTCGTCGTGACCTGAAATCAAAATTATTCCAATGTGAAATTCGGATGCCAAATTAGTTCATTTCCGGTTGGTTTGGCTGAAGAACTAACTAGGTGGGCAACTCTGTCCCAGAACTTTATCAATGAGAAGGTACGATCAAAACGTTCACACACAGTTTCACACGCACGACATATTATGACATATTCTGTGAACTTCTTGCGATTCACTTTTAGTATTTTCCATTTTCGCTGAAAGTGCTACAGTATAATGACAAAACTTTCAGAATGAAGAGTGTCCGAGAGAGGATACACAAATTCCTGGAAGATTATTTACATATACAGTTTGCCCTAGAGAATAGTAAATTTGAAGGTGTACGGTAGGAGTCTCAAGTAGATATGACGTGGACTATACTCACCATAGCTGCTACCATACTCGCTGCCCTTTCCGTACATTCCGGAACCGCCATATTTGTAGCTGCCATACTCACTTGACGATCCCTAAAAACATCTAATCAGTTCGAGCTTCGAACTTTAGGGTTTTGTTTTCGAGTTGAGTTCGACTATATAAACTAAGAAGTTGGTTTCGTGTTCGATATGAAAACTATGGTAACGTACCTTGTTATATCCAGCTCCGTACTTTCCGTTGTATCCAGTACCGTAATCCTTGTAGTTGAAACCATACGGACCATGACCGTAACCATGCAGGGCTGAACAATATTCTTGTTTGTCTTTTTAGTTTTTCAAGAATGTTTTTTGATTTATCGAAATTGCTTGAGTTCTATCGCTATTTCCATACATGACATTTGAATTATTACATCGGTTCAATCGATACTCTAATTTTTTCAACGACTTGAGTACGTACATTCGTACATATTCCAACTATAAACTTTTTGGTGAAACGGAACTAGAGTCGAATGCATAGTTCATTCTCCCGAAACGGTTATGTGCAACTTGAATGAACTGAAAGAAGGGTATTTATACACTACTAGTCTCACAAGAATTAACGTAAAGTGTAGAAACAGAGAAATGAAAGAACAAATAAAATAGAAAGAGAGATTTTCAGTAGTTATTTACCTGCCGCATTGACTTGATACACAATTACCACCACAGTTAGAGCCAGAATAGAGATGGTTGACATGATTAGTTGGATTGTCTACGAGAGCACTTTATATACAGTTGCTATCTGGGTCACTTCTGTGTCGAACAATCCTTGCCATCGTTGAGTTTTTGCTAACGAACAGGTTTCAGGTTTTTACTACATGCTTGCATAACTTAACAACTATAGCTGAGATTAATAATCTTTTTGAGACGGTGTGAAAACAGTCTTGCCAAAACCAGATAAACAATTTGTATGGAAAGTTTTGGATATCATTTATCCACCCTAATGAGAAACGAAGTCTCAACTGTGCTGCTAGCGAATTTAGGTGAATCAAATGCAAACCCATTACAACTATACTAGAAGTCAATTGAGTGGTCAGGTAAACTTTGTATTCAATAGAGGTATCGTGCAGTTTATCATTGCACGTTTCTCATCTCTGATGTGTTTCACATGTTCCACGTGACTGTGCAAAGGACCAACAGTATATTAGGTTTTGACGTTCGACACCATTCTAAAGCAAAGATATAGTTCTCGTCATTCATATAGTTCCCAGTCGATTGGCCAGCCACTTTTGTAACGACCTCGACGAGAGAGTATGTAGGTAAAAGAGGCGGAGATGTCTGCGGCCTCATTGACCCGCGTGCTTTCAGGTTTTTGTAGCTTGATAACTGCTGAAAATTGGCACTAATCGTTCAGAGCATTTGCACTGAGAATTTGGCAACGTGCCAATGAGATTCCAGGTAGCTTTTCACCCTGTTGAAGTTTTTCAAAAAACTGGAAATTCCTGTTAGCGGTGCCCTTTCATTGCAACACGTAATACGAGAAATTTTCTGGAAAAAAAACTTGTTCGTAATCTTGGCACCATGCCAACACGTTTTAGTGCGGTAACAAACTGACTTTGCCAGAACCTATTCACTCTTCTCACTTCATTTCGTTCCACTCACTCCTACAGCTCGGTCGTATGAGCATGAGAACCATACCCTGTATTAACGACGATCCCCCGAAGAGGTATAGTTCTCGATTGTTTCCCTAAACTTAATATTTTCTCTAGCATCTGAACTCGTCACTAAAGTTCACTCGTTTTCGGAATGGTACAGGTAAAAACCATAGAAAAAACCAAACTAGGTCCTGCATAAGTTATTTATTCGTTCAACAGCTTCTCTCGATCCAACGGGTTACCTTTTAGATAGTAATACTTTTGAATATTAATATCATATATTTTTCAGTGTTGAACAGCCAAGAGTTTCCAATTGGATATACTCTCCCACTGGCAAGTACGGTGTTGACCTACAATATCAGGTAAGCACCCCTACTCTTTGGTTGATTTCGAAATCGTTTTGCTCCAATTTTTGAGAAATAGATACTTGAAAATCGATATACACTGTGGTCGAAAATCGATTTGCTAAACTGCTATCGAATCACTACAAAGCGGCTACCAAATTGCTACTAGAGCGGTTTCATGAAAGTTTATAGTGGGTGCCAAATATATATATTTCTGGCTCACACCAGACTCGAACCTGCAAGCAAAAGTTTCGTAGCAGGCCGCTGACCACTGTGCTATTAGAGTACATAACTGATAAGCTTTGGAAGCGAAGACATGTAAAGTTCTACTTCTAAAAACAACCTCTTTATTTAAATTTATTTCAAGTCAATTTTGTTGTACTAATAAAACCCAATGTGTGCGTACACATCGGAAGGTGAGATATACAGTACTCTCCCGTCTTTCCGCTGGCGACGACTATATAGTTCACACCATTCCTACTGAGACTCCTACAGTAACCTTACGAACTTTCCGAAGGCCGTTGTGAAGCTGAAAATGTAGTTCCTGTAAAATGCTCTCGTATATTTACTCTACGTGAGAAAAAAAATGTACTAAAATAGAAACTAAGAAACAACGAGATAAACTACAAATATCGTGATGGTGCAATGGTTGCCGTGCAACTAACGAACCCTATGAAGGACGGTGACATGGTATGGTTCGTTTCACCTATCGATAGTAGTCTTCCATGCTGGCAGTGTGGGGTTCAAAATCAGCAAAACTTGCATACCACCATGCAATAAATAGTTGAACATGAAAATTTTTATTGTAACGCGCTTCTGTGTTCCAGTATATTTTCTTGCCTTCGCCAAAGAGGAAATGGGAGACCTCAAAATCAGTTGTCGACTCTTTCCTCTCAACCCACTCGGTCAAACGGAAGATTTGGCCATCACCGAATTCAGCCTGCTTCCGTACCTCTTCTGGGTGCCACTAGGTATATATATATATATATTTATATTAACTGGCTAGAAGTTGAACTTAAGAATTGTTCGAAACCTGAAAGTAACACGCCTGGCAAGCTTTTACAATCCCCCCCCCCTCCTTTGTGATTCTTGGTTGAAACGGAGCCATGTTGCTTTCAGCCCCCCTCCCCCTCCTCCCATGGTGGGGGTAAAAGTATCACAGGACTTATTTCGGCTAAAACGAAAAAGTGGGGGGGGGGGGGCGAAAGTCAAATAGTATCGTATTCTGTTCAAATAAATGTCGAGCAAATAAGTGTATCTTTCGTTATTTTCAGAATTTGGGATGCGTCTTGCTGGTAACACCCATCCGATAGTCGTTGGCAACAAGTTCTATATGAATGCGTTCACTAATAATCGAGGAGGCCATCGCCGCTGGCACTTCACACACAATGTGTCAACATTCATGTGTGTTGACATGGAAGAGGTGGTTCGCCGGGAAACCTCGGAAATTTCTGGGGGTGAGTAACATTTCACGTTTCACTCTGAAAGTTTGGCGCCATTATTCTGCGATTAGCAAAGTAGAGTCAATGAGGCCGTATTTATCTGCGTCTCTTTGACCTGCACACTCTCTCAACGGGGAAACAGAATGGAAACAGTAACACTTTCTTAGTCAGTTTTGCAGTGGCTTTCACCACAGAGTTTGTAGATCAGAGAGACTCAGATTGACTTGGGCTGTCTGCGGCCTCATTGACTCCCATGCTCTCTCGCTTTTGTAGTTGGCCGACCGCAGCAAATTGACGCTAATGTTTATGTACATCCGGATTGCATAGCATCCGGCGGCGCATCTTTTATTACGACTGAAATAAATCAAACTACAAACACCGCGTTTGCGACCGAGCTGTGAAACAAAAACGATGTTATATTTTGTGATGTACTTTAATTGCAGAAACCTTTTGAGCATCTAGTTTATAGGTAGTGACCAAGTAAATGTTGTAGTTTGATCTCGCCATAATTTACGACACGCCATAGTTCACGAATTTCGAGCAAAAACCCAAGAGATCAAACTACAAACACATCGTGATAGGGCAGGGGAGAATCGAAGTATTGCCCCCCACATTAGTTGAGTCTCCCCCCCCCTAGCACTTCAATCCCCCATCCAAGCTAAAACCTGAAAATATAGGAGAGGGGGGAGGTCAAAATACTACTTCGACATTTACTATCCCCCCCCCCCCTGGGTTGGCGATGGGTAGAACTCCAATGGTGGGGGGTCAAACTTCAACGAGTGGGGGGCTGAACTTCAATACCGGAAATGTTTACTTTTTACCCCCCACCCTCAAACTTTTGTATTGCGAGTGAAAAATTGAATTATCACCCCCCGTGAGGGGGGGGGGGGGTTGCTGTCAAACTACGATTCTCCAAACGCATTACGATTTCAGAAAGATGGGGGGTAAACAGTCAATATTCCCTAGGGCAGTCAGTATACACCATATTGGCCCATTAGAGAGAAAGGAAACATAGATTAAACGCTATAGATGAATAAACATTTTGGTGAAATCATATAGTTGACTCTTTTACACAAATGTTGGCGTTTATAGACTAACAGAGGTTACAAATGTTATAAAAAATGCCTTTTTCAGTTTTTAAGAGTTTCATCGTTTTGTCTCTAAATCTTGACAACATCTATTCAGTTAGAGATTGATCTTCAGCTACATTATACTGGGAGTAAATTGAAAAATCACGTAAAGTTTGCATTCTAATGAGGGATCGTGCACTTTGTCATTGCACGTTTCTAATTTCTGTTGTGTTTTTCATGTTTAACGTGACCGTGCCATTGACTAAGAGTATAGTCGTTCAGGCTCGGTAACGTGGGTCTCGTGTCCTGTACCCTACAATCCAACCTGGGAACCATTCACAATGTCGGCTCCATTTCTGAGCTTCAGTGGCTCGAAAGTGGTATTTTGGCCCAGGGTATGTTGTATATCTCACTTTGTGAGGTTTAAGAGCATATATATACAGTTCGTCAACAAAGTTGCTAGAAGCTCAGTAGGTATAGTGGTTTGAGTGTGCGCCTCCTTTTTGCGCCCGGTTCGAGTCTCACTTGATGCGGCTATATAAACCTGGCACGCACCATATAGTGACTGGAAAGTGGTGTGTTGGCCCAGGGTATGTTGTATTTCACAAACTTCACTCATTCCAAATTTGCTCCTCTTAACATGAAAGTTCCTCACTCTAATATAACAGCTAGAACATCCCGTATTGTAACTCTGTAGTAACCCATAGTTGACCTACAATAAACTCGAACAATTTACAACTGCGACGTAGCTCTCTCTCTCTTTCTCTTTTTTCTCTTCTCTTTTTCTCTCTCTCTTCTTCTCTTTCTTGCTTTCTCTCTCTGATTGTTATGAAAATCAAAACAGTTCGCTTTCAGCGCAGAAATTCCTGCAGAGTTCCAATCTACGTGGTTGACTTTGGGACCAAAACTACCACCACAACTTCAGCACGTCTCACCAGGTATAGGATATTATATTAATTAACTTATTTATTTATTTTCAAAAATCAAAGAATGTGGCACTCACTCATCGGGAAAACAAAAATTACAAGTTGATTGAAACATGGACCGTAGCTGATATTGTGAGTCTTTGAAACTTCCGATTGGTTTGTTGTACGATGTGGGTGTGGAGAGTCGTAAAACCATAGCAAAGTTGTACTTTGAACTCGATACACGCCATTATATACGCAATTCTACCGAGAAAAAACGGGCTCAAACTACAGCGGGATAGAGCAACATACACCGTAAAAGCTGGCTTTGGGAAGAACCAACCTTATAGTCAAACAGTATAGTCCTTACTAGTTGTACATGGTTTCCCATACAAAGTGTAAATTTTATTCATATCACATTCTAGTAGGATACGAAATGAAATTTCGATTCCGAATTGAAAAGGCCTGCGTGAACTTATGAACACCTACAAAGTGCCTCTTCTAATGAAAACCTCAAAAGAGGTACTTTGATTATCAACATTTGTATGCTGTCAAAACGGTTTGAGAACTGGATGAAAAATTCGAGAAATAACCATGGAACAGCAGAAACACAATTGAAAACAAACACGAAATGTATCGGCCAGTTCTATTTATGACCGGGGTTTCTGGTAACCCAACCGTTCTTTGGTAACCCCCTTTTCTAGGTTACCTCACAGGTAACCGGTAGGTAATATGAAACTTAATTTTGGTTTCCATACAAGATAACGTTGAGAAAGAGGTTACCAGCCGCCCGATTAGATGTAGAATTCACCGAATGTGTCGCCGGAAATTCTATTTTTGTCCGTTCCAGGTCCGATTTCGTCACACTTGACCGGTTCGGGACCGTATCTGCCTGGTTCCAGCATGAAAATGAGCCTCTCAAAACGCAGTCGCTCTCCTACGCCAGATTCGCGCCAGATTCTCTCTTCAACACTTGCAGGAAGCAAATTTTATCCGTAAATCTCGGACCAGATGCCCGGAAACTTCCCGAACTGACCATTTTGTTTCAAAACTAACTGTCTCGCGTGTACTTTCAACATTCAATGTCGTATAATGAAGGAATTAAAGCAGATGCGAGTTTATCGTTTTTTATGTCGCGTAAATCGTGTGAAGTTTTATGCAAATGTTTTTTTGGGTCACATTTTCAGTTGTTGTCAGCGTTTCAACAACTTGATCGAATTATCTATTGATTATTCGCCTTTCTCGTGTGTTTATGCCTTATTTTACGAGTGCAATATGAGTTCTATTTCTTATTCTCTTCCATATCTTATCATTTTCTGTTATCAGCAGCTACTCGGTGTGGTTCCAACCAAAAAAGTCTGGCAGTTTTGTGCGAACGGACAAATGCCCTACTGTCTACCTTATTTTGAAGATAGTAGCAGTAGTTTATAGTTGCTGTACTAAAACTGACTGAAAGCAAAAAAAGCGCATTGTCAGATGTAACCGCTTTACCGGTTAGTTTGTGGATGTCTTACATCATGTTTCGTGACAACCGGTAATCTGAAACTTTTAAACAAGGTTCAATTTGCCCGGAACCCGGTTGGCTGTGGAGTTTGTTGGTTTTTTATGCGTTTCTGGAACTATTATAAATGAACTGTGTTACATCTTGTAGTTAACGCCTTGTTCGATACTTCCTTTCGAGCTGAACTTATGAGTACAAACAGCCGAAATGTCGTACTCCAATGAATGATACCCTGACACGTTTATAATGATAGCTCTCATCGATTCACGATTTCAATTCAATTTATTTAATGTCGTAAACCAAATATAGTCCCAAAAACTTTACTGACACCGCAATTTCCACCCGTTAAATTTTCTGGGTACGGTAGTTTGTAAGTTTTCGCGCTAACGGCTATCGTTTTTAAGAGTTTCTCATATTTCTAAACTTTTCTATTATAATTTATAGCAGCTTTGTGTTTGTATACTTTGTCATATTTGGATCCTGTATGTCGTCCCATTCATTCAAAAATGAATCATCTTCAATTAAAAAGCTTTTCTTGGTTAGAGTAGAGAGTTCTATGATGATTTGAGTTCACAGTGGTATCTTGGGATAGACCTTGTTCGGATTAGTTTTCTGTCAAAGTTCTCAAACATCGGTTGTACAACTTGTACTATCTATATTCGATATGTACTTATACTTATACCCATTCACATGGAGTAAATTTACCTTGATTTGGGAGTTGAGTTGCTGTTTGGCACTATAACCTGGGTTTTGAGATGCTTTTCATGTCGTATAACAGAATTATTCTCCGAATTTCGGGAAAATGGGCTGTCTTGCTTGAAAATGACCAACAACATATCATATTTGTTTTGCACGATTGAAAGTCCAAAATCGGGCAAAGGAGGCGTGACCGACACGATAGTAAGGTCCGCCTAATCCACCGGAAGGAGTTCGTTTTCAGATTGAAACGTGTGAAAATTGATTGTTTCACGTCTAAAAGAGAAAAATGTACTCGTTTTTGGCGAAAAAGTAGCCCGTTCCTCGATTTTTCCGGTTACGGACGATGTTCTCTCTTTTCGATCTGTCGTCGAAGTTATAATTGTATACGATGAATGTTTAGAAATATCACTTCTATCTCGCCTTTTCCTCTAAATTTGGCAGTACGTTGTACGTGGGTGTGTTATAATGCCTTTTTAAAAAATGACGATTATGTGAACCAATCCCTACGCTTCGGTCTTTCAACTTGCAATACAGTTTTCAGTTGCAGTTTGAAGGACCGATACGTCGGGATTCTTCCACGTAATCGTACTACTAATGTAATTCTCGATTGTTTCATCAGGTCCTTCAATTATCGATTTTCCAGATGACAGACGAGCCGACGTCTTCAACGACGGATGAATATTCCCGAGAAACTATGACGTCACCAACGGAAGCGTGTCTGATTCACAACAACGACAAGGTAGTATTTTGAAATATGTAGGATGGTCCGAATAGTCAGAAAAGTTCGAAAAACGGACGGAAACGGACGTTTCAGCTGATATTGGGAGTATTTACAGTTTTTGGAGATGCAAAATCATGGTACTTCACGTATTTGAATCGGAAAATAGAGTCCTTTTTGTAGAACAGCCCCATTTTACTGGTGTTGGAGGCACAATTTCCCACCAATTTTGACCCCCTCTGGACAAAATGGCTTTTGACTTTGTTGCTTTGCGGTTTCAAAATAAGATAATAGTGTCGAACAGATTGAAAGTTTAATAATTTAATATAGAAATACAAGAACAATATACTATATGTGTTTTTTTTATAATTGTGATTAAGGGAGAAAAGCGGCTGATGGCCCGGATAGACGCCCAAACACATCAAGAGGAGGACGACCACGATGATGATGAACACGCGTGAGTCGTTTACTAGTGAATTGTTGGGTTAGTTTACTACCAAATTGTTCAGTTTGTTTACTTTTTACGATAGTAATAGTAAGATGCTCATATCGCCCGATTCTGATCGAGAAATTATCACTCTTTGGAGTAATATTCAATCAAAATTCTAGGCAAAATTGTAAATACAACGTGTTTTCGAATAGCTCTCATGCAGCATGCTTGATTTTTGGAGTGCTCTTGTTCACTTTTTCTCGTACCGATTTAGACATATTTCACGCAAAGACCAGTGAGAGGCGGCTAAGCGACAAAAAGTAGTCCGTTTTAGATGTGATCACGTGAAAATTTATGATTTCTCCATCAAAAGTCAAAAGTAGACCGAATTTCTTCTTTTCGGCGAAAAAGTAGTCCATTTTTCGAATTTTTCTGACTATTCGGACAACTTTACTGGTGTATGAGTTCACGTATGGTTTACTAGTAATTTGTCATTTTGCTTACTGGTAGTTGCTTGGTTTGCTTACTGGTAATTTGTTCGTTTGACACACCAGTAAGGTGTGAATATTCTAATTTCAAAAATTACAAACAGTAACCTAATAATTGTTCAAATTTCCCAAGATTTCACAGAAAGGTTCGTCTTTTTTGCATAGTCACACCTCACTAGTGTTTTTCATGCTTTTCATACTAAAAGCCAACATACTTGCATTGGAGAATTCATTTTCATCTGAAACAAAGGACTCGTTTTCAGACAGAACTCGGAGAAAGTAAAAAAATTGTATTTTTGATGCAAAGTCTCAATTCGCAAAGCTCTACATATTTAAAAAAAAGGTTCATTTGTGTAGAATCGTAACACATTACTGGTTTACCCGCACACTTTTGAATGAATCCGTTTTCAGACAAAACTCGAAGAAAGTGGCGTTCATGATCTCGATAACCTTCCTCTTTTTCCTGGTTGAATTGACGGTTGGATTTCTGAATCGATCGATAGCCCTATTGGCCGATTCGTATCACATGCTGTCAGATGTCATGGCACTCACGGTGGCTCTCATCTGTTTACAGGTAAAATTACCGATTGTTGTTACATTTAAGGAGAGGTTTTAAAATATCCTGATTTTGCATTGAAAATAGGCCATTTTTCGATTCGGCCAAAAATAAATCTGCTTGCAGGTAAAATTACCGGTTGTGTTTGTTATTTCATTGTATGGAAGTTTGTTTCCGGCCAAAAGCAGGAATGTTTGACTGTTCACAAGAATAACCCGCTTTTTCATTGAAGTACGTGAAATTTTCTGATTTTGTATTAATAAAATAGGCTATTTATCCCCCAACTTGTCCGGCTTATCAAAGAAATTCGTTTAGGTATGGTTGTTTTTCATAATTTCATTAATGCCAGGCCAGAAAGTTGTTTGTCACCTATTGAAAATTGAAGAACTCACTTTTCTGTATTGATTCGTAAAATGTCTCATGTACGTCAAATGCGTGAAACGTGACTATTAGGTCTGCTTAACACCTTTTTGTCAGTTGTGTCAACATTTGCGTTGAGCGCCTGATCTGTTTATGCAATGACAGGCTGCGCAACTATGTCTCATTTGGATGACACATTAATCAATGGTACAAAATATGTGGGAATAATGGAAAAAGTTCCTGATTAAAACTTGGGAAAAATTGCGCTTTTCTGGTAAACTTAGGAAGTGGAGGTGTTTCGATTCGAAGTTCCGGAAAAAAAAACAATTTTCTTTGAAGGATTGAAGGGTTTTTCAGAAAAATTTACAAATAAGGAGTACCGTTGGCTTTTGGAAAAAGTTCTCAAACTGCACACTTTCGATAGAAATAGCCGAAAAGTGTTCATAGATTTGAGAGAACGACGATCTTCTAGGATCTAGCAAGTGTTATAACTATCATGAGTTTTGTACAAGAAACGTATGCGTATTGGTAGTTTTCAATCACCAGTAATATGCGGCTATTATACAGAAAGGAACCCATTTTCCGATGGAATTGTGTAAAATCTAATGCCTTTTAATCAAAAATGGTCTGATTTGTGGATTTGTCCCAATTTCGGGTGAAATTTCCCAGATTTTCACCGGGGAAAACTATTGCATTTTATTTTCCTGTTATCGCGACGGAAATCAAAACAAACCGTTCGAAAAATGCATGGAAAAGCCAATACCGGTTACTGTAGTGTTCTAGCAAAAACCCATAAACCAATGGGATTGTCACTAATCAATTATATTAATCGATACTTTCCAGTTATCGCGACGCAAATCGAAACGTAACGGCTTTGGCTGGGTTCGAGCTGAGGTGCTTGGCGCGCTGGTCAACGGTGTATTCCTCCTGGCCATGTGTTTCACGATTTCGCTGGAATCGATTGGGAGGCTGTTGCACCCGCGACAAATGACACATCCACTACAGGTAACGATGTTTTTAGATTTCAACACGTACAAATTAGTGATTTTGTAACAAAAATAGACATTTTTTCTGGATTTTTTCCGACATTACTCTAATATGCAGGTAATGAATTGTTTTGTTCTCATACACCAGTGGCCGTATTCACCAATGTCGCGGGAAGGTGAAAAAAAATTCCCGCGTCTGGGCCCTCCACACCAGCACACTATTTTTCCGCTCTACCTTCCCGTGGAAGGTACTTCAGCTTCCCGATGATTGGTGAATACGGTCACAGTCTCACAGTAAGTATCGACTAATGTACCAAAAAGAGTCCGTTTTTAGATTGCAACACGTGAAAAATAGTGGTTTTTTAACAAAAATAGTAGTTTTTCGAATTTTTCCCACGTTACTCTAATATGTAGGTAACGATGGTTTTGTTGGTAATAATGTATATTCCCTTTTTTCATATTTTGAGGTAATTAAGTAGCAGAAGCAATATCTTGTTTCTGAATGCATCACTTAGGAAAAGGGTGACAATTGACAAAGTTGAATAGTTCAGTTTTACTCCGAAAAAAGTTGCCAAGTGAGACCTGATCGTGTATAAAATAGTAAAAAAAGGACTCATTTTCAGCCTAAATCACGGGGAGTTTGATAATTTTCGGTTTTCTCAATCGGTTTTTTCAGACACATTTTACGTGTGTCCGTTGCTGAAAGAAAGTCAGGGCATAGTTGGATTATTGATTTTTCGGTGGGAATTCGCACATTTTTGCGTTCGCCCTCATTAGACTACCACATAAGATGAAAAACGTGGTTACTTAAAAACTCGTTTCTTTCATATTCTGTTTTTTGCAGGTGTTGACTGTGGGAATAATCGGATTATTGATTAATCTGGTCGGCATCGGTCTGTTTCACGGAGGTCACGGACATTCCCACGGGGGTGGTGGGGGACACGGACATTCCCACGGAGGGGGCGGGGACAAGAAGGTGAACATTTAACTAGTAAAAGTAGTATGTCGCGTGAAACGGATGTAAACGTGACAAGACGGACATACAGCAAATGTTATCACGTGTGTTTATTTGTGATACAAAACAATGCAATTTTGGGCATGACCATTGAAAAATTCACTAGTGGGCAATCTCAATTGGAGGTAGAAGCGAACTATGCTTTTCCATTTATTATCAAATAAGTTTCTAAATGCAAATCGATGAAAGAAATTTGACTTACTACAATAAATTAAGTACGCTCTAGCAAACACAGTTACCTATGGCGTTTCTATTGTCACTTACTTATTTTGCTTGTTCAGAAGTCGAAGTCAAACGGACACGGGCACAGTCACGCGGGCGGTCACGGGCACTCACATGCTGAGCCGGAAACGACGGAAACCGCGGAACAAACGTAAGGTTTCAGGTTTTCTATGTCCGTAGTCACGGAGAGGGCGGGTACAGTAAGGTGAACATTTCACTAGTAACGGGAAAACAAGGTCAAGTCATGTGACATAATATATACACGTGAAACTGACAAACGGAATAATCCCCAACACGTGAAACCTGAAATGATTCACCCGTTTTGCTTCAAAATTAAGATTTCAAACTACCCGAATATCAAAAATTGTTGATCTTTACTGTTGAAATTGAAAATCTTATTTTCCACTCAATGTTTCCGTTTGTTCATCTAGATGAAAGAAAAGTTGAATGCTTATTTTCAGACAACAGGATGCGGCCCTGCTGAACCGGACCGTGCGCTCGCTGAGCCATTTGAGCAACGAGTGCTCGCATAATGTGAGTTGGGAATGGCTTGTTTCAGACAATTACAATTATTGGACGACTCTCTGAATTCTGGGTGACAGAACGAAAAATGATGTAACTACCTATTTTTTGGGTGATCAAAATGATATTTTTGTTGTTCAAAATCCCGATATTAACCCAATTTCGGCGAATTTTTGGGCGATTATCTGAATTTTCAGAGTTTTTCATGAATTTTGGGTGACCAAAATTCAGACGTCGTCTAGGATTGTATTCGTCTGGCTTGTTTGTATTAACGTTACATGTAATTAGGCAAGTATGATTCACAATCAATTAAGTAGTGGCTCGCCCATCTCAGCAACAAATGATTGCATAATATGAGTTTGATTAGCATATAATAGTTCATTTGCGATAACACGTGACATTCCACAATGGTGACTTTTCACAGTTTGGCAATCACTGATTTATATTTGCTTGACAATCAATCAAGTAACTAATTAAGTAGTGGGATTAAGTGAATGATTGTTTTCACTGCGTAGTGAGAAATGTTTTCGGTTGTAAAGCTTCTAGAAAGGCTAGTTGTAGTTGAAAAGCCTTTAGTGAGTGAGTTTTGTGTTTGGCTAGTGGTTGAAGTACTCAATCACACACCGTTGAGGTGTTACTACGAAAAGGAGCCGCTTTTCCAATCGAAATACGTGAAAGATCATGATTTTTCATGGAAAACAGCTGATCCTTCCTCCATTGGCAAGAAGGGAGGCAGTTCTTAGATTTTTTGGCTGATTCGACTAACTCACGGAAGTATGTTCTCAATGTGTGTCGTACAAAATAACCCTCTGTTTTAGCTAGCCCTGCTGGTTGGGAGCGGCTCTAAACAAGTGAGAAACGGCATGTATTGATTTGTTTTGAATGTTGTCGCGTAGTGTTTGTAGTTTGTACACGCATGATCGAAAAAGAACACCCTCACCAACACCGCTACCAATATACCAGTATCGGTTTTGGATATTCGTGAAAATTCAGGTTTTTGCACCACAAATAGAGCAATTTTTGAAAATTCGTGAGTTTGCACCGAAAATGGGCCAATTATCCCGAAAACCCAGCACTTTTACATAAACTTTGCGCATAGTCGGCCATCGCGCGCAGCGCGAAGCGCTGCGTGTGAGTTGTGTTTGGTTTGGCCATTGCGCACTCATTTTTGGCTTTCAAACCACAAAAGTCTTCAGATAAGGCAGGGTTCATACTTTCTGTCGCCGAATTAGGCTACAGCAGCAGTCGCCGCGTAGCATTTTCGAAATGCTGCTGTCGCTCAATTTGGCAGCAGCAATGTCGCTTAATCTAGCTACCAAAAAGTATGAACGAATTTTTCCTCCGTTTGTCACTAAATGTCATATTTCTGTTAAAAACAATGCTCTTTTTGGAAAATGTCAGTTTTACTTGATAATTTTGATCCAGATTGTTCGAAAAACCTTATTGCATGGTTGATTGGTGAAAATTTCTATCATGATGCAATGAGCGATGTTTCTATACGATTCAATGTTTTACTCTCGACTAATGATCAAATTTGTTTTGAAACTCACTTCGAAAGTTTGAAAGTTCGAAAGTGTGATTTTCGAAGTTTCAATAAACTTACAATATAGAGTGTAGACAAATTGTTTTGATAGCTTTAGAAAGTCAAAAACCAGACCATTTCCCACTCCATTAACGGGAAATAATTTTAAAAGAAGTAATATATATGTTTTAACTGAGTTAGTAACTACCCAAATAATCATTTAAAATTGAAAAATTAAAATAATGGAGAAAAAACTGAACAAAAACCAATTAGCGACGCTTCATGTATTTTACTAGCTAGTAAACTACACATGTCGCTGAATTCGGCAGCAATTGTCGCCTAATTAAGCGACAGCGACGTGATTTGGCAACAAAAAAGTATGAACACCCAATTGGCGACGCGACGTCGCTGTAGCGCAATTCGGCAACAAGCGACGCGATCGATAATCATGATTTGTGTGTTGTCGCGCGTGTTGCCGAATTCAGCGACAGGAAGTATGAACCCTGCCTAAGACATTTTTTTTCGAAATTCAAATTATTACTGGTTTATGCTGCTAACTCACACCCGCACTCAACATGCACCACGCACGGCGTACTTAAAATCAATATCGAACCCTCAATCTTAGATACCTCGGTAAGGTGACTGAAACATCTATAACTTTTCGTAACTGAACAAAGTATTTGTGGTTGGTATGAGTTATGAGTCTAAGTTCAAGTTACTGCGTGCATTTAATCATTCTGAATTTCAGAGAAGTCGTTTTTTTTACTTCTGGACTAAAAGGTGAAACAGCACCAGCACAAAGCACAACACCTTATCTTCACTCTAACATTTCACGTGTTACACGTGATATACATTAGGCATGGTCACCCACCCATTACCACTAACACTACATTGTTCCCTTTTTGCCTGCGTGAGCTACATACGTTTATACGTGAACGTGAATAAAATAAAACACACACACGACAACAGCTATTTTCGATGTTCATCCTTCACTCAGACGCTACTAAACAATCATTATAGTTGCTCAGCTCAGTGAGAAATTCAAAATCTTTTATTCGAATTTCGAATATATTACCATCTTTTTAATTTTCAATCGGTCGCCATAGTTGTCATACAGACATTTCGACCCAGCGCATATATTTGAATCCTATTTCTTCACTAACACAACACATTCATAATAATTACGGGTCACTGTGAAACGTGAGAAAAAACATGAAAATCTAAAACATGAAACAGGCCAATTCCACAAGGAACCCGGTATTTCGTTAACCCTACCAGGTAACCTTAACCGGGTTACCTGGTTAACCCTTTTGTTAACCACTTGTTAACCCTCTTTTACAATGTCTTTCGGGGCAAATTTAGGGTTACCAAGTGGTTAACAAAAGGGTTAACCAGGTAACCCGGTTAATGGTTAAAGGCTAGGGTTAACGAATTACCGGGTTAAATAAAGAATTCGCCCATGAAACACGAAATTTTTTAATGTTTTTCACGTTTCACGTGCAGCTTCCGTGGTCCACGAGTAGTTTCGTTCGTGCATGTCAATTTGTCTTTTTTTCAGCATCTCGCACTTCGACTCGTAAATTTGGACGAAACTTCCGTGGATGATGAATTCGATGATAGAACACAGGAGAAGCGGAATCAGAAAATGAAAGGTTCGTGGAGGTCAAATCTTTTCTGTGGCTGCTTTGAGTTGTTCGCCTGTAAGAGAACTTGTTTTTATCATGGTTTTTTCATTGACGCCCAGGGAAAGTTCTAAACAGAAGCTAATTTGAATAAAGTACTCTTTTTCAATTTCAAATGGAAATACTGAATACTAGGGTTGTTGATCGAGTTCAAAATTTCGAGTTTGGCGAAAAATCGAGTTTTCGAATTTTGGGAAATTTCGAGGTTTCGCGAGTTGGACTCGACTCGAAAATGTTCGAGTTTTTTCGAGTCGTGTCGAGTTTTGAGTGTTCTTGGACCGAAAAAGTCCATTTTTCGCATCGGAAATTTTTATTTTCGAGTTTTCGTGTTTGGCGAAAATTTCGAGTTTTCGAGTTTTGAGAAATTTCGAGTTTTCGAGTTCGACTTTAACAACCCTACTAAATACCTCAAGTTACTCTGAAACTGTCAAAATAACCAGTTTAGGAGCTTGTTTTCAGAACTTTTTGCACAGTATTTCAAGTTGATCGGTTTTTCATTCAGACGCGGAAAACCTGAACATGCGCGGCGTGTTGCTGCACATAATTTCGGACGCCATCGGCTCGGTTTTCGTCATAATCACCGCCAGTTTGGCGTACTGGGTACCCGATCAAATCGGACCGGTTGCTGATTATTTGGACCCCCTTCTCAGGTTGGTCAGGTTTTGGAATATTGGTTTTTGGGGTTTAAAGTTGTTTTGGGTAGATATAGAAATGTACTCTTCTTTTTTGTGTATGCATGATTGAGAGTCCCACTAACGCACCATAGTCTATTGTGCGCTCATTAAGGATCAACCGATGCAAAATGTTTTTTTTTCTTCATAATATGATTAGTATGATGTACTGTATTATATTGCATCTTGTTTATTTGTTTTTTTTTCAGTCTGTGTCTGGTGGCCCTCATCTGTATCTCTGCGTATCGATTGGTTTGCGAGACGGCGGGGATCATTCTTGGCAGGCCGCCAGTTTTCGTCGATTTCGATGACATCAAGAAGGATATCAGCAAGGTAGGTCAAACCTTATTTTCATTCATTTTGTATTTCATTACTAGCTACATTCGAAAATGTTCAAGCCAACTGGTGTTGTTGACCAGTTAGTAACTCCGAGTCTTTCCAAAATACTTTGTAAAAAGAGGTTAACCCGGTTAACGGTTACTGATTACCTGAGAGGGTTAACGACATAACCACTTCCGGGCTGCCGGCGCACGCAAATTCTAACATGTCACTTCATATAGTAGAGTAGAGTCACGTTAAATGAGCTACTTTCCTGGTAAACCTTTTTCTTTCGATCATAATTCATAATGCATTCACGATCCCTTCCAGATTCGCGGAGTGGCCTTTGTGGAGGCGGTTTCTGTGTGGACACTGGTCGCCAATCGACATATCGGAACCGCCAATGTGGGTACAGTTGTTGTTGTTTTTGTGGTTGTCTTTTTATGTTGTTTCTTTAGTATTGTTGTTGTTGTTGTTGTTGTTGTTGTTGTTGTCTTAGCTGTATTCTTATAGGCTGTCACACACCGGTAAGGTGTGACTGTATAGAGAGGACCCATGTGTGTACCAAATAACCAAATACGCGAAACATCATGATTTTTGATCGAAAATAGGCTAATTTAGCCGATATTAGCGAAAAGGAGTCCATTTGTTGAGTTTTCTGACTATGTGGACAACTTCACTGTAGTATGAGTTAATAATTTGTAGTATAACTCTCTGAACTGCTTTTTTTCAGCCAAACTCGAGGAAATATGCATGATTCCCATGCAAACTTTGTAATCTTGAATCTTGACCTTATTTAATCGAAAACTGGGCTCATTTTTGAGAATTTGCTTGCCGGAGTGTTGAATTTGAGTTTTATTCCAGGTAGAATTTTGTAGCGTGGCAGCGTTCGAACAGGCTACTCCGAAGATTCGCAAATATTTCCATGGAATCGGAATTCATTCGCTCACACTACAACCGTCCTTCTCGGCGGTATGTTATTACATCAAACAATAGTAATTAGAACGTGATTCTTTCACAAAAAGAGCCCGTTTTCCCAATTTGAACACCATAAAAAATCATTCTTTAACTAAAATATGTTCCGACATTTCCCGAAAGAATGCCATATTTCAATTTCTTTCGGCTATTTGGACAACTCAACTCGTGTTCTCTAGAAAAGAGCCAGTTTTTTTTTCACAAGGTTGACTAAGATTCTTGATCAAGTTCTTACTCGTAACCGTAACGTAACGTAAGCTGAGCGTTTCAGACTTTCAATTCATTTAATCATTCATGTATTACATCGGAAATCGTGCTTCCCGGAAAACCTCCTGAATTTTCGGGGAATTCACTTTTCGGGGAGCGAACGGGGAAAAATCGGGTAAGAAGTGAGGATCGAACCCTGAACGTTTGGGGATTTTCGGGGAAAAGGTGCCGAAACTGCCTGAAAAACCCCTGAATTTGCGGGGAATTCACCTTTCGGGGAGTGATCGGGGAAAGTTCGGGGAGAAAGTGAGGAATAAACCTCGAAACCCAATTCGCGATGCAGCGTCAATTATGTAAGCGTCTAGTTCGCCTGCCTTATCACAACGCCGACCCCCAAGGGTTCGATTCCCGGGAGAACCAAAACAAGAGAAAAACAAGAAAAGAAAAAGGCAGCGTTGCCGCTTGGAACGCCGACCCCCAAGGGTTCGATTCCCGGGAGAACCAAAACAAGAGAAAATTTCAGAGTATATTGATGATACTGATTCAAATAGATAACACGTATTAGTTGTAATATATATGTTCACAAAAAGGTAGATCAATATGTTTTTGAGAGCTCCTATTCGTTCGGGGAATTTTCAGGGTTTTTCCCCGTTCCTTCAGCCATTTTTCAGGCTTTGCCCCCCTTTCCTTCGGGGAACGAATCATTAATCGTTCCCCGAACAAACGGGGAGCGAACCCCAAAAATTTCCCAAAAAATATTCTCCTGTGTTAACTTTATAGTAGTTTATTTTATTCCATTCAACTTATTTCTGTTTATTTGATTGAATTCGGTCATTTCTGAATGTTTCAGGCCTCCTGCGAGGTGGTCAGCGTGCCGCCCGTCGACATTGTCGTCGAGGTTTCGATTCCCGCCGAAACGGAGGGAGAATCTATTCCGATGACGTCACGAGTTGGGAAAATGACGTCATCAAATTTGGTTGATGAGGAAACTGACGAAGGTCATGTGGCAACAGCTGATCAGGTAAGAAAATTCGCATTTTGTTTATTGCTTTTAAAACATTTATTATCGTTATCAAGTTATGCTTCAATGCATATCGAATGTGAAGCTCATACACCATTAGTGTGGTCTCTTTTCGTATTGGCATGAAGGTACTCATGCGATTTGGAGGTCCCGTAAGTTAGAGCTTTTCAATCAGTGAATTTCACAGTACAGGAAGTGTTTTTCTTTAATTATTCTTGGTAATCTTTTTTGTCATTGAATTTTTCTTAATATGGACTTTTGCAGCCTCTCCTAGACAATAGCAGTGAGACGAAGACGGATAGTTGATGATCAGCTGACGATAGTATTGGTTGATTTCAATCAATAATCGATTCCATCTTCCACGTTCAATCAATATTTCCCAGCTACTTTTGTCTGATCTGAGTTGTTTCGTCATTTTCCTTTCTTTCGCGTGAGTGCCATCTGCTTTAATAATTCTAGTTGTTTTATTGCATTAGATTGAGAGTTAGGGTTTTGTTGACATTTTCCTATGTGTTTTGGGGTTTTCACCTGAGAGGTTCCCATACCCGTTAGCGTTACCGAATCGTCTAGTCAACTGTTTCAGAGTTTGTTACCGTAGCGCTTTTCAAGTAGTCGTTATCAAAAGTTGCTCGAATGCCGCTTTTTTCCGACATTTCGGATGAAATGCAAATGTCGTTAAAAATGTAGGAAATAACCTGAACCGACTGTATTACGAGAAATTCACACCAGCCGAAGTACTCTCCCGGTGGATTGGTTCGATTTTGTATTTTGTTTTTGGGGTGGTAACTCACGGCGGGATGTCGCGGGAACCTCTCACGGAATCGTTGTCTCTTCTCGGTGAATTCACGTACTCCAGCTAAATTTACACCATTTTCTCCGCTTTTTCATATATGATTCCGTTTTTAGTTCACGTAAGTTGTTCCATGACACACGAAATGTAAGTTGGTAGCTTTCCGTCTAGGGTTTTGAACTTTGACTTTTGAACTTTTTGTTACTCGAGCTTTGAATATCAATATATCCAATTGGCTGCCTTTTTATCATGGTCGTACGTGTGATATTTGTTGTTGTTACTAACTAGGGTTGTTAAAGCCAAACTCGAATTTCGAAAAAACTCGAAATAACTCGAAATTTCGAGTTTCGAGTTCGACTCGAAACTCGAAAAACTCGAAATCTCCAAAACTCGAGTAACTCGAAACTCGAAAAACTCGGTTTTTCTCCAAACTCGAAAAACTCGAAACTCGAAATTTTTGAAACTCGAAAAGTTCGAGTTTTCGAGTTTCGAGTTTGGCCTCGTCCCAAGTCAGAAATATTGGACGAATGAGCGTTTCACAGCACTTTTTTTGCTATTTCAAACATAAAATGCTTCTTTTTTCACGATTCTCGCATAATCACGAGAAAAAAATCGAATTTCTTGAAAAATTCTTATTTGTTCAGCTCGATAAAATCCTAAAACTTAACGACCAAACTCGAAACTCGAAAATCGAGTTTTTCGAGTTCAACTCGAAACTCGAAAACTCGGTTTTTTTTGAAACGCTGAAAACTCGAACTCGAAAAACTCGAAATTCCCAAAACTCGAATAACTCGAAACTCGAAAAACTCGTTTTTTCCCAAAACTCGAAAAACTCGAAACTCGAAAACTCGAAATTTCAAACTCGATTAACAACCCTATTACTAACTGACTCACTTCTCATGGATTGGTAGGTTTGATCATCTCTCTATCTCTTTACTCTCCCTCCATCTCTCTCTCTCTTTCTCTCTTTTCTCTCTTTCACACAACTTTCTCTCTATTTCTCTCTCTGTCCCTCTCTGCTTCTCAACTCTCTCTCTCTGTTCTCTCTTGAACTTTGAACAGTTTCTTTGACAACCTGCGGTGATCAGATCTACCATTTCTCGCCATTTTCGCATGTCATAGTGTTTCTAGCCATTTTATTTTATAAACAAAATGCAATGTACTGTTTGTATGAATGTAAAGTTTGTTAAGTCATATTACTTAATCTACTTAATTATCGTATTTATTACTTAGTCAGTATTAAAGATTCGTTTTTCGTTCTGTGCAGATATATGAAAAATAATAAATAAAGATTTTGAGAATAAGTGAATGGATTTGTATAAACTGTTGTATACAGTTGATATTTGGAAATCTTTATGTTTTTATGAAAGGATGAAGTTGTTTGCACATTTGAATTCAGAACACTTGAGGTTATAGTCGCCGTCAAAACTACGTGTGAAGTATCGTACAGACAGTCCTTGTTTAGTTGTAAAGTTGTAGTATTTTACATTTTGAGGTTTGGTTAGTACCCAGGTAATAGTTTCTAAGAAACATTCAAGATTCTTTCTTTTGTCAGCTAACATTTTTCCGTATGTTTTTAGTTTCTTAGAAGCATAAGAAGTTTTTATTCATAGACTGTCAATAATTGTTACAGAATAATGCCCGACTTGGAGCTACCTGACAGTTCGGACACGGTGGCACTCACTATAGAAATAGATGAGGATGAGCAGTGGACTACAAAAACCGATGATAAGGTAGGCATCTCTCTCTCTCTCTCTCTCTCTCTCTCTCTCTCTCTCTCTCTCTCATTACCCATTTTCAGGATAACCGGAGACCGACATTCGGTTATTGTGAAAACTGGCGGTAAAACCAAATTTTGCGTTCGATTGAAGAGTGACGGGTTTTCAATTTTAGGTTGTCAACGCAGTTTGAAAAGGTTTCCAGAACGAGAAATCCAAAATCGGTTAGTTTACGAAAAAAAAGTTTTTGAATTTTGCATTTCCAGGCTCTCGGCTCAGCGGGTTCCTCTTCTCCGTACAGTATCCCGTTGATTCGAGCCCCACGAACGGTAGACTCGGTCAGAACCACACTTCCCAGCACACTGAGGTTAGTTCGATACAAATGCTGCCATACTTACCTGAATAGTCCGGAAATGTCACTAACCGGGCTGCTTTTATGCGAAGCCTAGAAAAATGGCGTTTTTTTTTTACCAAAACGTATGCAACATTGCATGAAAACACGAGGTCATCTTTTGAAGTATTGGTGGTGTGGAAAGAACAGCGTTAACCTACAATTTGCTTGACAAAAAGCCGAAACTCTGAAATCTGAACTCAATTTGCTTCCGAAGTTCGAAACTGGTTGGAAATTGGATACAGTTCAAGTAGGACGGCCGATATTCCGAACGAACCTCGCAAAAGTTTTTCTACACTTCAGTCAATTGCTCCTGAGTATAATTCTCTATTTTTTCCGTTCCAGGATATGGCAGCTGTCTCTCTCCTCTAAAGATGTTCTCTCGGCCCATCTCCAATTGCCAGCCTTTGGCTCACTCAGGAATTGGGAATCTGTGGCAGCCGCATTAGGAACGTCTACGGATTCTATCATGGTAATTACCTCAGTTAACTCATTTGAGAATATGAAAACTTGATTGTATTCTTTGTAACGAATATAAATAACTAAATGGAGAGTTTGAAGAAAACGTTGTGTATTTGTTATTTGGCGAACATAGATATTCATCGAAATTAGTTGAACTTCGAACATATTTTTTGGAATGGAACGGACTTTTCGATTAATAGACGTCGTATCCCACGTTAATATCGAAAGTTAGTGAGTTTTTGTGGAATTTTGAAGTTAGTTGTATGATTTGTGTGGGTATTTGCCCACACTACTGTGTCGCTGTCCGAGTACCCAAAAAAGGCTCTCCTCTCGCCAAGTTTGGGTAATTTGGTACGTTTGAAAGAAAGTCAGGAGTTTTTACGAATATATCATTCAGAAAGTCAGGAGTTTTTACGAATATATCGGGTTATTTTGTAGTTTAATCACATCTTACTGGTATCTGGTTCCACATGATTCCGCTCCGTTTCAGTCCTTCCGTCTACAAGACAAACCGCTGGAGATCATTTTGGATCGATATTCGGATAAACCGCTGAACAAGCTGTTAATTGCACTAGAACAGGCGGGACGGATAGACACTCTCTATTCGTTGAAAGACCTGCAAAAGAAGGGAGAACTGTTGGGGAATACGCCGGCAGCTAAAGGTATAGTCATTGTCGTTTATGCGTGGAGTTTTCAAGTTCTCATAGGCAGTTATCTGCGTCTCTCCTTAATAATGATCTCTGCGGGTTCTGTAACCATTGGGGACGAAATGTGCAGGTAAAAGTGAGAGCCACCTTGCTAGTCGACAATGAATTCGATGTGTTAGGATAAATGTGGTGTTCGTTTGCTAAGTGCATGCGAATCTTGAGTTCGCGAAATTCTATGAAGATGAGTGTATCCATACACTAGTAAGGTCTGACTGAGCGACAAAAAGTAATCCGTTGAAAATTTAGGATTTTTCGAAAAACGTAGACCGATTTTCATCTTTTCGGCTAAAAAGTAGACGGGTTTTCGAACTTTTCTGACTATCCGGACAACCTTGCTGCTGTATGAGTGTATCGAAATTCGACCCCTTGGTGTTTCCAAGATTCAGTATCTCACAAACGATCAACCAAAAAATAGAAATAGTATTACCTGTTAAATGTATTATTAACATCATAACATAACATTACACTTTACACTAACATTTACATTTTGTTTCTCTGATATTCTAGTCACCAAAATTGGCATTTGGAGACGAATATCTTCATTTTGGCACGTTTCAATGTGCTTTTTTTCAGATTTATTCACATTTCGTTTATTTCCAGCCGCCTCCCCCCGCCTCCCTTTCGCACAGAATATCCACTCTATTTCCACCTCCAGGGCGCTGTCTTTCCAACCACCCGGCGAACCATGTCAGTTATTTTCTTTCACCACTAAGCATATCTCTGCGTCTCTCCGTACCAATGCTCTGTGCATGTTTTCTAACCACTAGTTCATTATTCATAATATAAGATCTAGCCATAGAAAATTGTAAATTGAAAAAAAAAATTTTTAAAAATTCAAAAAGCAAAAACATTTTTTGCGGTTCTAGAATGAAGTGTAGAGTGCTTTTTCTCGAATGAGTTTCACAACAGTATTTTCAACATTCTCGCAATCTTTTCGTAATATTCTGGGTTAATCACTGTAAAGATAAAACCGGCGTTCTACTACAGTAGCGACACCGTACTACTGCCGTTTTACTGGTAGTGTTACTGCAGTATCACCAGTCGTAAAACGGTAGTAGTACAGTGTCGCTACTGCAGTAAAACGCCAGTAAAGCTGTAGTTCAACTGCAGTAAAACAGCAGTACAATTATTTCGAATTATCGAAAATGAAACACTTAAAAATTATTTTTTTTATAGAACAAAATTTAATTATTATTTCATGGCACCTCTAGTATCTAGTCCTCACGTACTAAATACTAAGTTCGCTTCAGAGGTGAAAAGTACCTCAAACTTGGGTAATTAAACCGAAAACAGCCAGAAGCCGGCAGACAACTCTCGCAGACATCCGTATCTAGTATAGGTATCTCGTGTGGTATTAGATAATTCGTTCATTTCTGAGATTACTTGAGATACATCACCGATTTACTGGTAGTAATCGTGATTCAACGTTACCACTAGTTTACCACT
Organism: Litoditis marina; assembly: GCA_964036275.1. NCBI lineage: Eukaryota > Metazoa > Nematoda > Chromadorea > Rhabditida > Rhabditidae > Litoditis > Litoditis marina. The sequence goes on from OZ038434.1 coordinate 29,833,388, forward strand.
GAATCGCGGGACGTTTACGACCATATCACCACAGTTTAACTGTTACTACCGTTCTACTGGTGTCTTAACTGTGGGCTAGAAGTTCCTATGATGTGCAATTGGTGAGAGTGAATTATCTTTTGCTGTACTTCAACACTGCGATCTACTTGGTTGTTTAGAAATACTAGTTTTTTTTGTTCTTCAACTAGTTTTGTGTGTCGGTGAACGGTGATTGTTGTTTTTTGTTCAGATATCCTGGTCACCCATTATGAGCGAAGCTCCGACGAGCGGAAACAGTTCAAGTGGCTGATGAAAAATTTGAGGTGAGTTTTTCGAATTTTACACGTTTTTATGCAGGCGTGGTGTGCGTTTGTTTAATCTTTTGCCTAAGCGTAAAACAGAAGTCACTTGTGTGCACCGATACGAATACAGTAGTTAATGGACTTTCATTCACAGACATTCGCTCGTCCTAGACCGTTGCGTTGGCTGAAAACCCAGTTAAATGGGTTATTGTAATGCTTTGGACGATTGATTCTTTAATTTTCATCTAAAATACACTATTTTGAAGAATAAAAAATGAAGTACAACCATTTCCAGAGAAAATGAGCTGAACATGTCTGGAATTCCGGTGCTCGACATGAATAACACCATATCAGAAGAAAATGTGGTCGAGTCGATACAAGACGTCTTTCGACAGGTAGGCGAATTCACTCGAGAACCGAGTCCTTCCCGAACCGAACCGCGAACCGGTCACTCGAGAACCGAACCGAACCGAGTGAACCGACCGAACCGACATTCTAAATCGACTGGTTCTCCAGGGAAACGTTTGAACCGGACCGACATTAATCATTATTTAAACAAACAAATCGTATACAAGGTGAAATTAGTGGCCTCCCTCTCATATTGCCTTGTATACGATCCGGTTCGGTCGGTTCGGTTCGGTTCTCCAGTGACCGGTTCGCGGTTCGGTTCGGGAAGGACCCGGTTCTCCAGTGAATTGGCCCGACAGGTACGGGCTTATGTTTTATTCTATCAAAAAAAGAGGCTTTGAACGAATTGTCGGAAGTACAACTAGTTGTAAAGTTGTTTTGATAGTTAGAGTAGTTTAATGTGTTCTTCAAGGCAGCACCCAAATCCGTAGAATAAATTTTGTGGTTGGTGACAGGTTGTTGTCCCGCCCACCGCTTTCAAGCTGGCAGTAATCTATGTTTGTTGGTGTTCCATCAGTTGTAATATTCGGCGGTTTACACATGCAACCAAAATGCAACCGGTTTGCTTATGTACAAAACTATTGGTTTATTTCAAATGCAACCGGGTTGCTCTTAAAATGCAACCAAATTCACCTTTTTGGTTATGTCAAGTGATTTTGGTTGCATTTGAGATGCAACCAGGTTGCATTTGAGATGCAACCGAGATGCATTTGAGATTCGAGTGGTGAAGAAGACAAACGGGTATTTTTGGTCGCAGAGACTTTTTATAGTTAAAAACAAACTCAAAGATTTGTCTCATTAAACCCCATTTGAAATGATTTCATCATAAGTGACGGCTATCCTCTATTTCCCTCTCCATTCCAGGCCGCCCACATCGTCGTCTGTTTCTCTCCCTCCTATCTATCGATCGATCGATTCGAGGGAATAGACGGGGATTATCGATTGATTGCCAATCAACATCTATCTCGTCTCATGAATACGGAGTTCTATCAGCAGAACTCGCAGAATAAGCGGTTTCGACCTGTGGTTTTTCCGGTTGGTTTGTATAATTATTGTAACAAGATTGGTAGTAGTTATAATACTAATAATAATAATAATGAAGTCAGTTTACATGAATTTATCGTGTGTTTGAAAGTGTAGTTTTAAAGCTTTCCAACTTTAACTTGTGTTTTGTTGTTTGTGGGTGGTCGAAAAACACGAATTGACCGAGATATGGAAATTTGTCATTCGATTGAAAGGGATTGCGTCATGTGATGCAAGCGACACCTTTGACTGATAAGCAGGGCAGATATTCTTTTGATTCGTATTTTACGAAAAAGGGGTCGGTTTAGAGAAACTTGATAATAATGTACAAACGGACAAAGTCTGGGAAAGTTGAAATACACAGAAGATTTTGTAGTACGGAGAGGTAATACGCAAAAGTGCAAAAACTCAAGTGTTCATATATTAACATATTGTAATATACAACATATTGTAAACATATCATTCATCAGGCGACTTTGTTGTAAACAAAAATTTAATGAAAATCAGGAGTTTCATCTGGGTGACTAAACTGAAAAACTGGTCTAAAACTGGGAGGTTAGACAATTATTGAACTTGGGGTAGATAAAAATCCCGATTTTGAAGAAAATTGGATGCATCAATGAACGATCCAACAAAGTCGCCCTACACTTGAAACATATTGTTCTTGAAAGTTCAAACTATAAACCTACAAACTACGGGATTTCCCAAATTGCAGGCTTATCCTAAACTCGTTCATTCAGTGTTTTATTATAGAAATAAACTATACGAATGAGAATAAACAAACTATAGAAACAATATTTGAAAATAAACTATATTGATGACGTCATTTTCAGGCGCTTGGTGACGTCATTCTGCCAGTCGGCTGGCCCTCTTCGACCATTCAATACTCGTTTCCCACACAGGCGAAAAAACTGTTCACCAGACTGTTCTCCGGTTCCCAGTCTATGGTTACAATGTAGAATAGTAATAATAATAATACAAAGTGAACATTATATAGTTTAAAAGTTAATCTTGAGCATTCTTAAGCCCCTTCCCCTAAAAGCTGTTTGGATTTTCATGCTACATAGTTATGATGTTTCTATTCATATAGAGAGCCGAGATAAGCACAGCAGAACTCAGAAACATGCACTGACAAAGTGCACGATTCGTCATTAGATTATTAGATTACTAACTTTACGTGACTATTCAATTTACATCTAGTATACCAGGAGTTTAACGCATAGCAATCCTTTGCAGTATCCATTTTTACCCATTGTACATATTTTCTACTCGTAATAGTTTTGGCCCCTTTTCAACGCTAATTTACGAAAAATTAACATTTTATCTATGGAACAATTTTATAACATCGAAAGCTAGAAGCTACGTTTATACTGTTCATTCTATTAACATATCATAATTTATTTGATCTCAGTTATTTTATGTGTTTACAGCATAAACTTTTCATTTTCTTCTATGTGACAAAAAAGGTGCATGTTTTTAGTCAGTTTGTTTTGAAGTTGTTTCAAATAATCAATAGACAACCACTTTGCTTGCAAAACTTTTATCGAATATTAATGAGCAATTCAACTGGAAGACGCTTATCATGTGACTATCATCGGCCGTTTTTCCCGTCTATTTTGAATTCGGGGAACGGCGCGAACTCGAACTTTTCCCGGATTTCTGTGACTTTTGGGATTCTCGATTTTTCACGTCGTCAATGCGCTGTTGACGAAACTCCATACTGACTTTGATCTGAAATAGGATGACTTTTTCAAGTAAATATATCGGTCACGTGTTAACGCGTGAACAATGAAAGATAGTCAAAACTGTGTTCATCTCATACACTTTATTTGGTTTTACGAACAACATCGGAAATGTCATTTCCATGTTTTCCTACATATTGGAGCACACTACAAAAGGAGATTTCAAAGTTGTGAGTATGTTCATGCATGCACATAAACACTTTTGATGCAATAGAATTGTTCAATATGAACCCCAAAGAATGTTGACCCCTTATGTCTGGCCACAAGCAACCCTGTCCGTGTCAATCACCGTGCGGGGCCAGGTGGGGTCTGTCCGGCCTGCCATGGGCAAAATCCTGTTCTGCCATGGGCAGAGGGTTTTCAAAGTGCTAACTTCATTACATCAACAAAGAAGCTCACAATCAAAGTTCTACAAACAAATGTCACAAAAAACACATAAAAACAAGTGAGGACCAAATTTGTTAAGTATATCTTTTCAGTGCAGCTTTCAGAAGCTTATTTTTGCTTTATCACTATTTTGAATATTATCGATTTATTACCTGTTTTATGATGAGTTTTCCGTCGATTTGTGCCTCGATACAGGCGCCCATATTGACGGATTTCTTTCTGTTTCCCTTATACCCGGGGGCCGAGAAGAGAGTAATCAGCTGGCCATTTGCCCATCTCGCGTAGCCATGCAGGGGAGCCTGGAAAGGGGATCTCACTTTTAGTTCTTTTTAGTTCTGGGTGAAGAAACAGAACCGAGAATACGTAACCCCCCCACCCTCCCTCCACACTACTTCTCAGCAAAGCTCAATTACTTCCGTAGCTGTCTCGACGAGCGAGTACGCAGATCATAGAGACGCATACTTACCCTGTCTGCGGCCTCATTGATCTCCTCGCTCTCTCGCTTATGAAGCAGGCCATTTGCTCATCTCGCATAGCTTGTAGGAGAACCTCACAGTTTTACTTTAATCCCCCACAAGCCACAAGTGTTTTTTTAGTTCCGGCACAAGTGGGCTTGTGCTTGAGTAAGGAAATTCCTTCACGTTTCACTTCATATCGATTATTCCACAGTTTTGATCTACACCGACCTGGTGACCTCTGACAATGAGGTCAATGTTCAGAGTTTTGCAGGCGGCTTCAACCGCCGATATGGAAAACAGTTGACCAATGCCGGCAGTGGGTTCTCTGGAAAACAGAAAAGTAGGAAAAAGGAAAAATGAGAGAATGAAAATGCAGAAACATTTAGTAAAAAATAAAAATACTCATAATGAGGTGATTGATTTTCAAGTTGACTCAGAGCGTATCTTTTCGTCTATACAAACTTTTCTTTGTGAAGAATAAATAAGCTACACTGTCCATCGTCAACTTTTATGAATTCGTTATACTAAGGAGAAAAAAACACATTTTGCACACAAGATTTGCATGAATTTCTTGGGGAGGCGTTAGAAAACGACTAAAATCGACCTGTCCATGTTGGGAAGGAATTTTCCTTTGACCTTATTTTTGGTATCCGGATCGGACCAGACCAGGTCACACGCCAGAGAACCGGGAACAAACTCGGTTATGGGTCGCTTGATGTTCCGGATGTCCTGGAATGAGAGAATATGATGATCGAGTGGCTAGCACCTTTACGAATCTGATGTGGTAGGTTCGAACCCATAGAATGGTTCAATAAGTTTTGCAAAGTTGGATTGTGACTATATCTCCAACTGGGTGAGTTTGGAACTAATAAATGTTCACGATTAAAGCTTCAGCTACACGTTCCACGTAACTATTTACTAGTAGTATTCTGCTCACCTCCAACTTGGTGAGTTTGGGGCTGATTCCCCCATGCATTCCCAGAACTCTTTCTCCGATCAGGGCCGCCAGCGGAAGATGGGTGAAAAGTTTGTTGAACGACACGTAGATCTTTTCCTGTTCGGCGGAGGCTCGGTCTTAAATGGATACATTTCGGTGTTTCCGCAAATTTTCGATTTTCGGAAAAACTAGTAGAACTAGATCTTTTCTCGTTCGGTGGAGGCTTCTGGAACATCAGATATAAGGAGCAAACTACGATCTTCCTTGTAGTTTGATCTCGATTCTGGCTATTTCCCTGAAAATTATGTGCACGGTATCCTCCTGTTTCGTCTCCGTAATGAAAATTTCTGAAAAAAAACAGCTCGGCGGAGTGAACTTGAAAAAACGAGGTTCATTATTCATAAATATCCCAAAACATTAGCTGCATTTGTTCAAACTCAGAATTTTGACCTACCGGTGAATCGTTGTTTGACCTCGTCGTAGAACGTGTATGACCTGTTGACCCCTTCCTCCTCGTGGTTTCCACGACAGATGAAAATGTGGGTCGGGAACAGAACCTGGAAATGTGAATATGTATCAAATCAGATTTGTAATTTGGTCACACAGCAAAATACATACATTCTGTCTAAAATAAATAAAACTACAAGCAGATTTGATGAAGACCACCGTGGAGTGACCCCTTTATGTTTGAACTCAAGCATTCAGCATTTTCTGTGCGATGCTCTCGACGAGAGAACGTGTGGATCAAAGACACGCAGACTACCTCAGGCTGTATGGGACGGTTTGGTGTGATATTCAATTATTGTTTGAAGGAGAACCTATAAAAATCAATTGTTAACTTGTAATTCACCTTGAGACAAGCGATGAGAGCAATCACTTCCACTCCATGTGAACCGCGGTCTACGAAGTCTCCGAGAAAAACGCATCTGAAACCAAATTGAAAAGTTTACGTCGGTATACGATTTAGACAGCATTTCCACCGAAAACACGAAATTCAAGGAAAGAAAGACTCTCGTTAATGGTCGAAGGTTAGAACTTTAGGACACATGCAGCGGAAAAACTCGAAAATATTCCAAAAATTGGTGAAGAACCAGTTTAGTGTTACAAACTACAAGCACATCAGACTGCAGCTGTGTTTGTAGTTCGATTTTAGTACGTTCAAATTCTAATGTTATTTGTTCTGATCAAACTACAACCAATACGGGCAGATTACTACAAGCCAGAAACTACAACCCAGCTGTGGTCTCTGCACATACCTCATTCGATTGGGCCATCCATTCAGATTGAACCATCTCAGCAGATCCGAATATTGGCCGTGGATATCACCGTAGATCACACAGGGGACCGGAATCTAGAAAAACGCGGCAAAAAGTTTTCGCGAGCATTTCAGAAAGTTTTCCCTTACACGAACAAAATAAATAATGAATAAATGAATGTTCAATGTTTTCGCTGGGGCGGTAGCCGTTTTTCAATCTTCTTGTGTGACTCAAAAAAATGTCAGACACCTATTTTTGAGAGTCAATTTTAAAAACTTGGTGATAGAAACTAGAAAAAAGTATGAAAAATGAAACAGTAAGTTAAAAGTGACGTAAAACTAAGAAAAAAGTCGAGGTGGATAGAGAAAAAAGCAGAAACTAACCTCAAGCAACGTCGGTTCCGTCTTGAATATATCCGCCGCGGCGTCCAAAACTGTCATCAGAAGATTGGCGCTGAACGGAAACTGCTGGGCGCCATGGCACAACATTTGGCGTAGCAGGGCGGACGCACACCCTTTGGCGCCTGTTGGCGCCCCGTCGGCAGCTGGAAAGTCAGTAATGTATGTTTAATATGAAATAATTTTAACAGTAACTGCACATGTGCCTTCCATTCTGCAAAATCTAGACAAAAACAAAGCATTCAAAAGTGTCACAAACAGTAAAAGTTCGCTTTGTGAACAGGTACATTAAAAAATGTATACCTGAAGCAATGTCCTCCATCATTGTGATATGATCGGTTGTTCCGTAGGTTTGAATCCGGGTCAGTGTTGGTTTAGATTGGAAACGGGATCGACAGGCCAGCACCGGAGCTGTTTCCAACGATCTAGAGTTCATGAATTTACGAAAACATCCATCCCTTACAAATACATTAAAGGAGACCGGAGAGCAACATGGTTTCTCGTAAAGCTGCTGCATCCTACTTTTGATTGGACGCGTTGCGTTTCGCGCGGCATTGTCATGTGAATGTCACGTGGACTGATCGAACTAATATACGAGTTGTTTGTGCTCTCTGATCTCAATACAGTTAAAAGCTGCCCGAAACAAAACCTCAGCTCAAGTTGTGTTCCGGTCTCCTTTAAATGACGACAATAACAAGCGTGGGAGCGAGACCTAACCTCTGAACGACTCGCCCGATCTATTGTTAACATGTTGAGATTGCTAAGGTCAACGTTTCGTTCCGAAGATTCTGTTGTGAGTATCGATCACACTACATTTCCGATCAAACTAGTTTCAAATGTATGTGCCAATGCTGATCGAACCAACACAGCAGAACTAAGAAACGTGCAATGACAAAATGCACGATTGAATACTTCTATTACTCAAAAAGAACATTTCTAAAACAGGAATAACATGATAATCAGGATACAGTTGTACGGAAAACATCAAGAATTGCAAGTTTCTAGAATGTTCCCACTTCGATAACTCGTCCTTGTCGGCGTCAGTGATGACCGCTTGGACCAATTCGTCCGTTCGGTCTTCGTGCTCGATTAGGTTGTCGTCCTGACATATGAGAATGAGTTTGGTTTGTAGTTTGATCGGCGAAATGAACATGAATTGTAGTCTGAGCAAAGAAATCATTGTAGTAAGTGACAATGAACTTTGATTCTAGCTTGATCGAAGAAAACCAACTGAGGTTGTATATTTTTAGTATCAGTATCAGTATAGTATCAGTTGAATGTTTTGTAGTATAGTCAAAAAACAAAGTTGGGTTGTAGTTTGATCGGCAAAATAGCAGAATCTCCTACAATATCGGAAAATGCCCCAGAATCAAACTACAAACACATTAAATCAATCACTTTTTAAGGCCTTGATATTTCAGTTGAATAACTTTTTCCTGGTAAATATTGAACTTTCAAGTAATATTCTGAATACCTACCATCGGCTTATATGACACCATGTCATCCGTTTCCGTTTCTGATCTGAAAACGAATTTCAATAACAGTCAATAAATATATGCGAAAGGTAATTATTGTCAATACAAACTTGCAGTATAACGTTACAATGTTAATGTAGTTATATCTTCACAAAAAGTAAAGATATTGCATAAAGTATGAAACAAAATTTCTAATCTTACCTTATTGCCGCATATCTTCGTTTCCGTATACATTTGAAGTACACGATGACGATTATTACTAGAACAAATACTGCTGCGCCCAAAAGTCCTGCCAGAATAAAGTCCTCCACGTTTTCTGAAAACAGTCGAGGTACTGTATTGATTTTCACATACCGACTGAAACATTGGCAGTGTGCTACCAAAACTTAGTGAAACTGAAACCTTTTCACTGAATTTTGCGTTTAATGAATATTAACTTCAACTTGTTTTAACTTTTGCAGGTATACAATGAGGAAAAATGCAACTGAAAATATAGTAGACTTAACAAACCGTCTTCTTCAAACTTGCTCTCGTCATTACAGTATTCTTTGTTACAACAACAGAGAGTGGGAGATTCCAAACACTTTTCTTCCAAGCCTCCGGCACATTTGGTTTGTAACTGGAAGAAGGTGCGATTTATATGGTACCTCTATTATTCAGTTGAGAAAGTAGGTTAGGTAAAAATTAGGTGAAGTTTGGGAAATGATCCTATAAAACATCTGATTCAGGAACACAGCAGAACTCGCATTCGTACACCAATATCACATTGCACACAGAGAATATGTGAATGGTCAACGTATTTCAATATTTCAATATTTGTTCGACACATTCATGTATTCGACACATAGAACAAACATGAACTAATATATCACATGGTGTTCTCTCAACTTTTTTGAACGTGCATTTTGAACGAGAAAAAGGCAACATTCAGAGCGCAAGGAACAATGTCAGAATTGACGTGAAGTTAAGGTCAACGTAGAGGTCAACGTACAAAGTTATGAAAATTTAAGCTCGGCCTGATGTGTTAGAACTTTTTATAGTGTGGATGATGACAGTCGAGGTTAGGCAATTCTATCCCGTAGCTACAATTCCGATCTGTTTACACATTTCCCAGCGGTACATGTATAGTCGTCGCCCAAGGAAAGGCGGGAGTGTACTGTATATCTCACTTTCCGCTGTGTACGTGCACATGTCTTCGATTCCAAAGCTAGCGATTATGTGCTATAAAAGCGAAGGGGTTAGCGCCATGCTACAAATCTTTTGCTCGCAGGTTCGATTCCGGCGAGAGACAGAAATTGATAAATTTGGCATTCACTATACACAAGTTTTCAGTCAACTATGAAAACTTTTGCAACCTTAAAAACCGGGGTCATAGAGTATACAGGCCTGAATCCTATTCTGCATTTCAGTTTGTGAATGCGCAAATCGTGCTGAAAAAACGTCAGTGTTTTGAGTCGGAAATGTCTTGTACAGGACGATTTGCCGAGATGAAAAAGGATCTGGATTCGAGGTTGCAAGAAATTTTCAGTCACTTCCACCAAGATTTAACGTTCAAAACTCACTACACAGCCAAAGTTCTTGGTCCTCCGATAGCAAACATGGTTCTCAGCACACTCCTCCTCGCCTTTCGCACGGACTGAAAACTCTATGATTAAGTTTTCGAAGCCACCAAATCTACAAGATTCAATGAAACAAAACATGAGAAAACAACCGTATGTTTTGAAAAATATCGATGTACTCAGTTCTAGTAACCAAGTGAGCGTCAAAAGTTTTAGATTCTGTTTGGTTTTTGTATGGTCCCTCGAGATCTGAAATTTATGCTGTGTATGACACAACTAATAACACTGAAACAATCTAGCTTCCGGAAATATACCTGAGTTTCCACAGTTTAGCGCTAGAGTTATTGGAATAACAAGCAGAAACAGAATAGAAGAGAGCTTCATGGGGAAACACCCGGAAGGAAAGAGAACAAAAGTGAAAATGAAAAACTGAGAATGAAAAGTTTTCCCTGATATCTAGAACGTGAAAACAGACAGGTAGAGAGAGAAACTTTGACGTTTGATGCGTTTTCGTAGACTTCCAAGAGTTTTTTTTTCATGAAATTTCGGTTACCATTGCAACTTAAACTTTTTCACTCGAATTTCAATAACTTTGTCTGAAATTGTTCACTTTTATGTGGAAAAATGAAAAAATCGAAATTTCCCAAAACTCGAAAACTCGAAACTTCCCAAAACACGATTTTTCGCCAAACTCGAAAACTCGAAAATTCGAAATTTTGAACGCGAAAACTCAAAAATCGAAATTTCGGACTTGAAAAATGGACCTTTTGGGTCCAAAAACACTCAAAACTCAACTCGACTCAAAAAAAAACGAAAACTTTCGAGTCGAGTTGAACTCGAAACTCTTTTTTCGAAACAATTTCCCAAAACTCGAAAACTCGAAATTTCACAAAACTGGTAAACTCGAAAACTCGAAAACTAGATTTTAAGCCAAACTCGAAAACTCGAAATTTCCCAAAACTCGAAATTTTGAACTCGATTAACAACCCTAGTCGCTACGTAAATATCGGGGCTGAAACCGTGCGTTGGCCTTATCTGCTATCTGCTGTATTTATAGTTTGATGTCCCTCTCTTTGTGGTTTTCATTTCCGCTGTGTACGAGATCAAACTACAATTCAGATACATGTATTTCTGCCATACTGAATGAAAATTATGTTTTGCCTAGTTCTCAATAGAGCCTTCTATCTACCAAAGCAAATCTATAGGATGTATTTCAGTCTATCCCGCTGTGTTTGTAGTTTGATCCGGTTGTTTTTCGGTCGAACTTTGTGAACTATGGTGATACATAAAGATCAAACGAAAACGAAGATTTGGTAACTCCCTCATTATTCCTAGGGCCCCGTATTCGGCATAGAAACTCAGTTCATCTTATGATATCTGTCACTTGAACATGTTTTTTCTTTCTATACTCGAATGAATCATTATTATTCCTCCATTTGCTCTTTATTTGTACATCTGGGGCTGAAACGTGGCACAGCCAGGAACAAACGGATTTCACAAACTGAACAACCAGTCCGCATACAAATATAATTGTTAGTTATATAGTTAGTTTCACCCAAAAGTATCAGCGCCATTTTTCCGCGATTATCAAGCTTCGAGAGCGAGAGAGCACGCAGATCAATGAGCCTGTAGACACGATACATAGACTGATTTCTGATTTGATTGATAGACTAACTTGGACTGATTTCGAACACATTACAGCGAATTAGGATGTGTTTAACATGCTTCACCTTACCAAGTGCTTTACATACTAGAAACATAGAAAAAGATGCTATTGAATATTTTTACCGGAATAAATCACTTTTCGCTGTGATTAGTTTCAGAACAACAAAACATGTTACGCAGTAAATCCATCCTAATCCGCTTGGTTTGATGGTCTGATTGGCAACATGCAGTCTATCCCCTATCCACTGATATACTATAGTCCTCGTCATCTCTATGTGAACAACTGGTATATACAGTCAATTGCTCAGTCACGTGAAAAAGGTTAACACAGCATAACTCAGAAACGTGCACTGAAAGAAGGCACGATGCCTCATTAGAATGCTAATTTCACGTTCCTATTCAACTTACTTCCAGTATAGAGTTGACTCTTTTGCGAGTCTATACGTGTAACTTGCTCTATACCGCTGTGTTTGTAGTTCGATTCCGTTCAACAATAATCTGATTCTGAAGTCGGGAACTCTCTCTAGTCGGTGACGTGCTTATGTGAACTCCAACTGGTTCACTGTATTTCTACGTATTCTCATCTCTTGTGTTTTTGAAGTACAAAACACATTTATATTTTTCAATCCAAATCCAGACTATACGGTGTTTTTTTGCTTGTAGTCTGACCCCGATGATTTCTGTCCAAGATTGTATCCCCTATCCACTGATACAATATAGTCATCGTCATATCTATGTGAACTCCAACTGGTACAGTGAACATCCATCTGAGTCACCACGAACCTCGAGCTCTTAGCTATTGGTGCAAGTTTGAATCATTTTTCTACCATTTTTTGTGTAATTTGCAGTTTCGAAGAAATGCTTGTTCAACATTTACAGTTCGGGGTGAATACTGAGATATATATATATATCCGCTTAGGTTTGTTCCTTCAATTTTGTTCACTATCCGCTTATGTTCGCTTCTCTGTTTAATACTAATTGTTGTGACCAACTTTATTACTAATTGATTGTTATCGCTCATTTGTTCACTATTGCCTGAATAGAAGATAGTTGTGGAGCCTAGCAACCAACAATCACTCCAAACTATGACCACACCCCTCTATTTAGATTTAGAGGTTTTGACTTATTTGTGTGGAAGAACTAAAATAGAGCCCATGTTTTCAATTCACATTAATCATAATTTTTCAGCACACTTCTGTTAGTTCAGAAATGTGTAATAACGGGTTTGATACTTTTTCGTATAACACAGGCCTACAATTCTAGCTTTTATCGAAGAACGGATCACATCGGCTTCTTTTTATTCATCCAATAGTGAATTCTCGAGAAAAGAGTTTGCACCAAGATGGTATCAAAGTCGAGCGAGACGCGAAACTTTTGAAAAACACCCAGATTTCAGACTCCGGAGAAAGCGAAACAAATTATGAGTCGAAATATGTGTGGAAAACGCGTTCTCTGATTTGGGTGGTCCAAATTGGGCCTATAATGTGCATGTTGCTCACTTCTGATGTATTTGTAGTTTGACGTCACTGTTTTTGTGTAAAGAGTTGGGAATCACGGTGTTTATTGATTGATATCAAACTACAACAACGGAAAAAGTGCACCAATTTTTATATTTGTTCACGCTTTACAAAAGTATTCCTTTCAATTGTTAGATTACACTTTGGATTCTAGAGAGTTGGCATTTGTCGATTATGTTCTATTAGAAAAACAAAATGTAAATGTTATTGTGTTAATAGAGTCTGCATTAAACATATAAGTTTTCTGCGTATAAGCATTAAACATATAAGATGTCTGCGTTAAACATATAAGTTAATGAACTTATATGTTTAAAAAGTGTCGTAGGTCCCCAATGTTTTTCGCATTTCTCCGATCTGAAGCTTTGAGTACTTGATAAATTCACGTGAAATGAGTGATAAAACACAATCCCCTGTTAAATTTACGAACCAAATACTCAAAACTCAAAATAGTAGCTTGTTTTGAGGTAAACGTTGTGCCAATTTGACCGACTAACCCGTCCTTCCTACTAACTGCTACAAAAACCGCCTCTCAACTCTTTTTCACCATTTTCCGATATTTTCTCATACCACCGACAAAACTGGTATTAAACACTCATACATTGTTGAATTTTCGAGAGTGATATACTGTTAGACAATTGCACAGTCACGTGAAACATGTTAAGCACAGCAGAACTAGGAAACGTGCAATGAAAAAGTGCACAATTCCTCGTAGAATGGTGGATTTACTTGACTATTCAACCAAATTCTAGTATACACTGTTTTTTTCTTCTAATTCGTACTTTGCATAGTGGTGTTGGTTTCACTGACGGCGCCTTCATTCTAGCATGTTCTAGTTTAACGTAGAAATACTTTTTCTGCGATCACTCAAAACAAAATTCGTTTGTTGATAATTTTTAGAGTGACACTAATTCTGTTTCCGGTCTTCCGGTCTATTGGAATCATGGTTTCCGGATAATTTTCAGGGACAAAATTCGGTCGTGGCACTCTTTTTCCGTTTGGAAATCTTCCGGTTTGTTTGAACAGCTCTCAAAATGGTAAAAGCGAATTCTCTTGACTTGTTACGAGTACGATTTTCAGTACTAGAAACTTATTTTGTGTAAAAATGACAGAAATTTTACTTCCGTGATGTCTCCGGATAATTTCCGGTGACACGATTCTGTCGTGGCACTTTTTTCCACTTAGAAATTTTTCGGTTTGTTTGAACAGCTCTTGGAAGACTAACACTGGATTTGGCTGACCGGACTTTTTTTCCGTGAAACGTTCCACGTGGACAAAAGCTGCCTAAATAGAGCACAAAACACACCAAGAATTGAGTGGTATAATTCTCCTAATACAATTTCTCTCTCTCTCTCTCTCTCTCTTTCTCTCTCTCTCCTCTATCTTTCCCTTTTTCTCTACCTTACTCTTTTCTCATTCTCCAACAATAATTCATTCCCCTCCTTCTATCCCTCTTCACACATTTTTCTCTACCTATTATTTATTTTTTTTTTGTTTTTGTTTTTCTGTTTTCTTTTTTTGTACTGATTGAAGACACAACAAAGTAAAGGCGACCTTGTAAAGAGTACACCACTCGAACTCATTCATTCGTCTCCCACTTATCCGGGTATTCATTCGTTTGTTCTTTCTTTTTTCTCTTTCTCTCTCATGTCTCTATTTCTCTCTCTTTCTCTCTCGATTATTCTCTAACTATCTCTCTTGTCATTCTTCATCCACCCTTCTCTCTCTCTCATCTCCACATTTGTCTCTCATTCCCTTCTTCTCTCTGTCTCTCATTTCCTTCTTCTCTCTCTCCCTCTCTCTCTCTCTATCTCTCTCTCTCTCTCTCTCTCTCTCTCTCTCTCTCTCTTTCTTCTTTCACAGCTGCTAGTGTGAATAGAATCGCTCAATAGAATGTTCGATTGGAATCGTCATTTCGCCTTATCCAATCTTGAGTTGCACAAACAGAAAACCAGAAGGTTTCCCTCTTCCTTTCTTTTTCTCTTTATCTCTCTCTCTCTCTCTCTCTTTCTCTCTCTCCTTATCTCTCTATTTCTCTCCCTCTCTTTCTCTCTCTATATATATTCATATGCCGCGGT
The DNA here is from genome assembly GCA_964036275.1 of Litoditis marina. NCBI lineage: Eukaryota > Metazoa > Nematoda > Chromadorea > Rhabditida > Rhabditidae > Litoditis > Litoditis marina. The sequence goes on from OZ038434.1 coordinate 29,848,569, forward strand.
ATATCTCTTGATCTTTCTTTTGTCTATATGCAATATGCGTTGCACTGGTCTGAGTCTGAGTGAAAGAGCGCACTTAAATTCAAATTCTATTAAATTCTGATGTGTATCACACGTTCACGTGACGGTATTTGTATTTTTCTAACATTTTCACCATTATTCTTATCTATCGATTTCTATAAAACGAACACACTTTTATACTCTCTGCCGTCAAAAGTGCATAATTTTTATCACTCTACAAACACCATTTGTGTTTTTATCTAGCAAACCAGTCAGTATTTACCAAAGCGAACACATTTATAATTGAACGTATACTCTTTCTCATTCCTACTGAGATTCTAACAGTATGAGTATACTAGAAGTGAATTGAATAGTCACGTAAACTAATGAGGCAACTTTGTCATTGCACGTTTTTGAGTTCTGCTGTGTTTAACATGCTTCACGTGACTGCGCAATTGACTAACACTGAAACTTTGTAACCTTTCCTGAAAAAAAAAGCTCTTCAACATATTTTCAGCAATGTTGATGTTTGTATTGAAAAAAAGTCTTCGTAATTTGAATCATGGCTAGGTGGTATTCATTATTACATTTCATTGCGAATTCGTCATTCTAAATGCATATCGATCGGAATTTTTTGTCCATATTACTTTTGAAGAAAAACTGAGAAAAAAAATAGAAAATTCTATACAAAACTAATGTGCTTGTATCCTCAACTAATTTTAAATGCTGTGTTTTCATTTCGTATCTTACTTTTAAGTTCACAGGTGCGTTAATTAGGTAATTAACTACTTTATTTTATACTGTTATTCAGTTGCACAGTCACGTGAAACATGTTAAACACAGCAGAACTCAGACACGTGCAATGACAAAGTACGCGTTGCCTCATTGGATTGCTTACTTTCCAATTTACTTCTAGTATATTACAAAAATGATAATTTGTGATCGTAATTCACTGAGCCCAAAAAGCCGGGTAAGCTATTTGAGCCAATTTTCAATAAAATACCATATTGGACGTTTTATTTGTATTGCCTATAGGTCATAAACGCTTTGCACCAGACATAGCTCACAAAGAACGTAGCGATATAGTTCTCGCCACTCAGAACGATTAGCGCCAATTTTCTACGATTGGCCAGCTACTTATGTTTGCTGCGAGAAATAGTCAACTAGAATACTTGACACTATGCCAATAAGTGTCAGTGCGAATCTCAGAAAATTCCCAGCCAATCGGCCGGCCACTTTTTTATTGGCTGAACGAGAGAGTGTGCAGGTCAGAGAAACGCAGACTGTCTTAGGCAGTCTGCGCGTAATTGACCTGCATGCTCTCTTGTTTTTGTAGCTGGCCAATTGCGGAAAATTGGCGCTAATCGTTCTGAGTGAAACGAACTATACTTCAACCTATTTTTAAATAGAATATTTCTGGCACGGTATTGAAAGTTTTATTTGTATTTCGCATAGATCATAAAGTTCTGCCCAATACGACTAAAACTGCCATAACTATCAAAAAAAGAAACGATACCCACAGTTTTCTGAGCTACAACTTCAGTATACAAGCGCAAATCATCTAATCAATTCATTTTCAAATTGACCGATAATTTCACTAGAAAAAATCATCATATTTATCATTGATTTATGTTTGCATGTTTCTATTTGATACAATTCACTCCAATCTTGTGTATTCTAAGCCATTGACTACTGAATTTCTATTTAGATTCTTTTCTGAACATCAACTAGTATACTTCAAATCTTCAAGTCAATATAAGATCATAAATGTATTAAATGAAATTGTTGAATGTAGCATTTTTTTCGGTTCTTGAACAAAGTGTAAAATTGGCAATACGAAGCGTTATATTTCCCGTATTGGACGTTTCCATAATATTTTAAAGGCCAAAAAAGTACCGATCGCCGAGATACGAACTATGTTTTTGTAGTGAAACCACACAAAAACCAGTAGGAATGGACATCCGCGCCAGATGAAGCATCGTACGATTTTTCCTTTTCTCCACTCAAAACACAACTGGTTGCGCGTAGGAATCTGGTTTAATAACCTGGGATTGTCACCTACTGTTTGTATTGTGAATATTCATTATGATTATACTTTAATCACCGAAATTGTGCTCAGACCGTACTTTCTTTATTAAATTAGGACACAGCGTCAATGAAAAGTTTCATGTTTACGTGAATTTTCTGGTACTCCAAACACATGGACAACTGGTCCAATAACTAGATAACACCTATTGTTTACTTCGATCATTCACCGTTTTTAAATATTTACAGTTTTTTCAATCATTTATGTTTTGATAATTCATAAATTTCCAAGGTTTTGTTTAAAGTTTTGTTATTATATTGTTGGAAAGTGTTGAATTGATAACACTCCGTCTGAAAATAATCTCTTTGGAAACTGGTTCTAGAACCTGGTTTAAGAAACTCGATTATTCATCGTTGATGTAGTTGTTATAGTTTATATACTTCGTTTATATTTTTGTTAGAATCTTGTTCTAAACAACCGCATGAGCAACTGGTTATGGAAGCAATCGCTATAATTTTGTTGTTCCTAAGCCTAACTTCTATATTAACTTATTTCCATAGTTTAGTGACAAGTTGACTGAATGTGTCTTAATGTTATTTTTAACCTTTAAATTAGGTTTGTCTATGTTTTTTAAACACTAGTTCTAGATGATTTCCGTTTTTGCCCCTCAGTAATTGTAGTTTGAACGAAATGCGTGAATGGTGAATACCATGATCAAACTACGTATTCATCTCTTATATAGTTCGCACATTTCACAAAAGGGCAGCTTGCCAATCGAATTTCAAGGCAGTTTTTGAACATGTTGAAACACCTCGAAACAATACAAACCACTTGGTTAAAATTCGTATTCGAGGAAACTTTCGGTAAAAGATATGATTTCTCTAAATAACAGTCTTCCGAAGTTTCTGGCACGCTGCCAACGAGTCCTGTTGGGAAATGTGAGCACTATATTTTCTCTCAGAGAAGAGTCAGAGAATTAGTTGAAATCAGAGGGAGGACTTAAATTGAGCCTACTTTCCTCAAAATCAGGCAGTCCCGCAACCCTCTGACCTCCACAGTTGTAACATATAGCACTAAATAGAATTCTAGGAGTAATTGATAAAATTTAGTTTTATAACTTATCAATCATGCAAAAATTCCAATCTTTCTCTGTTCTCGGACAAAGTGTAAATTTCGAATACAAAAATGAATCTCTTTACTTTACGATCGAATTTCGTCAAGTGTATCGAAATACAACTAGAAACCAAGTCAAAAACGAATCCCATCAATTGCTCAAACAAAATCGATACCATTTGTCTTCTTAGTGTATATAAATATATCCCGAACACATATCGAATGATCGCAAACGTCGTTCAATAGCGCGATTTGCATGTCGTTAGCCAGACATTCACGATAATCATTCCGAACAGAAACTACTTGTTTTGCTCCACTGTTTTGGATCCCGCTTCCTTTTTGCGCACATACTATACTACAAGTGAATTGAATGGTCACGTGCCTACGTGCACTTTGTCATTGCACGTTTCTGAATTCTGCTGTGTTTAACATGTTTCACGTGACAATGCAGTTGACTACAAACATAGGGTTGTTCATTCACGTGGCTTCAATACGAGCCGGTGATTCTCACGTATTTAAACGTATTCATCGCTGTAGTTTGGTTTGACATCACAAGGTTTATTTTGTACACTTCACATATCTCGAGTACCACTGAACATCAGGAAAAAGACAGTTTTTGCCTAGAAAATTTCCTATACTCTTATTGATTTTCTCCGTGAATTCGTACAATGTGAAGCTCGAATTTTCAGTGAATTTGTGTTTCAATTGTTCATTGATTTTCAAATGTTGCGCTCTAATATCATATCAATATCTCATAACTTTTTCGTGAAGTCTATATATTTCTTTTTGAAAGCAATCATCGTGAAGTTATACAACTTATTTCAGCAGTCCAGGTGAGGAAAACGTGAAACATGAAACGAACTTTATTCAAACATAATTCTATTGAACTAATAAAACTCAATGTAGATTTAAATTTGCAGAATTAAACAACTATGCGCTGTAGTTTTATTTTGATACACGCCATAATTCACGAGTTTCGATGACGAGGAAATGCGATCAAACTACAAACACATCAGAATAGGAAAACATGAATCGTGCGCGCTTGTGTTGAGAAATCTGTCCTTATAATTTCACGTGAAGTTTTGTGATGTGTTTCACGTGAATTCTTATTGAGCGTGCACGTGAGAACACGTGAACACAGTGTGGAAGCTTGATCATACGAGAAAAGCTCGTGGAAGAATTTATTTTAGTTACATCGGTGCACTATTCATACCTTCTTCCCCTCCTTTCTCGTTTGCGGTTATTTTCGTTAATTCATCTCTATGTTCTTTTTCTCCTCTCTCGCTCTCTCTCTCTCTCTCTCTCTCTTCCCCTCTCTCTCTCTCTCTCTCTCTCTCTCTCTCTCTCTCTCTCTCTCTCTCTCTCCACATTTCTCCATCTCCCTATCTAGCTTCAGTCAAATTGCTCACTGTGGATCTCTGAAGATTTTCAATAGAATTCATACCGTTTGATTTTGTAGTTGAACCGTACACGAGGCAGTTTGATGGAATATTTATTATGGCGACGTTTCGGCAAATTCACCGTTTTCAGAGCCTGACAAGGCATCAGTTCAGAAAGTACAATAAACTCAATACAGTCGGGCAGGACAACGTGACCCAAAAGTATTTCAAATAGCACGAACAATGAGCACTACAACCACAGCTAAACAAATAATTATCAATCTTTAGATCCAAAAACTTACAAAGTTCGTCGAATTATAAGCAATGTTGGTGGTCCGACTAACATGATCAGTTGGTTCCTCAGTGGCATACTCGTTAAGTTACTACAATTCATTCCGGCCCACCTTTCTGACACAAAACACTTCCTAACTCAGTTGCGCCAGGTCAAAATTGATAAATCGTGTGCAGTTGAGTCCTTTGACGTAGAAAGTCTCTATACCAACGTTTCAAATGAAGCGGCTCTCGAAGCGGTACACGAACTTATCACCGATAATTGGAACAACGTCGATTCACATGGTTTATCAATTTCACAGATCATGGAATTGATCAACGCATGCGTAAATTGTAAGGCGTTTATATGGTCTGGTAAAATGGCTACATAGAACAAATGTTCTCCCATCAGCAACACCGCATAGGATTCGCACCAGATAAAGTAGTTTTCTGTATTCCATTTGTCTCTGATGAAATGAGCAGATCCATCAGGGGGATATATGAAGAGAGCAAATCTGGACAACCAGGTAACCCTGGTCGAATCACCCCCTGACAACTTGCGCAAACGGCTGGTGCGGAATAGAATGTACGCTAGGATTTGCTCTACTGCAGCTTGTCTAATTTGTCCAAATGGAAAACCCGGGGATTGTATGCTAGAAGGGTGCGTTTATTGCATAGAATGTGCGCAGTGTGGGGAAATTTACATTGGGGAGACGGGTCGCAACCTTTACATCCCTCTGAAAAACGGCTGCAACTTAAAATACCGGACTCGCCAATTTTGCAACTTAAAATACCGGGGTCAGCCAGATGTCGCCTGTACTCTTTGAAATTCATAAGGAGATGCAGGCTAATTCGACACCAGTATTTAAGCCTGCATCTTCTCCGGTATTTTAAGTTGCCAGCGTTTTCACAGCCGGCTAAAAGAGCACATAGCAGGGCGCTACAAAAGCGAACATGCAACGGCATTGGGGACGCATAGAGTACACTCACACAATGGGTCCAACTTTGACATAGTAGTTACGGTTCTGGAAGTTGAGAGCGATGTTTCGGCGCGCAAACTGCTAGAAGCCTGTTGGAACTCATCGGACGTTTACACAACTCGGTTGGCTCTTCTTCCATCAGCCACCTCGTGTGGAAAAAAGTGTATTAATGTACTTGTTTAGCTGAGTTTGTAGTGCTCATTATTCGTGCTATTTGAAATACTTTTGGGTCACGTTGTCTTGCGCGTACTTTCTGAACGGATGCCTTATTCAGGTTCTGAGAACGGCGAATTTGCCGAAAAGTCGCCATAATAAATATTCCATCATACTACCTCGTGTACGGTTCAACTACGAAATCAAACCATATACACAACAATGCCGAGGTTCAAAGAAAGCAGGACTTGGAGAAGAATTCATACCGTTTTAACGTATTTCATCACTTCAATGTTTCAGAATGAAACGTCAGGACCTGCAGGGTTTGCGAGGCCTTGCCATTGGCTCTGTTTTACTGTTCCACTTTTTCCCGAAAATATGCCCAAATGGATACGTAGGAGTCGATCAGTTGGTTTTTCAGATTGTTCATTATATAGTGGGTGCCAATATTATAAATTTCTGTCTCTCGCCAGAATCGAACCTGCGAGCAAAAATTTGTAGCAGGGCGGCCACTTCGCTATTAGAGCACATAACCAGCAAGCTTCGGAATCAAAGACATGCGTGCGTACACAGAGGAAAGTGTGATTTACAGTACCTTCCAGCCTTCCCGTTCGCGACCACTATAATGAGTTCAGGAAACTTCGTTGTATTGTTAAATTTAGAAAATTAATACTCAAAAAGAAGTTTTTCACAGTTTTCAGTTAGTTCCACCTTAATTCTCCTTTGTTGTAAGTCGTTGTCTTCATAGAACTTCTCGAAATCTTTTTATATTGTAAAAAAAAATTACCACTGCTGGCATACACGTCGAGAAAAGGAATGGACTATGTCCAAACTACAGACTACAACTTTTTGTTACAGATTCTTCGTTTTGTCGGGATTTCTGATGACCATGATTTTCGGTTCGAAACCCATTACCTTCGAGTCCTGCGGCCAATTTTATTGGCGAAGAATCAAACGAATTGTGCCGCTGTATTTGTTCATTATATTGATTGGTGAGTACAATGATGGAATTGTTGTAGTTTGATCTCTATACACGCCATAATCTAATTTTGAACGAAAACCAACGAGACCAAACTACAAACACGGCGGGATAGGACACCATACACCGTACTGGGCTTTGGAAAGCGGGAACCCTATTAGCGTATATCGATTGTTGTGACATAGCAATAAAATTCGACAACTCACGAGATGTTCATGGGGTACATGAGAAAAATCTTATAATTTTCTCATTGGTATAGTGAGTGCCAAATTTATAAATTTCTGTCTCTCGCCGGAATCGAACCTGCGAGCAAAAGCTCCGTAGCAGGGCGCTAACCACTGCGCTAACAGAGCACGTAACCGGCAAGCTTTGGAATCGAAGACACTTGCGCGTACACAGCGAAAAGTGAGATATACAGTACCCTCCCGCCTTTCCGTGGGCGACGACTGTATCAATGATACATCCTACATTAACATCAAATTCGGTCCGGGATTACGTGTATGTAGACCGATTATCCTGATGTGCGAGTTACGTAATTCGGTGAACTTGGAAAATAGTTTGACCAGATTTTCCAACAGGGGTCAAGACGAAATACGGTCTATTCAATCCATGGCAAATCGCATGTATCCGATTTCGTTGTAGTTTGATCAGGGTACGCCATAATTCTTAAATACGAACGAAAAGAAACGGAATCAGACTACGAACACAGAGTAGTCGGGTTCCATGCACCCTATGGGCTGCTCAGAAAATACCGACATCAGTTATAGGATTCGTCAAACCGAAAACTTTTTTTCCTTGAGAACTGGTTCGAACTGCTTACCCGGCTTTTTGGGCTCAGTGAATATGGTCACAGATCATTATGTATGTAGGTTATAGGATTTGTCAAACCGTTGTGGACACCGTACCATTGATTTGTATGGGACGGGGTTTGGCGAGGGGCCAGTCAGTCTGCGTATCATTGATCTACACACTCTCTCAACTGCTGGCAAATAATCAACGACTGCTCGCCCCGCATCGCTCAATCAATTGAACCCTCTGCTGTCTCTATGAGGAAAATGGCGACTGTATTACTGTTTTATTTCAGTTGTTGTTTCTATTTTTATTTTCTATCCCAATACTTTTATTGGTGTTAATATGGAATCCGCCACAAATGCGATTTTGTTTTATACGAATATGGCAAAACGTTCAGAGGACAATGCCTACTTTTTACAGGTAATCATGTCGCATTGAAATCTTTCTTATGGGAAGTTACAATAGTTGTAGTCGTGTCTGCATTCATGGAAAGTTCTCGATTTAAGACTAAAATAGGGCGAGATCAAACTACAAACACAACAATTGTGACCAATTACAGTATCGACCCGCTCTTCCCTGGGCGAAAACAATTGGGTTTGAAGAAATGTATCAATATAAATAGTTGTAGTTTGATCTGTAGAACACAGCGAAACTTTGGAAATATCCTCAATCCACCTTCACAGTCACACGTATCTACTGCGCGAACTACAAATGTGAACAAAAAATATTATAGAACACTACCTTTCATAGACTTATGAGTTTTATAATTAATTCATTTCCAGTTAGAACAAGCGGATGACGTTTTCACACATACCTGGTCCCTTGGCGTTGAGATGCAGTTCTACCTGTTTGCGCCGCCCATCTTTTTCATTCTGAGGGAATCTTACGTGGATGTTATATTCACGATTCTCTATCTCGCATCGTTGTTTGCGTGCAGTCTGGGCTACCATCTGATGGCTAATTCATCCACCGCCTTCAATAAGTGAGCTTATTTTTTAGTGTTTTTTCCTTAAATTTTTATTTGTGTTAAGTTTGACTAAAGACCTGCAAAACAACTTGAAATCGACCAAAAAGAATATACAGCCAAGAGGTAGTAACGATTTAGACAATTCGGAAACATTCAATTGAATGGGCTGCTCAGTTGAGCTTAAAGAGAACATGATGTTTTCGAGATATGTTTAAAGGTACGCGAAGCAATCAACTTCATGTCTCATTGTTATTTTTCAGTGTTTTCTGTCGAATGTGGCAGTTCGAGATAGGAATGATTGCATTCAACATGTCGGAAAGTCTCCGAATTAGACAGGAAGAATTGTCGAGTCCCGACAAAGAATCTCTGCTGGCAGAGGAGGGCGACGGTTGGTTTTGGTTGTGTTTGAGTTTGAGATACAAATTTCAATTTTAGTTTGAGTCGCGTGACCAAGTTAGGCAGGGTTCATACTTTTGCTGCCAACTCTGGCAGCAGAAGCAGCAACATGCAAAGTGTGATTATCGATCGTGCTGCTGACTGCAAAACTTGCTGCCGGCAGCAAGCAGCAATAATTTGCTGCCAACTCTGCGTTCATACTTTTTGCTGCCAACTCACGCGACATTTTTTGCAGTCGGCAGCAATTTGCTGCCGACTCGAGCAGCAATTGCAGTTTGGTCGCTAGCAAACTGCATGACATGTAGCCAACTCCTTTTGATCCATGAAACATTGTTTTTACTCATTTTCGAACATTTTTTTTATATTTTTTTTCACGGTATGAAAGTTTAGTTGATATTTTTAGCAGTTTACACATGAACATTGGTTTTATTTTAACAGTTTCATACTTTACGTGGAAATGTTGGCAGTTTGAACCTGGACATGGGTTAATAAAACAGATATGGGGTAATCGACCACGGGAATCGAACATGGACATAATGTTAAAGGAGGTGGGGGGCTAAAGTATCATGGTGGCCGAAACGAGTATTTTCGAACCAAACTTTTGTGGATGGGGAAAACGATCATGAGAATTACAAATATCGATACGGGGTTAAAGGTGGTGGGGGGCTAAAGTATCACGGTGGCCAAAACGAGTATTTTCGAACCAAACTTTCGTGGATGGGGAAAACGATCATGAGAATTACAAATATCGATACGGGGTTAAAGGTGGTAGGGGGCTAAAGTATAAATATTTCAAATTCATTCGTATTGGGTCAAATTTGATCAAAATGAGGATATAAGGTTGCGCGCGCCAAAACTGACTAAAACATGTGAACCGTATGCAAATACGGTTTGTCAGTATTAATAAAGAAAGGTATCAATCAGTTTCTCTCGAACAGGTCTTTCATATTAACTTTCCTTTATGTCCCCCTTTAACATCCTCTTCTCCGGAAGTTGGACCAAATACGAAAAGGAATTTGAATAATTTATATAGTTCGTTTCATTCCCACTGAGACCCATTGGCATCGTGCCAAGATTTTTCGATGCCTATTTCTTAGAGAAAATATGTGTATTCTAAAGACATTCTTTGTTTAAGTGTTCTTATGAAACTGAACAATCGTTAACAGAAATTTGCAGTTTTTTGAAAAACTACAAAGTGGTGTAAACTCGACTGGAATATTCATTGGCACGCTGCCAAGTCTCAGTAGGAATGACCGGAACTATACTCTAGCCCCCACCTCCCTTAACCCCGTATCGATATTCGTAATTCTCATGATCGATTACCCCATCCGCGAAATTTTGGTTCGAAAGTACTCGTTTTGGCCACCATGATACTTTAGCCCCCCACCTCCTTTAACATCATGTCCATGTTCGATTCCCGTGGTGTCGAGGTTGGCTTGCCTCTGCTCTCCCATTTTTACACAACAATACGTTTATGTTGCTGTGGTACGGTGTTTTCTTGGGAAAACACAATACAAATGAAAGGACAGAAACAAGTTACAACCGAGTAATGCACCTTGAACCTGATAACCAATCAGTGCCCGCACAACAGCTCCTCGCTCTGGGTCGACAAGCCCCAAGCTCTTCTCACTATACTAGGCGATAGTCACGACAATCAATAGGAATACAAGGATACTCCAGTTTTGAATACACAAACAGAGATCAAATATAAGAATTTATATCAAAATATTAAACAGTACAATAAATAAAAAGGAAAGACAGGAATGATCCGAGGATATTCAGAAGAGAACAATAACCTACTAGAAAGACCAACAACCAAAGAGTCAAAGAAACGAATACCACAGAAAACCACAAAGGCTACTCACGACACTCTCAAACTCGAAGACTGACTGTCTTTCCCTCAAATCATCATCCGCTCCGCGACCGCTCGCGCGCCTGTACAGTTCTCATTGGGTCACGATTACCATCCTGACACCCCAAACCGACCCAATATACTACATGCCTCCCCCCTTGAAAAGAAGTGTTCCCACTACACGCACAACTCTTCTCTCTCACACAGGGCCATTGTGAACCTGCCTGCATCATGATAGACGCATGCGAATAACTTTGACGTTGACACCCAGCACAACCAGTGCCAGCCGGTTCGCTGTACTCAGAGCTCTCACGCGTGAACCCATCACACGTTAGACTACCCCCATCAGCAACATTGGTTGAGCCTAACCCACTTTTCACACGTACTATATCCATAGCATCACACTCATAATGACTGTCAGTTGCAAAATCTACCTGATTTCTACCCCCCTCAGCACTATTTCTCTCGCTATCTCGCAGCTCCCGCTCACGAAGAACGTTCTTGGAACTCAGCTCTCGTTCACGGAGAACGTTATCAGAACTCACACACGAATAACTAGATAAACAATGAGACGAAGAAGACATAGAAAAAGAGAAGATAGGAAACAATACGATATCATTGCCTGGTGGGTTGTTGACAGCCGACGATGGAACTTCTTCTTCGGATTGACGACATCGGACGAATTCAGGCACTCCTTCACACGGGTGATCATCCAGACACCTGGAGAATGGTTCATTGACCTTCCGAGTCAACTGCACACTCATACACCTCAATTGATCTCGACCAGATATCATTTTCAAGTATTCACTCTCGGAATATATAGTGTTCACTTGTATTGGTAACCTAGGCGTTCCATCAGACACTTTTCTTTCACTCTCTGGGTGGACTCCATCTACTCTCACCATTACTCTAGGCTCCCTCTGTCTCTCACGTTCCCTGCACCAAGCCATAACTTCCCTTCTCATACCTTCCCAGAACACAATCTTGCTGAGCTGTTTGAACACTTTGAAAGCTTGAAATTTTCCAACTACGACATCTTGACATACCTCGTCGAAAACTTTTCTGCGCTTACTTTCAGGAACAACTGCAACACTAGAGCCATTTTTTCCTATTTTCGTCAACTGCTTTCCACGTAGCACAAAACCCAACCACACTTTACTTTCAGTCTCCTCCATGTCCTGGATGATATCAGAAAAATCCGGGTCAAGTTTTAGCTCAGACAACCAGTCTTCTCTCTCGATCTTATATACCACCTTCTTATCCTTGGTCAACCCAACTCTCACCTGTTTTCGGTCAGGTTTTGACAACCAATCCGACAACCACTCACCTAGACTAGGACTTACGTTCGCGTACTCAATCTGAATATCGTAAGCTAGTGTTTTTAGGCTCCACTTGGTGAATTCTTGCCCCTTGGTTCTCACAAACAACGGTGCTAATTGTGGATTTTCCGTTCTAACAATCACTTTCGCAATCCTCGTCAACCAACGGAACTTTCTCAACGCCCAAACTACACCAAACGCCTCCTTCTCACCATCTAAACTCACTTTTTCTGTACCTGGCACTTTTCTCGATGCATAGCAAATAGGATTCAGAACACCATCACTGTTTTCCTGAGCTAGTGCCGCATTGATACTGACCTGACCAACCTCCGCACACAGAATAAAAGGTCTCTCACCACCCTTGGCCATTTTGAGATCAGGTGTTGTCATTGTAGGTGGATTTAACAACAGATTTTTCAGCTCATGAAATGCCTTCTCATGCTCATCGTGCCAGGAAAAACTATCTCCACTCTCGCACAATTCATACAACGGATGGATCAGCTCAGCAAAACGCCATATCACCGCCTCACCAACCTGGGCAAAACTCAGAAAATCCCTCAGCTCTTTCATATTCTTAGGACTATCAACCTTCAAAGTATCGTAACTGTCCACGTAACAACTATTCACCTTCGAAGAGAAATCACTCTCACATGTAGCCAACGAATTACTATCCGATGACAAGGTAGTTGATATGCTAGGACCCAACTTAGATGGCTTCGCGAACTCGATACAGCACCCAAACGTATCAAGAATATTTGTGCCTAGCAGAAGAGTATCATCCGAATTTCTCTGAACATGCAAAACCACCTCCCGCTTACTACCATCTATCACCATTTCCGTTCTTATCAACGCCATGAACTCCATTTCACTTCCTGATGCATCAGTAACACTCGCAATCTCACTGTCAGCACCCCATCTAGTCATACCATCGATATCTAACCCCTTCTTCCTCAATTTGTCCATCAAACCAGCAGATATAATTGAAATGACTGACCCAGTATCTACACAAGCTTCCACCTCAACACCGAAAATGTTTACCTTCCACAATACAGAACTTCCAGCAGAATTAGGTCTCTCACTATTCTTTTTCTTTTCACACAACATCTCATAGTCCTCTGCTCGCAGTACGGTACCCACTATGTGTCTCACAGAAACTGACCTATCACTCTCATCTTCAAGTACCAGCATACTCTCCCTATCATGTACCTTATCCCTGCCACTTGAACTAGGTATTTCAGGAATTTTTCTCTTTCTCTCGTCTCTCACGCTGTTCTCACCTTCTATCAGTCCGGTGGTCCTATCCAAACATGATCTCGCTCTTTGTCCGACTTCCTTCAAGTTTCCACACACCTGAGAGTCCCGAAATCCATCTGACTGCAAATTATCACCATGATTTGTAAAATCAAACTTTGATCTACAATTTTCGTCGAGACAACTTCTATCACTTAAAAATGCATGCTCACCTCTATGACACGAATTCGCATTCCACTGACATCCTTCCTCAATCCTGTTCACCTTCTCATGCTGGTATCGATCGACCTGTAACTGCAAGTGTTCAACATTGGATCGAAGACCATCCCTTTCACTGTGACTTTCAGCAAGCTCAAACCTCAAGCGATCAATTTCTCCCCATGCACTTTCTAACTCAGCATCGCGAAAATCACAAGCCCCACGCAGTTCCACAATATCATTTTCTAAACCCATCTTCACTTTCAAGCACTCATCAAATTTCATCTTGGAAACAATACACTTTCTTCGCAAAACATCACGCTCTCCCCTACACTCCTCCACTTTTCCAACAATATCACTTCCAGTACACTCAAAAAGTTTCAACAATGTATCCAACCTATCAAAACTTTTCTTTGCACCAACCAGAAACTCCGTCACCAAATCAGGCTCCACTCCTTTCTCAATCATAGAATGATCAATCAATACATCATCACGATGACTATTGCTCACACACTTACAAACTTCAAACACGTCTGCTACCTTTTCCGAAATTATCGATTTCACGCAATCACGAATACTCTCAGTAACCATACTCTTATTAAGAACATTTAAGCAAACCCTCTCTAAGCTACTTAATGCTTCCTTCACACACACGAGTCTACCAAATATACCAACCTGATTCGGTCTTCCATGACCCTCCTCTTCCACCGAGACTGCTCCGAGCCCAGCAACACGAAAACCATCTTTTTCCCTCTCATGTCGGCCTCTTTCCCGAGGGACATCTGCAAAATCATTGTCTACTTTCTCTATTCCACACACTTCCTTCACATTATCGACGTTAACTCTCGAACTCAACAATGAATGTGCATTCAAAACATATGATTGTCGGACTTCGCTTCGTAAAACCGGTTCGGCCCCCATGTCGAGGTTGGCTTGCCTCTGCTCTCCCATTTTTACACAACAATACGTTTATGTTGCTGTGGTACGGTGTTTTCTTGGGAAAACACAATACAAATGAAAGGACAGAAACAAGTTACAACCGAGTAATGCACCTTGAACCTGATAACCAATCAGTGCCCGCACAACAGCTCCTCGCTCTGGGTCGACAAGCCCCAAGCTCTTCTCACTATACTAGGCGATAGTCACGACAATCAATAGGAATACAAGGATACTCCAGTTTTGAATACACAAACAGAGATCAAATATAAGAATTTATATCAAAATATTAAACAGTACAATAAATAAAAAGGAAAGACAGGAATGATCCGAGGATATTCAGAAGAGAACAATAACCTACTAGAAAGACCAACAACCAAAGAGTCAAAGAAACGAATACCACAGAAAACCACAAAGGCTACTCACGACACTCTCAAACTCGAAGACTGACTGTCTTTCCCTCAAATCATCATCCGCTCCGCGACCGCTCGCGCGCCTGTACAGTTCTCATTGGGTCACGATTACCATCCTGACACCCCAAACCGACCCAATATACTACAGTGGTCGATTACCCCATATCTGGTTCATTAACCCATGTACAGGTTCAAACTGCCAACATTTCCACGTAAAGTATGAAACTGTTAAAATAAAACCAATGTTCAGGTGTAAACTGCTAAAAATATTAACTAAACTTTGCCACCGTGAAAAGTCCACGCTTAAACGGTAACTCAAAACGTGTTAGCTGAAAAGTCTCCTATTTACCTTGCACGCTGAATCGGTTTTAGCGGTCGCCCACTCGATTCGCCTGGAGGGGAAGGTCATTCGATGAATAGAAAAGGTCCCACCAAAACATTTTTCTCATAAGTCATAAGCCCAAAACCCGATGTGCCCTACATTTTTTCCAAAATTTATCGATCTTTTTCGAGCGGACATTGGACATTTATCCCAAATCACTTTTGCGGTTGTAAAATGATCATTTCTACGCCTGCTACGATAATAATTTCGACTTTTCTAATTTTTGTCGCGTCGCGTGCGTGAGTACCTAGAAATTACTTGTTCCGCTTCATATCGAGTGGGTACATAAAGTAAAGATGAACGTTGTAATCTAGAATTCAATATATCTACAGGCGACTGCCGAATGTCATAAAATTTAGTCCCATCGGGTGCAATTACGACGAATTCACATTCTATATTGTTTTAAAAAATTATATCCATCTGGAGTTTTCAAAATACAATATAATGAAAACGGTTATAAAATATTATAAAAAAAACTAAGTAGCTAAGTAAGTATGAGATTTTTGAAAAAAGAAAATCTGAGCAGCCAAATGCGTTCATACTTTCTTGTCGCCATTTCATGCTGCCAACTCCGGCAGCAACAACATTTCGGCAACGCTGCACAAATGCTTGGCAGCGGCTGCTGCTGCTGCCAGAGTTGGCAGCAAAAAGTATGAACCCTGCCTTAGGGTAGTTGTTAGATCTGCAAACAGATTATCAGCTTCACAGAGTTTTGTTAGAGTTCGAGGGCAGACTTTAAATTTGTTTGTGCTGTGGTTGTAGTTCGATGAGGCCAATTTTTTACGGCTGAAGCAATTTTTTGCTGTGTTTCACAAATTGAACTACAAGTAATAGTCAGTTATGTGCTACAAGAACACAACGAGTTCAAACTACAAACCAAATACATATCGTAACAGAACTGACTGCGCAACGCGGGATCAAGCTACAAACACAGAGCAACTTTTTTCCAGATGACGATATGATTGCCCCCAAGAAACGTTCCAACTTTCAAACTTCCTTCAACGTACTTCTTCTCTTTTCCCTCGTCACTCTCGTCGTCTGCGCCCTCTGGCCCCTCACACTATTTCCCACTGCCATTCGAGTTCTGACTACCGTATTCACGGGATTGGCAATTGTTTTTGGAACCGTCGTGGAGCGAAACCCGCTTTCTAATGGGTAATACCGATTTTCACAAAATCACGTGAATTTCACGTGGAACACACGTGAAATATACGTTTATAGTAGGTCCAAACACAAAACCTTTGACTAAATAAGGAAATAAGAACGGATTGGTAATTGTATTCGGAACGGTGGTGGAACGAAATCCACTTTTCAATGGGTTGTATCGATTCTTAGAGAATCACGTGTACTTTTACGTGTGTTACACGTTATTCGTCCAAGTTTGAACTCCAAACAACAAGTTGCACTAAATTTATGGTCATTATGTCTATGTCCCTAAACCTGAATTAAACTACAGATGGAAAATACGTTGCTTCCAACTTTTGGAACATTTTTGCAGGGCTCTCGTATATTTCGGAGATATTTCCTATGCAGTCTACCTGGTGCATTGGCCGATCTTCGTTTGGGTGAAGTTCAACTATCCGGATCAAACTTCCGGTGGGAAACCTAAACAATCTCAACTCGTGTGCAAAACATTATCCATAAACAAATATTATGACATGCGAAGTTTCCAGGACTTATGCCGACATCAGATACCGTGTAATAAACATACATTGCCGCCAATTATTCAACATTGACGGTTGTTGGACCCAAACATAATCATAGCTAAATGATTTCTGAGAGCGTCGCTGACGTAGCGAACAGTCTTTTTCTCTGAAAAAGATCGACTGCGAATGCTGGAGAAAACGCTGGAGAAAACTAGTAAATTGAGAGGAAATTTGTTTGTATACTTTGCTGGTGAATCATCAAAATGATAATATTATTTCAGTATACATTCTGGCTATTCTTTTCTCCTGCGTCCTCGCTATATTGATTTCGGAAACCTTTGAGAAGTGGTATTTGAAACTGGGAAAACTGGAAATTGTCACTCTATTGACAGTCTTCTATGTTCTCATCGTATTGTTTATTGTCCAAAAAGGTAGGCATATCGGTTTCTCTTCATAAAACCGCTGATTGTAGTGACAGTTTGTAGTTTGATCAAATCAACTTACACATCAGAATATTCATACAACTATTGTCTGTTAAGACAGGCTGAGTTAAATCGGATTACACAGCAGAAATTCGGAATTACGATTGAATGTACGGTCAAACCACATACACAAACACATTTGCGTGTCTTGTGGATATCGCAAAATGAGATTTTTTTTTTGATATAATGTATCTGTTCAATCTTGTAGTGTTTTGGTTGAAAATTCGATTCCTTTACGATGCACAATTTCTTTGTGAATACAACTTTTAGACCACTTGGAAGAATTTGCCGACAGTTTTTCTGGGATAGACGACATTGCAACGACAAATGGAACGATTCCGGCAAATTTTAGCAGTGGTCAGTTTTTGCTTAATTTTTGTTTCAACTTTATTCATATATTCGGTTCTTCCTCTTTTCCGATATACCCACACAAATGGTTATTTCTGAGATATTTAACAAACAAAAACAGCTTTTCACGTGAGAAAGTACTTGACTAGAGAAAAAGCCGCAACGCCAATCAGCTGTTATGTGGCGCCGCGGCAATTGTGTAACCCGTACTAGATACGGCGCACCGCCAGACGAGTCAGCCCGCCCCTATCCGTTGCAAGTCTGTGCGCTATTAGCAGACTCGCTAGATCGGCTATGATGAGAAATCAACCCATCGCAGTTTTCACTGATACCCATGAAGTTCTTCTGTACTTCCTTGGATGTCTGAGCCATCTGAAATAAAAATAAAAATATATTAAGAAACAACCTTTTTAACTTTTAAATATGAATAATGTGTAGAGTTACACCAATAAATGTAGGAATTAAAACAACAAGGTTCTGCAAAAGGAAGGAAATTTACTCAAAACTAGACCATATTTCTGTCTCTTTGATTTCACCAGAGATTGATTAATACTAATCATTCATCTGACAACATCGATATATTGATAATTATCTATTTTTCTTCAGAAGACGCCATTCGAATGAACACCAAGTTCGACCGCGAGGAATGGAAAACGTTACGAATTCCCAACTGCTTCCCGAATAAAACCGAACACGGATTTTGTGAATTTGAGGTTTCAGATGTCGTTTGCTCTCGACTCATTTCGGAATTTACAACTTTTGACCGAATAGCAACTGGATGAAACTACAAACACAGCGGATAGAACAGCATACACCGTATGGGATTGCTTTGGAAAGAGCGAGCAATATAGTGGTCGCCAACGGAAAGGCGGGAGGCTACTGTATATCTCACTTTCCGCTGTGTACGCACACATGTCTTTGGTTCCAAAGCCTGTCTGTTATGCTGCTCAAGTAGCGCAGTGAATGACACCCTGCCACCAATCTTTTGCTCGCAGGTTCGATTCCAGCGAGAGACTGAAGTTTATAAATTCGGCACCCACTAAATACGGCAGATATTTTTTTGCGTGTGAACATGGTTTTGTCCGTATCGGTTATCCACTATAGTTTTGGTTTTACAATACTGATGTATACTTTCTTCAGAAAAAGTCGCTCAACGGAAAGTTGGACATTTTCCTATTGGGAAACAGTTACACGCCGAACATGGGCAAACTGGCCTATGACTCTTTCGCAAAATACGCAAAGAACATGACGAAATACTCGGAAAGTTGTGAGTTTCTGCGATAAAAATATAGGGATTGACTGAATCTTTGTTGTAGTTTGGTGTTATTACAAGCTAAAATTCAGTTTCGACCAAAAAACGAAAGTATCGTACATTTCTCGTAGCTCATCGCCTAGTCTGGAATGTGAAACATTTGCAACTAATTGATCGATAACTCGATCGATCGATGTTCGATAAATTATTTATCAACTAATCGATAACTCAAACTAAATTTTTTTAGACTGTGAAGTGCTTTTTTTGGCCCGTAAGCACTGCGAGAAACAACAACAACACTACCTAAGCTACGTGGACCAAATACGACCGGATGTGCTTTTTATTATAACTAGGTGAGTGCCAAAGAGTAACCTAATCTTTTTTGTAGTTTGATCTCTATGCACGTTTCAGTTGACGCGTTTCTACTGAAAAAGAACTAAAACACAGCGGGATGCGACAAAATACACCGTGTTTACTCAAACACTGCAAACTGAAGTGCTATTTATCATAACTAGATGAGTTAACTTATCGTTATCTATTTTTATCATAATATTATCATGAACTATTTTTGAGAAGATGTGATTTTCATCATAACTAGGTGCGACAAAAACTGATATAGTCGCAAACAAACATAACGGCGACTACTATACTGTAGTTAGGAAGGGCTGCCTGGGAGAAGCATATATACCTTTGCATTCAATCCAACAAAAAAATCTGCATAGAAACGTGCATTTAAATGGAGGTTGTCGAGGTTTTTCCCATGTTCCACGTGACAAATTTATTTACTGCCAGTAAATCACTTAAAGAATTCCAGGCACATGGCCAGCACAGCGCCGATCAAAAACAACAAAGTTGCTTCCGATCCCTACTTCCTGGAAGCATTACACACTCTACAGGTGAGACTGATAAATCAACTGTTCTATAGATGTTCATATTTTTTACCGAAAAAATGTGAACTACGGAATATTGTATATCTCATTTTGTGCTGATTGAAAACACCAAACTTTTGAGCCCGCGAGTCTGACATGAGGCCTATATTTCATAAATTTGGCACGCACTATATTTTCTACCTTTGTTGTAGTTCCTTGTTCATCGGTTTCATAGTCGACCCCAGTAACCCTTATAAGATGATTGTCTTTCAACACACAATGCCTATGGACCCATTTTGCCCTACGTATTTTGTAACATCTTATAACTCTGTGAAATTACTTATGTATATTATTCATGCGCAATATATCCTTATTACTTTTACTCTTTCCAGAAATACGAGAGTCTGGTAAAAAGAAAAGTGTTCATTCTGGATGCGATTCCCTCGGTTCCTGCGAAGCACATGAAACACATGAAGAAAATGATCGAGGAGGGCGGGGAACTGGTGAGAAATCTGTGAAATTGGTGTTTTAATTGTAGTTTGATCTTAACAAATGTCATAGGTTACGAATTTTCACCCGAAACCGATGAGATCAAACTACAAACACAGTGGTATAGAGCAAAATGTCCGTAGATCTGGATGCACGACTAGGTAGACAAAACAGGGGCATTTCTTCCCGTTTCTGAGGTTTTGTAGGACAGACATAGGCAAAAACATTTTCACAATATTTTTTTCAGGAAATCGGACCACAAACGTTCCAAAATGCGCAGATTCGTATGGCCGAGTTGCAGAAGAGGTGAATATCCGATTAAAATGAAGAGGAAAAAAACTTAGAAAGGGAAGAACAGCAACATCTTCGTCATTTCTAATGAAACTCCTACAGTATGCTAGCAAACCTTTAAATGTGTAATTGATCGCAAAGATTGACAACTCTCGTAATCTATTTTGATTCCCAATTCCAAAAGCTATTCGAAATTGTTGTCGTGGAAGTTTACATTCGAAGAGTCATTGGGTACTGTAGTATCTAACGTGGAAATGATGTCGACTATACCATCATGTCCATTTCAGATGCGACAAGTGTGAAGTGTTCGGCTTCAACGGAATACTGACAGACTCCAACGGAGAAGCGCGCGTTTTCGACCCGGATACGAAGGTGTCCTACTACACCAGCGGAGTCCATTTGACGCCAGCCGGAAAAGAGGCTGTCAGACCGGTTTTCCGGAAACTCGCAGCGAACTTTGAGAAAGAGTACGAAAAGTGGTACGGAAAAGTGTGAATTTAGTGGATTTTTAGAGTAGTTTAAGTCTGCTTCACTCTTCTATTGCTTCCTACAGTATCCGATCAAGTCGTACGGAAAAGAGTGAAGGTCGAAAAGTTGTAGAACAGTTATACTATGTTTCACTCTCTCGTAGCCTCTTAAAGTCCACGTTCAAATTGTGAAATAACACCAAGTGTTAAGCTTTTACATGAGTTCTAAAAGTATACCGTAAAAAGTTACGAGAGTGTGTAACAGACAATGTAATGATTTGTAAAACAATTACACATGAGTGCATTTTTTGTTCTACGAGGTACAATATTTTGTATTTATTCAACTTTTCATTATGAAGAGATATATTAGGTTCACGCAAGCTACAAATTCAATATTTATAATTTGTTTTTAACCTTCCATAATAATGTTTAAGCTTTTTATTTTCGTGCAATACGTCGGGCAATAAGTGTATGGTAATTGTTTACGGTTATTGTCTATTTTATAGCAAAAATGGTCAATTAAAAAGGTTTCATTAAGTCGGTTGTACGTATAACGTGGTTATAAATAGATTTTCTAAATCAATAATTTAACAGTAGCTAAAATACAACTAAAATGTGCGTATTTTGTAATATTGGCAATATTTAATATTTTACACTAAATTCACTTTTCTTTGCATGTACAGATCTCATGTTATTTTGTTAATATGTGCCAATTATTCACAAGGGTATGGAGAAATTATGTCACTTGTTTTTTGCTGTGTTAGACCATATTAAGAATAAATTATTATATCACATAAAATAAATTTTGTTTTAATAATAAAACAACATTTGGCACAGTATGAACAGATTGTATGAAGGCAGAAAACTTGTCTATACAACTCATATTTGAAACATATTGGTTTTGACTTTTCAATGAATGGATTCAACATTAGTGTTTGTAATAAAACTGAAACTATAACCCTTCCAAGAAATGCGAATAAGTAAAACCAAACTTCCTGATCCGTTTTTGATTTCCCTAATTGAAACCCTTCCCATTGAATACTCTCTAAACTGTTTACAGAGTACAACGTTAATTTTTACAACTAATCGGTTAGTAACTCAGAACTAACTGAAACACATACAAAACCCAGCAATCTTACAGAGCACATAATACTACTAATATTATAAGTTTACAATTTCTATTATATCAATCATTTAAATGTATTTTTTATTATATTAGATGGCTCAGACATCCAAGGAAGTACAGAAGAACTTCATGGGTATCAGTGAAAACTGCGATGGGTTGATTTCTCATCATAGCCGATCTAGCGAGTCTGCTAATAGCGCACAGACTTGCAACGGAAAGGGGCGGGCTGACTCGTCTGGCGGTGCGCCGTATCTAGTACGGGTTACACAAATGCCGCGGCGCCACATAACAGCTGATTGGCATTGCGGCGTGGGACAATCATTACACGTATACGTGCCTTTTTTACGGAGAGTTCCCAAAATAGTTTCAATTGAAGTGAAGTTTGCATTAGAAAAAGATCATATAGTTGAAAAGATAGAAAAAACATTTCATTCAACGTGTACACTGCGTCTTGAGCATTGATAATTCACTTTTATAACTGAAAATGTGAAAAAAACCCTGCTTCTCAAGTTTGAAAAGGTGAAAAACAACCCGTATGCTAGTTGGAGATACAAAGTTTAGCAAGTTTCTGTAAATGTATACAATAGTAAGACTTTGATTTGAACTCCAGCTATTATCAAAATGTTCCTATATGTTTTCTTGACGTTTCCGTATCCGTTCTATCCAATATTTCCGGAAAACTTTCGAAGAATCCAATGGAATACCAGATAGTCGTTTTTCTGCACTGAGAAGGGTAGAAACATTCAGCTGCAATTATATATCTTACTTCGGGAAAAGTTCAACAAAAGGAGTCGAACTACAAAAAAAACCAAACTACAAACACAGCGGTTGGTATAGTCTTTTCCATTCCTACTGAGACCCCTACAGTAGGATTTGGAAAATTCAAAGCCGTTTTGCTCACTTACTTTTTGATTGGAGAAGTTAAGGATTTTCGTACCTCCTTCTCGTTATCAGGTAGAGTAAATATACGAGAGCTTTTTCCATGAACTTTATTTTCAGCTTCATAACAGCCTTCAGAAAGTTTGTAAGGTTACTGTGGGAGTCTCAGTGGGAATGGTGTGGACTATAACATAACACCGTGCAGCTTTGAGGTTCACTGCGACACATTATATCCATGGAAACGTTGTACACTCTGTTTAACGCTTTAGTGTAATTCTACAGTATGACTTTTGACGCCTCTACTCCGCTGGAACTCACGTCATGCGAAATAGTGCGGATAATAGGAGACGCAGGATGGGTCTTGGCCGTCGAGATACTCCTACACACGGCCTCAGATGTTCACGTAAGAAGGAGAAAAAAACTATATTGATAACTTCGATTCACCTTCAAAAAAGAGTCGACGACCAACACTCTTTCATCTCGGAAGACACTGTCGATTGACGACTTTTCCACAATAGGGATGGCACCCATTATTATCGACTCCCAACTAAAAACACAGGTTTAAAGTAGGACGATTTTGTGGACCAATCCCGTGTCAACGGTCCTTTAAACTGCAATTGAAAAATGTATTACAGTTCAAAGGACCGAAGCGTTTTGATTGGATTGGACCACATAATCGTCTTTCTTTGATTACAAGCTCGACGTGACATACAACTCAACTTATAACACTGAAAAAACCACAATTTCTCAAAACGCAGTTCAAAACGAAGATAGTGGGAAGACTTTCCCAAACGTTTTGTCTTAGGGCAGAGAGCAACAGAATCGAGAGCAGATTTTCAAATTTCCAACATTCCGGCCCAACATTTAACTTCTACACATTGATAATTCAGTATTTATACTGTATTAGTCACAGTAGGAAGGAAAAAGACTATTAAACTAACGTGCGATGGCAGTCAATTCCATTTCCTCTGGGAGAAAGAACGAATTTAGTCTTTCCCACTGTGAGCAGATAATCGTACCACGATGTGCGGTTATTTCTGAGGAAAAACAGACTATAAGATTGGTTACCGTTTGCATTTGACCAAACAACGACCAACATGCCAGTCGACCGTTCATTATTTTGTAAACTAGAGAGAAAGAGCACAAATATGCGCAAATGGGCTACTTTGTACCGGGAATAGTTAAATTCACCTTTTAAATAATCTTGCTCGAGTATTTTATAGTCACATAGTTTCGAAAATACGCGCATTCTATTCAGTAAATTTTTTTTGAAACGACTCACACACAAAATACATCCAGAGTGCTATTGTTCGAACAGAAAAACTTTTTTAATGGCTCCCGTTTTTTGTCCGTTGAGCTGAGAAAGTTCACATAAATTCTGCGACTTCGATCGGAAAATAATCCACTGAAAGAATAGACTATTTTTGCGTGGATTATATCGTAGATGTTTCAAAATCAAGAGAGGTATATGTTGCCCATCTCGCTATGTTTATAGTTTGATCGTTTTCCAGTCGAAATTCGAAGTATGGTGTGTATGTAGAATAGGGTTGTTAATCGAGTTGATAATTTCGAGTTTTACGAGTTTCGAGTATTTCGAGTTTTCGAAATTCAGAGTTTTTCGAGTTTCGAGTATTTCGAGTTTTAGAAATTTCGAGTTTTTCGAGTTCGGAAATTTTCGAGTTTTTCGAGTTTCGAAACTCGAAATTTCGAGTTTTCCGAGTTCTAGTTGAACTCGAAAGTAACTCACGAACTCATTTTCCGTGATTCCAAACGCGCCTGCTGAAGAACTGATAGATTGCCATGGTGCCATTCTGAATTCGCGATTCCTATTGGAACTGTTTCTAGTTTTGGGTGAGAAGTGTCGGTGTTTTGAGCGAACCATCGAATGAGAAGAGGGTCCCTGGAACGAAAGTTGTAAAAACAAAACTTTTTTGTATAAAACAAATATCCAATTGGGTTATACGCTGTGTTTATCCCTTTCTCTGATGAACAACTGCCACATTCTCTGAGATAAATGAACAAAAAGAATGAGTAACTATATAGGATTTCGAGATAACTGGGTTGGGGGACCAGATGAACAATAGCGCATGCCGACCGAACTACAACTGAGTTATACTCTTTTTCATTCCTATTGAGACCCCTACAGTAGGATTTCAAAACTTTCGAGCCGTTTTGCTCACCAACGTTTGATCGCAAAAGTTGAGGATTCTCGTATTTCATTCTCCTTCGCAGGTAGAGTGAATATACAAGAGCATTTTCCATAAACTTCATTTTCAGCTTCGCAACAGCCTTCGGAAAGTTTGTAATGTTACTGTATGAGTCTCAGTAGGAATGGTGGGAACTATATCGTCCACCATCTACAATACGAGTACTTACTCTAAACAACTTTTATGAGCCCCGGGCGCTGACATATCCGAATCGTGAGTGATTAGAATATATTTCACTCGGTTTCTCAGTTGAAACTCTCTGAGCGAGTTCAAATAGTCCGTTTTGAGGAACACCACGGCTCCAGATGGAATTACAAGCAGCTGGAAAGGAGAAAAATTAGGCGATGAATTCAGATTCGGACTTGAAATTAGGATATTGAAAACAAAACTGATTCATTTGTTGTGCCAGCCGTTCGTTGTGAACCTATGAAGAACATTGAGTTTTGAAAAGGCGACTCGGGGAGTCCTCAGTTCGAATTTGGTTTGTAAATCACGCTACGCCTGCTCAGAGTTAGCATGCCATAGGCGGCTAGGACTAGCGTTATCTACAGTACACATTCGAACTTTTCAAAAATGGTCTTATAAGGCAAACTCAAATTTCTCGACGTACTTTGAAACACTAACATTAATATACTTTTTCGATAAGATTAAAGCAATTTGGAAGAATGGAAAACTTTATATTCATACTGTAGGATTCTCGATAGAGATAAAAATACCAATTTGAGCACGGTTGAGTTCTTCGAAGAAGTACATACCTTAGCGAAGTTGAACGCCTGTTCGGGAGTTCGTACGATATTTGTCGCCAGCGACCGGAAAAATTCTCCGGAAACCACAGGTTCCAACTGGTTTGAGGGATCGATGGGATAAAAAGTCTGTAAATATATTTATCGACATAGATTTATTCTCTTTGAAATGTAACATCTTGTGGCTCTATTATTTATAAGTTTTGTTTATTTATATTTATGCAACTTTAGAGTCATTTTTAAGTTATCGATCAGTTTTGAATGATTATTTACCTAAGGGTAGTCCTGAGATAGTCAGTGGTAACGTATTTGATGACGTTATCAATCAGAAATTCATTTCAATCATATATGGGAAATGACTGATTTGTAGTTGTAGTTTGATCTCATACACAGTACACATTTCGAATTACACTTTAAACGCTACGAGATCAAACTACAAACGTATACGTTTCATGAACATGTTCTCAGAACGATTGGCGCCAATTTTCTTCGATTGGCCAGCTACAAAAGCGAGAGAGTGTGCAGGTCAATGAGGCCGCAGACATCTGCGTCTCCTTGACCTGCACACTCTCTCGCTCAGCCAATAAAAAAGTGGCTGGCCAATTGGCTGGGAATTGTCTGAGTACTAGCTCCATTCCTTCTTGGCAACCTATCTATTCATTATTTTATGAAGGAGAGGAATGAATTTATTCTATTTTTTTGCTTTTCGACAGTTGCAGCAGGTAGTAACTTAAAATGATGATATTTTTCGATTCTTTTTCATGTCTTTATGAAAGCTTTTCATGTTTATATCACTCAAAATCAAATTCAGTCGTAATTCAGAGATAAAATGCACATAACTTTTGCTAAGTATTATATACAAAAATAATTCACCGATTCCGTATCACTAAAAACAAGGAGAGAAAATCTGAATAACCGACCGGAAAGTCAAAGGTTTGTCCATTCCAAGCTAGTAGCAAAACGAATGAAACAGCTGCACAAATCAGGAAAAGTAAGGTTCTGAGTTGGAGAATATCAGTGGACATTCGACTGGAAAACTAGAAAAAAACTAGAAAATACAAGGAATATCCAAAAATGACACAAGATCTCGATAAATGGTTAGTCAATCGGTGATTTCGAAACGTAAAAAAATATAAATTTTCACCGGAATTACCATGAAATTGTGCTAAAAAGTATGCAAGTTTTACTGCAATTTACAAAAGTCGTCTCTCTGTAAGAAGAGTCGCAAGAAAAATTCAAACAATGTCCTGTCGCTCCTAGTATATTCTCAGTTGCTGCGTTTTTATAATGAAGAGCCCGATGGCTATTCAGTGCGGAGATCGAACAATTTTTCCACAATTTTCAAAGAAACAATTATAAAACAACAATGAAAAAAGAGAGTAATAATGTGATTTATCCCTCGAGTAAAATTGGTCGTAATAACTGTGAGAGAATCTAACTTCTTTGAAACCTACGCTTTGTATTGCTTTGTATAGTGACTTTGTATTGCTGTTTTAAAACATACAAAATGTCACTTTTGCAACTTTTTAAATGGCCAGATCTCAAAAGTTGTGAGATTGGAAATAATTAGTAGCAATCAATGGTCACTCTGGTAGACGCAGGAGAACGATAACGTATGGACTAATCCTTCTATTTACCAGCTAGCGAGTGATAAACAAAAGAAAAGTACAAAAACATTGAAACGCGGAAAGATGTGCAGGAAATTTACCATGGAAACGACTCGAAAATACCGTTGTTCTGCTACTGTTGACTGTGCAAACATTTCATCATTTCCATTTCAGTGCAATTCCAAACGTTTTGTCGAACACATCACAATGAAAAAATCGATAACTCTGAAACGGTTCCAAGAATTCTGAGAGAAAATCTGTGTTGATCATGAAAACGACAAATGACAAGTGGGTCTTGATCTTACCTATAGTTCGATCTACATACACGCAATAGTTGAATAGTTTACAAGTTTCACTCGCAACTTAGCGGAATCAGACCACAAACACAGCAGAATTGGACTGCATACATCTTAATAACAATTCATTATCCATGTAGAATGACATCAACAACACTTAAATCAAAATTACGTACGTGATGAATGGATTTTAACAAAAAAATACATGAAAAACCTATTCTTAAAATGGAACGATTGATTATGAGCACCTAGGTCGTATTATTGTAGTGGGAAATGTGGGGTTAAACATGGTAACGGAAACCGTAAACATCAAGGTACGACTGGGATATGGCTTCAGCAATGGTTGGGTCAGTTGAACACACAGAGCGGAAATATTCATACCTATCTCTAATAGAAACACCATTCTCATACATCTCATTCAAAGCGACCACAGTATCCGGAATTTTCCGGTTAAACACAAAGTCAGCTGGGACAATGAAACCGGCAGGTAGTTTGTAGCCACCAGGAAAAACAATTTCAGACTGAGAGGGTACAGATGAATCAATTGTAGAGGAAGAAGGCACGGGCAAATCAGCAGGAGCAACCAAGTTAGGAGTTTCAACCGGAACGGTTTCAACAGGTTTTACGGTTGGAGATAACAAAGCAAATGACTCGGACAATTCAGGAAGTGGAGACACATCAATAATTGGAGAAACGGGAACAATATCTCTAGGTTGTTCAGATACCTCCATTTCGGTCTGTAGGTTGGCATCAGCGGGAATGGGAATTGTAGTTTGGTCGGTGACCTCAGCTCGGGGGGACCTCAGCTCATCGTATGAGCTTGCACAGAACAGCCATCAAGTACAAGTACAATTTAAGCTACATTCAAACTCGTTTTAACCTATGACGTTTGAGCCTCTCGGGGTTCAACTTGGTCAGAGACCTCTCTTCTCTTTTCAATCTCATGAAACAATAGAGACTATTTGCTCAATAGAGAACCCAATAGTTCTTCTTGTCTTGCCCAGACCATTCGATCGACTTCGGCCAGGCAAAAACAAAACTTTTAACGTGAAAACGTGCAAAAATGTACGAAATCGTGAGTTTTGCCTTTTTTATTTCGAGTCTACGCGGGCGAGTCGGCGGTTGGAGTGGCAAAAGAGGAGAATGACCGATCAAAACTCGGCCATATTGCGGCCGGTCCCGATGAAGGTCAGTTGTAGTTTGTAGCTTGAACTGTACGTTGTAAGTTGTTAGGTTTCCTGAAATTAGCCTTTTTAATACAGTTCAGTTTTTAGTTTATAGTTTAGATTACCGAGTGTTATGTCCTTTTTGAGTTCATAATGATTGAACAGTTCCGTTTTAACTAGAATGCAAAGGTTATAAAATTTACGTCTGACTGTTAATCTGAGAGCTTGATTGTCTGAACGTCAGTGAAATAGTATTTTTTCAGTACCCTCCCCAGAAAAGTCCTCCGACCGAGCCAAGTCAATCATCTCTGCTAGAAAGACTGGTGCTAGCCGTGACGGGCAGTGATACCACAAGTGGGTACAGTTCCCATTGTTGATTGAGGTTATGTGAAACATGTCAAATACCCATATTGCAGAAAAGTACTTAATCACACAATTGTTCTGAGTATACTGTTCCGTGTATTTCTCGTATATTTCTTGTTCATTGAACACCGATTAAGTATAGTTCGTTTCACCAGTCGATGACTTTCTACAGTAATCTTTCGAATATTACAGGGCGCTTATCTAACCAACAAATATAAATTCAGATTCACAGTTTTATATGCTTGTAGTAGCCAATATGGAAAGCGAAATCACGAAGTCTAAACTATTCAAAATACCTACAAGATATGAAAAATGTCTCTTGAAAGTTTTATAATATTAGTTTAGACGGCTACTGTTGCGTGAAACGGACTATACTGTATACCTGACTTTTTACTGCGTACTATTTCATCGTCATCAGCTTAGAATTTTCTATTGCTGTGGACCAACTTTCTTGATGGTCTGTGAGCACCGTTCATTTTGCATGAAAACCAATTTGGCAGCGTGAAAACCAAAGTTATTTTCCTGAAAAACTCTGGCATGAGACCGCGTTTTCGGGTTTCCAAGAAATTATGAGACATTGAAACTTTTCCCCATTTTCATTTAATTAAAACTTTCTTCGCGAGCCGCTTGATTCATTCTATTTCTATGTCTTCATCTTCTAGCGCCCCCAAAAGCGTATACGGTTCGTTTTTCGAGATCAGACTGAAAGTTGGTAAGCGGTAAATTAAATGTCCCATCTGTATCTTTTTACTACAATTTTAAAGTTGAAAGTACATAAAATAGATTTCACTCTCAACTAGATTTCTGAGTGTTACTAAGTTTCCAATACTGAAAATACAAAATGCTGAGAGAGTGTGCAAATCAAAAAGACACATTTAGCATATTGGCGGCCTTACTGCCCTCAATGTTCTCCTTTTGCGTAGCTTGCTTTTCGCTGAAAAATGCATTCTGAATAAATTTTCGTTTGGCTTTGGCACCTTGTCAATTACTCTGCTCAGAAACACTCAGAACGATTAGCGTTCATTTTCTGCAGTTGGCCAGCTACAAAAAAGAGAGAACATGCAGGTCAATGACGCGCAGAGAGCTTGAGACATTCTGCGTCTCTCTGACCTGCACACTCTCTCCTCGAAGCCGCACCAAAGTAGCTGGTCAAACGGCTGAGAATTGTCTGAGCAACTGTCAGCTTCGGCACCTTGCCTATTTGCTTTGAAACTCGAAGAAACCTTAATCGTAATCGTACACAACACAAAACGAAAATACAATCTTTTTTCCAGCCGCTCGTTCCGCGCCGGTCCGCGTGCGGTTGATCAATACGTGGCAGGATGTGACCGCCCACAGAGCCAATATCATCATCTGCAACTTCCTCTACGACACGAAGCTCACCAAGGCCGATGCCACGTGGGTTCAATTGTTATAGGAACTATAATAATAATAATGATAATGATTAAACTAATTGAAAGGTTTCCGAAAAACAAGCCCAGATGGAGTTTGTTGCCGTGGCACACGGTGTTTGTAGTTTTATCCCGTGACTTTTCGGTCGAAATTCGTGAGTTGTGGTGTGTATCAAGTCTAATAACAACTCAGATTTTGTATGTTATGCAAATGTACACATTTATCCTACGTTTACCACTCGCCCTCCCGCAAGTATTCCCAAGATTTTAATAGGGATGAGATTGTTATCAGAACTTGAGGGGGAGAGTTTCAGTAAGAGATAGGTGAAACACATGTTGATTTACCTTGCGACTGTAGAAATTTTGTAATTCTGTCGTTTTTCAGTTGGAAAGAGATTGAAAAGTATTCGGGACTCCGCCGGGAGCACTACTTCTACACAGCCCTGACACTTATCGGCGTTTTGCTTCTGGTCAATAAAGTTTTTGCCACCATGGCTGTCATAGTGGTACGTTGGCATTTTTTCATACGGTTTTGGAACAAGTTCTTCCCTTGGTTTTCTGGAAGCGACGAGGTTTGGAACGTAGTTTGACCTACTCGCGTAGTGTAGTTCTTGTACCTTAGAACATACAATTGCTCTCTACGCAGAGACACAGACAGGTTGCAATCAAGGTGCCGGGATATCGCTGCGTACGAACGTATTCCAGTTATAACCACCTGAGTTGTCGTGTGGAACCAAAAACTCTTTTGTGTTTACGAACTAAAAACAAATCAAAAAGGTTCATTCCAGACAGTTGTGGTTCCCGCCCTCTGCTCCCTGCAGGCCCTCAATGAGCAGAATGGAGCCGAAGACGTGAAGTACTGGCTGCAGTACTGGGTTCTCTTTGCCGTCGTGATCTTTGTGGAGCACGTACTCACGTGGTAGGTCAAACTTTTTTCAAAGTTTATTTTTGTTATCACTGGAAGTAAACGGAAGTTTAAAAGAACTGTACAACTGGCAGTTTGTAACTGAATCAACTACGCTACACGATGTCAGCTTGCTCAACTCACAAGAGATCTATATGATTCTACTCACACATAACTCATAAACCTCTCTATGGATACAATCGACTTTCAATGGCTATCTCATTGAATGCTAGTTATACGATTCTGGCACGTGACTGTTTCACATGCATTTCACGTAAGGAAGAAAATGACTATGATTTGTGACTGAAATGTCTATAAACTTTTCTGTCGTCCGTCTACGGATAGCTGTGTATGGAGATTACAATACAACTCATAAAAACGTTTCTATAATTGATCTTGTCTCAGTGTGATGCCTGATTCCGATTTCACGTTCCTTCGTCTACTTCTACTGGGAGTCTGTCTTTCCCCCTACGCCCCCATCCTCCCCATGGCCTTCTCTCAGCTGAATGGTCCCTTCCTGGAGGCGC
This sequence comes from Litoditis marina, assembly GCA_964036275.1. Lineage (NCBI taxonomy): Eukaryota > Metazoa > Nematoda > Chromadorea > Rhabditida > Rhabditidae > Litoditis > Litoditis marina. The sequence continues at coordinate 29,881,025 of OZ038434.1, forward strand.
AGAAAAAGTTCGAGGAGTACAACTATCAGACGGTTGCCTGAGAAAATGGTCGAAATACGCATATGGACATCTGATAACTGTCATAGTCAGAGTAAATAATATCTGGACGTTTGTTGTATTGTTGTTGTTTGTTGTAATCGTGGTTGTGAAAAAGTACGTGGAATTAGCAATTAGAGTCACATAGTGTAAATGAGATATAGAAAGAAGAGAAGGAATAAACCTTGTTTGCGCTGAGCAAACTCCTAGTTTGTCTATTACAAACCTTAGTCAACTAGGCATTTCGGGCAATTACAATTCATATATGCCAGACAGGGGCCCTCATCAGTAAGATGACCTGTCAAAGTATCTACTGGGAACTATTTTAAGTGAGAAGAAGTAGAGGAGGGTGATACCAAAAGTCCAGAGAGATGAGCAGTCCTGTTCAAGTGAAAATGATGATATGGAAAGGCTGGAAGTCAATTTTCGATATAGCCGTGTCCTGTGAAATATTAGAACATCTTGGGTACGTGAATGTGTACCGTACTATAGAAAATGATAGGGGAGGTGGTATAGAAAGCGTCGAATTAATCAGGTATATATATCTTTTAGTAAGTTTGATAGAGATTATCGAGCATGGTAAATAATTCTGCTGTGTTAATTGAGTACTTGGTCATTATAAAAGGGTTTTTACACATGATTCTGTGTATACGTTTTAAAACCATATGTCTTGGCCAGCTATTGTTGGAATAAAAGCTAGTGAGTTGCATTACGCGTTCATTGAAATCAGCAAGTTTGCAGCACGCTCGGGTTATTCTTATAATTTCACCTGATAATGTATTTAGTCCAATCTTAACATCCATATTAGAAAAAGTTGTAGAAAACAATGCGAAGGCCTCACTTGAAAAGACTCCACTCAGAATATAGTAGTTGGGAATTTTGCTCCACATCGACCGAAAACTTGTACACAACATTTAAATTGTTTTCTTACCTGCTAAAAACTGCGAAATATGAAGTTAGCGTAAGAAATCCAAAACTAACTCTACTGAAATTTACCCCCTTTTCCGCTCTGCTTTTGTCTCTTATATTATCTGAGTGTGAGTAGTGTACATAATGTATTTTCGCTCTGAAATGACCAGCTAAGCCACACTTTCGAGCGTTCTGTTAACAACTGTTAGGTTACAACTGTTATATTCATACAAATTTTCACTTCCTGGTTTTTGTGATGATTCATCAGAGGCATGACCTCGTTCTAACAACACCAACCTCCTTTTGGCGCATCCCAAACAAGTTTCGTTCCTCCATTGCACTATTGTTCCCGCCCACGCAATGCGCAAAGATTACGGTATACATGGTTTTTGATGTCCACTTTCTAAAGAATTCCTCGCAAACGATTTGGAGTGTGTAATTGCTACAGCATCGCTACAAAATTTGTTTGGATGTGTACTTTTGTGTAGTAATGTGTACTGTGCAAGCATGTACGTGCATGTTGCTTGTTGCCATATCGCGCTGTGTTTGTAGTTTGGTCTCGTTGCTTTTCGGTGAAAATTGGTAACTTGTTGCGTGTAAAGAGGTCAAAGTGCAAAGTTTACGTGGTCACGCTCTGTATTCAGCTTGAAACGCACAGAACAGCCATCAAGTACAAGTACAATTTAAAGAGACCAATTCTCTATAATCTGAAATGTTCGAATCTGAAAAAATGTCCTCCATTGTGTTTCAATAGTCATCAACAACCTCAGAAAATTAAAATGATAAAACAATTTCACTGTGACGCTATCCACTATCCAGCTTGGTTAATTAGTATTTCAATGAATTTGATTTTTTTTACTCATTTTTTGTATCCTGATAGGCTTTAAGCTATAGTGGGAGCCAAATGTACACATTTCTGTTTACCGGAACCGAACCTGGGAGCAAAAGTTTCGTAGCAGGGCGCTAACTAACCAATGCGCTATTAGAGGATATAACTGGAAAGCTTTGGAATCGGAGACATTTGTGCGAACACAGCGGAAGGTGAGATATACAGTACCCTCCTGCCCTTCCGTTGGCAACGACTATATACGGTGTATGTCGCCGCCCTAAACCGCTATAGTTGTAGTTTGATGCCGCTGCTTTTCTTTTCGAATTCGTAAACTCATGAGATTCAAAAGTATTCGTGAACAAAAACATCGTTTATCTCCCTCTCTCCCTTCCTTTTCTCAACGCTTTCCAAGATCACTCAACTGTTTCAAGACAGTAACCCCTCTCAGAAAACCGGCCATTCGCTCTTTTGATGGTCTCATCAATCGTGGTTCCTGCCTGATCTTCTCTCTAGCTGAGTCATCTCGCTATTTTCATCCAACAGCTGCGATTCTCCCAGATTTATACTTGTTTTTCAACCTTTTCTTCTCTTTTCAATCTCGTGCTTCAAGATAAACAAATGCCTCTATAAGAGCGAATATTCTACCATCAGTTGACAACAATAGTTGGTAGAAATGTTTACGATGTATGTTACCTTATTCTGCTGTGTTTGTAGTTTGATCCCTCTGCTTCTCATTCGAAGTCCGTGAATTATGGCGTGTCGTCAGTTTGCTATTTCGAATGCAGTCCAATTTGATGTGAACCCGCAGGTGTTTGTAGTTTGATCATGTTGTATTCAGTCGAAGTTCGTGAACTATGACGTGTATCGAGATCAAACTATAGCGAAGATTTGGCTTCCTGTATTTTTTCGAGAATTTACAGTTCAAATGCTTTCACGGAACAATAGTTCGTATACAAAAAATCAAAGATCACGGAGAGTCGCACCTGACGCTGCGTCTCTTCAACAGCCTCACTCTCTCGCCACCCGCTGACCGTTCTCTCTTGTCTGACGTCTCTCCCGTCCACACACTCTTTCCTACTATTTGTACAATCCTATTTGCGAAGCGTAGAGCTTTGAGAAAAGTCGACCGTCATGACTTAAACCTAGGCCGATTTTCTTACTTTGAACCAAACAAATATTGAGAATTTAATACTTTTTCACGTGTAACGTGTAAAAACGTGACGTGTGCACGTGCTGAACACTTGGTAGCTTCTTGTAACTAGATACCAGTTCCTGTGGGTTTTATCATGTTTTAACAACTTTAAAACGTACCTTTAATATGAAAGTTTTTTTGGGAGCAAGTTTTCAAAACTGTATTTTTTGTAGTTTGAGGCTTTTTGTTGTTTTCACCTTTTCGCAGACGTGCTTATCGGCACTGTTCTAGATCTTCACTTTTTTATTTTCATTCCGGTGTATTTTGGTTGTGCCAGAAAATGTCGTTTGCTGCTGATAACTGTTCAGCCAGCCATGTAAATCACATTCTGGCAAACCATGATTATTAATACTTTATTAATACAATACAATTAGTAAATGAAATGAAGGTGAACTTTGTTACCATAATAAGTGTATATTGGTGAATCACCAATATTTTTCTCTACCTAATTGGTTATAACTGCTTGTAACCGTGAGAGAATTAATGTTTTTCTAATCTATGAACTGTTATGCTTCAAATATTCATGAAAACTCATGCTAACAGTATGGGGGGAGGACCCAACTATCAAAATTGAACCTTTTACAGTATTACTTCTTTCAACGAAACAGAATATGGCTTAAGTCTCTAAGCCTACGTGAAATTGTTCATTTCACGTGATAGCAACATGGGCGCTCAATCAAGCAACTCTTTTTTATCGGCTTTCGAACACTTATTCTGTAACTTTCGAAAAATCACGTATTCCAACTTTTTTGCATGATTCTTATCAACAGTGAACATCTAAACCGAAACTGTTATCTAAGTGTATTGTTTTTGTCCCATTTAGATCCGGTAAAAATGTGTTTGGTGTGTGTTGTTGCAGATTGTGTTTATATTTGGTTACTTTTGTAGATGTAGTCCGGCTTAGCTATCCTGATTACGTATGCTGAAACTTCCCATCTTCAATATCTCATTCTGCGTCTCTGGCTTCACGTACTATTTCGCGTTCGCAACAGCAGAAAAAATAGTATGTGTTTTAAGAGACACAGACTGAGATCTGAATGTCGGCGTGACGCGGCATCGCCAGTAACCGAACTATCTAACACGACATTATAAATATTATATTGCAGGTGGTCAAAAAATCATCGTTTTTGAGCTTTCCCTACAGCCATGTTCTCTATTTTCCACCCTTTCGATAAAGTTTCAACAGTAGAAACCGTTTGTATTGCGTATTTCCTAATTTTACAATCGCCTTATCCGAGAAACTACTCCCTTTCTTCAAGGATTCGTCATAAGTTCATTTCTACAAAGCGTTCTTGTGAACGACAGATCTATGCTAATAAGGATAATCCTTCTTTGAAAAAAATGCCTGGGAAACCCTTTTTAATCCTGATCAAAAGTACGTCATGGCGCATTTTCTGCGTTTATTAATGTGCACTGTGCTTCATTTATTCTGAGAAACGGACCAAAAGTCGGTAAATGAAACATAGGTTTTTAGGAAGCGTCGCCGATGAAAGTTTGATGACCGTTTTTCATATAAATTTTTTATTATTCTCAAACATTTCAGGATTGTGTGTTGTAATAAGAATAAAGGAATAAAATGTAGATGTTGAAGAACTGCAACACGTTGAAAAAGCGCACAGAGGTTCTAATGGCTTTCAAGTTGAGGACTATCTCCGCAGACCACCCCTTGCCAATTAGCAAACCACTTTTGTAGCGCCCTCGGCGAGAGATTGTGCAGGTCAGAGAGACGCAGGCTGTCTCATCCTGTCTGCAGCCTCATTGACCTACGTGCTCCCTCGCTCTTGTGCCTTGCTAATCGCAGACAATTGACACCAATGTTTCTGAGTCTGCATGAACTACGGGAGTTCTGTGATTTCAGAAACCTCAATAATTGAACTGTAAGATATTTGTGAGGTGGTCTCTGAAATAGACTTCTGAATCGACAAAATTCTCTCGGTTCATTAAAAGTAACTCCGCACCCAACATGTTTTCCCACATTCTAAACTGCGAAAATGGATGTTCAATTAGAGTCACATGTAGTACTTAAGACATGAAATTTCGTAAACTTTGTCCGGACCTTTTCAATTCTCACTTCGAAATGTGAAGTATTGGGTTTTCACAACATATTTGTGTTTTCGGTTTTAATCTAGTTGGTGGAAAGTTTGTATACCATTCAAAATCACGGAAATCACGTGATACACCCCGAATTCACAACCGTGCAAAGATTACGTGCATAATTGTTGAGATTGCTTCGCGTGTAAGGTTTTGAATTACTAAACATTTACACGTAAAATGGGTGACACTTCAGAAACGTGCACGTTACGTGACCATCCCCTGGAACTTTGAAGCACAAAGTTCGCACAATCAGGCTCTTATCTGCAGGAAGCTGTTTTTTGACGGCATCACATGCTTTGCACTTGCAGAGTAATTTCTCGCAATATTATTTTTCTCCATGTTTATTAGCTTCATTATCTGGTACTTGTGGTACGAAAGTCACAGCGACGTCTTGCGTGTTTTCTGTAATTCAATAGAAATGATGAAGGTTCGTATCATGATCGAAACTCAAAACAGAATCATCAAAAGAAAATCGAAAGCTTTCTCGACGGAAGTCTTAGCCATACTGTTGGTCAATTCTACAGCCACATTAAACGTGGTAAGCATATCAGAACTCGGAAACATGACAAACAATTCATCATCAGAAGCTAACTTTCCGGCTAACCTTCCGGTTCACGTGGCTATCCGACTTACTTACAGTATAACAACAGTGCGTGAGAACACGTTCCGTTGACGTTCCGCATCCTGGTCGAAGTTAATTATATACACACGTGTACTTGCGCTCTGAGTTATTCATAGTAACAACCTTCACCTAACTTCCGGACGTCACAGCAAACCTCCTAAAATAACTATCTTGTGCGAACCTGCTTGTTATTTCAAGCCACTTCTCCAATAATCTTGGGTTAATTCAGGATATCTCTAGAACTTCTTTCACGGGATGCCTCTTGACCATTGTAGTTTGAGCTTACAACTGAAAAGCGGCGGGGTCAAACTACAAACCCAGCCGATCAATGTTACATCTACAGTTTCTGCCAGACCAAGAAGTTTTTATGTGTTTTCCGCTAACCTCTGAGGTGATTCACAATTCAAGTTGTTCCGCAAATTTGCTCACGCACCAACATTCTCATACAATATAGATATTTTCATCCAACACCCCTACGCGATGACGTGTTGTATTCATCGTACAGCTAGTTGTACTGTGTTTACAATACTATAGCCGCATATGACGTGGAAAATGCGCCAGCCATTATGGGTGGAACCGGACCAAGTGACTCATTTCGGAACAACAATTTGCTGAGAGGCGAAAACTGTCTGGCGAACACAACATAAGTAGTCTCACGACAGACTCACAGCTGCGATACTGTATACCGCAATTGTTGCTGTGTTGTTGGATTTGGATGAGGTTGTAGTCTGATTACACTGCCTTTCATGTAGAGTATGTGGTTTGCGATGTACATATCGGACTTCAATAATTATTCACTCCCTATTAGTAGACAATGTGACTCACTTCAAAACAACAATTTGCTGAGAGGCGAAAACTGTCTGGCCAACGCAAAATAAATATACTGTTGGTCAAGTGCACAGTCAAGTAAAACATGTTGAACACAGCGTAACTCAGAAACGTGAAATTACAAAGTGCACGATTCCTCATTAGAATGCTTACTTCATGTGACTATTCAATTTACTTCTAGTATAGTCTCACGACAACCTCACAAGTGACAAAAACACGTAAACGCAGCGGTGGAGATACTGTTTACGTTATTTTTGCTGTGTTGTTTGATCATCGACATTGGTAGTCATTTTCACTTTCAGTTTTTGTACTTACTCTTATCCGTTAATTCATTTAAACCATTTGTATGACTTACTCGCTCGTTTTTCTATTATATAATCGATATGCATCGATTTCATTGTTCATCCTTTCTATTCTATTTCCTTCAATCTAATCCAGAAAGTGTTGGTCCCGTTGCATATTATGTGTATGTAAAATCAGATATACGGCCTGACCCGTGTGTTATCTCATTACGGGTTGAGTTACAGGCAACTAATGTTTATTGGTGACCAAATAAACTCAGATGGCACAGATAAGAATAAACAGTGAACAGCTCTCTCTGTCTCTCTCTCTCCTCTCTTCCTCTCTCTATCATCTCTCATCATCTCCTCTGCTCAGGCTTTTTTTCACTTTTTCTTTCGCCTTTCTCTCCTACCCTATCACAACCCCAGTTCCCATTACTGTTATTTTATCTTTCTCAATCATTCCCCCCCCCCCCCCTTCCCCTTTCTCTTTCACTCATCCTCTGGCCTCGCTCTATTTTCCCTTTCTCTCTCTTCCCCTGCATCTTTCTCTATCTCTTCTCCTCTCCTTCTCCTTCTCCCTTCTCTTTTCTCTCTCTTGCTTTTCTATATATTTCTCTTCTCTTTCTCCTCCCTCCTCTGCCCTCTCTATTTGTCCGATTTGGCTCCCTTCCAACCCCCCCCCCCCAATTGTGCTAAACTGACCGTTCAATCCCTTGTTTGCCCACTGTCTACCCTCGCGCGCATCCCCCTATTATTTATTCCCCTCCACCTATAAATACGTTGAGGTCACGCGATTTCTCTAGGAAAGTACGGCGGAAAGTTCGTTCTTCAAACATTCTAAAATGTTTATGGGAATATCTTCCTAACCAAACAACTGAACAAACTCCTTTGTTGTGTCCTGATCCCTAATATTGCTATATTTTGGACGTACATCAAAGGTTTTGATATCGGTCAAACTACAAACAACGTTTCGATACTCTCTATGTGAACCACTTTTCTCTGTCCATGCGTGGGATAGATTTTGATCTCCGACCAACTTCGCGCGCGCGTTTCCCATTACGAGTGGGTGTCTTTTCATTGAAACGAGTCGCGCGCTTCTGTGTGTTTAAAGGACCGAAATTCCGGTACACGAACAGGTCACGCGACCAAGAAACATAATAAATGCTGTGTTTGTAGTTTGATCTCACTGTTTCTCGATCGAAATCTATTATAAATGGCGTGTATCGTGATCAAAGTACAACAAAGACTTTTTCACTCCCTTCATAGAACATAGTTGCACCTCCAATATCAGGGAAGAAGTTAAACTGTAACACCGCTTTTATTTCCAGTTGTCAATAAGAAACAAGTTGAACTTTCAGGAAAGTTTTTTCTGAACTTGACTTGACCAGGATACATTTGTCTCAACACCTAAGTTGACTTGACAAATCAATACTTTCCGAAAGTCGGTGTCCTTTGTGATTAATTAAACCCTCTCGCGGTTATTATAGACTTGTCGTCTCTTTGGCAGGCTGCCAGCTGTAGATTGATGAATTGTCATCCATCTCTCACGTCCTAATCAAAAGCTGCCCATAACAGTTGTTCTAATCGTCTGTTGGACCAGTGCCAACGTTCGTTTTTGGCATAATGCCAGATCTTTAGTACGGTATATGTGTAAAATTACTTGAAACCCTTTTTACTTCAGGCGATTCGCGTGTTGATTGCGAGCTATGTAAAATTCTCGCACGCTCATAATCAAAAACGGCTAATAACGGAACTTTTAAAAAATTACCACCAATTTTCGGCGATTAGCAGACTGTCTTGGACTAACAGTGGTCTCATTGACCTGCTTACTATCGCTTTTGTAGCTTGCCAATCTGGCGAAAAAGTTTCCGAGAAATCTACTCAGATCTCGCGAGCACCTATAATAGGTGAACACACGCATTAGCTTTTGCTAGATGAAACATTCGCATGTAAAAGGTGTAATTTAACCCTCGCCCCTTCATCGGCTCCGTGTTGAAAAAATTCTGCAATTTTCTAGAGCAAGTTTAAGAACTATTTCCACGTACTCTCACTTTTCGAACACTTTCGCACGTGGAATGTGCAGATTCAAGCTTGGCCGAGTGCCAACTCTTACTCTTGGCACCCTGCCAGCTCGCTGACCCAATCCGTTTACACTACGCGCAGACCACCCGGTGTGGGAACTTCCTTATTGCGTCGAGGTCATAGAAAAGCCGGCAAACCCCGCCTTTTCGTCTTTTCTGCTGTGTGTGTAGTTTGATCCATGTAATTTGAAGACGCTAATCGAACTACAACTCGCATTTGTGTTCGCGTTTCCATAACGTTGAGACAATAGATAATAGGAGGTGCTCAACGGGAAACTGGCAAAACAGTCACTTATCTCCGTTACGCTGTGTTTGTAGTTTCGTAGTTTGCTCCTTTAACACTATTGCGTTTGCTGATCGAACCACATTTTTCATCCGAAACTCGTATAGCTCTTTCTCAAGTTCTACAAATAAGTGTTCTTCACAGACACGCAAACCTCATGTAGTATTACTGGAAAACGAACTTCCGTTCGGTATTTTTGATAATGAAGCGTATGCACCTTCGCAATTAGTACACATTCATAAGTCGTACCCGTTTTTCGCATGCAAGGAAAAAATGTACTATTTCATGTTGACCTTACTCTAAGCTTTTCGAACGATGCGGACCTCCCAGGGTGTTCCCCCGCGGAGCACATTTAATTTGAATTTGTTTGTTTCGTCAAGTTATGATCATAATGTTCTAAAATTACCATTTTTGAACAACAAGGCAGATCGAATGCTCTATGTGTCACATGAAGTCACGTTTCCGCGTTTTATCTTTTGAATGCACAAATTTTCCATTCTCACATCCCTCATGCAAGGGAAAAATGTACTTCAACCCTTGATCTTTTCACGCTATTCTGTTATTCCATATATCTCTTCTTTCTCTCTCTCTCCCTCATTCCCAATATTCTTCCACGACAACCTGTTATTTAATATCTGTCTCTGCTTCTCTATTCCTCTTCGAATGAATGCTCCCTCCTCCCTACTTTCTATCTCATCCCCGTGATCCTTCCACGCCATTCTGTTATTCCATATCTGTCTCTGCTTCTCTAACTCTCTTCCAATGAATGCTCGCTCTCTCCCTCCCATTAATGCTATATGTTATTGGTATACCACGCACATTCTTCGCTTCTCTCAATTATTCCCTGCACAATGGAAACGGACCGAAAAACATAGTTGGACAACCAAAAAACAAACCGGTTTTGTGGTTCTCGGAATTGGAATGAACAGCTGAGATGAACTAGGAAGAGGGGGGGGGGCTGAGTTGTGGTTTGTTTTACCGAAACAGCAACGGGATCAAACTAAAAACACAGCGGCAAAAAGTAACTTGCACCGTGTTGGCTTTCTTGAAAACCATTTTTAGAGTTATCTAAAAGGGTAGTTTTTGGTTTGGAATGAGGTACTCCACCATCAAAGAGGGTTTCAGCTCTGTCGTTATCGGAATGAACAGCTGAAATGAACGCCATTTGGGGGAGTTAGAAGAAGAGTTATAGGGTTCTCTCTTTCCACGGTATACGGAGGATGACTATGGCTAAGTTGTAGTTTGAACTCGATACACACCATAATTCGAGATTTTCGACCGATCAGAATGGGCTTAAACTACAAACACAGCGAGAGAAATTAACTTGTACCGTGTTGGCTTTCTTGAGACAAATTTGTAGTTTTGGTTTGGAAGGGTAAAAGGAAGAGGTATGAGGTACTTAATTAGTTAGGGCCCACTACGAGGATGTAGAGGTTGCCTTTTCAATGGAAATAACTGACCAAGTTACGAAAAAACTAAATATAACATTTTACTTGTAGTCAGTACAGAAACAACAAGTAAATTTCTCTCAAGTTTCTGTAAAAACGTGAATAGAAAACATGAAAAGTCTGTTGGACGGATGAATATAGGTTATTTAACTCGCACCAAAGTGCTGCAAGTTCACTTCTTACCTTTAGCTGATAATCACATTTTACGTTGGTAATATTCTCGACAACGGAACAAGAAATGATTTTCAATCTTTGATACTCTGCAGCATACCAACCTGTGGTGTTTACTCTTCACGTTGTAAAAAATGAATCTGTCAAAAGCGCGTTTTTATTGCGGCTTGCGCCTGAGTATACAAACACTTTGAGAAATTTGGGCTCGCGAAGATCAGATTGAACTTTTACATTATTTTCAGAAACTTTCACGGTATAACAAAGCTATTGTCACAATGTGCGCGAGTTCAACGTTTGCTTGAGAGGGAAACAGTTCTGTCTCGCGATTTTCCGATGTAAAAAATTTGACAACTTAGATCGCATTTTGAAACGTTTTCATTTTACCATTCTTCATTTTTCGACCAGTTGCAATCAAACGACAACAGTTTGCAAAATGAAATCATTATTTTCAACACGGTTATGAATACTAGTGATCCCAGTTAAATTTAGCCTAATTAGACCCCGCCCTCTAATTGGGGGCAATTAACGAGTTTGTCACCCAAGCTCAAGTTGCGAGATCTCTACTCGAATTTCCGGTCACATCATGCACACGAGTTGCTCATTTTCCCACGCTCCAATAAAGTTGGCGTCAAGCAGATGACGTCAATGGAAAAACTAAATTTTCTAATACTTTTATATGTATTTATATGAAGTCATACCGGAAATCGCGGAAAACTTGAGAAACATCAAATGTACTTTACTTGATAAATAAAGACTTGTGCTTTTGAAAAAGAGTAACAGTTTTCCTGTTTTAGAACAAAGTGTGATTTTCCAATACGAGAAATATAACGATTTGTATTGTGATGTTTACAATTTGTTCCAGAATATTATGTGTCAACTTGACCCACGTCGTTTTGTTTTGAGGTTCACATAAAGTTGTCAGTAAATAAGGTCGTTATTCTTATCTATTTATATTTATTGACGCCACGTGATTGTCTACGTCAATAATGTCTGCGTCTCTCTAATACCCGTGCTCTCTAAGTGTTTCTATACTTTACTAGGAAAAATCGTACAGTCACGTAAAACGTGAATTTAGTATATATGTTGTGGAAACATATGCCCCTAAATTTTTAACGTTTTCAATTGATTTTCTCTCCCACTACAATATCTCCAAATAACTTTCTCTTTTTCTCTCTTTTTCACCTTCCCTCTAAGTCTTTCTCCTCCTCTGTTCTGTCTTATTCTCTCTCTCTTTCTCTCTCTCTCTTTCTCTCTCTCTCTCTCTCTCTCTCTCTCTCTCTCTCTCTCTTGTTTCTTCTTTTACATACTTTTTCTATATCTTTCCCCCCTCTCTCTCCTTCCCCAATTAGCTCAGAAAACGTCACTCTGCCATTTTCTCGAACTGCACGCCAATCCGTCTTTTTCTACAGCAATTATCACATTCTATTTATGTGAACTAGCGTCATTTATCTTTTTCTTTCGGTAATTGGACAAACGCCACTGAACACTTACCAGCTATACACTTGTAGTCATAGGACGCAGGTCACGTGAAACTCACGTGAAGTTCACGTGAAAAGACCACGAATAGCTAACGTGTAGAAAATCTAGACGTCAAGAACATAAAACGTGACGTTATTACTCTATTCTATCACCCGAATTACTTCACGTTTCACGCACGTAAACCTTTCTGCGCCAAAATAGGCAAGATTTAATCTCCTTCACGTTTGCATTGAAAAACTAGGAAGTTGAAATTATTATATAAAACCGCGTTGCTCGTATAAACAAGCTCAACTAACATAGTGAGATTTTGACGCAATTTTGGTCCTTTTTCGCTTTCTGATCTCTTTCTCACAGAAATTGGAAATTTGAGAACCACTTTGCCACCGAACGGCGTTTTGTGTAGAGATTGAACGAAAATATCTTTTTGTTATTCCTAAAACTATTAAGAACATGTTTTTTTTCAATTTAGAAACTCTTGTTCTTCTTTTAAAAACATCAAGACATCAATAAACTTACATGATTAAGTGTATCAGAGTCATTTTTGGTTTACGCCTTTTTACATATTTTTTATTACACAAAACTGAGAAAATGTCAGAAGATCACGTGAAATTCCTGCTCAACGTCTCATCCAATGTCATGCTCTCAAATGACATTGAACGTGTGATTGACGTGGAATACTCACGTTTTCGGTGACGTGTGCTTCTCTCATTTTTTTCTTCTTTACAATTAATTACCTTGTTATAATATTTACGTCACGGTTCTTCTAACTCATTTACCTTTTTATAACTTCTATCTATCTATTACGTTTTCAGTTCCTTTTTACCTTTCTATCGGTACCTTTTTATTTCCGTTTTATATGGAACTGATGTTGAACTAATTACAAGATTATAGGACCAAATTGCAGTTTCGATTGAACCGGTTAACTTTTTTGAGGTCGGGTGACTATAAATTCAGTTTAGAACTCCAGTAATCGTTCCTGGTTACTATTTTTCTATATAAAGTTTAGGCTTAGTTTGCCAGGATGCATGGCAACACAATTACGTAAAACGTGGAAAGTCACCTGAACACGAATTCTCAGATCCTGGAAGTTAGATTGACGACTCAGTTACACTATTATATATTAATTGTTCTATTTGTTTCTAAATCATTTACTTGAATAATTTTCTGAAGTCTCCACCATACGAGTGTGTTCCACCAATTACACGTGTATTTGTTTTATGGCTATATTACTAGTAAAATTCAAAATCATTCACAACGTGTTGCATTCAAATTGATGTTTTACGTGATTTTTCCGATATTCCTGGTGTATTTCACTTGGTAACTTACTTTGTAAGATAAATCTGGCATGTCACTCTACTAAGTACTAAGCCATAGATAAGCATGATTTTTCATCTTTGACTGGCATCAAATAATCTCAGAAAGAACTGATAAGAGCAACACAACTCTTGGAGAAAGAAGAATCCTTGCAAATAACTTGGCATGTGTTCATGTTTTATATAATAGCTAGAGCAATAATCGAGAAGCGAGCACAAATGAGGAATAGGTTCCTTTCCACTTTTCACGTGAAAACTCCATTCAAAATATCCATTAACTTGCAAAAGACTAGAAGGTTAAACGTTCCACTCGTGACCTTTCGTCATCACAGAACTCATTAAGAACCTAATTTCTCCAGATTTTGTTTGTTACCACGTATTTGCGTGAAGAATGGATCGTTTTCTACATGAACTGGTGTAATATCATTACTTAACCACAGCGATAACAATTCCCCGCATCGAGCGGGCGACCACTATCAATTTACAGTGTTGTTTGCCCACTCTTTGGAAATAACACATGAAATAATTTCTCTCTCTCTCTTTCTCTCTCTTCCTCTCTCTCTCTCTCTCTCTCTCTCTCTCTCTCTTCCTCTCTCTTAATCTCTCTCTCTCATCCCCCCTCTCTCTCTCACCCTCTCTCTCTCCATCCATTCTCTGTGTTGTTTGCCGCCTATCCCCCCCCCCCATATCTGACCACAGCAGAAAGTGGGCGTGGCCTAACTAATCGATACTCCTCCCCTGCCCCGCGGAGCCCCAAGCACACACGCGAAAACAGTGTTCGTCGCCCAAAGGCTTTTAGGTGATGTCATTTCCGGTTCGGTCGCCTTTAAGCCGTGTTCTGCTTCTCTAACCTACCTTGTAGAACCTGCGTCTATCTGCTCACGTTTCCTCTGTTTCTCTGATTCTCTAACCTATCTTGTATAACCTGCGTGTCTCTATTCACGTTGTCTCTTTTTCTCTAATTATATTTGAAAACTTTTTTCTGCTTATCTCTATTCACTTGAACTCCTCTTGTTCTCTAAACATTTTGTCTTTCTTTCTCTGTGCCTTCACAGTTATACCTTAGCTGATTAGCTCTAATCTAAAAGTTCCATTCTTATTTGTTTTATAAGAAGTTATAGTCTGTTTCACACGTATGTGACTATATACAGTACCTAGTATGGGAAAAACTTCAAAGATTCATAGTTCGGTTCTCTATTAATTCAAGTACCAGATGATACAAATCATTTCCACACAATCAATGTATATTTTGAACGACATATACATTTCTCTGTGTCTCTCTATTCACCTTATCTCTTCGTATTCTCTAACTACTTTTGTGATTTTTCGTCTGAAGCAGACCAAAGTTTGTTAATCTTTTCATCATTCCCTGCAGAACAGCTGATTGCTGCACTTAGAATAGGTCCCGCCGGGACTTGAAACACAGACAAATAATTGACAGACTTTGAGAAATTCCAAGTACTCTAGTATATGATTCTGGAATCCATTAGAGTTATACTGTTAGTCAATTGCACAGTCTTGGGAAACATGTTAAACACAGCAGAACTCATAGCGTGCGATGACAAAGTGCACGATGCCTCATTAGAATGCTAACTTTACGTGACTATTCAATTCAGTTCTAGTATAGGTAGACCCAGGTATTGGTGACATATTTAAAGAATACAACTTTACTAAACTTGGTTGATATTAAAATATGAATTGGAAAATTCTGTTCCTGCCTTCTCAAGTATTTGTGGTCTTTCCCTCTCTTCCCTTTTCCCCCTTTCTCCTCTCCCTCTCTCTCCCTCTATCTCTCTCTCCCTCTTTCTCTTTTTTCTATCTC
Organism: Litoditis marina; assembly: GCA_964036275.1. Taxonomy (NCBI): domain Eukaryota; kingdom Metazoa; phylum Nematoda; class Chromadorea; order Rhabditida; family Rhabditidae; genus Litoditis; species Litoditis marina. Next base: position 29,896,416 of record OZ038434.1, read on the forward strand.
TCCCTCTCTCTGTCTCTCTTTTCTCTTTACAGCCTCCCGCAAGAATACAACCCCTTAACCCCGCATGACCTTCCCATTGCCGTGTTTGACCATGTTTAGTATACCTAACTGTTTGTTACCTATATTGATTATTTTTCTCTCTCCTTTTCTCTCTCTCTCTCTCTCTTCCTCTCTCTCCCCCCTCTCTCTTTTACTTTCCCTTCTTTTTCCTATTGCTTTCCTTTTCTCTTTTTCTTTTGTTGTCTCCGATTGCTTATCTGTGTATGTCTCCATCTCTCCTCCCCCCCTCTCTATCTCTCTCGCTCTCTCTCTCTCTCTCTCCTCTCTCTCTCCCCCTCTCCCTCTCTCTCTCGCTCTCTCTCTCTCTCTCTCTTTCTCTCGCTGACCCACATCCCCCCGGGGGTGTTCTCATCCTACCAGACGGGTTTTTCACCCTTTGTATCCGCCTACTACTTACCAACTGGCTACCGCACAACCACCTCCGTGGTACTGTATCCTTAACTTTCTGCTGTGCTATCCTCCCTTTATCACAGTAATCAATAGTTTAGTGTAAAGTTCACTATTTAAACTTGAGATAATCTTCACGTGACTTTTAAACTTCACTTTCGACTTTTGTGAGTGACTTTTGAACTGTGACAACAATTTTGAACGTGTGCTCTGAGCATATTTTCACCAAGTGTTCAAGAAAGAATAAAAATTATATTCTTTGTGACGTTACGTCGTTCTTCTTTGGTTTGCAATCTGTATTCTCTGTTTTGTACCGAATTGAACACATAGTTGGTCTTTTTTTCGCTGTGTTGCTTGATTCTGTTACTTAGGTCGACATTATGATTTTTAATGTGTTTTTCATATCAAACTAACTTCCTTCAACCGATAAAGTCAAATTATCCCATGCTTTCAGTAATATTTCAGTCCTGCCCACCAATTTCCCTCATATTTTGGTCGTGACCTCTGAAAAACATCACTTCACAACTCGAAAATAGGTCGCCAGACAGCACACAGCAAAAACACATGCGCAATACAGGGTGTGCAGGCGCCACTGTTATGCAAGCAGCAGTACGGTGTTCTTGTTTTTTGCTGTGTTTCTCTCTAGAACTCACAGATATCCCTGAATAGTGAGTTTCATAAGAATGTATCGAGAATATCAAAACAAGATGGATGATTTTACCGTTTTCTAAAAGTTTTCATAGCAAAAGCAACTGTTTATTTCGGTAATAAGGACTTTGGCGTATCTCTTCGGAAGTATCAGCATTTGATCTATTTGCATAATTTATGTATGTAAGTTGTTAATAAAATAATACGGTGCTGACCATCTGATTGACCCAGATACAAGATTATTTGCTATATAAACTATTAAGGAAAACATTGAGCGATTTCACGTTGAAAATGTTCAAGAGTTGCTTTCCGAATAACTGAATACTGTTCGATAATAAAACAAATTGTGTCACAAAGACGTATATTATGCTAAATACTTTTGGCCTTCTCTCCCTAATGTTTCTATTGTTTTATGAAATACAGATGTTTGAAACGCATTAAAACTGAAACGTTGCGATTTATTTCCAACAACATTTCAAAGAACAAATCAATTTTGGAGAACAACGGACATTGAAGATCTCTGCATTGAAGAGGATTAACAGTTTCATCCGATTATTATGTAATGAGATTTGTTATCTCGTGACTATTGCACTGGGGAAAAGTGATCTCTGAATATTTTTGTTGATCGTTCATTCAGGTTGGGAAAAATGCACTCTCTCTCTCTCTCTATCTTTCTCGCTTGCTCTCTCTCCCTCTCACTCTCTCTCTTCAAAAGAAAAAGAAACTCCACCAGTACTAAACTTATACTGCTATGAATCTGCTAACTAAAGTGGAAGAACACATTCAAATCAAGACCAAACCTACAAGTATTGTGGTTTTCTGATTTTTTGCTCACCCTCACGAAGTTATGGTTATCGTCCAAACTAACACCTGTTCCAATTTTCTACCAAAAAGACCGCTTCGTCTAGGAAAAGTCTCACGTACTTTTGCTCCATAATTGACGTTTTTATCGTTTCACGTCACTTCTCAACTTACGTTTGCCATCTTGTCCAGCTGTAATTGCAGCGAGCGATCAGTGTGACGCGTACAAAATAGCCGCCCTACCGGTTGCTAGCTATTCTAGTTGCGCCAAAGCAGTAGCAGACAACAACATTCCACCACGGACAATACTGGGGGCATTTCGACCAGCAGGCTGGTTACTAGTCGGTCTAAGAGTTGGTTACCTGGTTACCAGCTGTTAGTTTGTGTCTATTTCATTTATCTGTTGTGTACTGGGAAATTCGACCAGCAGGCTGGTTACTAGTTGCTCTGGAAGCTGGTTACCTGGTTACCTGCTGTCAATTTGTGTTCATTTCATTTATCTACTGTGTACTGGGCAACTCGACCAACCCGGTTAATGTTCAGTAGGAAATGTGGTAATCTGCTGGTATATACGTCTTTTTGCAGTTTTACTTGTCGTTTCTATTCACTTACAGTGTACTGAGCAATTTGACCGATCGACTGGTTACCGGTTAGTAGAAAACTTGGTTACCTCCTGGTTCTCACGTGACACACGTACAGTCAGGTCAAACGTGTTGAATTATAGTATCTTTACCCACGCAGTTCAAATCAGTCTGACTGAATAGTGTGCTAGCCAAACGAAGTTGGTCAACGGTTCGCTCCCGCTGAAAGGTTTCCCTCAATAGACTCAATTGTTAAACTACGGTAGCACCATTTTCTGCTGTGTCATGTTTTCACATGGATTTCATTCCCTTTTCTGTCATTTCCGTGCTGTTTTCCACATATTCGGCGCTTTTTTGGGCCGAAAATGTAAACAGCGGGCGCGCGTTTTGTCAGCTGCGGCCGGCGTTTGTTTTAATTGGTTCCACAGCGCAAAATAACAAAATTCTCCAGCCAGGCTTTGATAATGGAACCATACACAAATATGTGGCTTTATTGGGGAGATTACTGTAGCCGTTGTTTTTCTGTGGAATTTTACTCTAGTACACAATACACTGGCTATGTTTGGTGGATTACTGTAGGATCGGATTTCTCTGTGCATCAACCAGTAATAAGCAACAACAACAAAGAGAACGGGAACGCTGTACACCGTTCAAGTTTGAAACACTTCAAATGAGAAAAATAAGAGTTTTGAGCTGAAATTTGAAGTAATACTACGTTACACAACCTTCTCCATTCAATTCCTTTTTCCAAGTTCACGTTACTTTCATTCATTTACTAGTGAAACTCCCAGTTCGTATCGAACCGCGTGTTTGGTTTTGTATTCGCGTGTCAAATTCGCCACATGAATGTGTTGGTGTGACCTTTATATCTCCTCCTCTCTGTCTCTCTCTCTCTATGTCTCTCTCTTTTCTCTCTCTCTCTCTTTCTTTCTCTCCCTTCTTCTCTCTCTCTTTCTCTCTTTCTTTCTTTCTCTCTTTCTCTCTTACCCCCTCCTTTTTTCTCTCTCCCTTTTTCCTTTACATATCCAATTCACCGTCTAAATGTGTTGGTGTGACCGTTTGGTGCTGGTACGGCCTTTCAGCGGCGACCGCCGGATTAAATCTATTCAAAACCATCTCAACCTTCCTTTTACACGAATTTGTTGCGACAACCTTAAAAAAGACAGGACACAGGCTATTGTAAAAATGTTAACTTGATTTTTTTTCGAAACCTCAATTAAGGCTCCGGAACTTAAAGAAGGACGATTATGTGGACCAATCTCGTGTCAACGGTCCTTCAAACTGCAATTGGAAAATGTAGTGCAGTTTAAAGGACTTATGCGTTGCGATTGGATCACATAATCGTCCTTCTTGAACTATTTATGCTAAAATAGTGTGAGAGTGAACATTTCGAGGCACCTTCCGATTACTTGCTACCTTGCTAGGTATTCGCTCAAACTTCTCAAAACATCCTCTTTTCTTTTTCCAAATACAGCTCGCTGAGAAAGGCAGACACACACACAATCTTGTAATCTATTTGTTTTCATTCATTTCTTTGATTGCTGTACCTTTTTCTTTTTTTTTTGATTTTGACATTTTGTGCTCCTAGCGACGGATTTCATGGCCTTGACGTGTTTCGCTTTGTAATTTTTCATCCCATATCTTCCAGATTATCCGAAATCGCCCCGTTTTCCACCGTTTTTCCTGACCGGATAAGTTTCGTCCGGGATTTAGTCTTCTAAGAAGCCGGTTCGTAAGCCTTGGAAATCTAGTGTAATCCTGACAAAATCATCATGTTTGACACGAAGGGTTTATTAGTGTCATTCTGTCAAACTTCAACGCTGCCAGATAGTCACCGTTCTTTTGAAGGTGTATCATAGTTTTTTCTCTGGTATTTTTGATGTTCTTGTAGGGTTCTAACGGTACTTTTCTATCTCTCAGAAAGACGTGATCCGTTATACGTGAGATTTTTGATTCTGTAATAGGAGCGCTGTGTTTGTGTTTAATGCCGTTGTTTCTCTGGCAAAATGCGTAAACTATAGAATAGAATAGAATGTTTGCTCGCGATTGAGCATGTATCTTTGCACATTGGTGTGTGTGGCACTCCAATCGCGAGAAAATGGAGATAGAGAAGAAAAGGAAGATCGTAGAGCATAGTTTACTCTCGAGTTCAAACTACAACGAAGGTTCGGTCATCCTCCGTACAAGTGCAATTGTTTCACATCTTCGAAAATTACCACATTTGCTACTCTTTTGATTACCTACTGGCTAACAAAAGTGCATTGTTTACATGGAAACAGTCCATCCCGACCTCATCCCGCCGGGATCTAGCCCAACCCGGCCGGGATGCCTGTGCATACCGATTATCCCAACCCGGGACGGGCCCGGGTTACATCCCGGCGGGATCACATTCCGGCTAGGGATGTTCATGCATACCGCCTCACAGCTTGCGAGTGGTTCGAGATTGACGCAGGCAAACTCAAGTCTCTCTGTACACAGCTAACTTTTTTTGTTGGAACATCTCAAAATGTATAGGCCTCGCTGTTCCCAAACAAGCCAATACGGTGTAAGTTCCCTTATTCCGCTGTGTTTGTAGTTTGATCTCTTGACTTTTTTTTGGTCAAACTATAAGGATGACTTGGTCTCACCTTGTAGCATACAACCATCCTCCTTCTATCTACCAATCAACCATCGGTGTCTTTAATCCTGTGTTCCGTGTTTATTGATACGTCTGTCACTATACAGTAGACGTATATAAATACTGCTCCCATCCCTCATTTTCACGTATTCAATAGGGCCAATGTGTCTGTCATGCAAGCCCCATTCATTGCGCCTCAAAAAAGAAGGCCATCCAGCATTTTCGATTCCGATCCTCTCTCTCTTTCTGTCCATTTTTCTCTTATTCCTTTTCTCGCTCTATCTCTTTCTCTCTCTTTCTCTCTCTTTATTTGTCTTAAGCTCGCTATTCTCTTCTTTCTCCCTGTGCTTTTCTCTATTTCTCTATGATTCTCTTAGGAATTCATCTTCTCGCTCTATCGTCTCTCTATCCGTACATCTGTTAACCTTTCTTCCTTTCTTTCTGTTCTTTTCCTTTCTTCTCATCGTCTCTCGTCCCTTATTTTTTTCTCCTTTTCTTAATTACGTTCTGTTGTTTCTTTCTCTATTCGGCTACAATCTTTTCTCTCTCTTTTTCTTTCTCTTCACCATCATCTTCTGTTTTGTTTCTTATTTTGTCTCTCCTAAATATTGATATATTCGGAACCTAACTTTCTCTCGTCCCTCCCAACCTAAAAAGGCATTCGCCAATCAGAAGAACAAAGAGCAGAAATTAGCAATCAGGCCTTCTTTTTCGGTTTCCAACTGCCGCGGCAGAAATTTCGACAAAGTTGATTGAAAAGACAAAAAAAGGTTTGATGGTTTTACTTTTTTCTTAATTCTTACAACAAACAATCTCACGCGCTTTTCTGATAGGTTGCTGTCTTGTATGACTCAAATTTTTGATTTGGCTCAACACGTATTAATTTGTATCAAAGATAAAATGAGACGTGTTTGTATGAAATATTAGTAGGAACCTTATCTAGCCGTTTTCTAAAAAGTTCCGTCAGCCTGGAAGATTAAAACGACATCAAGGGATGATTGGAACCTTTCGAGTTGAAAAAAGTCACGTGTACAAATGACGTGAAACATTTCTAAAGATAGGTGAAACCCTGAAAACTTCTACAATTCGTTTTGTTGATCACGTCTACATGTGATACACGTGAGCAATATTATCAGATTTCAAATCGTTCAGTTGGAAAGCTTCACCACCTGACACCCGGTCGGTTTCTAAATATCTCATGTTCATTTATTTCGCTGTGTTGAATTTATCTAATGGGAAGCGGTTATGTTCTCCACGAGATGACCTGAAAACAACTAAGAGTCCGTTTCTCATCCACACTTCCCAACCTGACTATCCTTTTATTCTGCTGTGTATCGTATCGAGTGGGCGTATACATGCTTTTTCTGCAACTTGACCTATGTTTCTCTACCTACGCAACTCTTGAAAACACGTTTCGCTTACAGTAATTTCTATGACACAAATCTTCACTGAATGTTCATTCATTCTGCTGTGTCGGATATTGAGTGGGCGCGCATTTGCCACTTGCTTTTTCGTGCAACTTACCCATATGTTTCTACCTACGCAACTCTCGACAACACTCTGACGTTTCGCTCTGACACTAATTTCTAGTATGACATTTCGGATGACGTCATCGGCCTTATTGAACACATAGGCGAGTGGGCGTGGCCTAGAAGCGCCTGCGGGCATCTAGCCGGCAACTTAATTAGACTAGTTTCGTGAGCCGCTCCTATTTCCCACATAAAGCTAATTGCGCGAGCACAAAACGTGCTCCGGGCCGGGCGATTATCCGATTTTCTCTGTGTTTTGATATATAGTGGATGAGTTAGTAGAGGCGAATATATACTGTATCTATGGTTTTCTGTGTGTGGTTTAGATATATAGTCTTCGCCCAAATAGATGCAGACATATACTGTATGTATGTTTCTGATGTGTGCGTTTTGCACTGATGTCATGATATATAGTCATCTTGAACGTGAGCGAAAATCAGCAGTGTTCGGTACGTTTTACGTAAATTTGACTAGCAGTACAGTTTTCGGCCAAATTGAAGCAGAAATATACTGTATATATGACTTTCTGATGTGATCAGTTTCATCCGAGTACGTTTTTGGCTATAATTGTAGAATTGTGCTCGGCCCTAGACCAAACTACCCAGTTGGGTTCTGTCATTTCCCATAATGTGTTGATGATTGAAACTTGTTATCAACAACACTAGTGAATTTTCCCACGTTGCAATCACGTAGCGTGTCAAATGTCGATTAGAATTACATCGTTTGTCAAAACATGTAGTTATTTCTTATTTCTCCAATAAAAACGTCCTCTATATCTATGTATTCACTTGTAAATTGTTTAAACATATTATAAATCACTTAGTATGTCACGTTCGGTGATAACTCTGTGAAGTTTCACATGAACATTTAACTTGTGTTCAGTTTTCATTCTTCTTGAAATCGAAGTAAATTTTTCGAACGTTCTTCCCGTTAGCTGATGACTTTTAACGTTTCAACTTAGTTGTATTTCGATAATACAGAAATTTTATACTCTCTAAATATGAAACATCCCCCCACCCCGCAATGGTTTCCATGCGTTCTCACCATAAACACAGTGCAAAATGTTTATGATAGTCAGCTCACAGCCGATTGATTTTCTCAACGTTTCAAATGGTCATGTAAACATAACCAAAACTCAAATAATACAGCATAAATCTACATGAATGTTTGTAATCCCACTACGAAACATGCAAAATAATGGTAACATAACAGCCTGGTGAATACATTTTCTGTTTTCGCAACATATTTCATATTCATGTGCTTTTCGGGATGATATCACCACTGTTGTTCCGATGTTTCACAGTAGTTTTCTCTTTTATGTAAATGCCGGTCACGAAATTTACGTACCAGCAAACTACATCTTGCTCTCTTCTATCAATCTCCGAGTTTCAAACCTCTGCTGTATATTCTGTTTTTTTTTCCATATTTCGATGTTTCATTCAGCTATTGTATCTTTCTCATTGTTCTTTCCTTGTGAAATGGATTATGGTGTTGCCGTATTTCTATCTACCATTAAAACGAACTTTGACCTCTTCATCAGTCAATAATCTTCCAGTTGATGATTTGATCGCAAACAAGTTCGTATTTCTCTGTCAAACGCATTATCCATATTGAACATTACTTTTGACCTCCAAATTAATCAATACTTTGCAGTTGATGATTTAATGGCGTCTTTCACGTGTGCCACGCGTCTCTCCAGTGGAGCGGCCACCTTCGTTCCACGTCGTCTCACGTCGCCCTTCGACGCCACCACCTGTCAACAGGACAGCGACTGTGGAAGCAGGTTGGTCACGTTTTCACGCTTTTCACGTGCGTACTCGCGTAGATCACGTGATTCATTTGACGCTGTCTTGTTTTTTTTCTTAGAATGACAGGTGAGCTCGGCTTTTCACGTGATTCACGTGAACTGTCACGTGATTTCTATGTTTTTTTTTGAGCTGATTATCATGTCTGTCACGTCATTTTCTCGAGTTTGTCTTCTTATTCCTATAAGAACGGCTGGCAGCAGCTGAGTTCGCGTTTTCACGCGAGAAATCACGTGGTCCACGTGTTATTATTTTAGTTTAGCTTCCCTTCTGCCGTCACACGTGTTCAAATAACCCAGTCACGAGCTCTGATGTGTTTAAAGTGACTTTGCATTTGGCTATGAATAGATTTCCGCACGCATTCTCAGTTTCAAGTAACGAAACTGATCTAGCCCCGCTCACAAAACAGTTTTTGTTCCCAAACATGTTTTCTCGACACTTCCTCCTGGTCAAAAACAAATTGCCACATTTGGTTTTCCCAAATACATCATTTAGTGAGGGGTTTCAATCCGATTTCACGTTTTTTGTAGCGAGAGCCGCTTTTTGGTGTACACAATAGCCGCCAGTAAACTGTAAACTAGTCATGCGGTGACATTTAGCTTTTCTTTGTACGTATTTTCTGGACGAGTTTACATCCGATTTGGAATGTTTTTCTAGAGCAAAAGCTGCTTTTTGAGTGAAAAAAGAGAACATCCTAGAGATAGCCACTCTTTTAATGAATCCTCAACCAAAGTATATGAAAAATGGTCACGGCTGCAATCAGAACAAAAACGTTACTGTATTGTTAGTCCATTGCACACTCACTTGAAACATGTTAAACACAGCAGAACTCAGAAACGTGCAATGACAAAGGGCACGATGCCTCATTAGAATGCTGACTTCACGTGACTATTCAGTTTACTTATGGTCTAATGAGCTCTGAGCGGGTCAAAATTTGACCTAGCTCTACAATTTTTACGTAAATTTATACCGTTTTCGCGACATGTTCCATATTGAGGTAATGTGTTCTTAACAAACTTTTTATTTGCCAATAAATGAACTTTGCTAACTTTTTCGTGAACCTCTTACACCTTCAGTTTTCTCTTCATCCCGTTCTGTATTGCAGTGTTTGTTTTCCAGTCTACAAATGACAACGTTTCTTTTTTGGCGTGATAAAACATACATTTAATTGAATAATTGGGTAATTTTCATACCTTGTATTGGAAATTGTTTTGAACTTGAACTTTTCCTTTTCAGCTTGCGTTCTATTGCAAGCTGGTTCAGTACAGTTGAAACAAGTTCCTTTTCATTTGTGTCTAGAACCATTACTTTTTTTTAACTAAGAATAGAAGTAATTACATCAATCGATGTTCACGGCCTTTCGTACTTTGCAACTGTATTCAATGAAAGGAATTCCAACCCATTCATTCCAAACAAATGTCCCTATAATGTTCCGAAAACTAATGTGAGCGCAAGCTGGTCTCACTTTCCCGTGGTCAAGGAATCGCTGGGAGTATAGCTCAGTGGTAGAGCGCTCCCTTAGCATGGGAGAGGGCTGGGGTTCAATTCCCCATACCTCCATAACTTTTTGCCTTCATCCAATTTAAAAGTTCTATCCTTTATCCAATTTAGAAGTTTTTTTTAGTACTCTGATCTAGGATAACATTTTAATAAAAGTAATTTCATTCAATCCTCCAATTAGTTAGTTACGTCGAAACATTTAATAAGTCTTCTTTCTTATCATAAAATTACGTTTTTCATAGTCTGCTTTCTTAATTTCCCCCTCTTCCCTACTCTTTCATATATGCCGATTGTTTTCTCGGGTTCGATTGCTTTGGAAACATTGTAACATACACTTTTCAATACTATATAGATGTTATTAACAAAACCCCTTGCCCGAACTGTCAATATTTATTGATTCATCTTTAAAAAAAAGCTGCTAGCCGAGCTATTTTAATTAAATTGTCGGCTCTATTATCATAAATTGTAGTGAAAAGGTTTGAATTTGTCCTTCCCCTCTCACTTTCCATTCCAAGATGGTTCAATACAGTGAGAACAAGTTCATTATTTTTATTTATGTCTGATACCATTCCTTTTTATTACTAATAATAGAAGTATTTACATTAATCGACGTTTACGGCCTTTTTACTGTGAAACCATATTCCATGAAAAGAATTCCAACCCATTCGTTCCAAACAAATGTCCCAATAATGTTCCGAAAACTGATGTGCGCTATCATTGTCGTGTCTATAGGTCGTTTCCACCGCAAGCTGGTCTCACTTTCCCGCGCTAGAGAAATCGCTGGGGGTATAGCTCAGTGGTAGAGCGCTCCCTTAGCATGGGAGAGGGCTGGGGTTCAATTCCCCATACCTCCATAAGTTTTGCTTTTATTGTTGAAACGTTTTTGTATTACTTGGTTGAAGAGAAACATTCATTAGTTATATCAAAATAGTGAAAAATTTCTCGTTCTTGCTACAAACTTGAATTTTTCTTAGTTTCATATTCTTTCTTTTCTCTAATTTTTATCTACCATTTCAGTTTGAACTAGGTTGCTTTAGAAACTTTGTAATACAAATGTATTAATAATATGTTTATATTATTATTATTATTATTATTATTATTATTATTATTAACCAATCTCCCTGCCCTGGCTGTCAATACTTATTGATTGATAGTCAAAAAAGGCTGCTAGCTGACAGCCGGACACTAATGAAAAATCGGTCGCACAGCTGAATCCGAATGCGTTTTTCTATCCTCTTCTTTCTTCACAGAATAGAATACAAAAGTTTCATACGAACATAAACTCTCTTTGATTGTTTTCATACAAATATAAACTTTCATATAAAAAAGGTTTATACAAAATTTTAACCTTCTTTGTTCATTTTTTACCTTCTCTGTTCAAAGATACAAATGGTTTCGTACAAATGAAAAATGACCGAAACCTATAAAACTCTTTGTAAAAAGGTATTGTTTATAGCATTTCACTTTTTCTCACTTTCTAGATGGTAGTTATTATCTTTCAACTGAAACAAATCTCGTTCACTTATCATTCAACACAGTTTTCGTTCCGGACAGAATGTTATATACAAAGGTTTCCAACGACCGAAAACGATGAAACTTCTCTTTTGTTAGGATTTTGGGCATTTCGGCTATGTTTTGCTCATTGTTGCTTGATATATCTTTCATTTCGATTTCGATCGAATTCGATAGCAAACAAGTACCGTGAGGGAAAGTTGCAAAGAAGTTTGAAGAGAGAGTTCAAGAGAACATGAAGAGAGAGTTGATGAACTTTGAAGAGAGAGAGTTCAAGAGAACGTGAAGAGAAGAGAACTTTCCTCCCAACTCCCAACCTTCGTTGCTCACTACTCAATGAGATACATTGGTTTTCTTCGAATCTATTTTGAGTGATATCAACAATTGCAGCGGACTGCCATTCAAAATTTGATAAGATTGTGTTTTTGAGAAAAAAAAAGAGTAAAGATCAACATTCTTCATTCATTGAAGTGTATTCCAGCTGGTGAATTTCTCCTAAAAATTCGATTCAAAATTCAGATTAATGAGTCATTACAAATTTGACGTCATTAAAAAGTTCACGTTTTGTGGAACGAGTCATCATAAAGATTGACTGTAAACTGGAGAAGTCCACATAAGATTGGCGACGGCTATAGCAGTACAGCACTTTAACCATTTTCTTTTTTATTTGAAAATTAATCGATATTGATTTCAGTTCCGGTCTGGGGGGCATGAAGACACAGGAAATGGCATCGGATGAGGGCGGCAGCAGTTCTTCCAGTCCCCAGGTACGCAATATCACGTCTGATGAACACCGTAACCAGGAAATTATGTTTTATTTACCGGTTACCTAGATGGGCTACCGGAAGGTCGCCAGGTATAGGAAGAGAGCGAGTTGGTGTTGTTGTTTGATCTTGTAAAAGTGTTACTCCAAAAATGATATATAGTCTTTTTCATTTCTTCGTGGAGAGTTACAGTAGTGTGAGGAAACGAAATATAAGTGTAGACATAAAAAAGGACAAAGTTCAAATTATATGTAAGTAGTCTTGGTCGATCAGGAGTCAAAAACCAAACGGCATCAACTTCATTATTTCCAAAATTGAGTTCTCTTGCGCAGATGTTTCGCATCTCAAAGCTCAAGCGTTGGAGAGAAAAAAAATGAAATATTTCATTACAATTTGACATGTATGCTCGATTGACAACTTTCTTGAATGAAAGATAAACAAAAAAAGTGAGGTCCAATGAAAAAGTTGTTCTCAGTTTCACCAGTTTCAACACCGAAGACATGACAAAACACCGAAGTGCACTGAAACTATGGTTATTGATACTATGAATTATCTATATTGATCCATATTACTTTTCAGCCGGTCCCCTTCTACCCCCGCCCGAATTCCCTGTCGGCCGGCCTGCCCTGTATTCCCCCCATACCGGTGGCGCCGAATGGATTGCCGGTTAGTTTCATCCCAGAAAATTGGTTACATCATTTTTTGGTTCGGTTAATTGGTTATATTTGCATTCCGGACATTTATGTTCTCAACGGATTAGCGGTTAGTCTCCTAGTTCTCGACGTGTCGGAAACTTGGTTAGTTTATGTTCCGGAAGCTCACGTTTAGTTCGCTGTTGAGCCAAAATAAGTTGTTCCAATATCAAATGTATTCGAAGAATATTTTCGTTCTCATTATTACTTCTTCTTTTCAGTCCTGGATCCACCCGACCCCTCCCGGTGCCAACAACGACCTTTTCGTCCACGTGCAGATGGGAGAAACCCTGTCTGTCGTCGTGGGCAATGGAGAAGTTCAGCATATTCAAGGTTAGAAGATGTTCAGAATCTCGAACCTGTACTAGAACTTCTCTCTTGGCGACTGACCAGTTCATCGTTGTATTTTGATCTTGATGTACACCGTTATTCACACCCGCGCCTAGCCTCTTTCAGAAAACTAGTCTTACACTTGTCCTGTATCCGTTTTTCCTTCCAGCCATACATATTTTTAAATTAACATATTCGATACTCATTAGCATTGAAATCGTGTATTAAAGATCGGGTTAGTAAATTAACATTATATCATTTTCTTTTTGTCATTAAATTATTATGATATCATAACTATCTTCGTTATTCGTCCAGGCCCAGCCACGGTACGAATGGTCGGCGAGTCCGGCATCTCCCCCTCCGCCCTTCCGATCCACGTGCCCCCCGGGCATATGATACACCAGATAGTAGATGATCAGGTTGGTTCGGTGTATATTACTGTAGATCACGTTGTTCCGATTAAGACTATGATCGTATATTGGGCGTGCTCTGCTCACTGTATAGTGAGTGCCAAATTTATTAATTTCTGTCTCTCGCCGGAATCGAACCTGCGAGCAAAAGATTCGTAGCAGGGCACTAACCACTGTGCTATTAGAGCACATAACCGACAAGCTTTGGAATCGAAGACATGTGTGTGTACACAGCGTAAAGTGAGATATACAGTACCCTCTCGCCTTTCCGTTGGCGACGACTATATTGTTTATGTTGGTTTGGTGACGACTATAGTGGTATAGGGATCATATGATACATCAGATTGTAGATGATGAGGTTGGTTCAACTACAAACACAGCAGAATGAAGCAACACGCACCAATATAGCTCACATTGGGAAAATCAAACTATAATGTAGTGCTCGCGTTGGTTTTATGATGATTATTACCTTCTTAGGGTGGCTCTGGGAAGAGCGAAACGTGCATTGATTCAGATTGTAAATCAGGTTAATTCGAATAGAGATCGAAAGGTCCGATTCTCGTACAATAGTTCCCGAGAACGGTCTGCGTAACCTTCTCCCTTATTGTTATTCTTCTTTTCTCATTCACTCTTTCTTTCTCTCTTTCTCTCTCTCTCTCTCTCTCTCTCTCTCTCTCTCTCTCTCTCTCTCGTGTCCGAATCGCGAAAATGATAAATTTTAGTGGATACAAACCCACAATTAAAAATGACGTGGGATAGTTCATAAATGGCCACAATTCCGGATGTGCTTTTCCTTTAAGGATTATATACTTACTAATCCCCCTCACTACCTGCTCTGATCTAATCTTTCTTCACTGGGCCCTCCTCTTTTTCCACTCTCTCTCTTCACCCTGCACTGATCTACTCCTCTTCACTGCCACCTCTCCTTCTACTACTCTCTCGCTTCGCCCCGCCCCCTTCCCCCGCAAAAATACGTCAGAATCCTATTCTGGAGACAAAAACAGAGCAGATGTATGTTGGCGCGGGATATTGGCAGAATAGATGATGTCATTCGCAGAATGTTAATTATTGGGGGTTAAGGGAACGGGGATAACAAAATGACGGTGTTTGGAGGGTATTTTAAGGTTGTTATTAGATTTAGGTTGCAAATTTAGTATGCATGAGGAGAAACCGGGAGTGACTGATTGAAAATGACGATATTTGGGGGTATTTCAGAGTTTCAATCAAGTTGTGACGAATACCTGAGTAAAAACGTGGAACGTGAATGTTAAGGGGTGATTACGATAACAAAATGACGTATTTGGGGGTGACTTGTGGTTAAGGGTTAACTTGGGAATGTAAGTGTAACGTAGACGTAAACGTTAACGTGAAAGAAAACGTGTAACGTGAACGCTTAAAGGAAATTAAAGGCAACGAGAATAACAAAGTGACGAATTTTGGGTATTTCAGGGTTGTTATTAAACTAACGTGGCATTTAGGTATGCTTGAGAGTATTTGCGGAAATTCTGCACTTGTCACTGAATGATTCATGTGAAATGTGAAATATAAGTATTCAGAATTACAAGAGGGAAAAAAATATTCGTATGCGCAATGCTCAATTTTCTTTTTCTTTTTAAAGTTTTTTCTTTTTTTCATATTGTTTTTTTCCAGGGAATCCTGCGACATCTGATCCTCTCACCCGAGACCCCCTCCCGCTACCCGCCGTCCGTAGCTACACCCAGCTCGGTAAGTGTTTCGAAAAGTTGCCCGAGGCATGCGTACCTTTTGCATGCGGCACGCCTTATTTTGCGTGCGGTACGCGTAGTATTTATTCTTGGTACGCGTTTTAAACAATTAAAGAAGGACGATTATGTGGACCAATCTCGTGGCAACGGTCTTTTAAACTGCAATTGAAAAATGTATTGCAGTTTAAAGGACTGAACCGTTGTGATTGGACCACATAATCGTCCTTCTCTAATCTATGCAAAAAGTATGAATGCCTTAAAACACAAATTTGCGAAATCAGTGTTGTTGCGTTTTTGTTCGTGTCGTATAGAGTGAGATTGGGCAATGTGTACGTGACTGTTCCGTGTTGAGGGATGTAGATTGTGGTGACTGTTCAAACTGTATTGTTGTATCTGTCCTGTGAAATGCCTTATTGGGAAGTTGGTTGCACCCGACACGGTTGACCGATCTTCTCACAACCGAGACAAATACGAAAAGTTTTTCCTCGGTCGATGTCTATATGCTGCACTGTAAGCAAACTTCATCAGTCAGTTCAACAAGGAAAAGCAGAGAACGCAATGAAAAGGGATAGGAGTGAAGTTCCGTGGTTCATTTTGTGGAGTCCTGGTCGAGCTTGCCGTGTTTGCATGTGTGTAGAGCATAAGCATGTTGTGATTGCTTCTTTTTTTACCTTGCTTCATCAAAAGTCACTAGTTCAATGGTTATCGTGCCCTATTTCACTGTTCACGGCCGTTTATGATCATTTATGATGAAATAATTCGGAATATGATTATAGATAACTGAACAGCTCAGTGAATGAACAAGTCATACATTCACTTGGCTATTAACTGTGCTTTCTCTGTCCGTCTAACTGTCTCTCCTACAGAGTATGCTATCTCTCTCTGCAGGGTATCGGTTCTCGTCTAACCTCCCCTCCCCTCCCGCCCTTCCATCCCTCTTTCTATACGGTCAACCGCAAATGGGCGCAGCACGGCGGCAAGATGGCGCCGGCGCCAAACGCGGCGCCAGCCGCCAGGGACGAAGAGCCGGTCAGATCTTTGATTTCATTCGGGGGTCAGACCTTTAGGTTTTGATTCACAAAATCTTCAATTGGAATTGCATGATTACGGGTTTTTGTGTGTTCACAAAGTTTTGCGTGTAATTATAACTGTTTCCTAATGTCTGCGTGTGAATTATCTGGGGTTTGGTCGGTGTTTTCTACGTGAAAACGTGAGTTTTAAACGTTCCTCACACGTGCAAGTTTCCCATTGAATCTCGAACTATTTCTTATCTTTGTGCTATCGATACACATTTTCATTGTTTTCAACTTTCGCCAGAACTTTTCCAAACTTTCCCTACTAATCAGCCCGAATTCCATAAATCTACCCACTTTTTCTACCAAAATCCCATAAATCCTACCAGTTTTTTGTCCCATTCACTATCCATTACATTACGACAGTAGAAGGATACTAGCAACATTTGCCGCTTTTCTTTCCAAAGGCGCGCGTTTTTTGCACGCTGTGAGACCGACAACTTTCGGCCATAAATCAGAAAAGTAATAGCCTTAGCCAAGAGAATTGAAACTTACGAGTGCAAGAGCGGGGGGGGGTCGCACTATTTTGTTTAACAGAGTAATAATACTTCTAAAAACTGTTGTATTAAATGGTAGTTATGAAACATCTCTGCGGCGGAATGGCCACTGTACATTTCAAATTATCTTACAATGTGTTTAGATGAATATCAATATCACTTCGGAATTCCAACTCATTTTGAAACTTTTTCAAAAGAAAGCGCTCTGTCCACTATGTACAGTGTCAGGAAGTTACCCTATTTACCCAAACTTCCAATATCTGTCAGACACTGGTTTACCATTCACTCCACCATGACATTATTTTATAGAAAACAAAACACTTCTAATGATAGTCAATGCATCAGCAACAGCAGACACTATTCTGAAAACGTCCACAATTGAATAAACTATATTCTACACCCACATGTTTCACTTCATCTACAAATACTGGCCCTGAAAAATTCAAAGTTTAAAAACGATGTCTCCCACTAACAAGTACTCTTAGAACACAGTAGAATAAAACATATTCTACACCAAAATGTTTCACTTGTTCTAAAAATACCACTTCAGGAGGGTGACATTGACTGCGAAGATTAGTGTTTAGTTAAACATTGTTGCCAACAGAAAACCGTTACAAAACAGTAAACCTGTCAAATATATGTACATTTGTATGTTTCATTCAAACTGTAAACATATTTTCAGGAAAGTGACCATGACTCCGAGGAGTTACTTTAGCAACATCAATAATCATTATAAAAGCGTCCACAGACGCATAAGTCATTTTCTATACCCAAATGTTTGACTCCGTCTATAAATATATTTCTAGGAAGGTGATATTGACTCCGAAGAGTATGATCGTGTTCGCGAGATGCTCAGCCGGATTCTGTCGCCCCAAATCATCCGAGTCACTCCCACCGAGGCAGATATTGCATGGCAGGAACTGGACACATCGGAGGTACGTTTTTTTGTGAATAAAACTATCAATTTAACAAAAATTAATGATATAATGAACCACAAACATATTTAACTAGATAGGGTATATGAAAATAGCTAACCTTTCGAACCTCGAATAAGGTTTAACAGTCGGTTTATC
Source organism: Litoditis marina (assembly GCA_964036275.1). NCBI lineage: Eukaryota > Metazoa > Nematoda > Chromadorea > Rhabditida > Rhabditidae > Litoditis > Litoditis marina. The sequence goes on from OZ038434.1 coordinate 29,914,419, forward strand.
AATGTTTCTATTAACTTTTTTGAATAGCAATTAGCAATAATGAATCATTATCGAGTTTGTCAGTACAAGTAGTACTACAAGAAGTTTTACAAGTAGTGTTACAGGCAGCCGCTCCGGGTGGTCCGTTTCCTCAAATCGACGCCTCGGAGTTCAGCTACCAGATTGTCCTGTTCGAAAACCACGGACGTTTTGTCAGCAGCTACCGGTACGTGACTAGATAAAGTTAAATAGTATAACCAGAAAACGCTGAAACCTATTGTTTTTTTTCCAAAGTTTCAAGCAAACAATTACGAGCGTAAGATCGTGCACATAAAAGAAATTGTTTCTATGTAGAGTCGAACTAGTTTTACGTATAATACACATGAATAAGTGATACATCCGCGAATCAAGCAATCTGTGACTTATATTTATCAGGGCAGATGATAAAAATAAAAGTTTTTGCTTTTAACAGTCAGTTTTTTTCCAGCTGTGAACCGGAAACCGGAAACAAACTCCGTCTGTGTCAGCTGCGACCGAACACCGACTACTACGTACAACTGAAGGCATCGTTGGAGGAGCGTGGTCTGATGGGGGAACCGAGTCAACCGGTCTCCTTTAAGACGGCACCCGGACTGCCGGAACCGCCTTTGATGCCAAGGTAGGAGAGAAGAGAGAGTGAGAGAGAAAGAGAGAGAGGGAGAGGGAGACCGAGAGGGAGAATTTCGTGTATAGACATGCCGAGTCAAATCGTTTCACAAATACAAAAACAGTTTCTGTACGAAGTTCACATTTCTATGGTAGCGGGAATAGGTTCGGGCCAAATACATAAATTGTTCGTCTACCGTTCAAAGTACAATTTCTGCTGATAAGATTTTCCGTGGTTATCGCCAGAACTTTTTGATGAACAGTTTACACAAATGTTTCTCGCAAATATTCATCATGTGTGCTTCCAGAGTGCTCGCAAAGGCTTCGGACTGGATATCCATCTCATGGAGGTCCCCCAACGACAACGGAGCGCCCATTCTCTCATTCTCCGTCTATTTGACCAAGGTTCGTGTTTATCACAATCAGAATTTTCATCTCAGAATTGGTTAATTTTTTATGTTTTTCTGAATGATTGGAAATAATTCAATTCTAAGTCACACGTTACGACTGATTGTTGTTTGATCATATTTTGAGAGAGTTATCATGTTTTTATGAAATTGAATTAGTTATTGATAATTGGGAGAACGTACTTCTGAAGAAAACAAACATACATGTCACATTCCAGTCATGCGACGGAGAGATCGAGAAAGTGTGGGAGGGTCGAGGCTGCGAGGCAAAGATTGCCAACCTGACACCATCCACTTCCTATCGGTTCGTTATATCTATATTTTTTATTCTGTGAAATAACTTTATCAGAAGAAAATCACACAATTGAAAACCAGACTATCAGTATGCTTTTCCTTCACATGATTCCTAAGCTTATCTACAGACACAGCAGAAACTCGAACCCGAAATCCTTCTGCCCTTATTCTTTGAAGAGACTAAACGGACACAAATTAACTTTTCTGCTAGCTTTTCTTAACCTGGTTCAAACAGCAAAAGCTGAAACATTTCATTACAAACAATTTTTCCCGACAAAAAGTATTCTTTCCAGGTTAAAGGTCACCGCAACCAACCGCATCGGGGAGAGCGCCGAGTCTCCGCCCCTTTCTGTTGCCACGCGAAGCGACGCCCCGCCCACTCAACCAGCCCCACCGAATGTGGTTTCCGTCGGCACCAGAACCGTCAAACTGTCATGGAGCAACAGTCCCGAACTCCAGTACACGGTTGGTATTAGCTGCTGCTTCATAAAACGTGTACTTTATATCTGATAAGATCGTTTTGCTCATAACATTGTAAACAGTAATACGACAACCTGAGAAACATCTGATTTACCGTATAATCAGGCAAACTCCATCTCAAAATGACCATTTATCAACATTATACGGTGGTGTATGGTACTTACAACGCACGATTATAGGTTGAAATGCACGACGTCGCCGCCGGCCCCTCCGCGATCAGTGTGGTTCGGGAACGATACCACGGAGCAGTGGCTACCATCTCCGACTTGACGCCGTGAGTTGTTTTATATAGTCGCTGTCAGACGACACAAGGCAGGATTCTGTGAACAGCGATTGCGATGTGTAAACACTTTTTCGGTTCCATTATTGTTTCTCAGCGTATTCCTACCTTGAAACGAACTAGTAAAGCTAACCCTCTGAAAAAAACCGCTGCAACTTAAAATACCGGACTCGCCAATTTTGCAACTCAAAATACCGGGGTCAGCCAGATGTCGCCTGTACTGTTTGAAATTCATAAGAAGAGATGCAGGCTTGACACCAGTGGTTGAGCCTGCATCTTCTCCGGTATTTTAAGCTGCCAGCGTTTTCACAGCCTGATTTCCAAAGCTGTAGTATTGAACAGCTATAAATGAAAACAGCATAGGACGTAGTTCTGATCTTATCACAACTACTAGTATAGCGATCTATACTCGAATTGCGAAACAAAATGTTTTCTGAACAGTAGAAATTGAGAAATACCCTAGTTCTTATTTTATATTCATTTCCAGTGGCTGTGACTATCAATTCCGTCTGCAGTCCCACAGCACCGAGGGCGATTCACCGAAATCCGATTGGACCTCGGCGAAAACCACCGGAAAGTTGCCGGAACGGTATGTTTATAGATTTGTTTGCTGATTGGATTGATTTATTAGTTATTTCTTCTTCTATATGATATTTGAATGGTCAACTGGCGTTCGTTTTCAAATGATGTTTTTTATACAAAAGTTGGATAAAATGCATTATTCAGAACATTGCCTCTAAGAGTTATGAACCAGAATAGCTTATGCCCATAGTGGGGGAACTTGAACTTTTTGTACTTTGTATTATGTTCCTGATCTCAAATTTGTTGCAGAAACGGTGTCAGCAACGAACGTCTTGCTGTTCCATCCCGCCCCCACGTCGTATCTAAAAGTAGAAGGAAAATCGAGGTTGGCTGGAAGTGCAGCGGGGCCAAGTGAGTTTCAAAATCAAATAATACTACCCCCCCCCCCATCCTTCTCTTTCACTCTTCTAACTCAATTCCCCCTTTTTCTCCAGTAAGCTATACTATTGCCCTCCCTCATCTTTCTATTTCTGCGATTTTCTGGTACGTTCAGTTGTCATTATTGGAATACCTAAATTTAATACAAACTGAACTACAGAGTATTATTTTCAACCGGTGGGAAACATCTATTCGTGTTTGAACTTCTCGACTTCAGGGATTTGATCTACAATCTGGAAGGTTCTACGTTGAATCATCCGACCAAGTTCCGAACCCTGTACAAGGGACCACAAACCACGTGCTTGATCACCGAAGAGGACATCCAGAACATCAAAGTACAAACTATAAACAAGAAGGGACTTGTGGTACGTACTAGCTCCAAATAGCAATTGGTGTAAAACAACAATCGCCAACAAAATAACCGAGATTGTGACAAAGATGAGATCAAACTCAAACGAAATCCAAAAACGAAATCTTTTTTGTTTAGTTCAGTTCTACTTTTCTGGTGTGTTTTATGAGTTCAGACATTCATGTTATTTGTTTCCAGAGCGATTTCTCGGAAACGCTGGTGCTACCTCGCGTGGAGGAGGAGCCTATTTCGAAGCCAGTTCAACTCGACACGCCCACTTTGGAGGCGGTCGCACGCGGTGCGGTCAAAGCCTCCTGGACAGCGCCGACCATCATAGTGAGTCAGAAGCAAACCATTACAGGAAAATTCAAATGGGCTATTCTGATGTCTGACAACACACTTTTCAATTTTGCAGCTTTGCAGCACGCTGCAGACCGTTCTAGATTGAAACATGGTTTCATTGGCCTCCATCGTAATGAACTCCGCTTGAACCTTATATCGCAGATTCTAGTAGAACTATAGTAATAACGTTTTGTACTTTTCAAAATACGTTTTTATACAGATGCCCCCAACTGCCTCGCTGATGTTCGAGGTTCGTCGGATCGACGAAAAGAGCGAAATCGTCTACTCTGGCGCTGGTAGCGAGTGCCAGATAGAAGGACTGGGAAACAGACAACATGTGGAGGTACAGGTGGGTATAGTTCACACCCTTCCTACTGAGACTCCTACAGTAACCTTACAAACTTTCCGAAGGCTGTTGTGAAGCTGAAAATTGAGTTCATCAAAAATCCTCTCGTATTACTGTACCTGTGAAGGAAAAGGAGGTGCGAAAATCCTCCACTTTTCGGATCAAAAGTAAGTGAGGAAAGCGGCTTGGAAGTTTCGAAATCCTACTGTAGGAGTCTCAGTAGGAATGAAAAAGACTATATTAACTAGGTTCTTCATTTATGTATAAACCACTATACCTCAAAAAAGTAAACAACTAATCATAATCCTGCGAAAAAAACGGTAAAGTTAAAAACATTTAACAATTCAAACAATCGATGGAACTGTACTTCTATAGAGCAGATGAAATAGATTCTCGCGATTTGACAGCAAGAAAATTAATTTATCCCAGGTCCGCGTCGTGATCATCGCTGAGGACGGTACCCGTCACGAGGGCGACTGGAGTTCGGTCGCCGGCGCCTGCGCCCCGCGGGAACCGCCCACGGCACCCACACAGCTCACACTGTCCGAGGATATGTGAGTAAACTTTAATGATAATGTTATTAAAACAAAGTTCGTTTGCATAAGACTATTAACATATAACTTGTTCAGCAGGTATAAGTGAGAAGAGGTTCATTTGAACAAAAGTTCAGTGTCAAGTTGAACTCAAGATAAAAACATTCCATCTTGTTCTAGCAACATTTCTAAACTTATCACAGAAGTTTTATTTGTGTGCTGTATTAACTGCTTGTACGAGCCACAAAATTACGTGAATCTCGGTACTAGACTGAGACTTTCAACTATTGTATGTACGATAAAGGTGTGAAACATAATACGCTCCAGCTCATTTGATCTACTTGCATTTCAACGTTCGGGAAGTCATGTTTCCCTCATTCAGGTCCGTTCTAACCTGGACTGCCCCCGAGACATACTCGGACCTCATGTACCGTGTACATTGTTGCGAGACGAGCGACGGTAAGACGGTCGAGGAGAGAGTGCACGAAACCGGAGAGTGCAGACGACAACTCACGAAGCTCGCGCCCGCCTGCAGTTACACGTGCAAGGTTGGCCATTTCACCTAGCAAAAAGTTTTGAAGTTTCACCACTTTTGTTAAGTAGCGAAGAAACACGTGATTTATTAACGTTTCAACACATGTGCCTATTTCGTCAAAGTTATCACATACTCTTGATTCGGTTTGTTAATATGATAGTTACCTCAAGATGAAATTTTCTGCGTTTTAGCACATATACGGTTTACATTGTCGAACGATGATATTCTTATAGGCCCTGACAAGGCACTCTTAAGTTTGTACTTTTATACCTTTTTTGTGCTTGACGGATATAATGTGTAGTTTATAGTCCCATACAACACTACATTGCTAGATGAATATGTTCTATTCCAGGTTGTGGCGTTCCACGACGGCGGCGAATCTTCTCCCTCAGAAGAAGTCCATTTCACGACCCCCGCCGCAGTGCCAGCGCAGCCAGAAAGTGAGTCCATTTGGAACGCACGTGAAGGTCACGTGCTAGTTCAAATAAAAGTGATCTGAAGATGAGAAAACTTTTCAGTTCAAGTACTGTCGTGATAGATGCCAAATAAATCATGAAGCCTAATGATGTAGTGCACGTCTTACATTTCACGTGACTTCACACGTGTTTCTTAATACATCCTCTTTAGGCTTGTTAATCGAGTTGAAAGTTTCGAGTTTTCGAGTTTCGAGTTTTCCAGTTTTGAGAAAAACCGAGTTTTTCGAGTTTCGAGTTTCGGCAATTTCGAGTTTTTCGAGTTCGAGTTTATTGCGTTTCCAAAAAACCGAATTTAATATTAATATAGTTCCATTGTTACCTTATCATATTGTTATCGTGCCAGGTGTATCCATAGAGGCCGAGAATACCACTGTTCTCCTGCTCCGCTGGACTGCTCCCGACTGCCGCGGCGAGCCCATCCAACAGTACCACATCAAGGTGGACAGCAGGGGAGAGGTGGGTAGCATTTCTGTAGTTTTCCACGTATTTACTCCTATTTTTGTTATATTGTTGTACAGCTGCTCATTTTGAACTATTTCCAAATCTTTTTACCGGTTGTTATGGAATGAAACTTTCAATACCTTATTTTAAGTTTTTGAGAGTGATATGAAAAGAGATAGTGATGATCAAAAATTATTGTCTGATTTTTGTTGACTCGAAACGCGTCTGAAGCAATTTTTTTTTTCATTTTAGATGGTACGTGAATGCGTACTAGCCACCACCTCGGACCACTGTGAATACCGTATCTGCGACCTTTCGCCCGACACGCCCTATCGCGTGGAGGTCACGGCCGAAAACGCGGTCGGCAGCGGAGCGTCGGCGACCATCTCTGGTCGCACGCGCTGCCTCCCACCATCACCTCCGAGGTAACTAATTTTTTTATGTTGAACAAAAATAAATTTACGTGGAAGGTGTAAACAAGGGAGCATTCGTGCCAATTTTTTACTTATACACGGGTGTTATTTATCTATAATATTTCATTATTATTTACAATTTGTATACGTTATTTATTGTAAGTTTTTTTTGTAAAGTTTTCATTTTTTGCAGGTTGGAAGCAGAGGCTGACTCTTCGGTGTTGAGGCTCAAGTGGAGACCACCCACGATGCACGGCATGCTCACCTACAAGTGAGTCGGTTACCATAATTAAATTTTTGGGCTAGATTCCTGTAAACGGAGGCGTTAGCTCCGAAATATGACTCTACAAATTGCTGGGATTCACATTTTAAGAGTACTTACAGCTCGGTACAAAAGAAGCAAGTTCTACCGTAAGTTTTATCTTTTACGACGGAAAAAATAGGAAAAATCATCAAGGTACTATTAGTCTTTGAACCAATGTGGTGTACCGTATTTAGATACTTGCGTGTCCCAAAGGGGCGGGGCCAAACTTTGATATAACTTTTTTCTTGCAGGGTGGTCCGTTTGGGCGAGGGAGACCATCAGTCGAACATCTATGATGGAGATCTTTGTTCATTCAAAGTCCGCGGTCTGACGGAGAACACAGAGTACAGATTTAGGATCAGAAGCTACGATCGGTGAGTGAGTCGGTAATGAGACGGAAAACTTATCTTGTTCACATGTTGTAAACAATAGGTGTTTTCTCGGTTGAAAGTTCATTGTAAACGCAGACATTGTCCTTGGTTTTCACGCATTTTGAACAATAACATTACTTAACAAAATTTTTACTCGCATCGTTTTTCATTTAACTCCATTCATTATGATCTCAGGAACAATAACATAAAATAGAATGTGATATGATAGTGTGAGTAAACAAAATGTGAACAAAATTAAGCAAAAAACCTATAATAAAGTAATATTTCCAGTCAAACGGGAGCCGGCCCCTGGTCCGAAGTGTACACCTTCCACACGACCATCGCCCCGCCCCCAGCTGTCAAGAGTGCACCGACTGCAACCTCATCTGGTACGAATATGTTACGGGTTCCAACTTCTAAAGAGTTTTCATCATGAGAAGAGTTTCTCGTGAAAAATTCATGTGATTTTCTTATGACAAACTTGTAACAATTATAATTTAATCCACGTGATTGTCTGGTAAATTTCGGGCTCTATGCTCTATAAGAAAGTCACATCAGTTTTGACTATGAGAAAGTAAAATGAAACATGATATGATAGTTAACTTTAAACTCAGTACTCTCTTGATTCTCATGCCGATGATTGAATGGTTTGTTTCCAGGCAACTTCTGCTACCAGATAGACTGGACGCCGGTGCTGTCGAAGCCGAACCAACGTCGGGCCCAGTACCGTCTGCAGGCTGTTGACTGCTCCACGGACAACGCCAAGTGGCATACGGTAGGGTTTTGTTACTTCATTTGTGATTTCATCACTGTTTTGTCAGAGGTCGCTCTCATAATCTGAAACGTGTCACTCCTGCTTTGACATTCTTCTTGTTTACATAGGTGAAGGTTTACGTTTCACATCGAACTTTACAAAAGTCATCGTGCACAGTTTTTCACTGTTCGTGCCGGTTCAAAATACTTGAAACACAGCAAGAACAAAAAGAGTTCTCTTGCGGCGGCCAAGAAATATTTTTCGGAAAAGCACTTGTAACTGACCTTACTATGTTTGTTTATCAGAACCCCATTGAAGTGTCGTTGTACTGTAGATATATATATGCTCGTTCAATGTCCACTTTTCTGTTCATCATGGTTTCGATTATTGTTTTCATTTTGCTCAAATTCAGTTGGTTTTCATTTACGTTCTGTTTGTCTATGTATGTCCATGTATATAAATCAATCAATCAAATGTCACGGACATTTGATACTAGTTATTTGTTCGAGAAACTTGGCTATCTCACGAGAAGTCATTTGCGGTAACTTGTCATCTTCATTAGTTTAGGATCTTAACACGTGATACATCAGTCAGCACGCTATTTAAAACGCGATTTGATCTCCGTTTGTTGTTTACGTAATTACCTTCACGATTGTTCTAGGTCTACGATGGTCCCCACAGCACTTACACTCTCTCCACCGCCAAGTACCCGTCGGCGGTACAAGTTCGTGTGTTGTGTGTCCGCGCCGCGGCCGATCATCCGGAAATTCTCAGCTCGCCCAGCCCAATCGCCTATATCGCCAATCACGGCTCGACCAACAGCAACGGACAGGTATGTTTGGTTTTGTAGTTTGATCTTGTAGATCAAAAGGACAGACAGGTGCGTGGAGTTTGTAGATTGATCTTCCAACAGAGCAGATCGGTCAATACAAACTGAAAAAATAACTATTCGTTATGCCGGCTCTATCTCAGTCTCGGAAACACGAAATTTGCAACGTTTCGAAAACATCGCGGAATATTTCCTGGAGTACAATTCGGTATTGGCTCAGTGAGATCAAATCGATTCATGATTGAACTTTTGATTTTTCATCTATTATCGATTTCCAGGCCGTCAGCGACGCGTCTCCCGTGAACGGCGAGCGACCGTCTCTGTGGTCCAGACTAACGGCTGACCGCGGCACTACCACCATCGTACTCGTCACCGTGTTTGTGGTAAGTTATTTTAATGTTTTTTTGTTAACAAACTACAAAGTCGATATCCAGCTGAAAACCAAATACTCAATACATTCATTGTTCAATAAGTGATATAGATTTGTTTAAGTTATAGGTGAAACTCGCATTCGTTGTGGCAAGCAGAGTTGGAATCTGATTATGTGCTAGATGGGACTTCTTACATTCTTTTTTTCAAAAATAGCGAAAGATGTTGCAAAACATAAAAAAAAACTACAAACAGGCTGCCCAAAGTACAGAAGCACGTCCTCCAAATTTTCTTTCTTCAACCCTACAGTTCCGATGTTGGCTTCAGTAAGATACAGATTTAATATGAATACATCACTTTATCCGTCAAAAAACCTGTAAAACAACTACTCACTCAACTTTTCCAGGTGCTCTTCTTCCTGCTTTCCTTCATCGTTGCCGTTTCGTTCGATCAGCTGTTCAACCTTCAAGCGCCGGTTCCCCCCATTACCGTACCCAGCCCCGCCCCTCCGCCGAGAGAGCTGTGATTGGTTGAAAAATGGGCACCGATGACGTCATCACGAACCCCCAAGTTCCATTTACGAGAAGTAAATTGAATTATCACGTTAAACGTGAAGAAACCTGATTAATGTATGTTACCAGTATAACCAAGCTAATGCTTTTCGTTGCGGTGTTTTCTCGTTCCTTACCTGTCGCGCCAAAATTTGACTGTCTCCTCGCACCACATATTGTAAATTTTAGCCCCGCCCCTCCGCTGGCCGGTTTTCCTTCTATGTTTGTATCTATACATATACCGTTGACACTTTGTTGTATATATAATGTTAACAAAAGTATTTATTGATTTTTCTCTACGCAGTAGTAGTCAGTCTATCGCAACACTCGTGTACTGCTCGCCTTTCTGTTTTTTTCTTATTTTTCCGAGTGATTATCTTTTTATCTCTCGTCTCTCTATTCCTATGCTATCTCTTCGCACGTTACTTGTGACTGCTTCTGTGTTCTTCAGAGGCAGTGCTCATTGATTTCATGCGTATTGATTTTTGGATTATCAATCGATACCCATCAAATATACTATGAATGCTGTGAGCACTGTTCCCCAATGGTATAGTCAACATATTTTCTGTCAATGTGATTATTTCCCACATGCCTTTTTGCTTTCTAGTAGAATTTGTTGTCATATTTACGTGTCGGCGGGAGTTCTATCGTTTTCACGTTTTTCACGTGCTTTTTAGAAGTTAGTTCAACTTATTGGGATTTGTTAGAGGTTCACGTGAAGTGTGTTTAACACGCTCTACGTGCAAAACTACCTGTAAAACAACACCCATTTCCTTCAAATTGAATTTGTTTTCAGAAAATGGTGGGACTTTGATATTTGACGTGTTAATAGTCACAACTACACTTTTAATATCCTTCCAATTTCAAATTTCCACTTTTTTCGTTCACGCATGGCCACAATGTTAACTATGACAAATACTTTATGATCACCGGACAGTATTGATTATATTTAATCACATTGATGTAAAAATGTATTTATTTCCGTTTCTAATATTATTTATCCCCTTTCCAAACAATAGTTGCCAACTTATCCTATCGAAAGTGATTTCTCTGTGATTTTCATTGTATTTGTAGTTAATTGAAGTTCTAGGAGACAGAATATTCTATCCTTTTGGGCATAATACAAATTTATCTATTCTCTTGTTGAATAAAACTTTTTTGTTTCAAATGTTTTAATAATTCGTCAAAAATATAAGAGAAGCATGATTTGACACCTGGTTAGCATTTATAACATCGTAAGAAAAAAAAATTGTCTCCACCATAGGAAGTAACCAACTCTTATAGTGGGTGCCAAACTTCTGTCTCTCGCCGGAATCGAATCTGCGAGCAAAAGATTCGTAGCAGGACGCTAACCACGGCGCCAATAGAGAACACAACCGGCAAGCTTTGGCATCGAGGGAATGCGTGCTTACACGGCGGAAAGTGAGATATACAGTATCCTCCCGCCTTTCCGTTGGCGACGACTATAGTTGTAGTTCTATCTCACAACACAGTATTAATTATGAAATGAAAAGTAACGGGATAAAACTACAAACACAGCGGGATGGATAAGCATACAAAAGTGTGTTTCTCTTACAAATGGCCTAGTTGACGAGCGGTTTTTCGGAAGTCCGTGGAATCACATTCAAGCAAGACTTGGAGAAGGCGGGAAAACTTTATATCATGAAAAGTTTTCGTATATCTCACAGTATTCTATCAAATTGTATCACTATTCAGTTTCTGGGTTTCTTGCAAACTTCCACCTTCTCAACCTGGAGTAGTTCATCATTCACGTGACATTGAGCGGTGACTTCAAACTGAAAATACAGCGAAACATACAGCCACGCTATATGTAAATCACGTGAATCAATGAAAAAGTCAGGGAAAACACCGAACCCTATAGTTATTCATTACACGTTCAGAAGCAAATACCAAAACTTCTGTTCTATTTATTTTGAACATCTTTTTAACAGGGTTCGCTTGTTCTTTTAGAACACACCTGTACGTTGCCCTATCCTACCATGTTTGTAGTTTGATCTCGTGATTTTTGGGTGGAAGTTTGTAAATTATAGGGTTGTTGATCGAGTTCAAAATTGGGAGTTTCGAGTTTTGGTAAATTTCGAGTTTTCGAGTTTTGGGAAATTTCCAGTTTTTGAGTTTTGAGAAATTTCCAGTTTTCGAGTTTCGAGTTCGACTCGACTCGAAAATTTTCGAGTTTTTTCGAGTCGAGTCGAGTTTTTAGTTCGACTTTAACAACCCTAGGAAATTATGGAGTATTTCGAGATCGAACTACAACGAAGATCTGGTAACTTATTATATCTTACCTTAATATTCTGAACCTGTCCGATAATGTGAACCATGTGGTCCTGTGTCATTTCCTCGGCCTGAGAACTGTAGGATGCCTGAGAAAAAGATCAAAGTTCAAGTTCAAAAAGGTCAAAATGAGACCGCACTATTTTGAGTGGGTGACGATTAAAGGGGGCAGAATGGAAAGCTAGTTTAGGTACCCCGGGGTACCTAAATATAAGGTTGCGCGCGCCAAAACTGACTAAAACATGTGAACCGTATGCAAATACGGTTTGTCAGTTTAAATAATGAAAGGTATCAATCAGTTTCTCTTGAGCAGATCTTTCATATAAACTTTCCTTTCTGTTCAAGCACATTCAGCGAATGTCTCCTATCAAAAACTGTATGGATTGTTTTTCTCCAAATTTGTGCACACATACGTCATTCATGTAAACTATCGATTGTGACACTTTGAACGTTCTGTTGATGTTCAAACTTGAGTTATACGTTTTGGCTTAATGCATTTGAGCTTAATCGTCACCCACTCCTTTTTTTGTCCTAGTGATTTTAACGTGTTTTACGTCAATTTTCGCGAAGGATAGCCTTCAAATAGAAAATATTTTTTACTATTTTATTCTATTTGCTGTTTTCCAAGTAGAACAGGAATATTCTCGCTCGCGAAAAAAAGACATGTTCACTTAAAGACGGACGATTATGTGGACCACTCTCGTGTTAACGGTCCTTTGAACTGCACTTGAAAAATGTATTACAGTTTAAAGGACTGAACCGTTGCGATTGGACCACATAATCGTCGTTCTTTAATGACTGCTGGCTCCGCATAACTCAATCGAATCGGTCATTTGCTGTCTTTGTTTGTCAAGTATATACTATATAGTTTGTTTCATTCCCACTGAGACACATTGACATCGAGTCAAGGTTCTCAAATAAGTATTCTATACAATATAAATGTTCTTATGGGACTGAACAACCGATGACAGAGATTTGCAGCGGTTTGAAAAAACTACAAAGTGGTAAACGGCTGTCTGGAATATTCATTGGCACGCTGCCAAGTCTCAATGGGAATGACCGGAACTATAGTTTGTTTCACCCACTTATAAACCTCTACAGTAATCTGCTAACACTTCCAGGTCAAAGTTTACTATGTTGGCGTATTCAAAACGCCTCAAAATGTTCATAGTGTCTTCTGCATGTTTACTACTACTAGCTCTGAAAATTTGAAACCGAGGTAATGACTTGTTCATTAGAAAACACCCCCTTCAATAATTGACGGATTACTGTAGGAGTACATCGATTGGTGAAACAGACTATACACCTCAAAGTCGTGTCCATCCGTGTGGGGTACATAGAGAAGAGAGGGCGCAGACGCGCGAGTACATCTGTTGTCGGTTACCATTGATGACGTCATATCAGATGACGTGGTACACGAATCGTCAGTCGACATTTCCGATCCGGTCACGCTCTGAACTTGAAAGGATCAATTTTAAACTGTAGTTTGTTCTTATGCGAAGTTGTAGTTTGGTCGGAAAGCACATCAACAGATGAAGTCGTGCACAAATCGTTAGTTTATTATAAAGAACCGGTCAGACTCAGGAGCAAAAAAACAATTTTTCTGTGGTTTGTTGTGGGTTAAAGTTGTAGTTTGGTCTAGAAACACATCAATGTACTCAAGGTATCTACAGAGAACAGTCGCGGATCAAACAACCCACACATCAGGTTGTAACCTAATCCTATTAATTAGGGTTGGTAAAGCCAAACTCGAATTTCGAAAGACTCGAAATTTCCAAAACTCGAAAAACTCGAAACTCGAAAACCCCGTTTTTCCTCAAAACTCGAAATTTTGAACCCGATCAATAACCCTACTATTGATTGAGTTTCTCTGCTTGTTCTAAAGTTCTTTTTATTCGTATAAAAGTCGCGTTAAGGGTTAGAAAGAAGTCATATACGGTGGTTATGTTTCTATCAGACTTATTTGTAGTTTGGTTCCTGGGCGTTTTCGTAGAATTTTGTGCAGAACACAAAATTAGAAATAGCACACAAAGTTCCAGTTACCTGCATAGATACACTGCACTCTAACGGTCCAGCGGATTGCGGCACGTCCTGAAATGAACATATTTAATGTATTGTTTTCGGTTATAAACTATAAAGTCCTCTTCTCACGCCCGACTGATCAGGACAAAGTCAAACATTGTGGATTGTTCCGAATTTGGTGAAATCTATAACAACCAAACTAAAACAACCTTATTTAGCACGGTAAGGATCTAGGAAAGCTCTTCAAAACAAGGAGTTGGTTCGTAACTACCAAATTTCATTTGGGCGTAGTTGGATTAACCTTAACGGAGAATCGTACTCAATTGTAGGGTCCATAAATGTTTTATTCCAATTAAAACAGATTCGGTTTAACTTTCCTGTAACATTTATGCCAAATATTCGATAGACTACATACCAATACGAATGCGACATTAGAGGGGGAGGTTTTCAGACATAATATTTTATATCTTTAAGACGAAATTTTTTTATGGAAAAAATCAATAGAATCACCTGTTCCATTGCCGTTTCTACTTCAGAGCCCATGCAGAAACCGCTAGCCAACCGGAAATAGTCGAAAATGGTCCGAAACCTGACTCACGTGCTCAAGTCACGTGAACACGGTTGGTTACCAGGTTGAGCTCTTGAAAATGACAACAGAAATCGTAGCTATGGCTAGACTAAAATTGTACGGTGTACCTCAGTTTCTGATGTGTTTTAACATTTAAATTCGTTTCAACGTTTCACCTTTCGAAGAGTAAACCAATCGGAAGCTCAGCGAAAGTTGCATGTATCCAGTTTTTACGTTCCAAGAACTCGATCTGTTCACTCACCGTATTCACGTGACGTTCACGTGGCTAGACTTTTACCAAGGAAGTAGGTATAGTCGTCGCCCACGGAAGTAGTGTACTACTCCACCATATACCACCGACCCCCGTACTTCCCACATTCGAAGTGACTGATAACACATCGATACTTTCATCCCCAGATTTGCCAACTACAAAAAATGAACTGGTATAGTGGTAGCCAACGGAGAGGCTTGAGTTGTATTGCTCTAAGGTTCGGTTCCAGCGAAATTAATAAATTTGCATCCACCATACTGTGCGTATCGCACACAACCAATAATCATGCTTTACTTATCTCGGATGATTTCCCAGATATTGATAGCGGCCTCGACGAGAGAGGGTGCAGGTCAGAGAGACGCAGAATGGACATGCCCTCTTCCTTTTGTAACTGGCCAATTTTTCAAAGGGTCAAATGTTTCTGGAAAAATACTTGCTGTTCACAACGATTTGATGGATGCTGTAACTCGACTTTAAGGCGTTGACCGACCTACCTCTTTGGAGTGAGGAAAACAACACAATCGAATATGTTCTAGGAAAAATTGACAAAAAGGTCGAGAATTCCTTGAATTGTACAATGCTGATGGTACGATTTTCATTTTGTTAGAGCACATGAAAATCACCTTCTTAGGCAGAGGATTAGTTGTGGAATACCGAAAATTTCCGACCTAAGGTTTGTAGCCGAGTTCAAATTTGCGAAATTTATAGTTTTTTTTTCGAGTCGATTCGAGTTTTGAGTTTGAGTTCAACAATCCTATTCTGCACGCGGCCCCGCGAGTCCAATATACTTTTCTATTCCAGAAAAATCCCAGTCCCGTGACCACAATCATAATTGGATTGAGAATGAGTATACATTCCTCAACATCATCAGCATGACACTCCCAACCCTGTAAGTTTTGCAAGATCAAAAGTTCGGAAATTCAAATTCTCGAAATCGTGAAGTTTCTCACCAGTTTGTATCGATAGACTTGTGCTTTAGTCAACTTCAGAAGGTTTTTTGACAGCGTGGTTTTTACATTCTCGGTCTTTAACGTTCCATATCACCTGCTGTAAAAAATGTAAATTAACATTCACAATTAACAGGTAAACCGTAAAGTAAAATCAACAAGTGAATCGCGTAATGTTATTTCAAAACTAACCATCTCTCTCTCTCAAATTGAGAAATGTTTCGCACGCCAGCCGCGACTCATGTGCGCCAATACAATATCGCTACAATATCGCAATCGCAGATTCGGCTCAGTGCTGACGCAAGAGAGCCCCGTCGCGCCGTATCCGAAGTTTGAGTGCGGCGACCACTTCTGCCTGGACAACTTCGACTCTTCCGCCAGCCTGGTAATCACCAAGAATTCGCACAAACGAAAGTTCATTCAAGGTGGTGGCAACGGGACGGTACAATGTTAAGGTGGGTGGTATGGTTTGAATCAGTCATATTGAGAGTGGGGTTTTTTGTAGTTTGATCCCAAAACATTTCAAAACTGACAAATCGAGCGAATTGCAATAAAATAAAAATCAAAACACAGGTTTATGTGAAAATTAGAACAAACCGAGGGTCCTCCAGTACTTACTTCACTTTCTTTTCAATCTTAGCTCTTGCGAACTGTGTAGTTTTTAAGTATATTCTTGAATATTATTTGGAATGCTAAGTGCAGAGAAATTGTGAGAACTCTCGATTGTTCTTAGAGTATCAATTTCCCGTTCCTCATGTGTATGCAGATAAAACTATCTAAGACTTGCTCAGTCCCCAGTACTAAAAGGTAAACAAGAGAGAGAAAAGATGGATAGTAACGCTGAGGTAGAAAGAGATGTGATGAATGCGAAAAAGGCGAGAACCAAATCGATCGAGACATTTTTGTATGATTTGTATTCTCTTTGTATTCTCTTTCAGCCGTGGATAGCCTTTTCCGCTTCCGGCTCCATCCGCAACGTGGAAGCCGTCGCCATAACTGCCCTCAGAATCCTGTTGTTCAGAGAGTTGCCGGCACAAGCAGGTGAGTTATTTACTTTTTTCTCAGCAGCACTTACGCTAGAACATCTCGACAGTTCTCATCCAAACTTGCGTATGTAGATTTGCGCAAGACTGAGTACGTGTGCTAGAGGATTTCGGCCGCTTCATCCCATCTTGCGTCTCTCGCTAAGCCTCACTGTCTCGCGCCACTCGCATCCCGGCGGGATTTGAGAACAGAGAAATAGCGTATGTTTGTGAAAACGCAGGATGGGATGAAGGTGCCAGGATTTTCTAGCATACTTATTTCCGCGGAATGTAAGAGCAGTAAAATAGCGTCGGGTCAATGGGACAGAGGTTAGGATAGGTCAGCATATACGTCAATACTTTGTTGATCTGTGTACGATCTACTACCACTCACGGGAGACTCACGTAAAACTCTCATAAGAATATTGGAGGTTGTCCATGATGTATTCGTGCAATGAATGCGCGTGAGCAAATTTTCATTGGCAAACGTTATCCGCTCCGAATTCATATTTAAGAATGAGGATAACAGAACTTCAAGATGTGTATTGTTTCAATTCTCAATTTTTTCTTAGTAAACGCTCCGAGTGCCTACCACGACGTGCGAGACGGGAAGTTCTACTGTGACAAGGGAAGGAGCGAAGAGGCAAAGGTTTGTTTCAGTAGTTGTTTTTCGTTGGAAAAACTCACAAAACCAATGAAATATCGTAAGAAGCTAATCGTCAAAAACCGCCCATCCCATAACAATGAGAAGTTTTGTGCCACAACTCATATCTTTTCAGAAAATGTTCTCTAAAATGGAAAAGGAGTTCCACCTGGACTGTCTCCCAGTACCTCAGAGTGGCTTCATGGCCAACGACCTAGTTGCGATGGCAGCCCAATTGGGACACAGACAAAATGATTACATTCGTTCCGCGGTGGATGGACGAGCACTAGATTTCAAATATCCGGTCGGATACTGAATTTATTTTTGGTTCTTCTGAATCCCCACTTGGTCTTCCTGAATCCTCGTTTGGTTGCACGACAGTTCATCTCATTCAAAACAACTTCTGTCTATTCAAGTAGTAATAATCTATGTTGTGATAAAGTGTTTGACTTCATGTTTGTTGTTCGCACAATTATGTTTTACATGAGTATACTTACTATGGAACTGATTCTGGTTCTCAATAAGTATTCCAAGTCTCTACTGTGTGGGAAATTTTAAGAACAGGTATAAGGGAAATCTAAAGTGTGCTTTCAAACTCCCATATACTGCCTCAATCATGAACCAAAGTATCGGATGTTTTGCTGTATGAGGTTATCTTTGTAGTGTGATTTGCATACACCTGAAGGTATTCGAGCTACGATTGATAACAACAAACACAGCACGTCTCCAAATCAATCGTCTTGGCCCCTCGCTGAATTTGAAAACATCTCTTTTCTACCGTCCATCTTCCCATTTCCCAATCGTATATTCTAATTTTGTATTTTTCTCCCATAGTTCTCACCGATTACAAGTTAGATTAACATGAGCAAACTTTAAGATGACAGTTATAGAAATAAAACCTAAGACTTTCCAAATTGTGAGTTATGTTGGGCAAAAGGTGAATTTTCAAGACAACACTTACTTTCCAAGAAGTTCTGGAATCGTCATTGGCATGATGCCAAGGTCAATTTGGAAATGTGAAAATCTCATAGTTGCTAATTGCTCTCAGCTCCATGCGAACTACAGGTATATCATACCGAATGCTAACTTTACGTGACTACTCAAATTACTTCTAGTATAATGCCACACGGTAGGTAATAGCTAACTATATTTCAAGTTGGATCTCGGCGCATGTTCGTGACGAATTGTCTGTTGAATAATCATTTAAATTATCTTTTTCTAAGTTTCTGAAATCTGGTACATAACGATAACGAACGCTCTCACACTTTTGACGTTTATTCAACTTTCGTCAGATTCTCAATTTTCCCGTGTTTTTTGGCAGGTTTTGATGAGATAACTACGTCATCAAAAACTCTGTTCTCCAATTAACAAGCGGTTAGTTATCGTAGCTCTAATTACAGATTACAGGTATCTCATATCGTAGTTTCCCAATGTCCAAATGACCTCGTCACCACATACCGAAATAGTGGTTCGGGCAACTTTCCAATTAAGTCTACACCCACCTTCTGGCGGAACTCCAGTCATTCACAGCATTGTAGCACTAGTTGCGGTGCAAAAGTGTCCACTTCGACTAGTACCCCGTTTTTGTGTTTTATTCCACATTAAGAACAGTTTTACACTATGACACTCTTCACTGAATACTCGATTGAAATTTAAATTTATTTTACAAACCACTCTATACACTCTGTTTCAAATTCAAGCCTATCAAATAGGGTCGCATTTTCGAAATAATCGAAATTTCGCCAAATGAGAAAAGTCGAGAATCAAAAAACAAAAACGTTTTTCACAATCGATTAACAACCCTACTATTAAGTATGCTATTGCAAAACATATTTCACATGTTTTATATACTCTTTACACGAGTATTCGTTTTGAACGTGAATTACCACTCGTAATACAAGTTACTTTACCGGAACAGCACCATTGTTTGTATTTTCGGCATTTTTAACACGTTGTTTTTCATATGATTTTCTTGTCGAACATGTACTATGTACATACAATCATTCTGTTCGCAGATTCGCCTAAATATGTCGTTCGAATCGGAATTCTCAATCGATACCATGGAAATCGAATTTCCCGAGCAAGAAGAAACGCAGTTGAAACATCCGGTGAGGCAGAGTTGTTTTATAGCTACCTAACTGATTTCAACTATTCGAGAAGGAAAATATAGCTGGTCTTTTGAACAAAGTTTCTTCTGAGATGTTAATGACCATTAACCACCTGTCAGTTCAAACCTAGTTTATTTCTGCGTTGAGTGATTTAGCAGTAGGTGATATCGGGCGCAGCGCGGAGCGCTGCGCAGATTAGTTTTTGTTCAGAGGTCTGCAGACATTCCAAAACAGTTTACTACATTTTTCTTCAAAGTACGGCGACCATTTTATTAGATATTTGCATGAATCACTGAAAGGGCAACACGTCTACAAGACATTAAGTTCACGTTCTAAGTGAAGTTTGTTGAGAGGAGTTAGAGGGCCCAACGTCTCGCAAAAATGGCTTCCGTGCGGGGCGGCGGCGGCGACAAAAGTGTCCGCCTCCTCAAATCTCGGCTTAGTTTCGCTCGAAATTAACTTATTCCAAAAATTCTTACATTGCTGAAAAGATATAAAAAAGTTGAGGTATACGTATTTCTCAAGTATGTCTGCAATTTGAATATTACGTGTGAGCGGCCGAAAATGGTCTCGCAAAAAATCATGGATAGACCGGTTTCGTGAAAATAAAAATGAAAGAAGAGTTTGACGTGTAGAAGGAAGACGTTTTCCAATGAAGAACTCATGACAGGCGGGTAAAGCTTGGTTTTCACTCCTATTAACATTTCTGAATGGCGGATTGGATAAAAGCTCTATTCACGCACGGCGAACGAAGGTTAGATTCCTGCCTGGAGCACAAAAGTTGCTCTCACTTGAACGAGGTTACAACTACGCCAATCGTTCTAAACTACGGCGCCGTTAAAAACTCCAATAGAACCTCATAACATTCCTTGTTTAGCTTATTGTTCAAAAATATAATTTTTTCAAAAATGACCGTTACTTCGTTCCGATAGAAAAAGAGTTCAATTAGTATAAAAAACGGGTGTAAAGAAAGTAAAGATTAGTTTTGGATTGAAACGTGTACAAGAAATATGAAAGAAGTCCAATAAAAATATTTTGAGGAAAAGGCTAATCTCGCTTTTCTTGAAAAAAAAAACAGAGTGTAAGCTAGATCATTGTGAGTCGCAGTCAGAAGTTGTCTTTTCCATAACTCGGTATTATTTTTTTTCTGAAATTTTTAATCGAGCGAGATTAGCCTTTTCCTCAAAATATCGCGCGCAGCGCGAAGCGCTGTGCGTGATTTGTCTTTGGTCAGGCTAATGCGCGCTTTCAATTTTTCACTTTCCCCCTAAAAAGGCTAAAATATGCAAAACAAAACTTTTTATTATTTGTGAACCTTCAACACCGTAATTGAAAGCTGTGTTCGAAATTTGAACACAAATGTGACAAGAAAAATAAACCCAGTTTAAGGGTTTCTACTCGACCGATCATGTTAAAAATTGTAGGAGGGATGTAATACCTGCTCAGACCCTGGCGGAGCAAAAAAAAATTGCGAAAAAGTTATTTCAGTCAAAGTTATAAACCAAAAAGTGTCTGCGTCTCTCTATTTAGCATGCTCTCTCACCCTCTCTCACAGGCCGGTGGATCGAACTGTCTCATAACTTAGGGTAACGTTGACCGATTCGGATTAAAATTGAAATATGATGTCATCGTAACTTCTATTTGACCATGAGTTTTTCTATTCGTGACGTCATACAGGATTCTAGAGAACAGATGACGTCATATTCAAAAGTGCAAAGTTGACGTCAAATATTTTTTCAAATGATGATAATAGTTGGCAACTGGGGTATCAACGATGAAACTTCATCCGAACATTACCTCATCTGGAATTCTGAAGGCCAGATGACGTCAAATTTCAAAAGTGCGAAGTTGACGTCAAATATTTTCTCAAATGATGATAATAGTTGGCAACTGGGGTATCAACGATGAAACTTCATCCGAACATTACCTCACCTGGAATTCTGAAGGCCAGATGACGTCAAATTTCCAAAGTGCGAAGTTGACGTCAAATATTTCTTCAAATTATAATAATAATTGGCAACTGAGTTATTCACGGTAAAACTTCATTATGAAATGACGTACTCTGGGATTCTGAAGGCCAGATGACGTCAAATTTCAAAAGTGCGAAGTTGCGTTAAATACTTCTTCGAATGATGAAAATAGTTGGCCAGTGAGTTGTTAACGGTAAAACTTCATCATAAAATGACGTACTCTGGAATTCTGACGGCCATATGACGTCAAATTTCAAAAGTGCGAAGTTGACGTCAAATATTTCTCCAAATGATGAAATAGTTGGCGAGTGGGTTATTAACGATGGAACTTCATCTAAACATGATGTGTTCTGGGATTATGCTGGTCGACTGATGTCATTATTGAAATATGCGAAGGTAACGTCAAACATGCTTCCTTCCAATTTTTAGTTGAGCATGATTAAATTTTAAGAGCAAATGTGGTTAGTTCTTTTGGGTTTCAGCTGCAAATTTAGACATGCCTCCGGAATGTCTAAAAGAAGTAAAATTCATCAAAAGTGGGGAACCAACAATTGTGTGATTTGTACGAGCTACTCAAGAACGGCACAACTTTTAGGGACACTGCAACAAAAAGGGAAAAATATAGAGAGCGATTATTTTAAAGTGATGATGCCACAAAAAGTGAAAAATATTTTGCTAACTAGTTCACGGTAGATCACAAGTCACAGCTTGTCGATTGAGATACGGAATTTGAAAACAATGAGCGAGATTAATCAATCAGCTGGGACTTAACATCTACCGCAAACTAGTTAGCAAAATATTTTTCACTTTTTGTGGCATCATCACTTTAAAATAATCGCTCTCTATATTTTTCCCTTTTTGTTGCAGTGTCCCTAGAAGTTGTGCCGTTCTTGAGTAGCTCGTACAAATCACACAATTGTTGGTTCCCCACTTTTGATGAATTTTTATTGGACTTCTTTCATATTTTTTGTACACGTTTCAATCCAAAACCAATCTTTACTTTCTTTACACCCGTTTTTTATACTAATTATTTGCGGTCTAGTTTGAAATCATTATGGTTGATTAAGTCCAATATTTGCTAACGTGAGGAACCTTGAAGAGAGGAGGGGGGGGGGGGGGGAGGGGGGTCAATATTCAACGTTTGCGATTTGCAATTCAAACTCGGAGAGTTGAAGGAAGGGAGGAGTTAATGTTTCCCAGTTTACTGTCAATATCGATTATAATTGTGTTACTTCTAGAAATGAAATGGAATGTTTCAGTGCGACGCCCGAATTGAGTATCTCGGTTCACAAATCAAGAAAATCTCCGACAGATGTATTGAACTGATGGAAAAGTACAATGAGGACAATTTCGACTCGGTTTGCGAGCAGGTAATGATCCTTTTTCTCTTTCTATCTCCCTTTCTCTGTTTTTCTCAATCCTACTTATCCAGTTATATACTTGTTTGTCTCTCACACTCAGCACGGAAATCAGAAATTGAGAAAATCTTCTGAGGCTTGGTATGTAAGGGATGAACTGAATATACTTTATCAGTTTTCAAATTCTCGAAATATCACTCTTCTCTGGATATAATTAGTGCTGTTTACTGAAACACACAGCAATACTGGTAAATGTTTGACAGAAGCACAACCAGTACTACGAATTTCATTGTTTTGCTGTGTCTGTAGTGTAATCCCGTTGCTTTCAATCGCATTTAGCATGTATCGAGTTCAAACTACAACTTAAATGTGGTGCTTCCCCCTTCCCTATAGATTGTCAATCGTTGATTGAACATAGCGTTTTCGAGGCAACTAGAATAAGTCATTCAAAATTAAAAGTCATTGAAGTAAAAGTCATTAGAAAGTAAAAGTCATTAAGTACACAAGCAGTTAAGAATCAGAAATAAAGTTTTTGAAAATTTTCGTATTTTTCAAATCCTGACTAAAAGTGAATTATTGACTTTTACTTTTCAATGTCTTTTACTTTAATGACTTTTAATTTTGAATGACTTCTTCCAGGTACCCGTTTTCGAACATAGTGTCTTCGAACCACAATTACAATTTGAACATTTTTAAACTTTCAGGTATGTGCCCTTTGGGAGGTACAGGAATCGTACGCACGCCAACTAAAGGAGGTTCACAGTCGACTTTGGAGTACATAATACAACATTTGTTGTGTACATCATTTTTGTGATTATGTGATTATTGTTAGTCATTTGATCGAATAAAACTGTATAATTTTATATACACATTTCTGACTAGCTGTTGATATTCAAACAATAACATTCAATAATGACAAAATTCATTGAACCGTGATATTCTCAGCATTAAAACTGTCAAGAAAAAGGTTTGCTATTCCAGTCGGTGACTTCTAAACAGAAATCGAATCAGAAACTTGTGAGAGAAGTTTACAATCGAGTTTGAGGGTTGTGTGAGCATGTTCTGTTCATTCTTGTTGATTATTTGAATAGTAATGTTTTTTATAAAACAACCATTGTGAACTCATTATACAAGTAATGATTAAAAATTTTGAAACACGGAAACAAACTGGATTTTGCGCAACAATTTCACACCCTTGTAGCTCGTTCAACCTTCACTACAGATTTGACATTTCACAGAGTTTCTGATATTTACAAGTTAGGTCTTCATTGTCATATTTGACCTTATCGCACCATATCGAAATTTAAAACACATATACAACAGGCGGTTTTGGTATTGATACGGTAGCTAAGTGAGAACATTTGTCAGAGCAATCGCATTAGTATAGAATGTATACAATATTATTATATCTTTTTCTTGCATGTTCTTTTCACCATTCTCTTTTTTTGGCAACCTTTCGTGTTTCAGACTTTGGTTCCGTTATTACATACTGTGTGATGAATATTTGATTAGATTTGATATGGGATCAAAATCAGAACATGCATATTCATTCCATCTTCAAATACCAAATCCAAATGATGAGAATCGATTTTGCGCCGGTATTTGTTGTGGTTTTCTGCCGAATCCACTGAGTCCTCCCAGTTCCAGCTTGAAGCTCGACAGTCCTGGTTTCGACTTGGCGAACAGTCCACCCATGTCCAGTCCGAAATTCTTTTGGCCGGCCTTCCGCGCAAACCCTTCGCTATCGTTCACAGCCAGACACGCGACCAACATTAGTACGAAAAGAGGTCTTAAAGTTATGAGTTCATCATAAAGATCGAATACTGGACGTGACCAATATCTTTGTTGAAATTTGATCTCGATGTACGCTAGAATAATAATATAAAAATTAAATCTCCATTCGCATAGGGTACCTGACATGAAGTCAACGAAGTAGACATATATAACATTCAAGGATATACCTTTGACGAATACGAATCCCCAGAAACGCTATTGCACACCAAATTTGGCTTTAGCATCAAACTAAATTTGCTCGTCGATCATTCGATCTTTTTTGTACTCTGTAGTTTAACGCGTCCTTCTGGGATCGTTGCGAAAAAAGCGAGTAATGATATTTATCATTAATGTGCTTATTATATCAATCACATTCTGCTTCTCTCGCTTCACTATCGATTTCCAGGCCGTCAGCGACGCGTCTCCCGTAAACGGCGAGCGACCGTCTCTGTGGTCCAGACTGACGGCTGACCGCGGCACCACTACCATCGTACTCGTACCGTGTTTGTGGTAAGTTATTTTAATGTTTTTTTTTAACAAACTACAAAATCGGTATCCAGCTGAAAACCAAATACTCAATACATTCATTGTTCAATAAGTGATCTAAGTTATAGGTGAAACTCGCATTCGTTGAGGCAAGCAGAGTTAGAATCTGATTATGTGCTAGATGGGACTTCTTACATTCTCTTTTCAAAAATAGCGAAAGATGTTGCAAAACATAAAAAAAAAATTACAAACAGGCTGCCCAAACTACACAAGCACGTCCTTCAAATTTTCTTTCTTCAACCCTACAGTTCCGAAGTTGGCTTCAGTAAGATACAGATTTAATGTGAATACATCACTTTATCAGTCAAAAACCTGTAAAACAACTAGTCACTCAACTTTACCAGGTGCTCTTCTTCCTGCTTTCCTTCATCGTTGCCGTTTCGTTCGATCAGCTGTTCAACCTACAAGCGCCGGTTCCTCCCATTACCGTACCCAGCCCCGCCCCTCCGCCGAGAGAGCGGTGATTGGTCGAAAAATGGGCACCGATGACGTCATCACGAACCCCCAAGTTCCATTTACGAGAAGTAAATCAGGTTATCACGTAAAACGTGATGAAACCTGATTAATGTATGTTACCAGTGTAACCAAGCTAATGCTTTTCGTTGCGGTGTTTTCTCGTTCCTTACCTGTCGCGCCAAAATTTGACTGTCTTCTCGCACCACATATTGTAAATTTTAGCCCCGCCCCTCCGCTGGCCGGTGTTCCTTCTATGTTTGTATCTATACATATATCGTTGACACTTTGTTGTATATATAATGTTAACAAAAGTATTTATTGATTTTTCTCTACGCAGTAGTAGTCAGTCTATCGCAACCCTCGTGTACTGCTCGCCTTTCTGTTTTTTCTCCTTTTTCCGAGTGATTATCGTCTTATCTCTCGTTCTCTCTATTCCTATGCTATCTCTTCGCACGTTACTTGTGACTGGTTCTGTGTTCTTCAGAAGCAGTACTCATTGATTTCATGCGTATTGATATTTGGATTATCAATCGATACCCATCAAATATACTATGAATGCTGTGAGCACTGTTTCCCCAATGGTATAGTCAACATATTTTCTGTCAATGATTATTTCCCACATGCCTTTTTCGCTTTCTAGTAGAATTTGTTGTCATGTTAACGTGTCGGCGGGAGTTCTATCGTTTTCACGTTTTTCACGTGCTTTTTAGAAGTTAGTTCAACTTATTGGGAATTGTTAGAGGTTCACGTGAAATGTGTTTAACACGGTCTACGTGCAAAACTATCTGTAAAACAACACCCATTTTCTTCAAATTGAATTTGTTTTCAGAAAATGGTGGGACTTTGATATTTGACGTGTTAATAGTCACAACTACACTTTTAATATCCTTCCAATTTCAAATTTCCACTTTTTTTCGTTCACGCATGGCCACAATGTTAACTATGACAAATACTTTATGATCACCGGACAGTATTGATTATATTTAATCACATTGATGTAAAAATGTATTTATTTCCGTTTCTAATATTATTTATCTCTTTTCCATACAATAGTTGCCAACTTATCCTATCGAAAGTGATTTCTCTGTGATTTTTTTTTGTATTTGTAGTTAATTGAAGTTCTAGGAGACCGAATATTCTATCCTTTTGGGCATAATACAAATATATCTATTCTCTTGTTGAATAAAACTTTTTTGTTTCAAATGTTTCAATAAATTGGCAAAAATATAAGAGAAGCATGATTTGACATCTGGTTAGCATTTATAACATCGTAAGAAAAATTTCGTTGTCTCCACCATAGAAAGTAACCAACTCTTATAGTCTCAGGTGAAAAGGCAAGGTACTATTAACAATTTCGGTTGATTTCGCAAACACGGGCCCAAAAGGCCCTAAAAGGGCCGCGATTCCGATATCGACCTAGCTTTTTTCATTGTTGTTTGATTTTGATGGCAACTTTGTTGCAGTAATTTATGTTTTTTTTTCACATTTCTTGAGTATATACAAGGGTGAGCAAGACAAAAATATTTAATCCAGTACTTGAGACGAAAATTCACCCTACGCGCCCCTAGTAGGCCCTAACAGGGGAATTTCGGCTACGGAAATCGCGGGCCTAAAAGGAACCTTTAAGGCACGTGACTTTTCACCTATGGTTGTAATTCTATCTCGAAACGCGGTATTTACTATAAAATAAAAAATAACGGGATCAAACTACAAAACAGCGGGTTAGAGAAACATACAAAAGTGTGTGTTTCTCTTACAAATTGCCTATATATTCGAGCGGAATTCGAAAAAAGTGGGAAAACTTTATATCATGAAAATTTTTCGTATATCTCACAGTAGTCTATCAAATTGTATCACTATTCAATTTCTGGGTTGCCTGCCAACTTCCACGTTTTCAACTTGGAGTAGTTCATCATTCACGTGACATTGAGCGGTGACTTCAAACTGAAAACACAGCGAAACATACAACCCCGCTATATGTAAATCACGTGAATCAATGGAAAAGTCAGGGAAAACACCGAACCTTATAGTTATTCATTACACGTTCAGAAGCAAATAGCAAAACTTCAATTCTATCTATTTTGAACATCTTTTCAACAGGGTTCGCTTGTTCCTTTAGAACAAGACTGTACGTTGTATGTTGCACTGTCCTACCGTGTTTGTAGTTTGATCTCGTGATTTTTGGGAGGAATTTGGTAAATTATAGGGTTGTTGATCGAGTTCTAAAATTGGGAGTTTCGAGTTTTGGGAAATTTCGAGTTTTCGAGTTTTGAGAAATTTCGAGTTTCGAGTTCGACTCGACTCTTTTCGAGTCGAGTCGAATTTTCCCTTTTCGATGAAAAGAAACGATGACGAGGTTTTCGAAGAGATCATAGGTTAACGGTCAAAGCGGTATAACTGTGAAGTTTAGACGTTTTTCACATCGGGAATGATACCAATTATGAATAAAACAACTGTAGCTCAGACGTGGTTCACAAGGTGTGTTATATCTCTTATATTTTCACAATTGTGTTGAGAATATCATCTAAGATCTAATATTCGAGTGTGAAACTATTTTTTTCAGGCGGTCTGCAAAGACAATCTCATTCCGTTTATCGGTTACTTCGGAAAAGGTTTTGGTCCCTCGAACGAACCGCGTAGGGCCTATCTGCTCACACTCATAATTGCCACCTCGGTGGTACTCATAGGTTCGTTTATGGTGATGAAGAGTCGACACAAACATTCAATTTGTAAAAGCTCGGAATTTCTTGACCGAATCATGAAATATGCATTATTCTCACTAGAATTCGACAGAATTTAAAAAGACACGCAGAAAAATGTTTTCGCTCACTTGACTCAGCAGATTTTTTAAAATTTTCGTGTTCATCTTGCGCTTCCAGTTTTTCACTAGGTTTGAGGTATTTTCTTCAGAAAATTAGTTACAAATGGATTGCTGTGCATAGTTCTCCTGATAACGATCAGTACTATATGCTAATCTGTGTACTTCAGGCGGTGAACTGAACATCATCGCGCCAGTCATCTCGAACTTCTTCCTTGGCTCGTATGCCCTCATCAACTATTCCTGTTTCAACGCATCGTTTTCTCAGACACCAGGTAGACAATTTTTCCATGAAAACCAAAATACCACAAGTGAATGCAGCAGTCACGTTAATCGTTGAGACCATATCCCAGCAACTTATGAAGTGAACAGATGAATTCTGTAGATTGATCTCGGAATATGTGTGTATTCACGAACACGGGCTCTAACTACAAACACAACGAGATAGGAGAAAAAGTAACCCTACAAAAAAAGTAACCCTACAGTAACTGTAAAAAAGTAATGTATTATTTTCCGCTCAGGTTTCCGTCCCGGTTTCGCGTACTACAACATGTGGGTCAGTCTGGCGGGCAGTGTTTTCTGTCTGGTGATCATGTTCATTGTATCTTGGTACACGGCACTCATCACGTTCTTCTTCTTCGCGGTTATCTACATGTTCATCAAGAGAATCAAACCAGGTAGATTTCTACTAGTAACATTCATAGTCACGTGAAACGTGTTAACACATCAGAGTTCAATACAAGTGGAGGAAAAATCACCGTGAAACACGTGACAGATTCATATTCCACCAGCAACACTGTTATCTAATTGTTCAACATTAAACAAAACAGCGGTAACCAGCATTCATTTATGGAAAATAGCTTTTATATTATGTATCCGAGTCTTACAATTCCGTTGAAATCATTCCAGATGTGAACTGGGGTGCTTCACTGGATGCTAACGTGTACAAAAGCACGCTTCAAGGCATTCAGAAGTTGACCAAGAATGCTGAACATGTGAAGAACTATCGACCACAGGTTATTTTTTCGCCAAACATGTTCCTATTTCACTTTCTGGGGATAGTTTGATTATTTCTATCCCCCTACTTGTAATCATTTACAGTACTTTCATTTATTTACCTACATCAAAAAATGCTGCTTTGCTTAGTGAGAGAGGAAAATGAATGAAGAACTGAAAAAAAGAAATAAAAAATACATCTCCGAATCAGTAACTCGGTAAAGTTGGTGATTTCAGTTAAATCAGTTGCAGTAGTGTAAAAAGTGTAAAACCTCGAAAAATACTTGCAAAAAGTTTTGCTGTGTTCAGGTGCTGGTCAGGTCGGGTGAGCCGTGGGAGCGGGCCTCTTTGGTATTGATGGGAAGCAGTATAACCAGGTCCACCAGTCTACTTTTGTGCGGAAATGTTCTACTCACAGTAGGTTCTATTCCTTCTGGAATATATTCAGAAAATATGGAATGTTGAACTTCCCTATATTCCGGGAAATTACTGGCTGCAAATTATTAGATAAACACGGTGTTTCATTGAAGTTTCTATTAATTCTTCAATCATTGGTTCAGATTAGTTAATTCTCTTTTTCATCCACGAAAGCTCATTATTTTTCATAGTCTATAGTGGGTGCCAAATTCATACATTTTTGTCTCTCGCCGAAATCGAACCTGCGAGCAAAACTTTTGTAGCGGGTCGATAACCACTGCGCTATCAAAGCACATAACCGACAGGTTTTGGAATCGGATACATGTGTGCGTACACAGCGAAAAGTGAGAAATATAGTATCCTCTCGCCTTTCCGTTGGCGACGACTACACCAATACGTACAAACCTATACTATACGGCAATCGACCAAAATCAATTGTATTACACTGTAGTTTTATTCACCCATCATCCCATGTCTCCTTATCTTTCTACAATTGAAGTGGTAAACACAAAAGTGTGGAGTGTCACCTGATGTTTAGTCTTTTTCATTCCTACTGAGACTCCTACAGTAGGATTTTAAAACTTCCAAATCGTTTCCCTCATGTACTTGTGATCGGAAAATTAGAGGATCTCCGCACTCCCTTCTCGTCATCGGGTACAATCATAGTACGAGAGGAATTTTGATGAACTAAATTTACAGCTCCACAACAGCCTCCGGAAAGTTTGTAAGGTCACTGTAGGAGTCTCAGTAGAAATGGTGTGAACTATAGTCTTCATGATCTGAACGTGAAAACTACAGGAAGATGGCGATTTCGACCAGTTGAAAACAGCAAAAGTGACGGATATCAGTTCGCAGAACATGTTGAGACACGTGGGTGTGAAGGCCATCTGCAAGAGTGTAGTGGCATCGAGTCTCGAGGCCGGATGCGTCATGTTCTGCCAGGTAATCGACAAGATCACATAATTTCTGTTCAGAAGAAATCAATACCTTGAGAAAAATCAATAGTTCATGTTGACGACAAATACATGAATTAGACTGAGGTAGATCAATCAGCGAGGTGGCACATTCATCAGAGAACGTCGAATAGAGAAGTAACATGAAAGTGGTCACAGTGACAACTGAGATCTCATTCAAAGTTTGTACATTAGAAAAAGGAAACAACTTATATAAGCCTATGAAAAGTGACCAACTTCGAGCGTTTAAAAAGGTTGTGGTTAATTCTAGCATGTCCGATAGAAATTTTGAAGTTTGTGTGTTCAGAGTTGCGGTCTCGGAAAGCTGGCTCCCAACATCATTCTGTTCGGTTTTCTGGAGAATGAGAGTCGCGAACGACAGAAAGTGAACACGGGCAGCAAAAAGGCTCACAGGAGACCCACGTGAAACTCTCATGAGGATATTGGAGGTTGTCCATGATGTATTCGTGCAATGAATGCGCGTGAGATAATTTTCATGGGCAAACGTTATCCGCTCCGAATCCCTATTTAAGAATGAAATGATAACAGAACTTCCAGATGTGTATTGTTTCAATTCTCAATTTTTTCTCAGTAAACGCTCCGGGTGCCTACCACGACGTGCGAGACGGTAAGTTCTTCTGTGACAAGGGAAGGAGCGAAGAGGCAAAGGTTTGTTTCAGTAGTTGTTTTTCGTTGGAAAAACTCACAAAACCAATGAAATATCGTAAGAAGCTAATCTCCAAAAACCGCCCATCCCATGATAATGAGAAGTTTTGTGCCACAACTCACATCTTTTCAGAGAATGTTCTCTAAAATGGAAAAGGAGTTCCACCTGGACTGTCTCCCAGTACCTCAGAGTGGCTTCATGGCCAATAACCGAGTTGCGATGGCAGCCCAATTAGGACACTGACAAAATGATTACATTCGTTCCGCGGTGGATGGACGAGCACTAGACTTCAAATATCCGGTCGGATACTGAATTTATTTTTGGTTCTTCTGAATCCCCACTTGGTCTTCCTGAATCCTCGTTTGGTTGCACGACAGTTCATCTCATTCAAAACAACTTCTGTCTATTCAAGTAGGAATAATCTGTGTTGTAATGAAGTGTTTGACTTCATGTTTGTTGTTCGCACAGTCATGTTTTACATGAGTATACTTACTATGGAACTGATTCTGGCTCTCAATAAGTATTCCAAATCTCTACTGTGTAGGAAGTTTTAAGAACAGGTATAAGGGAAATCTAAAGTGTGTTTTCAAACTCCCATATACTGCCTCAATCATGAACCAAAGTATCGGATGTTTTGCTGTATCAGGTTATCTTTGTAGTTTGATTTGCATACACCTGAAGGTATTCGAGCTACGATTGATAACAACAAACACAGCACGTCTCCAAATCAATCGTCTTGGCCCCTCGCTGAATTTGAAAACATCTCTTTTCTACCATCCATCTTCCCATTTCCCAATCGTATAGTCTAGTTTCGTATTTTTCTTCCATAGTCCTTACCGATTACAAGTTCAATTAACATGACAAAACTTTAAGATGACAGTTATAGAAATAAAACCTAAGACTTTCCAAATTGTGAGTTATGTTGGGCAAAAGGTGAATTTTCAAGACAACACTTACTTTCCAAGAAGTTCTGGAATCGTCATTGGCATGATGCCAAGGTCAATTTGAAAATGTGAAAATCTCATAGTTGCTAATTGCTCTCAGCTCCATGAGAACTACAGGTATATCATACCAAATGCTAACTTTACGTGACTACTCAAATTACTCCTAGTATAACGCCACACGGTAGGTAATAGCTAACTATATTTCAAGTTGGATCTCGGCGCAGGTTCGTGACAAATTGTCTGTTGAATAATCATTTAAATTATATTTTTCTAAGTTTCTGAAATCTGGTACATAACGATAACGAACGTCAGATTCTCAATTTTCCCGTGTTTTCTGGCAGGTTTTGATGAGATAACTACGTCATCAAAAACTCTGTTCTCCAATTAACAAGCGGTTAGTTATCGTAGCTCTAATTACAGATTACAGGTATCTCATATCGTAGTTTCCCAATGTCCAAATGACCTCGTCACCACATACCGAAATAGTGGTTCGGGCAACTTTCCAATTAAGTCTACACCCACCTTTTGGCGGAACTCCAGTCATTCACAGCATTGTAGCACTAGTTGCGGTGCAAAAGTGTCCACTTCGACTAGTACCCCGTTTTTGTGTTTTATTCCACATTAAGAACAGTTTTACAATATGACACTCTTCACTGAATACTCGATTGAAATTTAAATTTATTTTACATGAGAAAAGTCGAGAATCAAAAAACAAACTTTTTCATAATTGATTAACAACCCTACTATTAAGTATGCTATTGCAAAACATATTTCACATGTTTCCAATACTCTTTACACGAGTATTCGTTTTGAACGTGAATTACCACTCGTAATACAAGTTACTTTACCGGAACAGCGCCATTGTTTGTATTTTCGACATGTTTAACACGTTGTTTTTCATATGATTTTCTTGTCGAACATGTAAATACAATCATTCTGTTCGCAGATTCGCCAAAACATGTCGTTCGAATCGGAATTCTCAATCGATACCATGGATATCGATTTTCCCGAGCAAGAAGAAACGCAGTTGAAAAATCCGGTGAGGCAGAGTTGTTTTATAGCTACCTAACTGATTTCAACTATTCGAGAAGGAAAATATAGCTGGTCTTTTGAACAACGTTTCTTCTGAGATGTTAATAACCATTGACCACCTGACAGTTCAAACCTAGTTTATTTCTGCGTTGAGTGATTTAGCAGTAGGTGATATCGGGCGCAGCGCGGAGCGCTGCGCAGATTAGTTTTTGTTCAGAGGTCTGCAGACATTCCAAAACTGTTTATTACATTTTTCTTCAAATTACGCCGACCATTTCATTAGATATTTGCATGAATCAGTGAAAGAGCAACACGTCTACAAGACATTAAGTTCACGTTCTGAGTGAAGTTTGTTGAGAGGAGTTAGAGGGCCCAACGTCTCGCAAAAATGGCTTCCGTGCGGGGCGGCGGCGGCGGCGACAAAAGTGTCCGCCTCCTCAAATCTCGGCTCAGTTTCGCTCAAAATTAACTTATTCCAAAAATTCTTACATTGCTGAAAAGATATAAAAAAGTTGAGGTATACGTGTTTTTCAAGTATGTCTGCAATTTGAATATTACGTGTGAGAGGGCCGAAAATGGTCTCGCAAAAAATCATGGATAGACCAGTTTCGGGAAAATAAAAATGAAAGAAGAGTTTGACGTGTAGTAGGAAGACGTTTTCCAATGAAGAACTCATGACAGGCGGGTACAGCTTGGTTTTCACTCCTATTCACATGTCTGAATGGCGGATTAAATAAAAGCTCTATTCACGCACGGCAAACGAAGGTTCGATTCCTGCCTGGAGCACTTAAGTTGCTCTCACTTAAACGAGGTTACAACTACGCCAATCGTTCTAAACTACGGCGCCGTTAAAAACTCCAATAGAACCTCATAACATTCCTTGTTTAGCTTATTGTTCA
Source organism: Litoditis marina (assembly GCA_964036275.1). Classification (NCBI taxonomy): domain Eukaryota; kingdom Metazoa; phylum Nematoda; class Chromadorea; order Rhabditida; family Rhabditidae; genus Litoditis; species Litoditis marina. Next base: position 29,948,779 of record OZ038434.1, read on the forward strand.
AAAATACAATTTTTTCAAAAATGACCGTTACTTCGTAACGATAGAAAAAGAGTTCAATTAGTATAAAAAACGGGTGTAAAGAAAGTAAAGATTAGTTTTGGATTGAAACGTGTACAAGAAATATGAAAGAAGTCCAATAAAAATATTTTGAGGAAAAGGCTATTGCGGTCTTGTTTAAAATCATTATGGTTGATTAAGTCCAATATTTGCTAACGTGAGGAACCTAGGAGAGAGGAAGGGGGGGGGGGGGTCAATATTCAACGTTTGCGATTTGCAATTCAAACTCGGAGAGTTGAAGGAAGGGAGGAGTTAATGTTTCCCAGTTTACTGTCAATATCGATTATAATTGTGTTACTTCTAGAAATGAAATGGAATGTTTCAGTGCGACGCCCGAATTGAGTATCTCGGTTCACAAATCAAGAAAATCTCCGACAGATGTATTGAACTGATGGAAAATTACAATGAGGACAATTTGGACTCGGTTTGCGAGCAGGTAATGATCCTTTTTCTCTTTCTATCTCCCTTTCTCTGTTTTTCTCAATCCTAATTCTAATGTTATATACTTGTTTGTCTCTCACACTCAGCACGGAGATCAGAACTTGAGAAAATCTTCCGAGCCTTGGTATGTAAGGGATGAACTGAATATACTTTATCAGTTTTCAAATTTTCGAAATATCACTCTTCTCTGGATATAATTAGTGCTGTTTACTGAAACACACAGCAATACTGGTAAATGTTTGACAGAAGCACAACCAGTATTACGAATTTCATTGTTTTGCTGTGTCTGTAGTGTAATCCCGTTGCTTTCAATCGCATTTAGCCTGAGTTCAAACTACAACTTAAATGTGGGGCTTCCCTATAGATTGTCAATCGTTGATTGAACATAGTGTCTTCGAACCACAATTACAATTTGAACATTTTTAAACTTTCAGGTATGTGCCCTTTGGGAGGTACAGGAATCGTACGCACGCCAACTAAAGGAGGTTCACAGTCGACTTTGAGTACATGATACAACATTTGTTGTGTACAATATTTTTGTGATTATGTGATTATTGTTAGTCGTTTGATCGAATAAAACTGTATGATTTTATATACACATTTCTGACTAGCTGTTGATATTCAAACAATAACATTCAATAATGACAAAATTCATTGAACCGTGATATTCTCAGCATTAGAACTGTCAAGAAAAAGGTTTGCTATTCCAGTCGGTGACTTCTGAACAGAAATCGAATCAGAGACTTGTGAGAGAAGTTTACAATCAAGTTTGAGGGTTGTGTGAGCATGTTCTGTTCATTCTTGTTGATTATTTGAATAGTAATGTTTTTATAAAACAACCATTGTGAACTCATTAATGATTGAAAATTTTGAAACACGGAAACAAACTGGATTTTGCGCAACAATTTCACACCCTTGTAGCTCGTCCAACCTTCACTACAGATTTGAAATTTCACAGAGTTTCTGATATTTACAAGTTACGTCTTTATTGTCTTATTTGACCTTATTGCACCATATCGAAATTTAAAACACATATACAACAGGCGGTTTTGATATTGATACGGTAGCTAAGTAAGAACATTTGTCAGAGCAATCGCATTAGTATAGAATGTATACAACATTATTATATCTTTTTCTTCCATGTTCACCATTCTCTTTTTTTGGCAACCTTTCGTGTTTCAGACTTTGGTTCCGTTATTACATACTGTGTGATAGATATTTGATTTGATTTGATATGGGATCAAAATCAGGACATGAATTTTATTCCATCTTTAATAACCAAATCCAAATGATGAGAATCGATTTTGCGCCGGTATTTGTTGTGGTTTTCTGCCGAGCCCACGCAGCTTGAACCTCCTAAATCCAGCTTGAACCTCGACAGTCCTGGTTTCGACTTGGCGAACAGTCCACCCATGTCCAGTCCGAAATTCTTTTGGCCGGCCTTCCGCGCAAACCCTTCGCAATCGTTCACAGCCAGACACGCGACCAACATTAGTACGAAAAGAGGTCTTAAAGTTATGAGTTCATCATAAAGATCGAATACTGGACGTGACCAATATCTTTGTTGAAATTTGATCTCGATTTACGCTAGAATAATAATATAAAAATTAAATCTCCATTCGCATAGGGTACCTGACATGAAGTCAACGAAGTAGACATATATAACATTCAAGGATATACCTTTGACGAATACGAATCCCCAGAAACGCTATTGCACACCAAATTTGGCTTTAGCATCAAACTAAATTTGCTCGTCGATCATTCGATCTTTTTTGTACTCTGTAGTTTAACGCGTCCTTCTGGGATCGTTGCGAAAAAAGCGAGTAATGATATTTATCATTAATGTGCTTATTATATCAATCACATTCTGCTTCTCTCGCTTCACTATCGATTTCCAGGCCGTCAGCGACGCGTCTCCCGTAAACGGCGAGCGACCGTCTCTGTGGTCCAGACTGACGGCTGACCGCGGCACCACTACCATCGTACTCGTACCGTGTTTGTGGTAAGTTATTTTAATGTTTTTTTTTAACAAACTACAAAATCGGTATCCAGCTGAAAACCAAATACTCAATACATTCATTGTTCAATAAGTGATCTAAGTTATAGGTGAAACTCGCATTCGTTGAGGCAAGCAGAGTTAGAATCTGATTATGTGCTAGATGGGACTTCTTACATTCTCTTTTCAAAAATAGCGAAAGATGTTGCAAAACATAAAAAAAAACTACAAACAGGCTGCCCAAAGTACAGAAGCACGTCCTCCAAATTTTCTTTATCCAACCCTACAATTCCCAAGTTGGCTTCAGTAAGATACAGATTTAATATGAATACATCACTTTATCAGTCAAAAAACCTGTAAAACAACTACACACTCAACTTTTCCAGGTGCTCTTCTTCCTGCTTTCGTTCATCGTTGCCGTTTCGTTCGATCAGCTGTTCAACCTACAAGCGCCGGTTCCCCCCATTACCGTACCCTGCCCCGCCCCTCCGCCGAGAGAGCTGTGATTGGTCGAAAAATGGGCACCGATGACGTCATCACGAGCCCCCAAGTTCCATTTACGAGAAGTAAATCGAATTATCACGTAAAACGTGAAGAAACCTGATTAATGTATGTTACCAGTATAACCAAGCTAATGCTTTTCGTTGCGGTGTTTTCTCGTTCCTTACCTGTCGCGCCAAAATTTGACTGTCTTCTCGCACCACATATTGTAAATTTTAGCCCCGCCCCTCCGCTGGCCGATTTTCCTTCTATGTTTGTATCTATACATATGTCGTTGACACTTTGTTGTATATATAATGTTAACAAAAGTATTTATTGATTTTTCTCTACGCAGTAGTGGTCAGTCTATCGCAACCCTCGTGTACTGCTCGCCTTTCTGTTTTTTCTTCTTTTTCCGAGTGATTATCTTTTTATCTCTCGTTCTCTCTATTCCTATGCTATCTCTTCGCACGTTACTTGTGACTGCTTCTGTGTTCTTCAGAGGCAGTGCTCATTGATTTCATGCGTATTAATTTTTGGATTATCAATCGATACCCATCAAATATACTATGAATGCTGTGAGCACTGTTTCCCCAATGGTATAGTCAACATATTTTCTGTCAATGTGATTATTTCCCACATGCCTTTTTCGCTTTCTAGTAGAATTTGTTGTCATATTTACGTGTTGGCGGGAGTTATATTGTTTTCACGTTTTTCACGTGCTTTTTAGAAGTCAGTTCAACTTATTGGGATTTGTTAGAGGTTCACGTGAAGTGTGTTTAACACGCTCTACGTGCAAAACTACCTGTAAAACAACACCCATTTCCTTCAAATTGAATTTGTTTTCAGAAAATGGTGGGACTTTGATATTTGACGTGTTAATAGTCACAACTACACTTTTAATATCCTTCCAATTTCAAATTTCTACTTTTTTCGTTCACGCATGGCCACAATGTTAACTATGACAAATACTTTATGATCACTGGACAGTATTGATTATATTTAATCACATTGATGTAAAAATGTATTTATTTCCGTTTCTAATATTATTTATCTCTTTTCCAAACAATAGTTGCCAACTTATCCTATCGAAAGTGATTTCTCTGTGATTTTCTTTGTATTTGTAGTTAATTGAAGTTCTAGGAGACCGAATATTCTATCCTTTTGGGCATAATACAAATTTATCTATTCTCTTGTTGAATAAAACTTTTTTGTTTCAAATGTTTCAAGAATTTAAGATAAGCATGATTTGACACCTGGCTAGCATTTATAACATCGTAAGAAAAATTTTGTTGTCTACTATATCCACCATAGGAAGTAACCAACTCTTATAGTGGGTGCCAAACTTCTGTCTCTCGCCGGAATCGAACCTGCGAGCAAACGATTCGTAGCAGGACGCTAACCACGGCGCCAATAGAGAACAAAACCGGCAAGCTTTGGCATCGAGGAAATGCGTGCTTACACCGGCGGAAAGTGAGATATACAGTATCCTCCCGCCTTTCCGTTGGCGACGACTATAGTTGTAGTTCTATCTCACAACACAGTATTAATTATGAAATGAAAAGTAACGGGATAAAACTACAAACACAGCTAAATGGATAAGCATACAAAAGTATGTTTCTCTTACAAATGGCGTAGTTGACGAGCGGTTTTTCGGAAGTCCGTGGAATCACATTCAAGCAAGACTTGGAGAAGGCGGGAAAACTTTATATCATGAAAAGTTTTCGTATATCTCACAGTATTCTATCAAATTGTATCACTATTCAGTTTCTGGGTTTCTTGCAAACTTCCACCTTCTCAACCTGGAGTAGTTCATCATTCACGTGACATTGAGCGGTGACTTCAAACTGAAAATACACCGAAACATACAGCCACGCTATATGTAAATCACGTGAATCAATGAAAAAGTCAGGGAAAACACCGAACCCTATAGTTATTCATTACACGTTCAGAAGCAAATACCAAAACTTCTGTTCTATTTATTTTGAACATCTTTTTAACAGGGTTCGCTTGTTCTTTTAGAACACACCTGTACGTTGCCCTATCCTACCATGTTTGTAGTTTGATCTCGTGATTTTTGGGTGGAAGTTGGTAAATTATAGGGTTGTTGATCGAGTTCAAAATTGGGAGTTTCGAGTTTTGGTAAATTTCGAGTTTTCGAGTTTTGGGAAATTTCCAGTTTTTGAGTTTTGAGAAATTTCCAGTTTTCGAGTTTCGAGTTCGACTCGACTCGAAAATTTTCGAGTTTTTTCGAGTCGAGTCGAGTTTTTAGTTCGACTTTAACAACCCTAGGAAATTATGGAGTATTTCGAGATCGAACTACAACGAAGATCTGGTAACTTATTATATCTTACCTTAATATTCTGAACCTGTCCGATAATGTGAACCATGTGGTCCTGTGTCATTTCCTCGGCCTGAGAACTGTAGGATGCCTGAGAAAAAGATCAAAGTTCAAGTTCAAAAAGGTCAAAATGAGACCGCACTATTTTGAGTGGGTGACGATTAAGTTCAAGCACATTCAGCGAATGTCTCCTATCAAAAACTGTATGGATTGTTTTTCTCCAAATTTGTACACACATACGTCATTCATGTAAACTATCGATTGTGACACTTTGAACTTTCTGTTGATGTTTAAACTTGAGTTATACGTTTTGGCTTAATGCATTTGAGGTTAATCGTCACCCACTCCTTTTTTTGTCCTAGTGATTTTAACGTGTTTTACGTCAATTTCCGCGAAGAATAGCCTTCAGTATGGAAAATGTTTCCGATTATTTTTTTCTATTTGCTGTTTTCCAAGTAGAACAGAAAAATTCTCACTCGCGAAAAAAAGACATGTTCACTTAAAGAAGGACGATCATGTGGATCAATCTCGTGCCAACGGTCCTTTAAACTGCAATTGAAAAATGTATTACAGTTTAAAGGACTGAAGCGTTGCGATTGGACCACATACTCGTCCTTCTTTAAAAAACGTGCGTTTTCTCGACAATTCTAGGGATAAGTTTCACTGTGGCGCACTTTTTCAGAACAATACGCAAAAAACCCTGACCTAAGTTGTTAGGATGAATTTAACCCTTATGGACAGCGTACGATCAATCGTACAATAGTTCGGGGTTGGCTTGTCTGCGTATCTTTGATCTACACACTATCTCATCTAATGACTGGCAGTTAAAGTAGGACGATTAGGTGGACCAATCTCGTGTCAACGGTCCTTCGAACTGCAATTGAAGAATGTATTGCAGTTTAAAGGACTGAAGCGTTTCGATTGGACCACAGAATCGTCGTTCTTTAACAACTGCTGGCTCCGCATAACTCAATCGAATCGGTCATTTGCTGTCTTTGTTTGTCAAGTATATACTATATAGTTTGTTTCATTCCCACTGAGACTCATTGGCATCGTGTCAAGGTTCTCAAATAAGTATTCTATACAATATATATGTTCTTATGGAACTGAACAACCGATGACAGAGATTTGCAGCGGTTTGAAAAAACTACAAAGTGGTAAACGGCTGTCTGGAATATTCATTGGCACGCTGCCAAGTCTCAATGGGAATGACCGGAACTACACCTCAAAGTCGTGTCCATCCGTGTGGGGTACATAGAGAAGAGAGGGCGCAGACGCGCGAGTACATCTGTTATCGGTTATCATTGATGACGTCATATCAGATGACGTGGTACACGAATCGTCAGTCGACATTTCGGATCCGGTCACGCTCTGAACTTGAAAAGATCAATTTTAAACTGTAGTTGGTTCTTATTCGAAGTTGTAGTTTGGTCGGAAAGCACATCAACAGATGAAGTCGTGCACAAATCGTTAGTTTATTATTCAGAACCGGTCAGACTCAGGAGCAAAAAAGCAATTTTTCTGTGGTTTGTTGTGGGTTAAAGTTGTAGTTTGGTCTAGAAACACATCAATGTACTTAAGGTGTCTACAGAACAGTCGCGGATCAAACAACCCACACATCAGGTTGTAACCTAATCCTATTAATTAGGGTTGGTAAAGCCAAACTCGAATTTCGAAAACTCGAAATTTCCAAAACTCGAATAACTCGAAACTCGAAAACCCCGTTTTCCTCAAAACTCGAAATTTTGAACCCGAATAATAACCCTACTATTGATTGAGTTTCTCTGCTTGTTCTAAAGCTCTTTTTATTCGTATAAAAGTCGCGTTAAGGGTTAGAAAGAAGTCATATACGGTGGTTATGTTTCTATCAGACTTATTTGTAGTTTGGTTCCTGGGCGTTTTCGTAGAATTTTGTGCAGAACACAGAATTAGAAATAGCACACAAAGTTCCAGTTACCTGCATAGATACACTGCACTCTAACGGTCCAGCGGATTGCGGCACGTCCTGAAATGAACATATTTAATGTAATTTTTTCGGTTTTAAACTATAAAGTCCTCTTCTCACGCCCGACTGATCAGGACAAAGTCAAACATTGTGGATTGTTAAGAATTTGGTGAAATCTATAACAACCAAACTAAAACAACCTTGTTTAGCACGGTAAGGATCTAGGAAAGCTCTTCAAAGCAATGGGTTGGTTCGTAACTACCGAATTTCATTTGGGCGTAGTTGGATTAACCTTAACGGAGAATCGTACTCAGTTGTAGGGTCCATAAATGTCTTATTCCAATTAAAACATTTCGCGCGGAGCGCGAAGCGCTCTGCGTGAGTTGTCTTTGGTTTGGCCATTGCGGACTCGTTTTTTCCTTTTAATTAACAAAAATCTTCAAACATATTCTTTTTTTGAAAACCAAAAGAAGAGAACGTTAGAGAATCACGAATTGAACATTGTGTGAAAATTTCAGCCAAATCGGATTATTTTCGCCTGAGTTATGGTTTCGTGTCGTTGTTGAAAAGTTCCGCCGTAATTCGTCCCTCGTCCCTCCTCCCTCCTCCCTCCTCCCTCGTCCCGCACGGAATTCTGTCCGCATCGTAGTGGAAAAACTACTGAACCAATTTGGCTGAAATGTGAAACATCTATTCTATGGCAAAAGTTAGCTCGTCGCGCCAAGTATGAAATGTATATGTAATCCCTGGCGCCGGGCGCGGGCGCCAATAGGCGCCAAAAACGACTAATGGAAAAACCATCGAACCGATTTAGCTGTAATTTGAAACATGAGTTCTAATGCAAAATTTAGCCCGTCGCGCCAAATATGAGATGTATAGCTCCTCATTGGCGCCGGGCGCGGGCGCCAATAGGCGCCAAAAACCACTATTGGAAAAACTACCGAACCGATTTAGCTGAAATTTGAAACATGAGTTATAATGCAAAAGTTAGCCCGTCGCGCCAAATATGAGATGAATACATCATCATTGGCGCCCGGCGCTGGCGCCAATAGGCGCCAAAAACGGCAAAACACTATTTATCGTCAACTAAAATGTTGAACACTAATAGAAATTTAATAATTTGGTGGAAAGTGTGGAAGTCTTTTTCCAAAACTGAAATTTTTCTTCTGGCGCTCGAACCAGGCGCCAGATGGCGCCAAAACCCAAACTCACGACAGCGTCAATGGAATCGTCTGAAATTCGGTACACTAAATAACTATCACATGGCAAGTAAGATGCTCAATCTGAAAATCAAAAAAGTTCTGTTGGCATTGTGCGAAGTTGAAGAAATATCAGTTATCGTCAATCAAACTGTGTCAAGTTAACAGATATTGAATATTCCAATGTGAAATAAAGCTCCACAAATTCAAAATCGAATTTTATCGTCTGGCTCGGAACAGACGCCAAATGGCGCCAAAACAAAAACACACGAAACTTACAATTGAATAGTTTGAATATTGCTCCAATCAGTAATTGACACATGAAGTGTGTACTGGTAGCTCGAAAACCTAGAAAATTTCGTTTCGTTCTGGCGCCAGACGCGTGTGTCAATTGACGCAGGAATGAAAAAAAAGTTTCAACGAAGGTTTTTGATGTGGTATTAAAAACAATGGCTATATTGTAAGTGAGTTGGTGTATCTAATGGTAGATTTGTCAATGGCGCCAATCCCCATCGCTTATAGCCGCTAAAAGCGGTGTACATGTCAATCGGTAAGTTTAGCGTTTTTGTTCAGTTGTTGATAGTCACAGAGCCAGTAACCTGCGTTATATTACAACATCAGCAATTTTATGGTCTGAATTCGGCTTCGTGCACACACAAAACTGAGATTTCCATAATAATATAATGAGTTCACAAGATCCACTCTGTGAATAGGCAACATATGAAGTTGTAGGAGTACAACTAGCAAAAAAAGGACAATTAGTAAAAAGTGGGGGGACCAACAAATGTGTGAGTTGTGTTTGGTTCGACCTCGATATCAGCAAAAAGTGAACGATACGAATTCCTGTGATACTGTAGCAGAAGTATTCTGCAAAAATAGAACAATACAAATGTTGCACAATGGTTCACAACGCACGCATGTCGTCACAGTACACATGAAATACCCTTCGGCAATTTCTGAAATATCATGCGGGCTTCGTGAACCATTGTGCAACATTTGTATTGTTCTATTTTTGCAGAATACTTCTGCTACAGTATCACAGGAATTCGTATCGTTCACTTTTTGCTGATATCGAGGTCGAACCAAACACAACTCACACATTTGTTGGTCCCCCCACTTTTTACTAATTCGGTTTAACTTTCCTGTAACATTTATGCCAAATATTCGATAGACTACAACCAATACGAATGCGACATTAGAGGGGGAGGTTTTCAGACAGAATATTTTATATCTTTAGGACGAAATGTTTTTATGGAAAAAAATTAATAGAATCACCGGTTCCATTGCCGTTTCTACTTCAGAGCCCATGGAGAAACCGCTAGCCAACCGGAAATAGTCGAAAATGGTCCGATGACCGTCTCACGTGCTCTAGTCACGTGAACACGGTTGGTTACCAGGTTGAGCTCTTGAAAAGTAAGGACAGAAATCGTCGCTAGGCTAGACTAAAATTGTACGATGTACCTCAGTTTCTGATGTGTCTGAACGTTTAAATTCGTTTCAACGTTTCACCTTTCGAAGAGTGAACCAATCAGAAGCTCAGCGAAAGTTGCATGTATCCCGTTTTTACGTTTCAAGAACTCGATCTGTTCAATCACCGTGTTCACGTGACGTTCACGTGGCTAGACATTTACCAAGGAAGTAGGTATAGTCGTCGCCCACGGAAGTAGTGTACTACCCCACCATATACCACCGACCCCCCGTATTTCCCACATTCGAAGTGACTGATAACACATCGATACTTTCATCCCCAGATTTGCCAACTACAAAAAATAAACTGGTATAGTGGTAGCCAACAGAGAGGCTTGAATTGTATTGCTCTAAGGTTCGATTCAAGCAAAATTAATAAATTTGCATCCACTATACTGTGCGTATCGCACACAACCAATAATCATGCTTTACTTATCTCGGACGATTTCCCAGATATTGATATAGTTCCGGTCATTCCCACTGAGACTTTGGCAGCGTGCCATTGAATTTTCCGGGCTATTTTTCACCACTTTGGAGTTGTTCAGAAAACTGTAATTTTCTGTCATTGCTTGTTCAGTTTTACGAGAACACGTGAACGAAAACGTTTTCGGAATACTCATGTCTGCTCTGAGAAATAGTCATCCGAAAATCTTGGCACGATGCCAAGGAGTCTCAGTGGGAATGAAACGAACTATAGCGGTCTCGACGAGAGAGGGTGCAGGTCAGAGAGACGCAGAATGTCATGCCCTCTTCCTTTTGTAACTGGCCAATTTTTCAAAGGGTCAAATGTTTCTGGAAAAATACTTGCTGTTCACAACGATTTGATGGATGCTGTAACTCGACTTTAAGGCGTTGACCGACCTACCTCTTTGGAGTGAGGAAAACAACACAATCGACTATGTTCTAGGAAAAATTGACAAAAAGGTCCAGGATTCCTTGAATTGTACAATGTTGATGGTACGATTTTCATTTTGTTAGAGCACATGAAAAGCACCTTCTTAGGTAGAGGATTAGTTGTGGAATACCGAAAATTTCCGACCTAAGGTTTGTAGCCGAGTTCAAATTTGCGAAATTTCTAGTTTTTTTTTTGAGTCGATTCGAGTTTTGAGTTCGAGTTCACAATCCTATTCTGCACGCGGCCCCGCGAGTCCAATATACTGTTCTATTCCAGAAAAACCCCAGTCGCGTGACCACAATCATTAATTGGATTGAGAATAAGTATACATTCCTCAACATCATCAGCATGACACTCCCAACCCTGTAAGTTTTGCAAGATCAAAGGTTCGGAAATTCAATTTCTCGAAATCGTGAAGTTTCTCACCAGTTTGTATCGATAAACTTGTGCTTTAGTCAACTTTAGAAGGTTTTTTGACAGCGTGGTTTTTACATTCTCGGTCTTTAACGTTCCATATCACCTGCTGTAAAAAATGTAAATTAACATTCACAATTAACAGGTAAACCGTAAAGTAAAATCAACAAGTGAATCGCGTAATGTTATTTCAAAACTAACCATCTCTCTCTCTCAAATTGAGAAATGTTTCGCACGCCAGCCGCGATTCATGTGCGCCAATACAATATCGCTACAATATCGCAATCGCAGATTCGGCTCAGTGCTGACGCAAGAGAGCCCCGTCGCGCCGTATCCGAAGTTTGAGTGCGGCGACCACTTCTGCCTGGACAACTTCGACACTTCCGCCAGCCTGGTAATCACCAAGAATTCGCACAAACGAAAGTTCATTCAAGGTGGTGGCAACGGGACGGTACAATGTTAAGGTGGGTGGTATGGTTTGAATCAGTCATATTGAGAGTGGGGTTTTTTGTAGTTTGATCCCAAAACATTTCAAAACTGACAAATCGAGCGAATTGCAATAAAATAAAAATCAAAACACAGGTTTATGTGAGAATTAGAACAAACCGAGGGTCCTCCAGTACTTACTTCACTTTCTTTTAAATCTTAGCTCTTGCGAACTGTGTAGTTTTTAAGTATATTCTTGAATATTATTTGGAATGCTAAGTGCAGAGGAATTGTGAATACTCTCGATTGTTCTTAGAGTATCAATTTCCCGTTCCTCATGTGTATGCAGATAAAACTATCTAAGACTTGCTCAGTCCCCAGTACTAAAAGGTAAACAAGAGAGAGAAAAGATGGATAGTAACGCTGAGGTAGAAAGAGATGTAATGAATGCGAAAAAGGCGAGAACCAAATCGATCGAGACATTTTTGTATGATTTGTATTCTCTTTGTATTCTCTTTCAGCCGTGGATAGCCTTTTCCGCTTCCGGCTCCATCCGCAACGTGGAAGCCGTCGCCATAACTGCCCTCAGAATCCTGTTGTTCAGAGAGTTGCCGGCACAAGCCGGTGAGTTATTTACTTTTTTCTCAGCAGCACTTACGCTAGAACATCTCGACAGTTCTCATCCAAACTTGCGTATGTAGATTTGCGCAAGACTGAGTACGTGTGCTAGAGGATTTCGGCCGCTTCATCCCATCTTGCGTCTCTCGCTAAGCCTCACTGTCTCGCGCCACTCGCATCCCGGCGGGATTTGAGAACAGAGAAATAACGTATGTTTGTGAAAACGCAGGATGGGATGAAGGTGCCGGGCTTCTCTAGCATACTTATTTCCGCGGAATGTAAGAGCAGTAAAATGGCGTCGGGTCAATGGGACAGAGGTTAGGATAGGTCAGCATATACGTCAATACTTTGTTGATCTGTGTACGATCTACTACCACTCACGGGAGACTCACGTGAAACTCTCATGAGAATATTGGAGGTTGTCCATGATGTATTCGTGCAATGAATGCGCGTGAGATAATTTTCATGGGCAAACGTTATCCGCTCTGAATTCATACTTAAGAATGAAATGATAACAGAACTTCAAGATGTTTATTGTTTCAATTCTCAATTTTTTCTCAGTAAGCGCTCCGGGTGCCTACCACGACGTGCGAGACGGGAAGTTCTACTGTGACAAGGGAAGGAGCGAAGAGGTAAAGGTTTGTTTCAGTAGTTGTTTTTCGTTGGAAAAACTCACAAAACCAATGAAATATCGTAGGAAGCTAATCTTCAAAAACCGCCCATCCCATAATAATGAGAAGTTTTGTGCCACAACTCATATCTTTTCAGAAAATGTTCTCAAAGATGGAAAAGGAGTTCCACCTGGACTGTCTCCCAGTACCTCAGAGTGGCTTCATGGCCAGCAACCGAGTTGCGATGGCAGCCCAATTGGGACACAGACAAAATGATTACATTCGTTCCGCGGTGAATGGACGAGCACTAGACTTCAAGTATCCGGTCGGATACTGAATTTATTTTTGGTTCTTCTGAATCCCCACTTGGTCTTCCTGAATCCTCGTTTGGTTGCACGACAGTTCATCTTATTCAAAACAACTGTCTATTCAAGTAGTAATAATCTGTGTTGTAATAAAGTGTTTGACTTCATGTTTGTTGTTCGCACAATTATGTTTTACATGAGTATACTTACTATGGAACTGATTCTTGTTCTCAATAAGTATTCCAAGTCTCAACTGTGTAGGACGTTTTATGAACAGGTATAAGGGAAATCTAAAGTGTGTTTTCAAACTCCCATATACTGCCTCAATCATGAACCAAAGTATCGGATGTTTTGCTGTATGAGGTAATCTTTGTAGTTTGATTTGCATACACCTGAAGATATTTGAGCTACGATTGATAACAACAAACACAGCACGTCTCCAAATCAATCGTCTTGGCCCCTCGCTGAATTTGAAAACATCTCTTTTCTACCATCGATCTTCCCATTTCCCAATCGTATAATCTAGTTTCGTATTTTTCTTCCATAGTCCTCACCGATTACAAGTTCAATTAACATGACAAAACTTTATAATGACAGTTATAGAAATAAAACCTAAGACTTTCCAAATTGTGAGTTATGTTGGGCAAAAGGTGAATTTTCAAGACAACACTTACTTTCCAAGAAGTTCTGGAATCGTCATTGGCATGATGCCAAGGTCAATTTGGAAATGTGAAAATCTCATAGTTGCTAATTGCTCTCAGCTCCATGAGAACTACAGGTATATCATACCGAATGCTAACTTTACGTGACTACTCAAATTACTTCTAGTATAACGCCACACGGTAGGTAATAGCTAACTATATTTCAAGTTGGATCTCGGCGCAGGTTCGTGACGAGTTGTCTGTTGAATAATCATTCAAATTATCTTTTTCTAATTTTCTGAAATCTGGTACATAACGATAACGAACGCTCTCACACTTTTGACGTTTATTCAACTTTCGTCAAATTCTCAATTTTCCCGTGTTTTTTGGTAGGTTTTGATGAGATAACTACGTCATCAAAAACTCTGTTCTGCAATTAACAAGCGGTTAGTTATCGTAGCTCTAATTACAGATTACAGGTATTTCATATCGTAGTTTCCCAATGTCCAAATGAGCTCGTCACCACATACCGAAATAGTGGTTCGGGCAATTAGCCAATTAAGTCTACACCCACCTTTTGGCGGAACTCCAGTCATTCACAGCATTGTAGCACTAGTTGCGGTGCAAGAGTGTCCACTTCGACTAGTACCCCGTTTTTGTGTTTTATTCCACATTAAGAATAGTTTTACACTATGACACTCTTCACTGAATACTCGATTGAAATTGAAATTTATTTTACAAACCATTCTGTTCACTCTGTTTCAAATTCAAGCCTATCAAATAGGGTTGTTGAGATCGGAATCGAAAATCGTTCAAAGTCGAAAAAAGTCGTATTTTCGAAATAATCGAAATTTCGCCAAATGAGAAAAGTCGAGAATCAAAAAACAAAAACGTTTTTCATAATCGATTAACAACCCTACTATTAAGTATGCTATTGCAAAACATATTTCACATGTTTTATATACTCTTTACACGAGTATTCGTTTTGAACGTGAATTACCACTCGTAATACAAGTTACTTTACCGGAACAGCACCATTGTTTGTATTTTCGGCATTTTTAACACGTTGTTTTTCATATGATTTTCTTGTCGAACATGTACATACAATCATTCTGTTCGCAGATTTGCCTAAATATGTCGTTCGAATCGGAATTCTCAATCGATACCATGGATATCGATTTTCCCGAGCAAGAAGAAACGCAGTTGAAAAATCCGGTGAGGCAGAGTTGTTTTATAGCTACCTAACTGATTTCAACTATTCGAGAAGGAAAATGAAGCTGGTCTTTTGAACAAAGTTTCTTCTGAGATGTTAATAACCATTGACCACCTGACAGTTCAAACCTAATTTATTTCTGCGTTGAGTGATTTAGCAGTAGGTGATATCGGGCGCAGCGCGGAGCGCTGCGCAGATTAGTTTTTGTTCAGAGGTCTGCAGACATTCCAAAACAGTTTATTACATTTTTCTTCAAATTACGCCGACCATTTCATTAGATATTTGCATGAATCACTGAAAGAGCAACACGTCTACAAGACATTAAGTTCACGTTCTAAGTGAAGTTTGTTGAGAAGAGTTAGAGGGCCCAACGTCTCGCAAAAATGGCTTCCGTGCGGGGCGGCGGCGGCGACAAAAGTGTCCGCCTCCTCAAATCTCGGCTTAGTTTCGCTCGAAATTAACTTATTCCAAAAATTCTTACATTGCTGAAAAGATATAAAAAAGTTGAGATATACGTATTTCTCAAGTATGTCTGCAATTTGAATATTACGTGTGAGAGGGCCGAAAATGGTCTCGCAAAAAATCATGGATAGACCGGTTTAGTGAAAATAAAAATGAAAGAAGAGTTTGACGTGTAGAAGGAAGACGTTTTCCAATGAAGAACTCATGACAGGCGGGTAAAGCTTGGTTTTCACTCCTATTCACATTTCTGAATGGCGGATTGGATAAAAGCTCTATTCACGCACGGCGAACGAAGGTTAGATTCCTGCCTGGAGCACAAAAGTTGCTCTCACTTGAACGAGGTTACAACTACGCCAATCGTTCTAAACTACGGCGCCGTTAAAAACTCCAATAGAACCTCATAACATTCCTTGTTTAGCTTATTGTTCAAAAATATAATTTTTTCAAAAATGACCGTTACTTCGTTGCGATAGAAAAAGAGTTCAATTAGTATAAAAAACGGGTGTAAAGAAAGTAAAGATTAGTTTTGGATTGAAACGTTTTTTTTACAAGAAATATGAAAGAAGTCCAATAAAAATATTTTGAGGAAAAGGCTAATCTCGCTTTTTTTGAAAAAAACAGAGTGTAAGCTAGATCATTGTGAGTCGCAGTCAGAAGTTGTCTTTTCCATAACAAAAAACTCGGTATTATTTTTTTTCTGAAATTTTTAATCAAGCGAGATTAGCCTTTTCCTCAAAATATCGCGTGCAGCGCGAAGCGCTGTGCGTGATTTGTCTTTGGTCAGGCTAATGCGCGCTTTCAATTTTTCAGTTTCCCCCTAAAAAGGCTAAAATATGCAAAACAAAACTTTTTATTATTTGTGAACCTTCAACACCGCAATTGAAAGCTGTGTTCGAAATTTGAACACAAATGTGACAAGAAAAATAAACCCAGTTTAAGGGTTTCTACTCGACCGATCATGTTAAAATTTTGTAGGAGGGGTGTGATACCTGCTCAGACCCTGGCGGAGCAAAAAAAAATTGCGAAAAAGTTATTTCAGTCAAAGTTAAAAACTTTTCCAAAAAGTGTCTGCGTCTCTCTATCTAGCATGCTCTCTCACCCTCTCTGACAGGCCGGTGGATCGAACTGTCTCATAAGTTAGGGTAACGTTGACCGATTCGGATTAAAATTGAAATATGATGTCATCGTAACTTCTATTTGACCATGAGTTTTTCTATTCGTGACGTCATACAGGATTCTAGAGAACAGATGACGTCATATTCAAAAGTGCAAAGTTGACGTCAAATATTTTTTCAAATGATGATAATAGTTGGCAACTGGGGTATCAACGATGAAACTTCATCCGAACATTACCTCATCTGGAATTCTGAAGGCCAGATGACGTCAAATTTCAAAAGTGCGAAGTTGACGTCAAATATTTTCTCAAATGATGATAATAGTTGGCAACTGGGGTATCAACGATGAAACTTCATCCGAACATTACCTCACCTGGAATTCTGAAGGCCAGATGACGTCAAATTTCCAAAGTGCGAAGTTGACGTCAAATATTTCTTCAAATGATAATAATAATTGGCAACTGAGTTATTAACGGTAAAACTTCATTATGAAATGACGTACTCTGGGATTCTGAAGGCCAGATGACGTCAAATTTCAAAAGTGCGAAGTTGCGTCAAATACTTCTTCGAATGATGAAAATAGTTGGCCAGTGAGTTGTTAACGGTAAAACTTCATCATAAAATGACGTACTCTGGAATTCTGACGGCCATATGACGTCAAATTTCAAAAGTGCGAAGTTGACGTCAAATATTTCTCCAAATGATGAAATAGTTGGCCAGTGGGTTATTAACGATGGAACTTCATCTGAACGTGATGTGTTCTGGGATTATGCTGGTCGACTGATGTCATTATTGAAATATGCGAAGGTAACGTCAAGCATGCTTCCTTGCAATTTTTAGTTGAGCATGATTAAATTTTAAGAGCAAATGTGGTAAGTTCTTTTGGGTTTCAGCTGCAAATTTAGACATGCCTCCGGAATGTCTAAAAGAAGTGTAAAATTCATCAAAAGTGGGGAACCAACAATTGTGTGATTTGTACGAGCTACTCAAGAACGGCACAACTTCTAGGGACACTGCAACAAAAAGGGAAAAATATAGAGAGCGATTATTTTAAAGTGATGATGCCACAAAAAGTGAAAAATATTTTGCCAACTAGTTCGCGGTAGATGTTAAGTCCCAGCTGATTGATTAATCTCGCTCATTGTTTTCAAATTCCGTATCTCAATCGACAAGCTGTGACTTGTGATCTACCGTGAACTAGTTAGCAAAATATTTTTCACTTTTTGTGGCATCATCACTTTAAAATAATCGCTCTCTATATTTTTCCCTTTTTGTTGCAGTGTCCCTAGAAGTTGTGCCGTTCTTGAGTAGCTCGTACAAATCACACAATTGTTGGTTCCCCACTTTTGATGAATTTTTATTGGACTTCTTTCATATTTTTTGTACACGTTTCAATCCAAAACCAATCTTTACTTTCTTTACACCCGTTTTTTATTTGCGTTATTTGCGTTATTTGCGGTCTAGTTTAAAATCATTAGCGTTACGTTTAGTTGCGTTATTTGCGTTATTTGCGGTCTAGTTTAAAATCATTATGGTTGATTAAGTCCAATATTTGCTAACGTGAGGAACCTAGGAGAGAGGAGGGGGGGGGGGGGGGGGTCAATATTCAACGTTTGCGATTTGCAATTCAAACTCGGAGAGTTGAAGGAAGGGAGTAGTCAATGTTTCCCAGTTTACTGTCAATATCGATTATAATTGTGTTACTTCTAGAAATGAAATGGAATGTTTCAGTGCGACGCCCGAATTGAGTATCTCGGTACACAAATAAAAAAAATCTCCGACAGATGTCTTGAACTGATGGAAAAGTACAATGAGGACAATTTGGACTCGGTTTGCGAGCAGGTAATGATCTTTCTATCTCTTTCTATCTCCCTTTCTCTGTTTTTCTCAATCCTACTTATCCAGTTATATACTTGTTTGTCTCTCACACTCAGCACGGAGATCAGAACTTGAGAAAATCTTCTGAGTCTTGGTATGTAAGGGATGAACTGAATATACTTTATCAGTTTTCAAATTTTCGAAATATCACTCTTTTCTGGATATAATTAGTGCTGTTTACTGAAACACACAGCAATACTGGTAAATGTTTGACAGAAGCACAACCAGTATTACGAATTTCATTGTTTTGCTGTGTCTGTAGTTAAATCCCGTTGCTTTCAATCGCATTTAGCATGTATCGAGTTCAAACTACAACTTAAATGTGGTGCTTCCCTATAGATTGTCAATCGTTCATTGAACATAGCGTTTTCGAGGCAACTAGAATAAGTCATTCAAAATTAAAAGTCATTGAAGTGAAAGTCATTAGAAAGTAAGAGTCATTAAGTACACAAACAGTTAAGAATCAGAAATAAAATTTTTGAAAATTTTCGTAATTTTCAAATCCTGACTAAAAGTGAATTAATGACTTCTACTTTTCAACGTCTTTTACTTTAATGACTTTTAATTTTGAATGACTCCAGGTACCCGTTTTCGAACATAGTGTCTTCGAACCACAAATACAATTTGATCATTTTTAAACTTCCAGGTATGCGCCCTTTGGGAGGTGCAGGAATCGTACGCACGCCAACTAAATGAGGTTCACCGTCGACTTTGGAGTACATAATACAACATTTGTTGTGTACATTATTTTTGTGATTATTGTTAGTCATTTGATCGAATAAAACTGTATAATTTTATATACACATTTCTGACTAGCTGTTGATATTCAAACAATAACATTCAATAATGACAAAATTCATTGAACCGTGATATTCTCAGCATTAAAACTGTCAAGAAAAAGGTTTGCTATTCCAGTCGGTGACTTCTGAACAGAAATCGAATCAGAGACTTGTGAGAGAAGTTTACAATCGAGTTTGAGGGTTGTGTGAGCATGTTCTGTTCATTCTTGTTGATTATTTGAATAGTAATGTTTTTTATAAAACTACCATTGTGAACTGATTATACAAGTAATGATTAAAAATTTTGAAACACGGAAACAAACTGGATTTTGCGCAACAATTTCACACCCTTGTAGCTCGTTCAACCTTCACTACAGATTTGACATTCACAGAGTTTCTGATGTTTACAAGTTCTCTTCATTGTCTTACGTCTTCATTGTCTTATTTGACCTTATTGCACCATATCGAAAGTTAAAACACATATACAACAGGCGGTTTTGGTATTGTTACGGTAGCTAAGTGAGAACATTCGTCAGAGCAATCGCATTAGTACAGAATGTATACAATATTATTATATCTTTTTCTTCCATGTTCTTTTCACCATTCTCTTTTTTGGCAATCTTTCGTGTTTCAGACTTTGGTCCCGTTATTACATACTGTGTGATGAATATTTGATTTGATTTGATATGGGATCAAAATCAGAACATGAATTTTATTCCATCTTTAATAACCAAATCCAAATGATGAAAATCGATTTTGCGCCGGTATTTGTGGTGGTTTTCTGCCGAATCCACTGAGTCCTCCCAAATCCAGCTTGAAGCTCGACAGTCCTGGTTTCGACTTGGCGAACAGTCCACCCATGTCCAGTCCGAAATTCTTTTGGCCCGCCTTCCGCGCAAACCCTTCGCAATCGTTCACAGCCAGACACGCGACCAACATTAGTACGAAAAGAGGTCTTAAAGTTATGAGTTCATCATAAAGATCGAATACTGGACGTGACCAATATCTTTGTTGAAATTTGATCTCGATGTACGCTAGAATTATAATATAAAAATATAATCTCCATTCGCATAGGGTACCTGACGTGAAAAAAAACGAAGTAGACATATATAACATTCAAGGATATACCTATAACAAATACGAATCCCTAGGGGCACGCTATTGCACGCCAAATTTGGCTTTAGCATCAAACTAAATTCGCTCGTCGATCATTCCATCTTTTTTGTACTCTGTAGTTTAACGCGTCCTTCTGGGATCGTTGCGAAAAAGGCGAGTAATGATATTTATCATTAATGTGCTCATTATACCAATCACTATGGAATTCGGTGACGCGTCGCCGGCGAGGTCGCCGGCGATGTCGCCGGAAGGGATTGATGGCGAGTCGCCGCTTTTCGGGTCGCCGGCGACATCGCCGGCAAGTTGCCAATTACCTTATATGATTCTTTCCCTTTGATCTTCAACCATCTTTCTGACAGAAATTATTTTTTTAAAAGTAAATTAGCGTGTTAACGAGCCGAGAACCGTATTAGCGTGAATTAACAATTATGTTCTTAATTAAACATCCATTTGTCACTCTCCGGAATCGAACCCACAACCTTGGGCGTACTGCGTCCCGCCACGGTCTGAGAAGCGCAGCGAAGAGCTTAGTATTGCGCACCCAGCGCATTCAAACTAATGGTCGGACTAACTGATGATTGCAAATAAACTGTAATGATTCTATTGCGAATAGAATCCGAGTCTGTTGAAGAAGATCTCACTGTTTTTCCATTATATCACGATAGCAATTAACTGTCTTCAAAATCTTATTTCTTTTTCTAAAGTGATATGTTTTTGCCAAACTGGGGAGTATGTTCCGTAACGGATGTATAATACTTTGAATAAAAACAAATAGTACCTCTCTACTTGAATGTTAGTTTATAGTGGATGTATAGCTAAACAGCTGCTCTGATAAGTTCCAAACGCACTACACCGGCAGATCTCCAATGCGATCTCATAAGTTCTAGTCTTAATTTGAGTGAGATGGAAAGTATATGTAAACTTTCCATCTCACTTAAATGATGAGATTATACTAGTTGTTATCAAGCATGGTACGATCAAAACTCCCTTTCAATCGTGCTCCAACTAATTAGCTATCGAATCACGCTACTTGGCGACTCGCCGGCGACAAGCTCTGTTTATTTTCCACGGTTCGTACGAGTTCTACAAGAAAAAGTTGTCTTTCGGTATCATTTTTGTCATAGCCGTTGGAGTTTACCCACAAAATGCACTCAAACTTTTTTTGAGTGTTCTCGATGGAAAAATAGTTTCGACTTCGGCGACTTGCCGGCGACCCCAGGGACAATGCGAAATGTTTGGCGACTCGCCGGCGACAACTTGAGAGCTTTGGTTCAAGTGGCGAGCCGCCGGCGACCTTAATGTATCGCCGGCGACTCGCCGGCGGTATCCCGGCGACCCCTCTGCCCCGCCGGCGAGTCGCCGCCAAATTGCAGAGCACATTCTGCTTCTCTCGCTTCACTATCGATTTCCAGGCCGTCAGCGACGCGTCTCCTGTGAACGGCGAGCGACAGTCTCTGTGGTCCAGACTAACGGCTGACCGCGGTACTACCACCATCGTACTCGTCACCGTGTTTGTGGTAAGTTATTTTGATGTTTTTTTGTTAACAAACTACGAAATCGATATCCAGCTGAAAACCAAATACTCAAAACATTCATTGTTCAATAAGTGATCTAAATTATAGGTGAAACTCGCATTCGTTGAGGCAAGTTCCAATTACGAGAAGTAAATCGAATTATCACGTAAAACGTGAAGAAACCTGATTAATGTATGTTACCAGTATAACCAAGCTAATGTTTTTCGTTGCGGTGTTTTCTCGTTCCTTACCTGTCGCGCCAAAATTTGACTGTCTTCTCGCACCACATATTGTAAATTTTAGCCCCGCCCCTCCGCTGGCCGGTTTTCCTTCTATGTTTGTATCTATACATATATCGTTGACACTTTGTTGTATATATAATGTTAACAAAAGTATTTATTGATTTTTCTCTACGCAGTAGTAGTCAGTCTATCGCAACCCTCGTGTACTGCTCGCCTTTCTGTTTTTTCTTCTTTTTCCGAGTGATTATTTTTTTATCTCTCGTTCTCTCTATTCCTTTGCTATCTCTTCGCACGTCATTTGTGACTGGTTCTGTGTTCTTCAGAAGCAGTGCTCATTGATTTCATGCGTATTGATTTTTGGATTATCCATCGATACCCATCAAATATACTATGAATGCTGTGAGCACTGTTTCCTCAATGGTATAGTCAACATATTTTCTGTCAATGTGATTATTTCCCACATGCCTTTTTCGCTTTCTAGTAGAATTTGTTGTCATATTTACGTGTCGGCGGGAGTTCTATCGTTTTCACGTTTTCCACGTGCTTTTTAAAAGTTAGTTCAACTTATTGGGATTTGTTAGAGGTTCACGTGAAGTGTATTTAACACGCTCTACGTGCGAAACTACCTGTAAAACAACACCAATTTCCTTCAAGTTGAATTTTTTCTCAGAAAATGGTGGGACTTTGATATTTGACGTGTTAATAAGATGTATTTATTTCCGTTTCTAATATTATTTATCTCTTTTCCAAACAATAGTTGCCAACTTATCCTATCGAAAGTGATTTCTCTGTGATTGTCTTTGTATTTGTAGTTAATTGCAAATCTAGGAGACCGAATATTCTATCCTTTTGGGCATAATACAAATATATCTATTCTCTTGTTGAATAAAACGTTTTGTTTCAAATGTTCCAATAATTTGTCAAGAATATAAGAGAAGCATGATTTGACACCTGGTTAGCATTTATATCATCGTAAGAAAAAAAATTTGTCTCCACCATAGGAAGTAACCAACTCTTATAGTGGGTGCCAAACTTCTGTCTCTCGCCGGAATCGAACCTGCGAGCAAAAGATTCGTAGCAGGACGCCAACCACGGCGCCAATAGAGAACAAAACCGGCAAGCTTTGGCATCGAGGAAATGCGTGCTTACACGGCGGAAAGTGAGATATACAGTATCCTCCCGCCTTTCCGTTGGCGACGACTATAGTTGTAGTTCTATCTCACAACACAGTATTAATTATGAAATGAAAAGTAACGGGATAAAACTACAAACACAGCGGGATGGAGAAACATACAAAAGTGTGTTTCTCTTACAAATGGCGTAGTTGACGAGCTGTTTTTTGGAAGTCAGTGAAATTTCATTCAAGCAAAACTGGGAGAAGGCGGGAAAACTTTATATCATGAAAAGCTTTCGTATATCTCACAGTATTCTATCTAATCGGATTACAGTTCAACTTCTGGGTTTCTTGCACACTTCCACGTTTTCAACATGGAGTAGTTCATCATTCACGTGACATTGAGCGGTGACTTCAAACTGAAAACACAGCGAAACATACAGGCACGCTATATGTAAATCACGTGAATCAATGGAAAAGTCAGGGAAAACACCGAACCTTATAGTTATTCATTACACGTTCAGAAGCAAATACCAAAACTTCAATTCTATCTATTTTGAACATATTTTTAACAGGGTTCGCTTGTTCTTTTAGAACACACCTGTACGTTGCCCTATCCTACTATGTTTGTAGTTTGATCTCGTGATTTTTGGGTGGAAGTTGGTAAATTATAGGGTTGTTGATCGAGTTCAAAATTGGGAGTTTCGAGTTTTGGAAATTTCGAGTTTTCGAGTTTTGAGAAATTTCGAGTTTCGAGTTCGACTCGACTCGAATATTTTCGACTCTTTTCGAGTCGAGTCGAGTTTTTAATTCGACTTTAACAACCCTAGAAAATTATGAACTATTTCGAGATCAAACTACAACGACGAACTGATAACTTATTATATCTTACCTTAATATTTTGAACCTGTCCGATAATGTGAACCATGTGGTCCTGTGTCATTTCCTCGGCCTGAGAACTGTAGGATGCCTGAAAGGAAAGATCAAAGTTCAAGTTCAAAAAGGTCAAAATAAGACCGTACTACAAATTCAGTTCTGGTAATTTTAACGTGTTTTACGTCAATTTCCGCGACGGATAGTCTACAGATAGGAAATAATTTCGATTATTACGTTCTATTTGCTGTTTTCCAAGTAGAACAGGAACATTCTCGCTTTCAATAACTCAATTAGGTAATTCTTATTACTTTCTGTTGTTGAATCTATGCGCAATAAACTTTATATTATTCTCGCTCGCGAAAAAAGACATGTTCACTTAAAGACGGACGATTATGTGGACCAATCTCGTGTCAACGGTCCTTTAAACTGCAATTGAAAAATGTATTGCAGTTTAAAGGACTGAACCGTTGCGATTGGACTACACAATCGTCGTTCTTTAACGACTGCTGGCTCCGCATAACTCAATCGAATCAGTCATTTGCTGTCTTTGTTTGTCAAGTATATACTATATAGTTTGTTTCATTCCCACTGAGACCCATTGGCATCGTGTCAAGGTTCTCAAATAAGTATTCTATACAATATAAATGTTCTTATGGGACTGAACAACCGATGACAGAGATTTGCAGCGGTTTGAAAAAACTACAAAGTGGTAAACGGCTGTCTGGAATATTCATTGGCACGCTGCCAAGTCTCAATGGGAATGACCGGAACTACACCTCAAAGTCGTGTCCATCCGTGTGGGGTACATAGAGAAGAGAGGGCGCAGACGCGCGAGTACATCTGTTATCGGTTATCATTGATGACGTCATATCAGATGACGTGGTGCATGAACCGTCAGTCGACATTTCGGATCCGGTCACGCTCTGTGTACGTATGCTAGAAGATCCCGGCACCTTCATCCCATCCTGCGTCTCCCCAAACATACGCTATTTCTCTGCTCTTTTTCTTGTCTCTTACATCCCGGCGGGATGTAAGAGACAAGAAACAGTGAGGCAGAGCGAGAGACGCAGGATGGGATGAAGGTGCCGGGATCTTTTAGCATACGTACTCTGAACTTGAAAAGATCAATTTTGAACTGTACTTTGTTCTTATTCGAAGTTGTAGTTTGGTCGGAAAGCACATCGACAGATGAAGTCGTGCACAAATCGTTAGTTTATGATTCAGAACCGGTCAGACTCAGAAGCAAAAAAAACAATTTTTCTGTGGTTTGTTGTGGGTTAAAGTTGTAGTTTGGTCTAGAAACACATCAATGTACTCAAGGTGTCTACAGAACAGTCGCGGATCAAACAACCCACACATCAGGTTGTAACCTAATCCTATTAATTAGGGATGGTAAAGCCAACCTCGAATTTCGAAAAACTCGAAATTTCCAAAACTCGAATAACTCGAAACTCGAAAACCCCGTTTTTCCTCAAAACTCGAAATTTTGAACCTGATTAATAACCCTACTATTGATTGAGTTTCTCTGCTTGTTCTAAAGTTCTTTTTATTCGTATAAAAGTCGCGTTAAGGGTTGGAAAGAAGTCATATATAGTCGCCATTTTCTCCATGAAGACAGCAGAGGGTTCGATTGATTGAGCGATGTAGGGCGAGCGGTCGTTGATTGTTTGCCAGCAGGCGATAGAGTGTGTAGATCAATGATACGCAGACTAGCTGGCCCCTCGCCAAACTCCGCCCCTCACAAAATCGATGGTACGGTGTCCACAACGGTTTGACAAATCCTATACGGTGGTTATGTTTCTATCAGACTTATTTGTAGTTTGATTCCTGGGCGTTTTCGTAGAATTTTGTGCAGAACACAAAATTAGAAATAGCACACAAAGTTCCAGTTACCTGCATAGATACACTGCACTCTAACGGTCCAGCGGATTGCGGCACGTCCTGAAATGAACATTTTAAATGTATTTTTTTCGGTTATAAACTATAAAGTCCTCTTCTCACGCCCGACTGATCAGGACAAAGTCAAACATTGTGGATTGTTAAGAATTTGGTGAAATCTATAACAACCAAACTAAAACAACCTTGTTTAGCACGGTAAGGATCTAGGAAAGCGCTTCAAAATAAGGAGTTGGTTCGTAACTACCAAATTTCATTTGGGCGTAGTTGGATTAACCTTAACGGAGAATCGTACTCAATTGTAGGGTCCATAAATGTCTTATTCCAATTAAAACAGATTCGGTTTAACTTTCCTGTAACATTTATGCCAAATATTCGATAGACTGCAACCAATACGAATTCGACATTAGAGGGGGAGGTTTTCAGACAGAATATTTTATATCTTTAGGACGAAATGTTTTTATGGAAAAAAATCAATAGAATCACCTGTTCCAATGCCGTTTCTACTTCAGAGCCCATGGAGAAACCGCTAGCCAACCGGAAATAGTCGAAAATGGTCCGAAACCTGACTCACGTGCTCAAGTCACGTGAACACGGTTGGTTACCAGGTTGAGCTCTTGAAAAGTAAGGACAGAAATTGTCGCTATGGCTAGACTAAAAATTTACGGTGTAACTCAGTTTCTGACATTTAAATTCGTTTCAACGTTTCACATTTCGAAGAGTAAACCAATCGGAAGCTCAGCGAAAGTTGCATGTATCCAGTTTTTACGTTCCTAGAACTCGATCTGTTCACTCACCGTATTCACGTGACGTTCACGTGGCTAGACATTTACCAAGGAAGTAGGTATAGTCGTCGCCCACGGAAGTAGTGTACTACCCCACCATATACCACCGACCCCCGTACTTCCCACATTCGAAGTGACTGATAACACATTGATTCTTTCATCCCCAGATTTGCCAACTACAAAAAATAAACTGGTATAGTGGTAGCCAACGGAGAGGCTGGAATTGTATTGCTCCAAGGTTCGATTCCAGCGAAATTAATAAATTTGCATCCACTATACTGTGCGTATCGCACACAACCAATAATCATGCTTTATTTATCTCGGACGATTTCCCAGATATTGATAGCGGTCTCGGCGAGAGAGGGTGCAGGTCAGAGAGACGCAGAATGTCAGGCCCTCTTCCTTTTGTAACTGGCCAATTTTTCAAAGGGTCAAATGTCTCTGGAAAAATACTTACTGTTCACAACGATTTGATGGATGCTGTAACTCGACTTTAAGGCGTTGACCGACCTACCTCTTTGGAGTGAGGAAAACAACACATTCGACTATGTTCTAGGAAAAATTGACAGAAAGGTCGAGGATTCCTTGAATTGTACAATGTTGATGGTACGATTTTCATTTTGTTAGAGCACATGAAAAGCACCTTCTTAGGCAGAGGATTAGTTGTGGAATACCGGAAATTTTCGACCTAAGGTTTGTAGCCGAGTTCAAATTGGGAGATCGCCTGTATGGACGATTTTCGGGATGGTCGTCTCAAGGGGTCGTGGGAAAATTAAAAGGTCATGAAAATGGTTGTCTCTCATGAGTCGTCCATACCACCTCACTTGGAAAAACGAATTGAGGTCACCAAAATGGAGACTGTAGAGAGCGTCCATACCGCCTCACTTCCCAAAAATGATAAACTGCCAGCAGTTACATTCCTTTCAACAACAATGGTTAACATTTTTATAAATTTTGTTTCTTTTATTTATAAATTTATCTCATTTTTTCTGTATTCTGTTCATGTCCTTTTTGGGGCACCCAACCACTGCATTACAATTATCTTTTAACCTATCGCAGTGAGTACTTTTCTGTTCCAGAAAAATCCCAGTCGCGTGACCACAATCATTAATTTGATTGGGAATAAGTATACATTCCTCAGCATCATCAGCATGACACTCCCAACCCTGTAAGTTTTGCAAGATCAAAAGTTCGGAATTTCAAATTCTCGAACTCGTGAAGTTTCTCACCAGTTTGTATCGAGAAACTTGTGCTTTAGTCAACTTCAGAAGGTTTTTTGACAGCGTGGTTTCTACATTCTCGGTCTTTAACGTTCCATATCACCTGCTGTAAAAAATATAAATTAACATTCACAATTAACAGGTAAACCGTAAAGTAGAATCAAGAAGTGAATCGCGTAATGTTATTTCAAAACTAACCATCTCTCTTATTAGGCTCAAATTGAGAAATGTTTCGCACGCCAGCCGCGACTCATGTGCGCCAATACGATATGGCTACAATATCGCAATCGCAGATTCGGCTCAGTGCTGACGCAAGAGAGCCCCGTCGCGCCGTATCCGAAGTTTGAGTGCGGCGACCACTTCAGCCTGGACAACTTCACCTCTTCCGCCAGCCTGGTAATCACCAAGAATTCGCGGAACCGAAAGTTCATTCAAGGTGGTGGCAACGGGACGGTACAATGTTAAGATGGGTGGTATGGTTTGAATCAGTCATATTGAGAGTGAGGTTTTTTGTAGTTTGATCCCGAAACATTTCAAAACTGACAAATCGAGCGAATTGCAATAAAAGAAAAATCAAAACACAGGATTATGTATGGATTAGAACAAACCGAGGGTCCTCCAGTACTTATTTCACTTTCTTTTCAATCTTAGCTCTTGCGAACTGTGTAGTTTTTAAGTATATTCTTGAATATTATTTGGAATGCTGAGTGCAGAGAAATTGTGAAAACTCTCGATTGTTCTTAGAGTATCAATTTCCCGTTCCTCATGTGTATGCAGATAAAACTATCTCAGACTTGCTCAGTCCCCAGTACTGAAAGGTAAACAAGAGAGAGAAAAGATGGATAGTAACGCTGATGTAGAATAAGATGTAATGAATGCGAAAAAGGCGAGAACCAAATAGATCGAGACATTTTTGTATGATTTGTATTCTCTTTGTATTCTCTTTCAGCCGTGGATAGCCTTTTCCGCTTCCGGCTCCATCCGCAACGTGGAAGCCGTCGCCATAACTGCCCTCAGAATCCTGTTGTTCAGAGAGTCGCCGGCACAAGCAGGTGAGTTATTTACTTTTTTTCTCAGCACTCACGCTAGAAGATCTCGACAGTTCTCATCCAAACTTGCGTATGTAGATTTGCGCAAGACTGAGTACGTGTGCTAGAGGATTTCGGCCGCTTTATCCCATCTTGCGTCTCTCGCTAAGCCTCACTGTCTCGCGCCACTCGCATCCCGGCGGGATTTGAGAACAGAGAAATAGCGTATGTTTGTCAAAACGCAGGATGGGATGAAGGTGCCGGGATTTTCTGGCATAATTATTTCCGCGGAATGTAAGAGCAGCAAAATAGCGTCGGGTCAATGGGATAGAGGTTAGGATAAGTCAGCATATACGTCAGTACTTTGTTGATCTGTGTACGATCTACTACCACTCACGGGAGACTCACGTGAAACTCACATGAGAATATTGGAGGTTGTGTATGATGTATTCGTGCAATGAATGCGCGTGAGATAATTTTCATGGGCAAAAGTTATCCGCTCCGAATTCATATTTAAGAATGAAATGATAACAGAACTTCGAGATGGGTATTGTTTCAATTCTCAATTTTTTTCTCGGTAAACGCTCCGGGTGCCTACCACGACGTGCGAGACGGGAAGTTCTACTGACTACTGTGACAAGGGAAGGAGCGACTCTGATAGTTCACTGACTCGGCCTCCGCCGACTGAGTTGGAATTGGTGACGGCAACGACAATGTCGCTGCCGTGACAAATTTTACTCATGAAAATAGCATATGTTTCGAGGAGGCGCAGGCTGATAAACAACAGTTAAAACTGAGACGGTAACGACATTGTCGCGGCCGTCTCACGTTTTACTCATAGGAAGAGGCAAAGGTTTGTTTCAGTAGTTGTTTTTCGTTGGAAAAACCCACAAAACCAATGAAATATCGTAAGAAGCTAATCTTCAAAAACCGCCCATCCCATAATAATGAGAAGATTTGTGCCACAACTCATATCTTTTCAGAAAATGTTCTCTAAGATGGAAAAGGAGTTCCACCTGTCTCCCAGTTCCTCAGAGTGGCTTCATGGCCAACGACCGAGTTGCGATGGCAGCCCAATTGGGACACAGACAAAATGATTACATTCGTTCCGCGGTGAATGGACGAGCACTAGATTTCAAATATCCGGTCGGATACTGAATTTATTTTTGGTTCTTCTAAATCCCCACTTATTCTTCCTGAATCCTCGTTTGGTTGCACGACAGTTCGTCTCATTCAAAACAACTTCTGTCTATTCAAGTAGTAATAATCTGTGTTGTAATAAAGTGTTTGACTTCATGTTTGTTGTTCGCACAGTTATGTTTTACATGAGTATACTTACTATGGAACTGATTCTGGTTCTCAATAAGTGTTCCAAGTCTCTACTGTGTAGGAAGTTTTAAGAACAGGTATAAGGGAAATCTAAAGTGTGTTTTCAAACTCCCATATACTGCCTAATCATGAACCAAAGTATCGGATGTTTTGCTGTATGAGGTTATCTTTGTAGTTCGATTTGCTTACACCTGAAGGTATTCGAGCTACGATTGAAAACAACAAACACAGCACGTCTCCAAATCAATCGTCTTGGCCCCTCGCTGAATTTGAAAACATCTCTTTTCTACCATCGATCTCCCCATTTCCCAATCGTATAATCTAGTTTCGTGTTTTTCTTCCATAGTCCTCGCCGATTACAAGTTCAATTAACATGACAAAACTTTAAGATGACAGTTATAGAAATAAAACCTAAGATTTTCCGAATTGTGAGTTATGTTGGGCAAAAGGTGAATTTTCAAGACAACACTTACTTTCCAAGAAGTTCTGGAATCGTCATTGGCATGATGCCAAGGTCAATTTGAAAATGTGAAAATCTCATAGTTGCTAATTGCTCTCAGCTCCATGAGAACTATAGGTATATCATACCGAATGCTAACTTTACGTGACTACCCAAATTACTTCTAGTATAACGCCACACGGTAGGTACTATGACCAAAACGTGTCACGGCCCCATCCGCCTAGTGACATTGTCGGGCAGACTCGCGAGACGGCAACGACATTGTGAGTTCCGTCTCGCGAGTCTGCCCGACAATGTCACTAGACGGATGGGGCCGTGACAAAACGCTCGTTGGCGATTTCCTCCTATACATATTGAAACCTCACAATAAACAAGAACAATAGTAACAATAAACACATTCATTCATTCATATAAAACAATACGTAATTTATCACAAGACATAATTATTCATATCACAAACCACACTAATTACTGTACAAATCCCAAAACAAAACAAAATTACAAGAAGAATGATAACAAACAACGAACATAGTAGGAAACATTCATAAAATACGTTATAAAAAGAAAAAAACACACACTTTGTTCGGAAATAGTGAATAATGATACTGATGTTCGAAAATAAAGTTATGATACTCAAAAAAGACAATCATATGAGCGATTTCGAATACATATGTGATGTTAGACTATTGACATCGAATGCCGAATCATTATTGAATGTAGAAACATTTCAATCTTTGGTTAGATAACACATTAACAGCGAATGAGAAGCATTACCATGAAAACAACCCGAAATTCACTTCAAAGAATGAAATTTGAAATCTAAGAAGTGTCAAACACTCTCCAAAGTGTGCACACATAGAGAAACTAGTATGATAGCAATCACGTAGAGGTACAATGTAGTTAGCCTACTACAGATCGAACTTTCTATTGAATCGAATCGATAATTTGGTAAGAAAAACCAGGTTGCGGTTGACTTTCTAGCGTTTTTTGAAGGTTTTCTTGTGAAAACACACAGTTATCTCGCTTTATGCATAATAAATCGACAGAACATTGAGGTTCCTTCGTTCCTTGCGCCTAACAAGTCAACCAGAACCTGCTCGACAGTTCATTGATCCAAGAAAATAACCAAAAAATAAACGACAAAATAAACTAACTGGCGACGATTAAACTGATATATATTGAGCTGCGTTGTTTAGCTTGAGTAAGCGATATAACTTGATGTTTATATTTTTCCTGAGGTATAAAATATTATGAACTGAGATTCATAAATGCAGTTTTTAATACAGCACTTCGCATATCTACTCTATCCAGTTAGCCTAATTGTCGCCAGCCTACGATCCTACGAGAAGAAACAGATACAATTGGCAAACCTATTAACGTCAGAAGTCCGATAAGGGCAGACGGCTTTCTTGGAGATGTAGGTAGACTGTCGAACGCAGACCATTCACGCGGTGAAAAGTGGAGGCCCGACCTCCGATAGCAGTAGGGGTGATCCGAAGATCCAATACCAACAGATAGAAGAGTCTGAAAAACAGCAGTTAAAATTTATGAGAGCAACAAAACTATGTAATTTTATAATTTTATTCTTCCTAATCTTAACTTGGATGAAAAACACAATTTCTGACGTGCCGCATGAGATGGAAACGATGCTCACCCATTCTCCACGGCTCCACCCTCTACAGACAATCCTTTCATCCTACCCCTTCTAAGGTTGATATTATTTTTATTTTTTATTTTTAGTATTATTTTTAATTTCTGGCCAAGCTGAGGAGATCGAGATTAACTAAGCTAATAGAGAGCACTAGAAGACAAATAAGAAAACTAACGTCAAACCAGATGAGCGAGTGTTCCGGAATCGGATGCATGCTGTGGTTGCGTTTGCGTTTGATTCACGACAAGATCTGGCCGTACATCCCTTCACCACTGAAAACAAAGACAAACTAATAAACATGGAACACTATACAGCAGAGCAACAAAACATGTATATAGCCAACATCGCTATTATACCAAAAAAACCTGTTTTTCGATTACAACTTTCATATTTTGCAGCAAAAATTACCAAACTTTCCCGAGAATGGCGAAAGGATAAAGTGAATTCGGTTATCGATATTGCATGGGTATTCCATAGTGTAAGTGTTGTCGAGAAATGGTTCAAAAGGTGCCATCCTAAACCCCAAATTAGTTAACCGTGGCATAGCACCTCAGACTTATATTAGGGTTTTAGAAAAGGCGGACAAGATTTCAATATCCTTATTGCCACAATAATTGAACATCGGTCAGGCACTATACGATGCGACCAGGAGAAATTTACTATCCACCACTTACTATAATTCAAGTGATTTAATTCAAAAGTAAAATAAGATTTAGCAATTCAGTTCTTTCTAATGAAAGCAACTTAACCATACACCAGTAACGTCCGACTAATCGACAAAACGTAGTTCGTTTTTAGATTTAAACACGTGAACATTAATGTTTTTGAATTAGAATTAGACAAATTACCTCTTTTCTGGCGCAAAAGTAGTCCGTTTTCGAAATTTTTCTGTCTATTCGGACAACCTTACTGGAGTATGAACTTAACGTTGGCTTGAAAAGACACATAGACTAGAGCGAGTGTAAATAAACTCTAATCATCGTGCTGAACTGCCAATAACATCAAAGTACACCCTTTCTACGAAACCCCTAAAATTAGGCCTTTTTGGCTGAAATTTAAATATTGCGCCATCTGAGAGTCTTACTATCCTTACTGGTCCGTGCACGAACATCAACCCTTCACTACTTTCTTCGTCTTCAAAATTATGGTATAAACTGACAGATTACATATTACACATAGTGAGTGTGTGGATGTGTTACAGCGGAAGCCACCAAATGAAAACAAACGCAAAGCTTACCGAATTATACCGTTGATCCAACAACAATACTTGTAGAGAACAGCAAAAATTACATTGGAGTCAGCAAACTGGGCTACATTGCATTTGAGGCGAGCGTTGACACAAGTAATGACTAGACACCTCCTGCCTGGAAGGAAACATTATAAACATGAATAAAGCGATAAATACAACAAGCATAAGATTGTAAGATAAATATCGGAGCAGGAAGATTTTCGCAGTTTCAAGAAGAATAATGCATTGTATTGAAGAGTTGGAGCAAAAGCGCAACCAGCAATCACTAAAAAAAATACTACAAGGAGGGCTTTGACAAAAAATATCGAAAAACTCAATAAAATACGAATGAAAATAGAAATAGAAAATTTAAAACAGAGGCGATCAATATTTTTCGAAAACCGTTAAGTCACTCCACGAAGCCAACCGCACGATGTAAACACCGGGCACCATGGTGCGCAACAAGCAAAACCGTTGTTTTTAATATTTTGTCACGGCCGCCGCCGACTGGGATTTCCAGTCGGCGGGGGCCGTGACACAGAATTATCCGAGAATAGCTAACTATATTTCAAGTTGGATCTCGGCGCAGGTTCGTGACGAGTTGTCTGTTGAATAATCATTTAAATTATCTTTTTCTAAGTTTCTGAAATCTGGTACATAACGATAACGAACGCTCTGACACGTTTGACGTTTATTCAACTTTCGTCAGATTCTCAATTTTCCCGTGTTTTTTGGCAGGTTTTAATGAGATAACTACGTCATCAAAAACTCTGTTCTTCAATTAACAAGCGGTTAGTTATCGTAGCTCTAATTACAGATTACAGGTATCTCATATCGTAGTTTCCCAATGTCCAAATGAGCTCGTCACCACATACCGAAATAGTGGTTCGGGCAATTAGCCAATTAAGTCTACACCCACCTTTTGGCGGAACTCCAGTCGTTCACAGCATTGTAGCACTAGTTGCGGTGCAAAAGTGTCCACTTCGACTAGTACCCCGTTTTTGTGTTTTATTCCACATTAAGAACAGTTTTACACTATGACACTCTTCACTGAATACTCGATTGAAATTTAAATTTATTTCACAAACCACTGTTCACTCTGTTTCAAATTCAAGCCTATCAAATAGGGTTGTTGAGATCGGAATCGAAAATCGTTCAAAGTCGAAAAAATTCGCATTTTCGAAATAATCGAAATTTCGCCAAATGAGAAAAGTCGAGAATCAAAAAACAAAAACGTTTTTCATAATCGATTAACAACCCTACTATTAAGTATGCTATTGCAAAACATATTTCACATGTTTTATATACTCTTTACACGAGTGTTCGTTTTGAACGTGAATTACCACTCGTAATACAAGTTACTTTACCGGAACAGCACCATTGTTTGTATTTTCGGCATTTTTAACACGTTGTTTTTCATATGATTTTCTTGTCGAACATGTAAATACAGTCATTCTGTTTGCAGATTCGCCAAAACATGTCGTTCGAATCGGAATTCTCAATCGATACCATGGATATCGATTTTCCCGAGCAAGAAGAAACGCAGTTGAAACATCCGGTGAGGCAGAGTTGTTTTATAGCTACCTAACTGATTTCACCTATTCGAGAAGGAAAATATAGCTGGTCTTTTGAACAAAGTTTCTTCGGAGATGTTAATGACCATTAACCACCTATCAGTTCAAACCTAGTTTTATTTCTGCGTTGAGTGATTTAGCTGTAGGTGATATCGGGCAAAGCGCGGAGCGCTGCGCAGATTGGTTTTTGTTCAGAGGTCTGCAGACATTCCAAAACAGTTTAATACATTTTTCTTCAAAGTACGTCGACCATTTTATTAGATATTTGCATGAATCACTGAAAGAGCAACACGTCTACAAGACATTAAGTTCACGTTCTAAGTGAAGTTTGTTGAGAGGAGTTAGAGGGCCCAACGTCTCGCAAAAATGGCTTCCGTGCGGGGCGGCGGCGGCGGCGACAAAAGTGTCCGCCTCCTCAAATCTCGGCTTAGTTTCGCTCAAAATTAACTTATTCCAAAAATGCTTACATTGCTGAAAAGATATAAAAAAGTTGAGGTATACGTATTTTTCAAGTATGTCTGCAATTTGAATAATACGTGTGAGAGGGCCGAAAATGGTCTCGCAAAAAAAAACATGGATAGACCGGTTTCGTGAAAATAAAAATGAAAGAAGAGTTTGACGTGTAGTAGGAAGACGTTTTCCAATGTAGAATTCATGACAGGCGGGTATAGCTTGGTTTTCACTCCTATTCATATGTCTGAATGGCGGATTGAATAAAAGCTCTATTCACGCACGGCGAACGAAGGTTCGATTCCTGCCTGGAGCACAAAAGTTGCTCTCACTTGAACGAGGTTACAACTACGTCAATCGTTCTAAACTACGGCGCCGTTAAAAACTCCAATAGAACCTCATAACATTCCTTGTTTAGATTATTGTTCAAAAATATATTTTTTTCCAAAATGACCGTTACTTCGTAACGATAGAAAAAGAGTTCAATTAGTATAAAAAACGGGTGTAAAGAAAGTAAAGATTAGTTTTGGATTGAAACGTGTACAAGAAATATGAAAGAAGTCCAATTAAAATATTTTGAGGCAAAGGCTAATCTCGCTTTTCTTGAAAAAAAAAACAGAGTGTAAGCTAGATCATTGTGAGTCGCAGTCAGAAGTTGTCTTTTCCGTAACAAAAAACTCGGTATTTTTTTTCTGAAATTTTTAATCGAGCGAGATTAACCTTTTCCTCAAAATATTTTTATTGGACTTCTTTCATATTTCTTGTACACGTTTCAATCCAAAACTAATCTTTACTTTCTTTACACCCGTTTTTTATACTAATTATGTTGCGGTCTTGTTTAAAATCATTATGGTTGATTGTCCAATATTTGCTAACGTGAGGAACCTAGGAGAGAGGGGGGGGGGGGGGGGTCAATATTCAACGTTTGCGATTTGCAATTCAAACTCGGAGAGTTGAAGGAAGGGAGGAGTCAATGTTTCCCAGTTTACTGTCAATATCGATTATAGTTGTGTTACTTCTAGAAATGAAATGGAATGTTTCAGTGCGACGCCCGAATTGAGTATCTCGGTACACAAATCAAGAAAATCTCCGACAGATGTATTGAACTGATGGAAAACTACAATGAGGACAATTTGGACTCGGTTTGCGAGCAGGTAATGATCCTTTTTCTCTTTCTATCTCCCTTTCTCTGTTTTTCTCAATCCTACTTATCCAGTTATATACTTGTTTGTCTCTCACACTCAGCACGGAGATCAGAACTTGAGAAGATCTTCTGAGCCATGGTATGTAAGGGATGAACTGAATATACTTTATCAGTTTTCAAATTTTCGAAATATCACTCTTCTCTGGATATAATTAGTGCTGTTTACTGAAACACACAGCAATACTGGTAAATGTTTGACAGAAGCACAACCAGTATTACGAATTTCATTGTTTTGCTGTGTCTGTAGTGTAATCGCGTTGCTTTCAATCGCATTTAGCATGTATCGAGTTCAAACTACAACTTAAATGTGGTGCTTCCCTATAGATTGTCAGTCGTTGATTGAACATAGCGTTTTCGAAGATAGTGTCTTCGAACCACAATTACAATTTGAACATTTTAAAACTTTCAGGTATGCGCCCTTTGGGAGGTGCAGGAATCGTACTCACGCCAACTGAATGAGGTTCACCGTCGACTTTGAGTACATAATACAACATTTGTTGTGTACATTATTTTTGTGATTATGTGATTATTGTTAGTCATTTGATCGAATAAAACTGTATAATTTTATATACACATTTCTGACTAGCTGTTGATATTCAAACAATAACATTCAAATAATGACAAAATTCATTGAACCGTGATATTCTCAGCATTAAAACTGTCAAGAAAAAGGTTTGCTATTCCAGTCGGTGACTTCTGAACAGAAATCTAATCAGAGACTTGTGAGAGAAGTTTACAATCGAGTTTGAGGGTTGTGTGAGCATGTTCTGTTCATTCTTGTTGATTATTTGAATATAGTCGTCGCCAACGGAGAGGCAGGAGGGTACTGTATATCTCACTTTCCGCTGTGTACGCACACATCTATTCGATTCCGAAGCGTGCAGGTTATGTGCTTCAATAGCGCAGTGGTTTTCGCCATGCTACGAAACTTTTGCTTGCAGGTTCGATTCCGGCAAAGGACAGGAATTTATAAATCTGGCACTCACTATAGTAATGTTGGGCATGAGGGGCATCCACGGGGACATCCGCGCCGGGACACAATTCCTCGTAATCTCCCATTTTAAGAAATATCTGAAACTGGATAGGGTTGTTAGTATAATTTTGTTTTGGAACAAAAGTATTTTTGTCATGAAGAGTTCTAAATGGTATTATGCACGTATGTGCTCAGTGACAACTACTCTTCAAAATCGTTTAGGGATATGTTTAAGATAGGTAGCGCACACTAGAATATTGAAAATAAACAACTCAGTTTTTGTTGCAAAGTTCGTTTTAAAATCAGTTCTAGTGCGAAAATTTTAAAGTGCCCACGAACCTCTGGTAACTAGTTTTTCAAACTACATGCTGAATTCTTTGAACTTCAATAAAGTTTAGAAAACCGTAATGACAAGTAATCTATCGAAGTTCGGAAAAAAACTAAGACAAGAAACGAAAACCGACATGACTCTGCTGTTGGACAAATCTAAATGAGAATGTGGTTTAGAAAAAAACAAGACGTGCAAGACTTAACTCGCGTCGACAGGAAACCGAACCACTCTGATTCACATGGAATCGTCTAGATTGAACATCGTAATAATGATGTGATTGCAGAGTGTGTGTAGAGGCCTCTCTATCAAATACAGGTCTATAGTCGTCGCCAACGGAAAGGCGACAGTGTACTGTATATCACACTTTCCGACATTCCGATTTGCACACATGTCTTCGATTCCGAAGCTTGCCGGTTGTGTTCTCTAATAGTGCACTGGTTTGCGCCCTGCTACGAAACTTTTGCTCGCAGGTTCGATTCCGACAAGAGACAAAAATTTATAAATTTGGCACCGACTAAAATTTATCATCGTCACCAAAATATCCAACTCAACTAAACGAGTACGAACTTCAAATGAGTGCCCTGAAGGTGAAAATCAATATAATTTCGAAAATTTTGTTTCCATCATATTCACCAGATCGAACTATTGACGTTAGAGGCCTAGTTACTTGGAGTTCAAAATTTTAAACTACAAAAGTTCAAACTACAAAACAGATTTTCAAATTTAAGACAATGCCAAATGAAAGAATAAAAACTGCAAGTTTTTATTAGGGTACAAAACTACCAAAATTCATATAGAGTTGAAGAATTGTGCAGGGCCAGTCTCTTATTTCTCTTACATTATTAAGCCTTCCATATTTAAATCGTTTGGATTAGGTTTTCCAAAATCAGGTTTCTGTTGGAAAAAACTCGAGAAACTCTTTCACTTCCTGGAGCATTTCTTCATGTGCATTTTTTTTTAAATCTTCATAACCCACCATATATTTAATGAGATCTTCGTAGTACATACTGTCTACTAAAGATTCAATAGAATTTTCCCAATCGATATCGATAAGACTGTTTTCGTAGTTCATATTGCGAAACATTGTTTCACACAGTACAACGATTTAGTGTAGAGATAGTGTATATGAAAGAGAGAGTTAGAGTTGGAAAGGTGCATAAGGGTCATAAGTTCACCCGATCAATAGAGAGTTTACACTTGAGAGAATAACATAGTCAAATCGCAGCCCAGTACTTGGAATACGCGCGTGGGAGGGATCTCCGTACGCACGCGGTCCCTGGCCTCCTTGAGAAGGAAACACGAGGCCTCTCCAAGCACCGTTCTGCTGACGTTCACCTCTCTGCCGAGCTCTCTCCTCCGATGTGAGAGATTGGCGAAGCCAAACTCCCCGGTATTGAGAGTTCTTTAGAAAGTGAGAACGCTCGCACAAAACGTGCTGGTGCGCAACTATCTGATTTAGCCGGTACCTATCTTGAAAAATGGTCTTCTGAGTTTGTCTCAATCGGACCAAAAGTGTATAGTTACCGCCTGAGAAACAAAGAAACTGGAGAGACCAAGGAGATTGTGAAAGTTCGTGGAATTACGCTGACACATGAAAACAGTGGCCGAATCAATTTTGAAGCTATCAAAAGATTGGTAGATGGACTGCTATTCGGGAATGAAACTCAAGTAATATCTGAGAAGACTGAAATTGTCAAGAAATGCGGACACGTATACACCGAGAAAAGAACCAAGAAGCTGCGAGCCGTGATGAAGAAACTGATTTTCTTTTCATTTCTCTGGTTTTCTTTTCATTTCTCTATTCTCTGGATTCTACCACAAAACCCTTCGGATGGAAAGATTGAAGAAAAACATGTTTATATGTATATATAATGTAAATAAATCGGTATTATACGAAAATGTTGTTTATATTGTTGAAAAAGTAAGAATCTTAGTCGAAATAAAACCAGTGTCATGAATCTACAGTACTCCTTTTCTTTGTGTCCTCCAGATCTACCATACTACCTGAGCTCTTTTCTTTTGCTACCTCTCTC
Source organism: Litoditis marina (assembly GCA_964036275.1). Lineage (NCBI taxonomy): Eukaryota > Metazoa > Nematoda > Chromadorea > Rhabditida > Rhabditidae > Litoditis > Litoditis marina. The sequence continues at coordinate 29,989,086 of OZ038434.1, forward strand.
TCTCTCTCTCTCTCTCTCTCTCTCTCTCTCTCTCTTTGTAGTTCTATATTACCTACCTTTTTTTTCATGTGTATGAAGTATGACGTTGAGCTACCACACTTTTCATAATCCTGTTGTAAATTCGTATCAATAACGCGTTTGCCTATCATCAATTCAAGATATGGAAGAAACACTTTATGTACATTAGGCACATACAGAACTATGAAACATGATAAATAGACACCAAAACACTGAGAGGAGTACACGAAGGATGGATCAAACTACCATTTTAAAAAACGAGCGCGAGCAGACGGGTGCGTAGCTATAGTTCAACTATCCTCTAACGAACAAAAATCCTCTCCTGGAGCTTTCACTTTTGGTTTTGTCAAACCATAAATCTACACATACAGTAGAAATGATTACTATTTACTTAGTAGTAGTAACCATTTCTACACGACACAACGGACAAGCTTTCTTCACCTTTAAAGCCTGTTTAATACACAGCTTACAGACAGTTGAAGTTCGTACTCGATCAGTTGAGTTGGATATTTTGTGGACGATGATGAATTGTGTCACGCCGTTATCAGTTCATTTTTTGTAGTTGTAAAATCTGGGGATCAAAGTATTGATGTGTTATCGAATGTGGGAAATTCCGGGGGTTGGTGGTATAGTTCGTTTCAACAATCGATGTCCTTCTACAGTAATCTGTCACATGTTTAGAAGGCTTTTTCTAATCAATAAGTCATTATTTTGGTTTCAAACTTTCAGTGTTTGTAGTAGCATAGATAGAAAACACAATAGCGAAAATTGAAATCATTCCAAAAACATCAAACTACGAAACGTTGATCTAGAAGTTCTCGAAGATTACTGTAGAGGGTTATAAGTGCGTGGAACAGACTATATATGGTGAGTTAGTACACTACTCACCGAAAGACGGGAGGGTACTGTATATCTCACATACCGCTGTGTACGCAAACATGTCTTCGATTCCAAAGCTTGCCGGTTATGTGCTCTGATAGCGCAGTGGTTGGCGCCTTCCCACGGAGCTTTTGCTCGCAGGTTCGATTCCAGTGAGAGACAGAAATTTATAGGTTTGGCACTCACTGTAGTTCTCAACGTGAGCTAACAATTAAGTTTATCCTATTTTTCAATCTCCAAAGCAGGAAGTTACCTCTCAGACGTGCTCATTCCGGCTTCAAATTGTTCATTTTTCAATTACGATGTCTGGGTATTTCTAATCAGGTTTTTGTCAACGCTCATGTTTCTGATGTTGCTCCATCATTAGTTTTGCTAACAAGCAATTTAATATTTATAGAAATTCATGATGTATAATTACCAGAAGTTCATATAATATTGCCTTATGGAGGTGGAACCTAGAATTATGAATGAAAGTAGTGTATTATTTTCTACGTTATTGAAGTTGTCTGTTAGACTATGTACGGCAACTGAACTACGGCTGTCACGTAACTTGGCGCCACTCCAAACATCCTCTGCGTGTCTAACCTAGATGAAAATCGAGTAGAATTACAAAAATAGAGCATTTATTGTTGTTGTTTTCAAGAAAGATTAGTATATAACGAGCTATCTCATTTTTTCCTATTATTTGAACATTCAATTCTGCCCCCTTTAATGCTGGAATTACCTTGTGATCCCAATTGTGAAGAATTAATAAAGATGAATAATTTTAAAAAAAATGGAAAATTTGGAAAACTCATAAAAAAGCCTCCAAGTAGGTTCATACTTTTATCAAAAAGAAACCCAGCGGCTTTGAGCCTCCAAATCCAGATGCAGCGGCTTTTTTCAGGAAGGCAGCCTTTGCTATTTTTTTGCCGCTGCATCTGGATGCAGAGGCTCGAGTTGGAGGCGCGTAGTCTGAACGTAGCCTAACTACACTCTAATTCTTTCTTCTCCTTATTGATCTTTAACTGAATGGTTCGCATTTTCTCTAAAGTGTAATCCCAAGTAACCTATACGTACACAATTGAAGCAATCTTATTCACACCCACGTATATTTAGGGGCGTCAGATCTTTCCGATGGATATCGTGTTTTACGCTCGTTAGCGGTTGAACACACATTCAAACCAAATAATTGCAATGAGCTCACGCTTTTCTTCAAATAATGAACTCAAAATAATAAACTTACCTGATCATACCACCATCCAAAAGTCCTAGTGACACAATCAAATTTTGTTCAAATAAAATAACCTAGTGAACTTATCGTTCATTTTGATACTTTGCCGATACTGTGTTGACCGAGTCTTCAATGTTTGAAACAATCTCAACTGTGTCACTACAAACTACAGAGAACTAAACTACTAGAACAGGCAGGTACGGTGTTTCGTTTAAGTCTGATGTATTTGTAGTTTGATTCTGGCGCGTTTTTACCGAAACGTGAGTTACAATCATAATTTAGTCATTCCCTCTAGAATAATCACGGTTCACACAAACTAGCTCAAGTCAAAACACTTCCAGTGTAGTTTTCCCACAAGTGAGAAAATCCTTTTTCATACAAATCATACAATTTTTCAATGACTCGATATTCAGAAAAAACAACTTTCAGATGAAAAAAGAAAAGAAACACTAATCAATTAAAGACCCCCCTGGTGAACAACTTCCATCAGTCACAAAGACTTTAAGAATACCACCTATCAAGAATTATTACCCCCCCCCCCCAAGAAGTAATTGAATCCTAGTAGTCAACATGTCGAAATCAATTTGGTTCTACTCCCTCGGTAACCAGTTCTTCTGCTGTGTTGGAATTACTTCAGTCATTCCCGCTCTAAGGAGTGTTTCTTTGTTACTTTGGTGATTCCTTTGAATATTTTGATGACAATTTGAGTGTACATTCATAAATGAATGCTAGAACATCGCAACAGTTTCTTCTCATCCTGCGTCTCTCGTATTGCCCACTATTTCGCGAGTGTGTTATCTCGAAGGGAAATAGCGTTTGTTTGAGGGGATGTAGGAGTTGTGAGATCGGGATGTACAGAAATACGCCCTCTACAAGTAGGAACACACTCACGTAAAACGTAAAAAATATGACCAATTATGCCATAAATGTGAAGAACTTTCCAGAAGTTTTTCGAGAATCCTGGTGATTATATGATTATTATGACTTGTTCCCTAATAACCTCGTGTGTGGACTCTAGGCCTCGAGTGTTCTTCGATTTGTTTTCTGTTTTCGCTCTTTTCATTCAGTTCTGCACTGTTGTTGTTGAACATTGGCGATCCATCTACCATTGTGCAAATACTATTTCTCTCTCCAACTCTCCCAAATAGATTGTAACTTCAACTTCCGAAACAGCATTGTAACTTGCAACCTTCAAAAATGTTGTGGGTTATATACTATGTTTCACCAATCGATGTCCTTCTACAGTAGTCCGTCAAATATTCGAGAGGCGTTTTCTAATGAATAATTCATTATCATGGTTAGGAACTTTAACAGTTCGTAGTAGTTAACATGCAGAAGGCACTACCAAAAATTGGAGAAAGTCCAAACACGCCAATATACCAAACTTTCACCTGGAAGTTTGAGCAGATTACTGTAGAAGGTTATAAGTGGGTGAAACAAACTATAGTACAGTCGACATCATTCCTACTGAGACTACTGCAGTGCACATTCGAACTTTCAAACCAATAATCTTTCAATGTGAAGTCCAACTTAGTCCATAACATTTACAACATTCTGTGTAATAGGAAATCAGAATCGAATGCGGAACATATTCACCTTTTTGAGAACAGTTCCGTGATTCAAACACACTGGAAGTTCTGTAATAATGATGTTGGTCTCAGTAGGGAAGAAAGAGACTATACACGCTAACTGTATTTCGAATTACTCTCAATTAATCTGTGGTTCAATTGTGGTGATTTTCACAATCCCGGTAATATTACCTGTAAAAATCGTTGTATCCCTTCCTTGTACAATACTGTTCCAACGTGTTTGTACTTTTGATTTTTGACGGCATGTCTTGCGATATTTCCCTTCTCAAATAGTCGAAATCAATTCAATTGGAACAGAAGTTCTCAGTAATAATCAATCATTTTTAGTTCGAACAAAGTTTACCATGCCAAATTGCATGGTTTATAGTTCATACGTTTTCTCCAATTAGTATTTCTATGAACAAATAATGTTCAGTTTCAGTCATATATTTTTCAGAACTTAGTCGTCTTTAGAGTCGCTGGAAGTCATTAGAATTAATGAAATCGACTAGAATTCGTCTCAAATTGATTTAAAACGATTATAGTACATATTTTACTGAACCTATTCTTACAACTATAAAAACTTGGAGGCATTCGAAAGTTTAGCTGCATACTGTAACTATCCACATCTAGATGAAACCGACTATACCTTTGTAAAGTCCCCTTCCCATGTGACCAAGCTATTACGTAACAGAGACTGATCTCGTTTTCTAGACCGTGTGATAGCTGCGAATTGATTGAACTACGACGTGTTTTCTCGCTCCTTTCTTAGTCATTCCGCCCAGCCCATAAAATTGTCTGTTTACTGCTAGTCAAATAGATGTCACGCAAAACGTGAGCAATATCTTGGAGTTTGCAGACGACTTCTGGGATAAAAGTTCCTTGTTCACAAAGAAACGTTTTCTCGTGGCAATCTGATTTTGAATTTTGAAAAATTTCTGAATGAAATCATGCGCTTTACCTTGAAAAGAAAAAAGCTTGACTATAACTTTTTTTGAAGAACCTTGCGGTTACAGAGTCGTTGCAAAACCGGTAAGAAATATACCAGCCCAGTTTCACAATTAAATATGTTTTCATTTGAGAAGGTCGTTTATTTTTTCACGTTTGCCTTTTAACACATAAGTACGTTTTTTATCAGTATCAATGCGGCAAAGTGCAAAATGGGCGGAGCTTGAAATTTTGCGCGCCATTTTTTCACATTCAGTTTTTTAGATTAAACCATTTAATTAAATATTATTATCTCCATTTTATCTCTCTATTATAATCATTCTCAAAGCTTTAAGATCGACGATTTGTACCCAATTTCATGAAATAGCGTGTGTAGGTGATCTAATTCTGCACTTTTCCCGGGGTTCATTAACGAAGACAATGAACGTTCTGTGTTTCAAACTAAGACTGGGGCTCGAATTCCAATTAGTGTCAGGAGTTTTTGGGACACCACTGTCTTCCTCTTTCTTCATTTTCATCAGATCATCAATAAAACACCTTCCTAATGTTTTTGTACCGTTAATATAAATCCCGCCCCTTTAAAGAGTAAGAATTACCCTGTTTTTCCCCATTCCTTTTCTAATTCTGCGAAAGTTTTTCTCCCCTAATGGTGATTTAATCATCATGCCCGGAACTAGATTCAGTTACTTGCTCGTTTGCTATCACCCAATCCCCTTTGCCCTTCCCTTTGCATCACACTTCGGCAACCAATCTTAGAAGCCGTGCAAATTCGGAAACCGGGTTTTTTGATTACTCGGAAGTTAGTGTATGAAAATATTCACACATCATCAAGTATTCTCCGAATGAAATCCGTTTTTCGATCAAAGTACCTCGAATTCAGGATTCAGGATACTTTTTGCTATTTTTCCTTGCTTTATTCTATTCATAGGTAAAATACCCCTTCAAATTGACGCTGACATATGCTCATTTTTGCTCTGATTCCAGAACTTACGCTTATTTTTGGAAGCGAAATCTGTTGGAATTGGAAACGCGCTGTACAGGAGAAATAGTCACTTTTGTAGTGATACCTAGCCCCTTTTTGAGATTACATACGTTCATTTTAGTTGCACTGGCATTGAACTATTTTACCTATGATTCTATTTAGTGAAGTTTGCCCCAGGACGATCTACATTTCACTCCAACCATAATTTAACTACAAATTATATTTACTTCCTGACTTCTTCTTTTAATAATGATCCATTATAATTTATAATATAATGTATAATCATGCCCGGAACTAGATTTCGCCCATTCTCCCTCACCCCTTGCGCTATCGATTGCAGTGTTTTCGCCCGTGTGTTATGTATACATAATCTCTAAATCAGCTGACCATTGTGACCAACCATTGTATAACAAAACAATCAACTATCAGTTTTATAACTTTATCTCTAACATAAGAAACAGTTCAGAGATCAGAGTCATGTTTTGGAACTGGAATACGTACTTTGTAGTCCAATTTAAACTTATTGATTACTTGGTTTTATCATAATTCATCTTCCTTTTTCGAAAACTATCACATGTCAATATCACAGTTCACATATCAAATTCAGTAATTCAGTTCGGTTTCGGTAATTCATAAATAAAGTACATTTCATAGTTTGAAGTTACTTTTTTTACTTTTCTAGAAATAGCAAATGGCTTTTCTTCACTCGAGACCCTCGTTTGGTTTTGTTATTCACATTATCAATTCCGCTCAAAGTGTGTTAATAATGCGAGATACCCCCCCCCCCCCCCTCTTGCTATTTATCGATCGCGATGTTTTTAGCGCACGATTGGTGTACATACATAATAGATCAGCTGACCTGACTGTTTGTGGCACAAAATTTCCGCTGTGCCAACAAACATTTACTTTTTGGTGTTATCTACTTTGCTGGCAAAAGCATATAGGCTGATTGCTGATAGCATACGCTATTTGATTTTCAACTTCTGTCATGGAAATAATAAAATAATATTAAGTTGAGGTAATTTAAAATGTAAAATCAGTAAACTAATTTTATTCGAACCTCCTCTAAATGGTAGTTAAATTATTTTAAGAGATTACTAAATGTAGTGTATACATTGCATGTTTTTTGTCTTGTGATGCATCATCATTACTTTCAACAATCACATCAGTAATCAGTGAACCACTTCGTATCCAATTCACTCCTATGCTCTTGTTTTTTGTTCGTTTTCTTTCTACTTTCGTTCATTACCCCAAGCTCTGTCGTTTTCATTTATATATTTTTCTGCATCTTCTCAATTGAATTTCATATATTTTCTGATTTTCAGGTGCTTCTGCGTGGTCATATCAGTGCATGTGAACGTCGATTCAGTGTATTGCCATTTCAAAAATCAATAATTGAATCCTGAGAAAGTTCCGCACACTTCGATCGATCGATAATCAAAAATGACGTCATTATTTGGATTTCATCCAATATTTCTATTGTGCACACTTCCCCTTGTGCCGGCACAATTCATGGTCGAAATTGTGAGTTTATTTCTCTTATTCTTTTGATAATTTTATTTATATAAATAATACATTCCGAGGATTCATTAAGCATTCAACAACAAACAACTAAATAGTTGGGTTTTTGATGACAGGATTGGGTTGTTTTTGTTATTGACATTGCAAGGCTTGACAATGAGCTATAAAATGAATTCATCTTTGCGCTGCGGGCGGGCGAACATTTACTATTCATATTACGCCAGTCCTCTTATGAGATAGAATCATACCCTAAATGCTCAGCGTTTTGAGAAAAACCCCCCCGTTTTTGGTCCGAAGATTTGGGCAAACCCCCCCCCCCCCTCAAAAATTGTCTGATTTAGCGATTTTCTAAATTAAGGGCAAAACCCCTTTATAATGGCTGAGGGGGAGGGCAAAACCCTCCTGTTTGAAAAAGTCACAACTCTGAGGCATTTAGGGTATGGATAGAATGTTGCGAATTACTTTCTGTGAAAAGTAGGGATCGCGAGTTGAAAACCAACGAATTTCATACAAAATCAGCGAAGATCAGACGAAAAATTAATGAAAAGCGCAGTTTTTGACTATTTTGGAGGGGCATGATTGAGAGATTAATGAAAACATTTAAAAAGTTAGGGTTTATGTTAATTAACTATTTATATAATGAACGCTTAACTTAAAATAGGTGAGAATCTTAAATACTGTCATTTGATGAAGTTAGTTATATTTAAAAACAAGTGCAGTTCGTTTCGGCTCCGACTCTCTACGAAACTACACTGGCTACCGGTCGAGCCTCATCAGGAGAACCCGCTAGCCATAAATTTGGATTATATATTGAATTATTTATTTCTACAAATTATCAAAAAGAAACGTTAAAATTCAATTAAGAGTAGCTAATCTATTTTAATTAAATCTTACAGTTGTTATGTCCTATTTGAAAAGCTATCAGATTCTATAAATGTAAAGCAAAAACTACGGTCGAATGAAATACTAATGTTTGTCCCTTCTATTTATAAGAGAGGTATTGAGGTAACGCGAGTTTTCAGAAGAATTAAGGGACCCTTGGCGGTGTAGGTCAGTATTCAATGGTCATGTTTTCTGGGTATAAAAAGCTTAATATCGAATGAACACCCCAGTGTGGTGTTGCAACTATATTACTATACTATACGTCATTAAGGAACGAAGTTTTTGATAAGAGTACATCAAATTCGCTAATTTCTCACTTTCGATCTCTCGTCAGTATCAAAAGAAACTATTTTTTTCCCAGGTTAACCATAAAAGGAACCAGTTTCTTTATTTTTTTCTGGCCATGAAGCCATGTTTGCCAGAGTTTGATTGAATCCTGTTATCTCGCTGAGGTTGAGGTGGAAGTAAACGTGTTAACTGTAATAGGGAGATCGTCATTGACTTTCCCATTCCCATGTTATGTTTGCTGTCAATTGTACGTACTTTTGATACTGGAACTAACGAGTTTCGCATGAAAAAGACGTGTGAATTCTGAAATCATACACCGGGAACGTCATAGTTCAGAGAAGTTGTTCAAAGGAAAACTGGCTAAGAATATGACGGGCTTTTCCCGCCAATACCGGGAACACTTTCTATTATTGATTATTGAAGCAAGATCGTAAGATAAAGAAAAAATGGTTTTTTTCAGTCATTTTGTGCGTTATAGTGTTTGCTTTTCGATGCAAATGCATGAAAGCATACACTCACAACAAGCTGAACTCACTCCAAAAAAAAACCGGGACCCCCCTGATCATTTCGATCCGGGACCCCCTCTCATCGCATCAAAAACACATAAAATGAAGCTTTTAATAAAATTTCAAATTTAAAAACTACTGGGACCCCCTTTTTTCTGGCAAAAAGGTCCGGGAGCCACCGGCTAAGGCGAGGCATTGTGAGTGTATGCATGAAAGTTCATTATTTTCCATCAAAAATAGGCAAATTGTCCGAATGTTTGCGAAAAGGAAGTTCGTTTTCGGAAATTTTCTAGCTAGTCGGACATTTTTTCTTTTGTGTGTCATCAACCAGGAACCTTCTATTTTTGCTTCATATATGATAATTAACCACTTCTTCCTAACTAGGACTAGACATTCGATACAAGGCTATTTCCTGTCGCGCCCGCACTATAATGAGAATCGTTAGTTGGGCTAATCTAGTGAACAGAAATCAAGTTTCTCATTAACAAAATGATGTTATTTATAAACGTTATGCGTTGGCAACATTGGATGATTAACCAGAAAAAGCCTTACTCGGTAATCGTAGTTGGGGACTTTTCGAAGTTCAATGGGATATTTGACGGATAGCGTGTTTTAAATGGAGTGATTTTTTCGAAAACAGTCTGACTTTACTAGGTACTGTATGATCAACGAAAATGGCACACCTGACTATGATCAACAGCTGGCGTTCCTACGTTCCTAGAAAACTCATGAATAAAAATGAACTAGCAAAACGAAACGGGAACAAACCCATACTTATACGGGGAAAACTAAAACTCATACCTGGAATATTTCTAATTTTTCCCTATTCGTATTTTTGCCCTTTCAGTTGCAACCGGAAACGCGTAAACTGCCCCGTCGTGCCGTGGAACGATGTGAAGCCACCGGGGCTTCCTTCGGGACGGACGTCGCCTCTTTTTCGTTCGGTCAACACTCTGTCGGATGCGCGGTCACGGTCACCCCGAATGATGCCTGTTCCAATGTCACGGTGGGTTTTTTGAGGAAAAATCATGAATTTCATGGGTTTTAAATGAAAAAGAGTTATTCGCGGGATAGTCAGTAGTCGCATCTTACTTATGTGTGCTCCAATGTCGCCGTGGGTCCAACTAGCTAGGAAAACCAGAATCTTGGTATAGTCGGAAACTTGGTCATTTTTCCCCGACCGGGGCGAAACTTGAGTATGTGTAGCTAAAAGTTCGGTCAACACTCGGTCGGCTGCGCGGTGACGGTTAACCCAAATGATGCTTGTTCGAATGTTACGGTGGGTTCTGAGGGAAAAGTCATGAATTTGACGGATTCTCTAATGAAAAACGGGCATCTCTCACCTTATTAGTCGGTAGACTATCATATTTGGGGTGCTTTGTTAGAGGGTCATTGTATTTGCTTGCATAATACAATAAAGATGTGAGACTTTAACTAGTGCCTTAACTTTAACTGCGTTCACTCGTTGGCGTTGCGCCTTTAAAGTTCAGGTATTATACGTAGAAAGGCTAGAAGAAGTGGCTTAAGTGAAAATACATATTACAATAGGCAGTTCTCAGCTTTTTCATGAATTGTTATTCAGATAAGGCTTTGTTTTCCCATTCGCGTGAATGCATGTTTTTGCAATTTAGTATTTAGTCATGGATTATCATAAATGAATGGGAAATGAATCAGATTGATTCAGGGGAAAAACGGAATAATAGACTATTAGGGATAATCCCCGGTAAATGTAACTCAATACTCATTTTAATTTCATTCCATAGGTTATAGGGGATTTGCTCTAGCTTGTAGGGGATATATTATGGATTATATGGTATCTCATCAGAACCAGCTAATTGTTAGTCTAGTGGTGGTAATCTGGTGATTTACTAGTAATTACTAGTGACTAAGTTAGCGAGCAAATTTTAGGCAAAGAGCAAAATCGCGAAAGTGTATTACTAATTGTGGGTGTCCTTTTGAGGTAAAAAGTCAGAAGTGAAGTAATGTGAAATAAGTGGAAAGGTAGTTTTTTCGCAGAAGGGAGGGGAGAGTGTATGAATTAGTTCTCTAAATGCCGTTTGTTGAAAGTTTTCGGTTATTTTTCATCGTACTTAGTGTAGCCAAATATGGCAACCCTACGTTTGGAGCAGCGTTTAGGTTAGCCAGGAGGTAAACAAACGTTTTCTGATCAAGCTAGTCCAGCGTTTAGGTATTCAGGGGCGAATATCTTATTTTCACGCGAATTCCTTTACCCAGTTGTTTTCGACCTAATTCTGCCACTTTTCTCCGACTGAACATGAAGATTAGAAGTCACGGGTCGCTGAGTTTTTGTTCTCACAATAGCTTTATTGTTTGTTAATCGCGTGACGGGAATGCCATTTGTATGAGGTCCGACGGGAGGAGATGTATCTCATCTTACGATTATTTATAACGGGGACATGCGTGAGGCGACTTTGTTGTACACAGACATTGATAGAAAATCGGGTGTTTCACTTGGGTAACCAAACTACAAAACAGGGTGGGAGATTAGGTTTTCGCCAGTAAAAATACTTGTGTTGAAATCAGAGTGGTTCAAAGTTAGGATTGCGGGTGATTTATTGGAACGAAAAGCGGGTGATTTATTGGAGCATCTAACAGAGTTGCCTTACGTTTGAACGGAGAGTTTGAAAAAAAATTGGTTTTGAAAAAAACATTTTGGTTAGTGCAGATATTCATATAAATTCAATAATTCTGTTTTGAGTTTGGATGTATCTTTTATTTCAGTTCTCTCCGTTCAATAGTACATGTACTAATCTGTTCGCCATCGTTCCACGGGGAAAGTGCAATTTCTCCGAGAAAGTGAGTTTTTTTTTTCATCTATTTAGAGTTGATAAATTAGTTCGAACACAAATGTTGACCTTTGTTCAACTGATTTCCACCAATGAACGAAGTATACCCCAATCTCTTTTGAGTTGCAATATGAGTTATTATCTTCCTTTTCCCTCAACCTCAACTGACGAGAACACCCGTCACTTAACTCAAGTTAAATTCACACACTAGCAAGGTGTGACTATTCCACATAATGGAACCGGTTTTTCGACATAAATAATTGAAACTTACAGATTTTGTGCAAGAAATAGGCGGATGTTCGTGCTATCAGCGAAAAGGAACCTCGTTTTTTTTCGAATTTTTCTAGCTATTTCGACAACTTAACTGGAGTTCTTGAGTATGGTAGTATGGTCTGTTTATTAATCTCTTTATATAATTTTTATTCCTCTTCCAGGCCTACCACGTGCAATTCGCGTCTCCGACCCCGTTCACTGCTCTCATTATTTTCAATGAAAAGGGCAGAGATCCGGTGGAAATGATGGGCGGAAAGTACGCCGCGCAGGTAAACAACAACAACATTTGTTTATTATTTTGCACAGAAAGTTGTTTATCGCTTTTTTTATTTCAAAACTGACCGCTGGTGTTCTTTTGAACACAAAAGGGGATCAAATGCAAGAAATCACAGTGTTTCATTCTGTTGCGGTACATGTACTCACCACACTAGTAAGGCGAAACCACAACGAAAAAGGAAGCTGTTTTCCCGGTTGTTATTCGTGAAAGATCATGAGTTTTTTGTTTCATATTTTGGCGAAATTACAACCCAATTTTCTAATTTTTGTGGCTCAGCGGCTAACTTCATTGTTTTATTACCTGAATAATTGTGAATAATATTGTATTTCATTTAGGTGAGGATCCCGGTGGTTATGGTCAGCTATAACTGCATGGATGCGATTGTGAACAAGTTTCCCACGGACGAGGGGTTAGTTTGGGGTTTTGTTAAGAATTGAATAAGTCAAGACATTTATCAAAAACTTGACCATACTCTAGTAAAAGTGCCCGAATAGTCATAAAATTTCTAAAAACGACTTCTTTCTGTCGAACTTAGGAACATCTCGTTATTTCTCACAAAAAGTATCCACTATACGATGTTAGTTTGGGTCTTGTCAAGGGTTAAGAAATAATCTGTCGTAAAAAGTAAACTCAGGCACGTTCTGCAATATGCAATTCACAAGAAAGAACCAGTTTTTTTTAAATGTGCATTTTATAATTTTACCTTCACATTGTTTGAAATAAGCAATTTTTTGACGATAGAAAAGTTGGACTTTTGATTTTGTCGAACCATGACATTCTCCAAAAGCCAAAAAAACAGAAACCCGTGAAATGGTGATATAATTATAATCATTAAAGTAGGATGAATATGTGGACCAATCCTGTGTCAACGGTCCTTTAAACTGCAATTAAAAAATGTATTGCAGTTTAAAGGACTGAAGCGTTGAGACTGACGTAATCGTCCTACTTTAACTACTAAATTATCACTATCCATTTCCAGCTATCGTGTCCGCATCAAGATCTCGCCCGGCTACTACGATCTGTTCCGATATCTGATTCCGTTTGTGGTCGTGGTCGGATTCTGTTTCGTCGTTCTGCTCGTCAGTCTGGTAGGTGGTATCGATTTTTTTTCGTGGAAGTTTATCGATTTTATTGTTCTTCTGATTGTGATCGATTTATCAACTACTATAGCTATAGAATTCGTGGAATCGAAAATGTAATCGCGATTCAACACGTAATGTTTAAGTTCTTCAGTTTGGTAAATTTTCACCAGAATGTGTTTTAATGATTATTTAATATGTAATTGATTTTGCCATGTCTACAGTTGTTCCAGGCGATTCGATTATGTCGAGAACACAGAAGAATCGCGAGAAAACGACTGTCGAAGAGGAATCTGCGAAAGATTCCCACGAAAAAGTATAGGAAAGGTTGGTTTTCAGAAAGGAGTCGTAAATTTTTTCTTAAATATCATTCTAGGCCGGTCATTTGAATTTTTTCCAATTGCAGTAGTTTACTTTACATTATTGATTGATTTGAAATTTGGAAAAAATAATGTTGTTTCAAAGTTTCAATGAATCTCTTCAATTTCTACCATTCACAAACGAGCAATTTCTCACATTCAAAGTTTATCGAGGCAAAACAGCGTGGTCACCATACGTGAAATAGTTCAGAATCGGGGCGAAAAAAGTGAGCATGAGGGGCCCCGAAAACACAAAATAGTAGTAGTTTTGCCTAGAATCTTCATCATTCACCCCAAAAAGTGATCATGGCACAGTCAGACCCGGCAACAGTGAGCATCAGCCAACATCAGAATAAGGGAGTGTTTCACATATGGTGATCACCCCCCTTTTTATCTTCATATTATGGATGTATTCAGGCGACGAGCCAGACACTTGTGCCATTTGTTTGGACGAATTCATCGACGGAGAAAAACTGCGCGTCCTGCCCTGTAGACATTGTAAGTCTTTACACTGTTTCCTTATTATCTTCTATTGAAAAGGTTGTTATTTTTCATATTGAAGGAGATAGTACACACTCTGGTCGTTTTGATACGGTTACGGTTACGTTGGGTTTTAGGGTCTGTAAGGGTCAAAATGCGAGTTCGCTCTCCGTCTCCCCAACCCCGTAATTTCAAGTACACCACTATTCTTATTCTAGGATAGATGGAATTCAGCATAATTAGAAATTATCGATTTATCCAGGCTACCACTGTAAGTGCATTGACCCGTGGCTAACAAAGAACCGAAAAGTGTGTCCGATGTGCAAGCGACGCGTGGGAAAGAAGAATTCGGACAGCGAATCGAGTGACGAGGAGGCCGGCAGACGACAGGTTAGCAAAGGGGGCGGGGCCTAATTTGAGCTCAGAATTGGACGGTTTTAGTTTCGATTCAACGCCTGACTTCCCCCCCCCCCCATTGTTGGAGGTTGAACTCGAATTGGAGAAAGTCTTTTCGGAGTGTAATCAGAACTAGGCCAATTCTACAACTAACCGGGTTTTCAGGTAACCTAAACCTTTGTTGGTAACCTCTTTTTCAGGTTACCTTGTAGGTAACCTGGAAGTAACCTGAAACTAAAATCCGGTTACCGTTCAAACTAACGGTAAAAACCACGTTTTGCGTTAGAAAAACAGGTAACCGGTTTTTCATTTTAGGTTACCAACCGGTTACCTACTGAGATAACCTGAAAAATAGGTTACCAAAAAAACCGGTTAGATTTAGAATTCACCTCAGAACTACCATTCAGGGTGATGGGTCAGGTTTGCACAAGTGAAGTGCATCTATTGTTGATAGTTCAAATTCAAAATCCCGAATATAAGAAAAACGGCTGATTAAATGGAGCACCCAACAAAGTCGCCCTACGTTAGCCGTATGACGTCATCGCAACAAAATGATTCGTATTTCAGCCATACACCAGTAAAGTTGTCCGAATAGTCAGAAAAATTCGAAAACCTTACTCTTTTTCGAAGAAAACAAGATAATTCGTCTTTCTTGATGCAAAATCCCACATTTTCACGAGACTATGATGGAAAATAGCCTACTTTCCGGGAGATAGTTACAGTACTGGTTGTTTTTTCCAGCAACGTCCTTCCACGTCCTCCTCTGCCATTACCGTAGTCAGTACCGTGGAGGCGCCTTCCCAGGAAACACAGCAGAATCAATCACAATCGCCCGCGGAACGTGAGTTTTTCTTTTCGGTGTGTTATGTACTCTGTTTTTCTTTGTTCAGTTCTTGTGTTCTTCTGTTTCGTATATTTTTTAAGGTACCTGGAATAATTCATTCAAAAAAAGTCAATAAAGTAAAAGTCATTTAAAAGTAAAAGTCATTAATTTACTTTTAGTCAGGATTTGAAAAATACGAAAATTTTCGAAAACTTTATTTTTGGTTCTGAACTGTTTGTGTACTTAATGACTTTCAAATGACTTTTACTTTAATGACTTTTTAATTTTGAATGACTTATTCTGGTTGCCGTTTTTCTATACAATTTGACCTATTTGATCGAAAGCGTGTTTTGAAAATCAGGCACCTCGCACCCAGAGTAAACGATTGATCTATTTTCGAAGTTTGAGTGTTGTCTGAACTAGTCATCGAAAGACCGCCGAAGCCACAAAATTTGGACAAAAAGCCAAGGATTCAAAAATGCGACTAACGAGTCCTTTATCTCAGTTTTTTTACTATTCAAACTTTCAAACACAGGGTTTCTAAAAAAAATACTAAAGTTCATTTTTTTTCCAGCCGCGCGAACAGTGTCGAATGTGCTAGTGGAGGTACATCATAATCACAATTTGAGCGGCTCGCGAGAACAATTGGTCGAGGACGATTTTCTATCCGAAGTGGAGTTGCAGAATGAGAGGTGACTTAAATGGATTGGAGTATTTATACTAGTAGTAAATGGATTTTCACGCAAATCGTAAAACGTGAATACAACGCAACAATTGTGCACTTTATGATGGTACGCTTCTGAAATGGGATGTGTATCACATGATGTACGTGACTATGACTTTCACTTGTAATTGGTCCGAAGTGGAACTACAGAATGAGATGTGACTGAAATAGAAGAGCTTGTTTCAGAGAAATTTTTCATAATCTGGGTGTGTCGACGTTTTGAGTCACGTAAAACATGTGTAGAAATATTTTTTAGGACAGATTTGGACATGCGTCACTGAAGTGGGGGACTATAGTCACAATTCATGGGGTGTGAATTGACATACTGTATAGTTGTAGTTTGTACGACGTGGTCTGAGAACGGTATCGGAATTGTATTAGTTGATTTATTTGATAGTAATAGTATACTCAGATTTGAAGATGATTTCGAGTTTGTTGATGGAAAACAGAATGTTTCATTATAAAAATTACCTAATTTCAATGATTCCCTGGTTTTTTTTGTTTACTTTTTTTGTCTTTTAGTGAGGACGAAGGGGGCGAATCCACGCTGTCCCATTCGTTGAAAAAACGGCTGAAGGGACTGTTCAATCGATCGGGCAACGAAGGAAACACGTCGACTACTTCTGTAGATCAGGTATAGTCATCATCATATTCACGCGGACTTTTACAGTATGTGAATATCTATATAGAGAAACGTATTCGAACTTTAAGCACCAAAAGATCAGGTACAGTTGTCGTGATGTCTACGTGGATACGACCACGATAAAATGTTAATTAAATGCTGACTGAGAAAAATATATTTGAAAATTTGAACTCGTGCGTATACATGCCAAAACCAAATGGGTCTGGAGTGAGCCCAATGTTGGCTACTCTCAGGCATTGTCAAAGACCAGTAAGTTGACCAAGCGACAGGAATGAGTTGGTGTTCATAGCTAAACACGTGCAACTCTATGGGTTTCTCATCAAAAGTAGACCGATTGTCTTCTTTTCGGCGAAAAAGTAGGCTTTTTGGACAACTTTACTGAGGTATGGGCTTCGCTCTGCATATCCTTTAGTGATAGTTTGCGTAGTGGAATAAGATGACATAAGAAAGAGACTGGTGTGTCTCTTCTCCGAACAGTTGAAATTGTCGTTTGAGGATGGACGAGTATGTGGTCCAATCGCAACGCTTCAGTCCTTTGAACTACAATACATTTTTCAATTGCAGTTTAAAGGACCGTGGACCGTTGACACGAGAGACGACACTGGTCCACATAATCGCCCTCCTTTAATATGTTGTATAAGGAGCCTGCATTCGGGACTTCAGACTTTTATTTTTATTTTTCACTTTTATTTTGAATTTCACATATGTTACAGGAATCGGGTCTCGTGAACGATGCATATACTGGAAGTAGAATGAGTTTGGACGCGGCGGCACCGGCAACGACATCAGTTACACAAGAGAGAGGAGAAGAGAAAGAGGAGAGGAAAGAAGAGAAGAAAGCAGAGACGAAAGAGGAGGAGAAGTTAGTGTACGGGAACGCATACTTTGTGCAACCGGAAACCGGCTCCTTTTCAAGGGAAATTGGGAAAATTTGAGATTCATTGATGCAAGTTAACACTTTTAAATCGAGAAAAGGTTCCGTTGTGAGAGCTGCTTGGAACTTGGATCATACTGGTGTGGAAAACTTTACAAACACTAACACAATATGATTAGGTTAATGTGCTCAGTAAGAGATGTACTCAAAACCGTTTAGACCCTGATTCGAGGCGGTTTTGGGGGTTTTCTCGAAGGGTTGGGTCATCATCAGTTGACTATTTCACTTGTATGTTTCTCCGGGATACTTTATTCTTCTCAGTTCAAATAGTTTTCAAAACCATCATTTCCAGTTGCTCTTCGGTTGACGTACACGCCGTACCAGACCAGTTCCGCGATCCCTTTGAAGATGCCGACAGGGTACCGGAAGCTGAAACCAACGTCCCACCCACCAATGAAGTCGCGGAGAAACCGGCTGGTAGTAATTCTATATAATTTCCTCTGGTCGAGGAGTTATTTGTAGTTTGATTCCCTACAAAGTTGTCTGTAGTTTGATCGATACTTTTTTAACCCTTTCCAAATGTACATACGGTAATCTTTTTCTGTGGTGGTTCACAGAAATTCCGGTTTGTAGTGAACCGCATAATTGCGTCAAGTTTGTGCTGCAACCTGTAACTCAACTAGTAACGTTTGACGGAAGCTGAAGCTAGCCGTTCAATACCTTTATTCACATAGGGTAAATGTAGTTTTCTCTCGGGGCTGTGCAGTATTGTATCATGTAACCCAAGTTGTTAAAAAGTCTAGTTGAGTTCCAAGTTAAATTATATGTTACTTTTATTTGATCTGGTCTTTTCAAATTGTAGATTTTTCGATCTTTTCCATTTCCCTGTGCGTTCCATATAACATCTAGTCCTTTCTTGTTGACAGATCTGGTGGTTTTCCACTACTTAGTCCTTTAATTCACTTTCAAATGTGTAGGTCATATCTTTATTACTCCGATTATTTGACTTTTTTAAACTCTATCATTCTCTCATACTGCCGTTTTGGAGCGATGTTGTTCGGCCTCTCGTATACAAATTGTGATATTCTAGTATACTTCACGTGCTTCACGTGAAAAGTACGTGAATCACGTAAATTTTTGGTTTACAAGTACGGACAGCTATTCCATTCATTCACTACCTCCTAGCTGGGTTGTTGAACGTTGTTAGAGAAGATGAGAGTGTGTGTATAGGAAGAGACGCAGAGACCTGTTTATTTGACGTGAGTTTGACGTCAACTATGAAGAATATGTTGTACCAAATGCTTAGCGTATGCCTTTCACAACTGCTCATGTTGTATTATCTGTCATTATTTTGTATATAGGGTGATTGAAGTGTTAACTAGTAGTGAATGGGTCATTAGTGAATCGGAAACGTGTGAAGCATAACGTGTGCACTTTCAATTCTGATTGTCTTCACACGTATTCACGTGATCAACTATTTGACTACGAGTTAGCAGAGGGTACCCTTTTTGTATTTCAAATTATCTAAGATGATTCAATGTTAATCTACTATTTGTCTTGTATAACCATTATAGCATATTGTGATTATAAGCTCGTCAGAGATTGTTCCCAAACTTGTATATTAGTTGTTCTACAACTTCTTCCACACCACTCTAATACCGGTTCGGTTTTTCTATTTGTTCGCTGGTTAGGTCTGCGTTCAACCCGGGTACCTGGCTCAAATTTGGTTAACATTCTGATGTAGTTGGTTTGGTTTCGAAAATTTCCGACTTGTTTTGGATAGTAATTGAAACCATCTAAAAGAGTGATACGGGTACTAACACCGGGTTGTTTGAAGTCTGAACCCTGTACATTCAACGTTTCTATGTTAGCATAAGTTGTGTAAGCCCGGTCTCAAAGGCTAATCAATTAGAAATATCATTATTCTTGTTGAACAGTCTTGCTCAAGATAAATAATCAATTATTATACAGTTTTGTGTTATTTTTTGACCGCGAAGTTTCCTAAATGGTATAAGATCTAGTTTCATTGTAGTTATACCCCCTTCATTTTAGAGTAAGTGGGAAAAACGTTCGATTTTTCTTCATCGAATTCGTTATCGTGGAAAACACAGAAGAAACTTGGGTATACAGTATGTTACGCCTTTCTGTAGTTTGCGAGTA
Source organism: Litoditis marina (assembly GCA_964036275.1). Classification (NCBI taxonomy): domain Eukaryota; kingdom Metazoa; phylum Nematoda; class Chromadorea; order Rhabditida; family Rhabditidae; genus Litoditis; species Litoditis marina. Next base: position 30,008,786 of record OZ038434.1, read on the forward strand.
TACTATTAAGAAAAAATAACAGAAATTTGAATTGAAAACTTTATACAGCAGAAATGTACAGGACGTGAGTAATATGGAATCGGTACACGTAAAGCAACTTGTGAAACTAAAGGTGGGAAAGACGAGAGGTATACTGTAGCTGGCTGAGATTTTGAACGGCGCCAAGAGATCAAACGAATGCCCTTAGGGGTAGGCGGTCTGGAAATATAGGTTGTTTTAGTGTAGGGTTGTTGAGGTGGAAGTAAACTCGATTCGATGAACCTTAGAACTCGAACTGGAAAACTCGAAACTGTAGCTTAAAAATCTGAAAACTCGAAAAAATTTGAGTGGTTGAAACCCTAAAACTCGACTCTTCAGAAACAGAATTAGAAAAAATTCAGTTTGCGTCTATAAACTATAATAGTTAAGTGTAATGATGTTGCTCGGTATGAACTTTTAGACTGTTTTTGTAGTTTATAGTTTGGTCTAGAGTAATGGTCACGTTTTATTGAGCTTGCGCACGCACGCCTACTCAGAACGATTGGCGCCAATTTTCTGCGATTGGCCAGCTACAAAAGCGAGAGAGTGTGCAGGTCAATGAGGCCGCAGACATCTGCGTCTCTCTGACCTGCACACTCTCTAGTCGGGACCGCTACAAGAGTGGCTGGCCAATTGGCTAGAAATTGTCTGAGAGTACTATATATGACGGTGCAAACTAAAAATTTGGCGCAAATCACCAAAACGAGTGAAAACCTTCATTATTGGTCTGTTTCTAATTTCCGTTGTTGAATCATGCATTTTCACCCAACATTGGGCGCGAGACATTTCACACAATTATTTATGAGCCAGATATAACAATATTTATTCATTCTATCAGAAATCTGACATTCTATAATTATTTTGCTAAGAAGACCAAACTTGGTTCATCCAAATTTAGGCCACAGCCGAGAGAGAAAAGAGCCGGCACGAATATAATTTAGGTTTCTCTTATGGCAGATAGAGAAAACGTGCAAGCCTCATTTTGGATGATCCAAGAATGGGCCGTATGTCCAGTTTTAAACAAATTCAACAAAATCAAAAGTTTTGGGCCTTTACAGAAAACTAGCTAACGGAAAAAACGTAATAACTGTACGTAAAACACCTGAATATTCTAACAATAAAAACATACGAAAAACTACGATTAATTTCTAAAATTTAAAAAGCAGGTAATCAAGAAAACCATGTTAAAAAAAGAAAAAAACTGAAACAAAGATTCAGAAATACACTCAACTATTGAGAAACATTAGAATAGCTATAGCAATGACCGCACACCAGTGAACTCATCCTAATGGTCCGGAATAGTCGAAAAACAGACTACTTTCTAGCCGTAAAGAAGAAAATTGACTACTTTTGAAGAGAATCTCAAATTTTCACGTTCCTACATCTGAAAACGGCTTTTTCGCTTAGTTGGAATTAACTGGTGTGTGATAATAACTAAAACAAAAGTGTGCACATGCCCACACCTAATAGTTTGAAAAACATACAATTCCGGCTGAGAAAGATCTCAAACTATACAGAACAACATGGAGAGAAAGAGCATAACTTTGAGCAGACACCAGTAAGGTTTGACTAAGCGACAAAAAGTAATCCGTTTTCAGTGTAAACACGTGCAAATTTAGGATTTTCCATAAAAAGTAGACCAATTTTCATATTTTCGGCTATAAAAGTAGTCCGTTTTTGACTATTCGGACAACCTTGCTGGTGTATGACTTTGAGCCAACCTCGAGATATTCTCGGTTCTCGGTAGAGGTGGAGGCAATGTGAATATGTATATAACTTACTATTTCTCTAGGTTTGTCAATTTTCACTTTACTACAAAAATAACTCATGAATATAAAATTGATAACAACGAAGTAACTCACTCAAGATGCCGTTACGTGGTGCCAACACACAAAAAAGGCAATCGAAACACTAAACAGTCCAGCTATTGTTCGTCTCTCGCATTCAGAGGCTGTCTTAGTCGTCGATCCTCACTCACTCACATCTACACGTCTCACGCCGTCCCTGAAAATGAGGCGTATTCACAATTCAGTATAGAAAAAAACTTGATGAGATAACTTTTATTCCACTATCCAGTTCAGAGCCTCGCAATCTTAGAAAAAAATTAGTACTTCATGAGTGAAACACAGAAATTACAACCTGCCCATCACCAGTAATGTTGTCTGATTAGACAGAAAAATCGCGAAATGCACTGAATTTCTGCCAATATTGGTGCGCTTGTACTATTTCGATCGCAGAAATATGATATCATTTGGATTTATGAACGGACGGGTTATTTTTCGTAAAACAGTCGCACATTACTGGTGTATGTGATTGATCGAAATCGGAAAAGGCAGATACGGCTCGGCAAACAAAAAAGTCAAAGAAGGGGGGTCGTTTTGGTCCGCAAGGGGTTGAAATTCGCACGTTTTCAGCGAACAAACAAAACTTGCCTAAGAATATTTTGTTTATAGGTCATAATTTAACTTTATTTTCAATTTTCGAGAGGGAGGGGGTCGTAATGGACTCTACGTCAAACCATTTTCTGCCCGCCCCTGATCGAAATACAAGAGTTTCACGGTCGGTCTAGCGCTAGCCTACTGAGAGATTACCAGAAAATGATATTACTGATCAATGTGATATTAACACTCAGTTCGCAAACTAAACAAACAGTCCCTCAGAACAATACGCAGCTAAACGGCATGAACTTGGGAATAAGTAATATGGCGAATTCACCGGAGAACCATTTTAATGATTCCTAAAACCATATCCACCATTATTAAAAAATGCCGCGGGCTCAGGCCAAAACACAGCGGTAGATAGATACGGCCATTGTGGAGAATTAGAACTAAAATTGAAAATATGAGAATGGTAATAACTCACTTTGAAAAAATCCGTACTTGAATGAAACATAGAGCGACAACACACGCAGTAGTCCTCTGAAAATTAGCAATCAACAATATGATAAACTTGAAATGAGATAAAACAAACAAAAACCACAAGAAAAGGCACAAAACTAAGAAAATTCCGACGAATATCTTTTGGTGGACGGCCGGATACCAATAACGGTTAGCGCGCAGCGGTCGCGTCGCGGCTGGTTCAAATTCTGGAGCGCCGCCAGCTTTTGCTAAAAACGCGAATTTTCGTTTTGTTTTTAGATTTTTTTATTCATTTCGCATGTGTTTTGTGTTTCATTACTTTTTTCAGTGTCTAAATGCAATTCTCCATCATTACTGTTGTGTTGAGCATTGCTCGTCACCATTTTGCATTATAATTTATGAATGTTTTATTCAAATTTTCTTATCGCTTTTTTCAGTCAATCCGGGTATGCTTCCGAACGTCCGGCATCTTCACAGCAAGCTCAACTGACGTGAGTGCGTATAGGTTTTGTATAACAACAGCTGCCATTTAATATTTTGTGACTAGTAAGTTAAATAATTGAAGCTTGATGACCGTTATTCGGGCGCTCCGAGAAGAGGGGAGTCATTTTTATTATCCAATACATGTTTGAATAATGGGGACTGTTTTTTTTACGGATGAATTACTTTAGAGTCTCTTGTTTTTGTGACTATTACAATCACGGCTGGGGGTAGGTAGGCCGCCACCCTGACTAAACAAGACCTATTGAATACATTGTAATTAGTCACAAAGTAGAGTCATGATAATTTATATGAGTAGACCCGTTCGCTGATCAGTCAAAAACTAAAAATTTATCATATTTCATAAGAACGTCAAGTTTTTAATTGCCCTCTCAAAACGAAACAAAACGAAAAAAACGAAGCATGCTCGTGAGTATTCAAGGGGAAAAACATCCCATGCATCCCTTAAAGTTGTATATTTTCTCAAACAAACTATTAGTTCTATTGGTACCTTAATTTTTGACTGACCGTCAGCTCAAGGATAACCGAGTTTTTCTGTTTCGAGTGTGGGCTTATGTGATTAGATAGATAGTTTTCCTATTCTCCTGACATACATTTTACAGGTCATTGCAAGAAATAATCGACGCGGAACAGTTCCTTGATCTTTCCTGTCGGTTATAGTGGCCACGCACTAAGATGGATGTTTCGAGTCGATGTTGGACTAGCTGTATAAAAAGATAGGTAGAATGAACCTTTTTTTTGCACAATCCTTTTACCATAACCTGAGATATTGTCATATACCAGTAAGATCTAAGCGATGAAAATTAGTTTGTTTTCAGATGTAAACCACAAGTGAAAATCTAGAGTTTTTCATCAAAAGTAGATCGATTTTCATCTTTTCGGCTGAAAAGTAGTCCGTTTTTCGAAGTTTTCTGGCTATTCGAACAACCTTGCTGGTGTATGGATTGTGTATTTTGTTATTTTGATCAAGTAAAGCTGAACGTATAGTAGATAGGTCTTGGTTAGAGATAAAGTTATATATTTCTCTAATTGTACTTAAATTTGTTGTTGTATTGGATTTCTAAGTTGATAGTTTTCACAATCTGACAGATTTCTCGCTACCGTGTAGTTGAAGTCAAAATCAGAAAGCCCTGATTGATGTGCATCTTGAAAATGTAAACAATGCGAGAACAAGTTGAAAATTATCACGTTTGTAGATATCTATTGTGAACTTTGGTCTCAATTGAACTTTTCGTCCGAAATTTCCGACAATATTGTTTTTTGCGTGTTTCCCGTCGCGGCCCATTCTCGGATGATCCAAAATTGGGCGCCCAAGTCTGAATCGCAGCCTCAACCGAAGCCCATTCCTGGATCATCCGAATGTGGGCGCGCACATTGTTTTTCATGGTCGCAATGTTGTTCATGTATATTTTGTAATTTCTGTTGATTTTGGACCAATCAAGAAAAAATGAATTTATTCGATGTCTTTTATTGTTGTTTTATCAAATATCACGTTATTTACGGCTAAGCTCATCTCACGCACATTTGAACAGGCGGGAAATGTGCCGTTTTAACATTTTGGGCATGAATTCGCCAAATTTTTAGTTTGCACCGTCTTATATGGCGTATATGGCCCGATTCAGCTGTGTTGTAGTTTGATTTCGCTGTGTATCATTAGAAATTCGGAAATTTGACGTTTATCGAGATCAGATTACAACGAAGATTTGGTCGTTTCCAACAGGTGTGGTCTACAAGGAAGCTATTCTTATGAAAAGTGGCGTGTATCAATGATTAATTGCGTAGAAAAGATAACTTGTCACAACCAAGATAGGAATGATAATTCAAGGTCTTCTCAAGGTATTTCGCATGGTTTATTGAACGTTCAAGTTGGAATTTGACTAAGAAAAACCGTGTTGATGTTAAGTCGTTAGAATCGTATTTGAATCAAAACGGAACTAAGAATTGTCATAGATGAAGTGAAAAGTGTGAACTGAAACCAAAGTAAACACTGTTAGTTTGGTTTTTTTGTTTCATAACTTAACTTTCAATTGCAACACGCATCCAACATGAAATATTAGATCGTTTCCGTTAGTTTGTGAAAATGCAGGTTGGTCTTATCGCATTGTGCGTGATCAAACTACAAGTCCATCGACCAAAGCACAAAGTACAACCCAGCCAACCTTCTACGTTCGCTGCTCCAGTATGAAAATGTTGTATCCGGAGCATTTCTGAGCCACTGAACTACCACCCAAATGAGCGAGAATTTCCTCGCCGAGCGGGTTGGGAACGTAGTGGAATCGCTTAGAGCTAGATAGAAGATTCTGAAAAAGGGTTGAATGTTGTTTTATACAAAAAGTTCTTGTACATGACCAAACGTTTTAGTTTTGATCTCGAAACACGCTGTAAATCATTACGTTTGCTTGAAAACGAGCAGGATCAAACTACAAAACACACCGAAATAGAACAACGGACACCGTTTAGACTTGCTTTGTGAAGAACGAAGACTATAACACACATATATAGGTTTTGTCAAACCGTTGTGGACAGCGCACGGTCAATTTGGTAGGGGGCGGGGTTTGGAGAGCGGCCAGCTGGTCTGCGTATCTTTGATCTACACACTCTTTCTTCTGCTGGCAAATGATCAACGACCGCTCGCCACGCATCGCTCAATCAATGAACCCCTCTGCTGTCTTCATGGGAAAAATGGCGACTATAGGTTTACTCTCTTGAAAGTTATCTGGGATCCTAATCAATGTACCGTTGTCTGACCCGCTGTGTTTGTAGTTTTATGTCGTTGCTTTTCGGTCAAAGTTCATAACCATCGAGATAAAACAAGAATTTGATAACTTGATAATGATAATTAAATGTCACGTCGAAAAATAACACTAAAATGACTCACCGTTTGTGCTGGTAGAATGTAGCACCGTCGTATGGCGCGCATTTTCACCACAACCACGTCCTGAAGAAAATCGAATTGGGTTACAGTTATCATCAAATGAATGGCGGAGGATACTGTAGTTCTCAGTTACTGATGTACATGTCTACAGTAAAGCTCTTTTCGAATGTGTTTTGTAAACAATGAACGGAAATGATTGAAAAAAAAATTGCGACGCACCTTTTCGGGAACAAGAATTTTCTCGGAAGCGAGTGTGGTTTCCTGAAAATACAATAATTAATAAAAGTTATGAAAAGTTCTGAAAAATTTTACTTTTTCCAATACTAAAAAGTCTAAAATAGCCTGTTAGATGTTAGATGCATTTCGAGTGGTGGAATAATCAATTTTAATTTTAAACTTTGATATCCTCAGTTGATACGAAATGTTTTTTTCCGATTCTCGTCAAATTTTCTACATGAACAGACGAAATTTCCCGAACCGTGGTCTCTAGTCGCCTATTTTACTATTTTATCAATTAATTTTGTCGTGGAAACAGGTTTTGGTCCATCATCGTGCGTTAGTATTATTACACTAAAAAAGCATAAAGGACCGCTCTTTTGTTCACGAAATGAAGGGTAAAACAATGCTTTTGTAGAATTCGACCGAAACACAGCAGAAAAGATTGTTTGAATTAGTATTCAAAGCAAGCAGGCAATTTGGTTATAGGCTCGCTGTAAAACAGACGTAACACGTTAATATAACATATTATGGTCGGCATCTAACGATTATGGTGTAAATCGACCTCGCACCATATTCCACCATAATATGGGACACTAAGCCATATTATGGTGAGAATCTATAAGATTGTGCTATAAATTAACCTAACACCATATTCCACGATAATATGGTATAACATGCCATTCACTTTTCACATGAGTTTGTAGTTTGATCTTATCGCTTTTGGAGGAAATTTGTAAATTATGACAATATTGAGTTCGAACTACAACTACGCGCATCTCCCATAGACATGGAGTTATTCGGAAACATGACGAGACTATACTGTTAGTCAATTGCATAGTCACGTGAAACATGTTAAACACAGAAGAACTCACGAACTTGCAATAGCAAAGTGCACGATTACTCATTAGAGTGCTAACTTCACGTGACTATTCAATTTACTTCCAGTATAGTGTGTCAGCCATTCTCCAAACTTTCCAACTGAGTTTCTTTCCCATTTTCAATCTCCGCAGACATGACTCATAAATTGAAACATAACATTGTCATCTATTTTCAATCACAATTTCGGCTAATCGTCCAGTTTTTCGAATTCGCTCTGCGCGAATTCGATAAATAGCGTCTGCATCCCAGAGGAATGCGGTTTTCCCACTTTTTTTTCGAATTTGCGTCAAATTTTCCGTTTTGTTTTCGACACATTGGTCAAAATCAAATAAAAAACAGTATAATGCGCAGTAATAAACGAAAACAACTGCGTTTAGAAACAATTCCCTCTCACAAAGTTGTGGGTAACCAAATGGATCGGTGTTCGAACGTGAATCCAAAATAATCAAGTGCATTTGGCTTTTCCCCACATTCATCAGTCAGACTGTCAGAGTCTGCATCGTTCCCACGCAACCTTTGGGCTTTGGCGGGTCCAAACAAATTCCAGCCGTTTTCTAAACCTGTTGAAAGTTTGGGGAATAATTCTGTTAGCGACTTTTCAGACAATCTCGGTGGGTTTGCAGTCTATCTCGCCGATTTTCTGTGGACATTCGCAAATTATGGCGTGTACCGAGTTCAAACTACAACGGAGATTCGGTCACTCAGACTTAACTCCCTCCCCAAGTCCCCAAGTTCTATCTGGTACGAGATGTGACTAGGAATGTTGATGTTCGATGGGTTATCCCCACTTTTCTCTCGGGTTTTGGCGATAATCTGACACCCGAACCGCGCGGATAAAAATAGAACGAAAACAGTCATCTGATCATCACTACTTTTCTCTTGTTTTTGGCTGAAATCACGCGCCACACTGGACATAAACGCAGAAAAACGGCCGAACGATGTTCGGGTTTATGGAAATATTGATTAGTTAGAAACAATCGAGAGAAACGGTTAAGAAGTATCGATTGAGAATAATCGATTTGTTGTGATATTGATTTGAAGCTGTGAATTTAGAACGTGGTTAGGAACTACATTTGTGCCCACTGGTTGTGAATACGCAAATACACATCTATAGTGTTTTACAGGAATTATGGGACTATAAGAATGATAAAGTGTGGTTATATTGTTCTGATGAAAGAAGGGACTGGTTGTAAAAAAAAAAGTCCAATATGGAAAGTTGAGATGTACCTGTGAAGCTTTTAGTTCTTGAATAATCAATAAACAATGGCTATCGAACAAAAACTGCCTTGGAAATCAATATTTACAAATATAACCAGATGATGTTTGGATTTGTGGTTTATAACAATGAATAATAATAAGAATCTTCAACTTGCTTTGGTTGAAAAGTTAGTTGAAGTAAGAATTATGGAAGATAAGGGAAAAAGGACAATGAAAAAAACGAGGAAAAAACAAGAGTGTGTAAAACGGTATTGCATGTGACTTTTAGAAACTCCAGCTGGTTTGGAGTGTGACAGAACTTTTGGAAAAAAGCCAGTCCGTTTGTTTTATTACACACAAATGCAAGGACATATGTGGACACGCGTAAGATCGCGCCAAAAGTGCAATGAACATTTGAATGAGAAAAATTATGTAGAAATCTTTTTATAATTAGGAAAGAGCAGTAGAGTTATGATATTTACCCTAAATCATTATAGGCTTCATCAGAAATCAACTGAAAACGAAAAATGATTCTCAAACCTTTCTAATTTTTGTTATTCAAATTTTAAAACAACTGCAACTCGAAACTCTACTCCAGTTCTCTTTGAACATATCAAAACTGGTATCTACAAGGATATTTATCCATCTATATCGGTATCTATGTCATATTGGTCAGATTAAGCATCATAAAGAAGAGAATGATTGATAAACTTCTTATTATAACCAAACCAGGAATGTTAAGTAATTTAGTTCTTATCAAATTTGAATACAAAAATGTTTATTGATACAAGTTGAATTATATCGATTGCACCAGAACAATAATGAGCTAATTGGTGGAGTTGTTAAACATTTCTATGTTAATGAAAAAGAGTATGTATATGTAGCCATACATTATTTGGACAGCCACTGTGGTTAATACATACAAAATGTATACTTCTAGAAGTATATCTAGAAGTACTAGAAGTACGCCCTCCCCTGAGCATGTTGCTAATGCTTGACACATGTTGAAAACCGTCCATGCATACAGAATAGTTGTTCGGCAGACACTAGCTTCTCACAGAAAAAAAGACAAGATCACGATATTTGTCGGGCAGATACTATGCTCAACACAGAAGAATTCTCGTACAAAAAATTCATCGGGCACTGACTATATTTCACACAGAAGAATCAGAAGAATTTTCGAACCCACCTCTTGTGGTCGGTCAAACGTCGAATCGTCGTGACACGGAATTCCCGTGTACATGTGATTTGCCACCAAAAACGTGAGCGCGGCAGAGAATACAGTAATTGACACAGCAATAAAAGTCAGGTTGCAGTAGGAACACTCGCCGGACTGAAAAATTTTCTTAAGTGGAAAAATACGGAAATTCAACAGATTGTAATGTAAAACGTCGAAAAACACCCTTAAGATGCACTTCATTGTTGCACATCTAACTGTTTCTCTCAAAATCAAGTATAACCGAAATATATAATTGTTTCTTGAGTAGAAATGTACATTTTTGTTATATTGGTGGGTGATAATGACGAATTTCCCAAGTTTCATAGAGAATTACTCGATCTCGATGTGAAGATTTCCACAAAACAAAATAAAACTCAAAAAGTGTACCTACCGTTTCTTTCATGTTCATGATAGTTGATGTTATCGAAGATGGTCTTTTGACCAGACCGGCCCGCCCCCTAATTAGGCCACGCCCCCGTTGGTGGCCCCCACAGTGTAACAGTCATTGTTGTTCATCGAACAATGCACACATCATTAGGAGAAATGACATTGACAAAGTACACCTTTGTTCAAAACAATTTGGGGAGAAAAAGGAAAACAAGATGTTTTTGCAACTAGAACTCTCTTTGTTTTAGTTGAGAGGAAAAAATTATACAGAATGGAACTTAAAAAAAAACTGAGACAAAGAAAAAAGTGTTTTTTTGTCGGGTTTTGAAGAGACTTCCGTCGCCAAATAACAAACAGAAGTTCTAGTCTACTTCTTTTTCTTCTCCCCTCTCTCTCATGTCTATCTGGATCTCTCTCCCTCTGTATCTCTCTGTCTCACTCATTCCTCCATCCCCCTCTCCCCATTTCCATCTGTCTGTACGTGAAAACTTTCCTTCAGTTTACAGGATGAAGAAAACACGTTAGAAGGTAATTTGCCTGCCACCACATCACGTTTTCTCACGGAATTGTGTTAACGAAACCTGTAGAAACGAGATGAAGCCATCATTTTCAATTTTCTACCTACCATTGGAGGCGAAGGAGTATGTCGAATGAGGTTTGCTTCGTTATACTGTTTTTCAGTCTTGTGATTTTCCAATACCCGTATTCATAATTCATGAGCAATATTCACTGAAGTTTGCGTAACCTATTGAAAAATATGGTATTAAAAAATTGCCTGAACATTCAGAGACATCGACAGATCAATTATTCAGTTCAGTTAGATTAGTAAAGTTGTTGAATAAAAGTTTTGGCGATGTGGTTAAGTTCTTCTCAATACTGCAAACATGTGTTTCAGTCCTCGGAGCATGGCGGTGGTAACCTGTTTCTGTTCCCTGTGGTTACGTTGATCATTGGACTGATTCTAGACGAGGTGAGTTGTTGTGAACTACATAATCTGAGTTGTAGTTTGATCGGGGCAAAGTTGAGATCAAACTACAAACACATATTGACAAACACTCCTCCATCTTGCCTGGATTATAGAAATAGTGTGATGTTAGAGGAGAGGCAGACTGGGAACTGACAATCGGGGTCTTTTCTGAGTACGGTCTCATAGTAAATTCCTGGTTTGTCGACGTTTCTATGGGCGATTCCCTACATATAGGTAATGATCAACACATAGTTGTAGTTTGATCTTGAAGCAAATCGTGAACCTCGACGCAATATCAAAAGATCAAACTACAAACACAGCGGAATAGGGCATGATTAGGTGTTTAGACGGTGTTTTCTACAAATAGGAACATTTAGTGAGCACTTTTCGGAGGAAGTCGATAACTTGACCACTATACTTTTCCAGGTCAATAAGCAAGTCAGTTTTCTGGGAATTCCCGACAGCGTGGTACAATTTCTGTTCGCCATGATCAGTAGGTATGCTGTTTTTTCAACATTTCATAGAACGAATCTGACAGTAGTAGTTTTTCAGTTGTAGTTTTTTTGTAGAATTCTCGATATAGTTCAGGTTATCATTGTATCATAGAACCAGATAATTGTAAAATCTAAAGTTTCAATTATCGTGACATTTTGCAAAACCTAGAGGTTGTGAGTCGAAAAACCTTCACATGCGGCTGTTGGAGAATAGAACCATTCGGGGTATAGCTTTCAACATAAGTCAAACTTTCCATCTGTTTTGTAAACGAAGTTGTGCGAAATACTTCTTTTGCAGTTTCATGATGAACAAGTTTCTTCCTTCGGAAATATCCAAAATGATCGACGAAAACTTTTCCTGGAGATCCGTTGAACCGCAGGTTATATTAATGGTGAGTTTTTGTCTACTCAGACTCAATTTACTTTGGTCACTTACTCTATTATTCAATTCTAGTTCAATCCTTAACAAATGAGCTGTTGGGGCGGGGAAGCTATAGTTCGTTTCACCCATCGATAGCAGTCAGCCATGCTGGCCGAGCGCACCCTACATTGCAGTCGAGTGATCTGGCAGCTTGCCAGTCTTTTTATTGCAAATAAAAATTCGAAAACTGGTTATTTTAAGATTTTTGCAACTTTTTTGTTTTCAAAAGATTGCCACATGATCGGGGAGTAATTCAAACAACTTTTTGTGCGATAAAATGTGCATTGAAAAAGAGCCAGAAAAGATGGTCGGATTTCACTATTCTTAGTTTGGGCCACCATGTTCAGATGGCCGCCTGCTTGTGGGCGCCGCACCAGCCATCACAGTTGAGTTATACCCAGCTGGTGCACAATTTTGATTAGTCTGATCGCTGTTGGAAACTTTCCAACACAATGGACTCCGCCCACTAAAATCTACTGTAACTGGCTGCTATCGATGGTTGAAACGAACTATACCGAACCTGTATTTTTTTCATAACATATTTAGAGTTGAACCATCTCAGCCGATGATACCCAATAACTGACCAACCACTTTCAGGTGATCTTGCCGCCTCTAATCTTCGAGTCCTCGTTCAAAATCAACTCGAATATGTTCTTTGCCAAGTTGAAATTGATTGGAACCCTGACAATATTCGTCTACTTTGTGACTTTTTTGTTGTCCGCAGTCGTCATTCTACCACTTCTTATATCAACGCAAATGTGCTCATTCTCGTCGGTAAGTTTTGACCACACCAGAGTACGTATGCTGGTGATCCCGGCACCTTCATCACATCCTGCGTCTCTCGCTCTGCCTCACTCATTCTTGTCGTTTACATCCCGGCGGAATGTGAAAGCAGAGAAAGAGCGTATGTTTAAGGAGACGCAGAATGGGATGAAGGGGCCGGGAATTTCTAGCATACGTTCTCAGCATGATGGTTCAGGATTTGTTGCAAAATCAAAGTTTTCCCATCTCTACCATTTTGGAAAGGTGAAATATCCACATTATCGCTGTACAGTCGATGTCGCATTCATAGATTTCTGTCTCTCACTGAAATCGAACCTGCAAGCGAAAAATTAGTAGCAAGCCGCTATCCACTGCGTTGTTTGAGTACATAGCGGACATTATTTGGAATCAAAGACATGAGGAAGATTATCGCGAGACATCACAACTCAACACGTTAGATTTGGTTTGTAGAGAGCAAACCTCATAGACTACGCCAGTAAAATGATGGTCTAATTTTGAGATTTGTTGCAAATATACAGTTTTTGTAACTTATTTCTGTACACTCTGTAGAATGTGTTGAATAATGTGAAATACTGCAGGTGTTCATGTTCATCTGTATCATTGTCGCCACCGATCCCGTGGCTGTTGTGGCTATTCTAGAACAGAACAATGCACCGCATAGGTATTGATTTTTTTGTTTTCTTGTTGTTTTCGGAGCATACAACTACAACAACGTTGAGTTGATTTGAGACTTATGGATTTTTTTGGAGCATAACAGTGCACCGCATATTGACATGTTCATGTTTTCTTGTTTTGAAGCACACAGCAACTTGGAAATGATTTGGAGTTTTCGAATATTATGCCACAAGGTATTCTGCGTTGCATCAAATTATTTGAAAGTTAGAGAATTGCCTTTTACTAAAGCGAGCTTTCGTAGTGTGTGTTTGTCGTATTTTTACTTTGATCCTGTAAATCTTGTTACTTTTCTGTCGAAACTCGTAATTCGTGCTTCGAGTGTGAACTACAGCGCAAGTTTTTTCAATTCATCAAATTTAGCAACTTACGTCTTTCAATGCAGCTACGTTTCATATCTTTGAATGGTTTCTGAGAACTGAATTTCCAGACTGCGTATTCTGATTGAGGGAGAAAGTTTGCTTAATGACGGTCTCGCACTGACTGCCTATCGCGTACTAGTCGATGTCATGAAGGTGGGTTTGTAGTTTGATCTCGTGGTTGTTGGGTCGCATCTCGGACAATACTACAAGTATCAAACCAATACATATTATATAAAAATACTCGGGGTATTGACCGAAATTGAGGACTGCGCCAAAACTCAAATGAGTAATGATCTATAGTTCGTTCCACCCACTTCTAACCCTCTACAGTAATCTGATAACACTTCCAGGTCAAATTGTGGTATAGTAGCGTATTAAGAACTCCTCAACATTTTGATAGTGTCTTCAGCATGTTTACTACTACTGAATCTGGAAATTCGAAACCAAAGTAATGACTTGTTCATTAGAAAACACCCCTTTAAATAATTGACAGATTACTGTAAGAGTACATCGATCGGTGAAACAGACTATACTTATTACGAGGTCGTAAATGTGTTGAGCAAAAAAGGATTCTTTTTTTTTGAATTTCTGTCATGTTTCGTATAGCTATAATTTCCAGTTCGAAACATACCAAAAGTACCAGCGTGCATCGCAGCAGTATGACTGATCAAAACTTTCCGTCAAATTTTGCTTTTTTCTACAACTATTTTATTCATAACTATAATTTTTAGTTCGAATCCGATCGAAAGTTCGAAATCGACTACCAGCAGCAGTGCATCGGACTGTTTATGTGTCTGATTGTCTCTCCCTTGGTCGGTTCATTTGGAGCCTATGTTGTCGCTTGGGTAGCGAGCAAACTACACGAGAATAAGAAGAGACAGGTTGGTTTTCGGTAGATCAAAACTCGTTTTAGTTTGATCTTAGTACATGTCTCTCCATTGGATGGTTTTTTGGAGCCTATGTTTACAGAAATACCAACTTTTAAAAACCTTTATCGATAGACGGCGTCAAATAAAAGCAGACTCTACCTTTTCAATTGTGTACAGATTCGTTGTATAAGCAGAGACTTTCCACTTTTTATGGCCACTTGCATTTTATAACTGATTCATACCCCAATTCTCTAAGCATTTTTGAGCAAAACAGAGAACTAACACTTAAAATTGCAGTAAACTCAAATAAGGACATCTTTTGCACAACTTTGAAAACGTTCTTCAGGCGCTGATTGTGGTTTCTGTGTTTGGCATGTTCATTCTGTGCGACAAAATCAAGGGATCCTCCGCACTGGGTCTCGTCTTTTTTGGAGTTACCCTTAACTATTACAAGTTGGTTTCGTTCATCTCAAAACAGAGTTTTATCAAATCCATACATCAAACTATCTGCTTATTTTGTGAAATTCAGTAATGCATTTTGTAAAGGTGTGCCCACAACTTGAAGACCGATCATAACTTGTTTGTGAGCTTCCCAAATCGTGAGATTGAAAGGTGAACTATCTTACTGTATGTTGTGATTGGTGGGACTTTTCACAACGATCAACATCTCTGCGCATCCTCGACCTACACACTCTCTCACCTGCTGGCGAATCATCAACGATTGCTCGCTACCCAACGCTTTTTCGGCCGATCTACTAAAATGTAAACTAGGTAGTTATGATGAAGTCGGAGTTTTAGGTATGTCTGTACGATATCCGAGACTGATAATTACAGTTTTACACTATAGAAATCAAACTGCAAACACTTAAATAAACCTGTAATTTATGTTTTTTCTAGAGAACTGATGACCCCCATCACGTACAAAATGGCTCTCGAGCTGTGGCAGGCACTCGGCTACTGGGCCAACAATGTCATTTTTCTGTTTGCCGGATACACGGTGGGCAGGGAAATGTTCCGAACACCGGTACGTTTTACACATTTCCCACGTTTTCCACGTTTATGTACTGATCTTCGATTTCAAATGAGAAAAATACAACATTGCTGAGTTTATAATAATTTTGTTGCCTGAACTAAGCGGTCTGTGTACGGAAGAGTATAGGCATAATACTGTTAAGTGTAGAATTTGCGGTGTATCGAATTAAAATTCGAAGGCGGATCGGATATAAATTACCCGTATAACAAAACTGTAACGTTCAAATGAACAGAAACGGGGAGGGGGCTATGCGTCACTCGTCTAACTTTTTTTCCAATTTCAGCAGTCCGTCTCACTGACCACGTACATGCCGATTGTTCACTTTGACATCAACACCCTGATCCAGGGAGTTGTATTGTCTCCCATACCGCTGTTGGCGAGAATCACGTCGATATACATGTTCTACAAGGTATATAGTGTGTTATCATCGGTACTCCTGAAAATTTAATTTGAAATAAGCGTACTATTTTGTATTTTGAAGTGATTATACATCTCACAACGAACAAAACAAGCTGTTTCCGCGATGTCAGTACGCAATTTGAAGTTTCTACGTTCTAACATTAAAATTTTCGTTAATCGATCTACCAGTAATGTTGGGTTTATCATGTCATTTTTTTCAGCTCTACTCCATGATCTCCAGCAAAAAACTGCCACCAAAGTCGGATTTTGTGATTTTGTCGTACGCCGGACTCCGCGGAGCTCTTGGACTGATTCTCGCCTTGGAGTTGACCAAAACGGTAAGTGGTGTTGTAGAACATGATCATGGCTGTATTCGTAGTTAGACCTCGATACACGCCGAAGTCTCTGAAAACCGTTGCAACTTAAAATACGGGATTCGCCAATTTTGCCACATAAAATATCGACGGTCAGCTAGATGTCGCTTGGACTGTTTGAAATTCATGAGGAGATGCAGGCTAATTCGACACCAGTATTCAAGCCTGTATCATCTCCGGTATTTTAAGATGCCAGCGTTTTCACAGGTTTACGAATTCACTTCGGAAATCGACGGATTCAAACTAAAACATATACCGTAACTCTCGACTTTTTTAGAATGGTCTCGAAGGTTCAGAGGACACCAAAATGATTTTGCTGCTCACCTGCTCCTCCACGTTCACTTGTCTAGTGTTCCAAGTAAGTTGGTCACGTTGCTGACAGCAGAGGTGCAAGTTTCAAACTACACAAAATCTTTTTTCTTGAATACCTTTTTAGCGCGATCGTTTTTTCTGATACTTGTACTACTCTGAAGTTAAAAACGCAGTTGTTTACCAAAGTTCGCCGAAAACCTAAGTTGTAAATCAAGGATCCGACTTTTTACCGAGAACTTGATGCCCAATTGTGCATCAATCTTCGATTTCACAACTTATCATCTAGTGTCCAATTTGGTGCAGCGAACCTTGGCGAACGACTCGGTTTTGAACTTCAGAGTACGACAAATTGAATACCACAACTCTTTCCTGCAGGGTTTGAGTTTTGCCGCCGTAGCCACCAAAGAGGGCTCAACGCGGCGCTCCAAATACGTGAAGGACTTTAGCACACGACTCTCTAATCTGGTGGAGAAAAGAGTAAGTTGGGAAACGTCTTCTCTACCGCACAATGTTCTTCTTTTATTAATGTTCATTCACAATGTTCATAATATTCATTTTGTAACCTGAACCACCACTATTCGTTTCTTTGTTGGAAGAGAACAACTGTTAGCTTGAAATTATGGTCATCACGTAACACATTTTGGGTTGATGAAACATGTAATAACATCATGCACACCTACTCTCGCACGTCTCCAATATGGGAAATTAAGTACACTTTTGCTATTTCAGGCCCGTACTCTAATGCAAACCCTGGAGGATGACCGAGATTCATATCTGCTGGGAGCTAATTGGAAGATCATTCAATATCACCTGAAAGACACCCTACGCAGTCATTCCAATAAAATAGCTAACGAAATGGTGAGAAAGTCGATAATTGTAAATTTTGTAGCCTTGAATTCTTCTATAATTTTCTCATTCGCACGTATCTGTCAGCTGATTATTTTAGGAAAAAAACAACAATATTGAGAGTGGAAGCATGAAAAGTAAAATAAAATTATTTTTACACTTGTGAATTTCCAAACTGGTGATTGTGACATTCCAATTATTCAGAAGAATTCTAGTTTGAACACGGTTTGAAGTTTTTGTCAAGTCTACAGTTTGTGACTTAATTGAGGATCGAGTATTAGTTGGAAGGTATGATGGATAATCAGTTTAATTACATCTAAAAATCAGTTATTCACTACAATCAATCAATACGTATATTTAAGTCAAAGTCATCGACTGAACAGTCCGATCCGTGGGAGAACGAAGACGCGATGACCGTTTCCATGAAAGAAACGACGGAGGCAAAGATTGGCATCTATGGGGTTCTACTGGCTAGGGTAGGTGGAGTCATTTGGATGCACACTTGATATGACCGCACCGTGCACTTTTTTCTCAACCTTACGCAACTTACGGCTTCATGGGTAATGAAAGATGTGTGTATAATGCTGTGCCCATATAAAAGTATTATTTTGAGGAGCGAAATCTTGTAAACACCGAACAATTCAGTGTTCGTCCGCCCTCACTTACGTAAGGATCAGAAGAATGCATATGTGGTCTGTATAGTAGGTGCCAAATTTATAAATTTCTGTCTCTCACTGGAATCGAACCTGCGAGCAAAAGGGTGGTGGGAGACCGCTAACCACTGCGATATTAGAGGGCATAGGGGCATGTTTTGGAATTAAAGACTTGTGTGCGTACACCGCGGCAAGTGAGGTATACAGTACCCTCTCGCCTTTCCGTTGGCGACGACTTTACTGAGTTGCGTAGCTACTAACCTTTTTTGAAGACGTTTTGCATAACGAACCTGAAAATATTATAACAGCATACTCTCAAAGTTCAAGTAGAAGTGTGATATATTATGTGACAAAATTTTCCAGACACGCGACGCGTGGGCACGCGGTGCGGTCTCCGGGGGTACGGTACATGTGATCGCAGCCCTACTGGAGCACGGAATCGACGAGGGCTCCATTGACGCTGCTGATATTGAAGGTAATTTTCCGAGAGAGTGCCAATGTCTTTCTAATATTGATTTTCCGAGACATTTCCGGAACCAATCAGCGTCTGGCAAGTATATATGTATAGATGACAATTAAACTGCGAGAAGTTTGCGGCAATCTGCGTCTCTCTGACCTGCGCACGCTCTCGTCTACACGGGTACAAATGTACATTATGAGAAACAACTGTGCATCATGAAACATAGTTTCTACGTTTAGATGACGGGCAAATACAGAGCTCATTGGTAATGTTTTCGACTAGTATGAAATTGATTCATTTCAGACCATTTGGAACGAATTGAACTTAGTCGACCCTCCTACTACCTGAGCAACTTTGCCAATTGGCTGTATGTGAGTTTGTTATAGGGTTCGCTTGTTGTGCCAACAAAATACAAGTTCCATTTTGTACGGAAAATGATGTATTCGGATTTCTTTAGTTCATGAAAATGATTCTCGTACGAGTGATTGCGGATATATCGATTATATTTCGATTTCCAGAACATGTCCTGTAATTCTACGTGCATCAATCGATTCGCGGAGATGGGTCGCCATGAACTCTTCGGGAATGGACAGCCGAGCTACGTGATACCAAGGAATCTCGAAAAGTGAGTTGTGGTTTGTAATTTTTAGTCTGATCTTTAGCACAGCAGATACGGCAAACGCGGAGATCAAACTACAAATATAGCAGATTCCGAGGAAGCTCAAAAATGAGTTGGTGTCTCTAGTTGTGGTTTGTAGTTTGGTTTTGGGCATAAATGTTGTATTTCGAGTTTGTAGCTTGAGCTTTACGAATTGACAGATCGAATTTCGAACTCAACAGATCATCAACATGCATCGTTTGAGCATTTTTGTTCTGAGCGGCGCGCTATAGAAAATGAACGAGTATCTTTGAAAATTCTAGTATGTTGGGCAGATACAAAAGTGTTGTCTGGTTCGGTTGTGCTTGTAGCTAGGCTTAGTGTTGAAGCTTGATTTCATTAAGTGCAAATCATACCACAACTCGACTCTTAAAGGTGGTGGGTTCTGCATACGACAATGCTATCCGTGTACTGGGTCCTAACCGTGCGAGCCGTTTTTAATCCGGTCAGTTTTTTAGTTTGGGACTTTAATTTCTCATTTTCGAATGATTCTCATTTTCGAATGATGATAGTTTTTCTAGCATAATATAACTCAATATTTTGTGTTTTCTCGGAAATTTTGACCGAGAAACCATCACATCCATTGATTGCAATCTAAAACCATTCAGATGTTGTTCAGAGAGTGGATTAGCAAATCATATCTCACGATTCTCTACTGCCAATCAAACTTACGAAACTTTAGCAATTAGAGTTCAAAGCAAGACGATTATGCGGTGCTTGTGAACTGCTTCGCTGAAAAACAAATCACCTTCGGAAGTTTTCATGTTCAAAGCAGGACTATTGTGTGAACCAATCCCGTGTCAACGGTGCTTTGAACTGCCATTGACAAATGTATTGCAGTTTAAAGGATTGAACCGTTGCAATTGGACCACTTATTTGTCCTCCTTCAAATGATCCAAAGTTGTAGTAAACATATCTTTTCAGGATCTACTGGCCTTCTGTGCTGCCCTCCACTGCTGTGTTTGGGTGTTTGCGCTCATCACTTTGATCGAATCGATATACATTTGTTATTATGAACAAAAAAGGTGCAAATCTGGCAGCTCGGCAGAAAATCGCGCACCACAGGTATAGTCTATTTCTTTTCTGCGTGGACGTAGGATTATAACACTTCCAGTACTGTTCTGTACGTAAGAGTCCACGTATGGACCGCAGCATTCCTAAGTAGGACTTGGCAGCGCACCAAGAAATGTTCAGGCAGTCTTCAATGAGTTATATAGTTTTAGTTTCACGCAATATTTCTCAAATGTCTAGAGGAGGTTCATAGCCCCATTTACAGCACCTAATCGAAGACACTGTTGAAAAACTGGGAAATACAGGAATCTTTCTCTGTTTTGCTGTCTTTCTAGTGGAAATTGAACCCTCTGTACTCATTCTGAATATCTGCTGTGTTTGCTGGTACAACTACAAACTAATCTGCAACATCACCTATTTCAGGCCCTCTACAGCATGTCGGGCGAAGAATTCGTTCAAGCGATGACCACAAATGAAACTCGTAGATGCAGGCGGAAGAGCAAGGTAATTGAACATTTTCATTTTTTTTCATTTAAAAAGTACAAAAACATGTTTGTGGTATTGATTTCATGATGTTAAATTGATATAACAACCAGTACAATTAGAGAGGTATTAATTGTTGTAGGAAACGCTAGGCGGAGCAGCTAGCGGTACATATAGGTCTGTCTGGTTGCTTTCCCGTTTGATCTCTGTGCATTCAAGTCGTATCCATGCATATGTGATGAATAAAATGAATAAAATGAGTTCAAATCTGAAACCGTATATGCTGCCTATTTTCATATATTTAATGTTTGCCAGTTCGGTAGAGAGTATGTGGGGATTCAAAGAAGGATGATTATGTGGAACAATCTCAACGGTTCAGGCCTTCAACCAGCAATACATTTTTGAATTTCTGTTTAAAGGACCGATGACACGGGATTGGTTCACATAATCGTCCTGCTTGAAATTTTGGAAAGTGTGAATCGCACTACAGATCAGTGCATCTTATGCTGTGAGGCAACTTGAATTTGTGGGATCAAACTACGTTTTTAGGAGTACATTCCCGCTATCCTTAGCTCTATTTTGATGTTCGTCGCTATGTTCATTTCCGTCTACATGCTCAACAAGGGAGAATGCATTCAAAACTCGTATTGTGAGTTTTTTGATAGCATTGATGGTTGAATTTATCTTCCTTAGATTCGTACTTCTATTCAGTACTTTTTGAATCGGGTAGAACGAGTCAGAAAAACTTTAACATGCAGTCTGGCACGTGGAAAAGTTTGTAGGTTTGTTGAATTTCATCTTTTTAAATTTCGCAATTCTATTTTATAATCTCGCAGAACGGGCCAGAAAACTTCAGCAAAAAGTTCGGCACGTGAAAGGTGTGCAATGAAATCAAATATTATATCACAGACATTTTGTAACAAAATGTTTTCCAGCACCTTGCGTAACCTTGCGGTTTGTACATCTGGGTTGCATTACGCTGTGTGTGATGTATCGGCTGTTGAGGGCCACTCCGGTGGCCATAGTATTGCTGTACGAACACTGTCTACACAGAAAGGTGACTAAATAAACGATATTAGGTGAAACAATTGGGTTAACCAGAACAAAGTTGAAACACAAATGATTAAATAAACTAAACGTGATAAATACTATCTATGAAGTTGATTATTGACCAAGTTGAAAGTGAGTGTGGGGTTGGTCGGGGATGGAGCAGTTGGATATAGTTCATTTCATTCCCACTGAGACTCGTTGGCATGGTGCCAAGACTTTTGGATGGCTATTTTTCAGAGCAAACATAAGTATTTCTAAATTTTTTCAATTCACGTGTTGTTATGAAAGTGGACAAACGCTAACAGAAATTTGAAGTTTTTCGAAAAACTTCGAAGGGGTGAAAAATAGCCTGGAATTTTCATTGGAACGCTGCCAAGTCTCAGTAGGAATGACCGGTACTATACTAAACAGTTGGCTCTAACGCGCGGTGGGTGTGGTTTTATTTCACAGCGCTCTATCAATTTTGTAAATGTTGGCGTGTATCAAACTACACCGAAGAATAGCCCCTCCCCCTATATTCTTCCATCGAACACACTTCTCAAAAGTGCATAAATTGCTTTTGAACCCGTCTCTCCGAAAATGCGTGAAAACGGTCAGAGACTTGGTTTTTTCATGAAGTTGAGAACAAAAGAAAATTCAAGAAATTTAATAGTTTCTGCAGAACCGATAATTTCGAAATACATAATTTTAGTTCTCCCGCGACCGCATCCGTCTGGCAGTCTTCCACTACCTGCACCACCTGATGAAAGTCACCAAGGTCTCCGAGGAGAACTACAGCAAAGAGGCGTACAAAGTGGTCAAGAAGGAAATCAAACGAATCACCAATGTCAGTTTGATTCAGTTTTTGTGATTGACTGCCAAAAACATTCTGGTTGGTACTTAGTTTGTGTTGCTGCCATGTGAACATGACAGTTGCATGAAATGATGAAATCGTTACTTAATGAACTTTTTTTTGTTTGGACAACAATACCTACCAACCCCACTTCCCACACTCCTTTCGAAAAGATGGCTTTCACTTCGCCTATCCACAGCTTAGAAGATGACTCAATTCTACCAAGAGGTGGAGGGGGGCTCAAGTATGGTGCTCACATTTCCCAACTGGACTCGTTGGCAGCGTGCCAAAAACGTTGGAAGGCTGTTATTCAGAGAAAACATATATTTTACATACGGTTCCTTGAGTAAGAAAAACCCTTCACAGAAATTTCTATTGTTTTCAAGTATTTCAACATGTTCAAAACCCGCCCTGGAATTTCATTGGCGAGCTGCCCAAGTCCAGGCGGCGTAGCGAACCGTTCAACCTCATGAGAAGCTCATATGAGTTTCTCATGAGATACCTCATGAACTACTCGTGAACTCTCAATGTTGTAGCATAGCAATCAATAGAATCTCATGAGAAGCTCGTGCCAATAGCTCATGAGGCTATCTCGTGAACTTTTGTTGGGATTTCTACGCCGCCAGTTGGGTAATGTGAGAACTATATAATCTCTACCATCTTCAGTTGGTCGACGGTCTGATGCGTCTCGACTTCAAGGAGCACGTGGAGGAAATCGACGTGGTTCCCGTGATCAAAACCAGACAGGGCCTCCGGATGATGTCATATCTCATTGAACAGAAACTGGAGGAGTTGAGAACGTGGGTTCTTATTGATTTTTTGATTTTCGTTTGATTTTCTCAGTTTGAAATTCAAACTTGAATCGATATTTGCAAATTCTACTGGTGATTTGTAATTGTTCCATTGCAGTTTGGCTCGCGAATTTGAGAGCTTTTTGACAACTTCTCAACTTCTCATGGTTGCTTTCAAAATCACTATTGTTGAAGCACACACGTTTTCTACTTGTAGTTTGCTTGATGTTGTATTTTGCTCGACATACATTTTTTTTCTGAATTTGACTGTAAGGCACTACAAATCATTGAAAAGGAACGTAGATAAATGTACATGCATTTCAGCTGGATAGTGTAAAACTACAGGCTTTCTTGTGGTTTTCATTTACCCACCTATTGATTTATCGATTACTGACCAGATAAAGCTCTGAATTTTCAATGAAACTACCAAATATTGGCTTTTGTTTTCAGTGAGGGTTTCCTGCCAGTCGAGGCAGAAGAAGGCTGGAACGACGCTTGTGACAGTCTGAGAGAACAAGCAGAATCCATACTGACAGTTCCACAAATCGACTTCGAGTTGGTTTTTATCACTTCTCTCTCTCTCTTTCTCTCTCTCTCTTTCTCTCTCTCTCTCTCTTTCCCTCCCTCCCTTCCTCTATCGCTCCTTTTCTACAATCTCTATATCTCTTTCTCTTGCTTTCACACTCTCAAGTATATCTTTTCGCAAACTCCTCAGCTTGTTCTCTTTTACAGAAGAAATCAACGAATTCACTTTCTTTTTAATGGAAAACTTACTTCAGACCCCTACTGCGGAAAGCTCGCTGGCTCCAGAAGTTGAAGTCTTCCAGTCGCGATGCCGTCGTCAAGCTCGTGGCCAAGAGCATGAGAAGCAAACCGGTGAGTGCTTGAGATCACGTCTGAGTTGTAGTTTGATCTGCGTTATAATCATAACTCTCATCCCAACTACGAGAACTTTTCGAGCAAACTACAAACACATCAGACCGGTAAACGTGGTTGTAGTCATTCAATATGACAAGTATTTTATGCATTTTTAAAAAATGTGTGCTGTAACATACTGTTTTCTGATGAATAATGTGTAACTGACGCTCAATCGAAAAGAAAACGGTTAAAACGTCAATCCACGTTTTGTACCAAGTTTTAGTGTCTGAAACCTTGCTCTATGTTCAGATTGTGCCATATCAACCTAAAAACGACGTGCAGACGGGCGGCACCAAGATGTGGTTTATCAAGAAGGGGATTTGCAAGTCAGTTCACTTCTATATATCTTAGTTCGACGAATGAAATCGCGAATATACATTTGATTTCATTTGAATCTTTTATTCTATTTAGTCAATAATTTTTGCGTTCAGAAAAACTATGTTTTCATCACCGCTGGCTGCAAAAATTATTCAAACTTCATTCTGGTTTTGAAACTAGTTTTATTCCAACCACTGTACGAACTTGGATATTTTTACGAAACTTAAACCACCATTGCTACAACACAGAGCCACACCATTCGAGCTAACTTGAATTGTGGAAGAATCTGAAATTGAAGAGAAAATCAATATTTCACCTCCGAGTTGACATCAGAATAGGAATAGAACAAAATTAATCAGAACTCTAGAATCTTCCAACACAGAGCCAATAAAAACATCTATATTTTCTCTCAAAAATGGCTAATGTACTTTAGGGTCGTGGAATGGCTCCCGAACAACAAGATTCATCCGCTATTCGAGATGACTTTTTTCATTTGAGCTAACTTGAACTATTGAAGACTTTGAATTTAGAAAAGAAATTACAAAAAATCAATCATTCTCTTCAAAAAATCAATAATTTGAAATTAAAAAATCATTCAGAGTGGTGGAATGGCTCCCGAACAACAAGATCCATCCACATGAGTTCTATCTGGGTCAGGGAGACCTCATTGGAGAGAGAAATCTGCTGCTCATCGGCAGCAAAATCGCGCAAATGCCGCTCATGTTCCCTCATCGAAGGTGAGGTGCAGCAGGTTTCTCAAAACAGCGATAGATTTAATTTTCTCTTACCTTTCGTTCGGATAATTTTTCGTTCTCTATCTGTCTCACAGTCATTGAGCATTTGAGCATGACTCGAACAGGAAATTGATTTCGAGTATCACTTTTGAATCGAACCTCAAAAATTCGGAACACGAAACATTAAAAACGAGACTTTTCCTTCTTGAAAAATTTGAAATGGATACATACCCTTCAACTTCAGGTACGAAACAAAGACCGTCTGCGAGATGATCGAAATCGATGACGTCACGATGGCTGCTATTCTGAAAACGGACAAGGAAATCTATCGGGAAGTCAGCATCATGGTACAATCGGACAGACTGATAGTCGAACTGCGCCATCTTTATCCGTGAGTTCACTTTGTTCATCTTTTTCTTCACGTTGTTTTGAAGTGGTGTTGGTTGTGTTGTTTGTTGATCACGTGTTTCCTTTCCTCACGTGTTGATTGGGTGTGGATTGAATTTCGTGCAAACCTTCGCAAATGACAACTGCGTTTCTTATTCGCTATTTCTGTGTTTTGCTGGTTTCTATGTTGAGTATGTTTTCATATCAATTTTTACTGCCGAACTGTTCACCTCAAAGTGTTTCTACATCTCAGAAACAGTACCTATACGGTTACTCAAACCATAGGCTGTTAATTACAAATTCGCGTTTGGTCGAAACTGTATTGCAACAAATCTAGAGATATAGTGTGCCCCAAAGAGACGTCAGACGACGAGAGGGAACATCTACTAATATAAAACCGTTGCTTGGTGTGTGTGTGTGTATGAGGCAAATTGTCCTTTTGGTCTGGAAGTCGGAAAATGATGCACTTTGTAGTTGAAGAAGAAAGAAGACGTGGAGATACGTGTAATTTCCTGCTTTCCATTTTCAAACCCTTCGGAATTGGCTGTTGCTAGGATTTGAGTTTGACAATAGAAACTCCCGCGCTCTTTGTAAATAAGAACATCCGCGCTCTATGTAAAGAATAACTTCCGCGCTTTATGTTAAGGAGAACTCCCGCGCTCTAATTTAAGGAGAACTCCCGCGCTCTATTTTAAGGGAAACTCCCGCGCTCTATGTTGAGGAGAACTAACGCGCTCTATGTTAAGAAGAACTATCGCGCTCTATGTTACGGAGAGCTCCCACCTCTTTGTTAAGGAGAACTCGCGCGCTCTATGTTAAAGAGAACTACCGCGCTCTATGTTAAGGAGAACTTCCTCGCTCTATTTTAAGAAGAACTCCCGCGCTCTAATTTAAGGAGAACTCCCGCGCTCTATTTTAAGGGAAACTCCCGCGCTCTATGTTGAGGAGAACTAACGCGCTCTATGTTAAGAAGAACTATCGCGCTCTATGTTACGGAGAGCTCCCACCTCTTTGTTAAGGAGAACTTCCTCGCTCTATTTTAAAAAGAACTCCCGCGCTCTATGTTGAGGAGAACTAACGCGCTCTATGTTAAGGAGAAGTCCGGCGCTCTATTTTAAGGAGAACTCCCGCGCTATAGGTTAAGGAGAACTCCCGCGCTCTATGTTAAGAAGAACTAACGCGCTCTATGTTAAGAAGAACTAACGCGCTCTATGTTAAGAAGAACTAACGCGCTCTATGTTACGGAGAGCTCCCACCTCTTTATTAAGGAGAACTAACGCGCTCTATGTTAAGGAGAACTAACGCGCTCTATGTTAAGAAGAACTAACGCACTCTATGAACTTCCGCGCTCTGAGTTAAGGGGAGCTCCCGCGCTCAGTGTTAAGGTAAACACTCGCGCTCTATGTTGAGCGAAACTCCCGCGCTCTAAGTTAAGGACAACTTCTGCGCTCTATGTCAAGCAGAACTCCCGCGCTCTATGTCAAGCAGAACTCCCGCGCTCTATGTCAAGCAGAACTCCCGCGCTCTATGTCAAGAAGAACTCCCGCGCTCTAAGTTAAGGACAACTTCCGCGCTCTATGTTAAGGAGAACTGCCGCGCTCTATGTCAAGCAGAACTCCCGCGCTCTATGTCAAGCAGAACTCCCGCGCTCTATGTCAAGCAGCACTCTCGCGCTCTATGTTGAGGAGAACTCCCGCGCTCTATGTTCAGGAGAACTCCCGCGCTCTATGTTAAGGAGAACTCCCGCGCTCTATGTTAAGGAGAACTCCCGCGCTCTATGTCAAGCAGAACTCCCGCGCTCTATGTCAAGCAGAACTCCCGCGCTCTATGTCAAGCAGAACTCCCGCGCTCTATGTCAAGAAGAACTCCCGCGCTCTATGTCAAGGAGAACTCCCGCGCTCTATGTTAAGGAGAACTGCCGCGCTCTATGTTAAGGAGAACTAACGCGCTCTATGTTAAGAAGAACTAACGCACTCTATGAACTTCCGCGCTCTGAGTTAAGGGGAGCTCCCGCGCTCAGTGTTAAGGTAAACACTCGCGCTCTATGTTGAGCGAAACTCCCGCGCTCTAAGTTAAGGACAACTTCTGCGCTCTATGTCAAGCAGAACTCCCGCGCTCTATGTCAAGCAGAACTCCCGCGCTCTATGTCAAGCAGAACTCCCGCGCTCTATGTCAAGAAGAACTCCCGCGCTCTATGTCAAGGAGAACTTCCGCGCTCTATGTTAAGGAGAACTGCCGCGCTCTATGTTAAGGAGAACTCCCGCGCTCTATGTCAAGCAGAACTCCCGCGCTCTATGTCAAGCAGAACTCCCGCGCTCTATGTTGAGGAGAACTCCCGCGCTCTATGTTCAGAAGAACTCCCGCGCTCTATGTTAAGGAGAACTCCCGCGCTCTATGTTAAGGAGAACTCCCGCGCTCTATGTCAAGCAGAACTCCCGCGCTCTATGTCAAGCAGAACTCCCGCGCTCTATGTCAAGCAGAACTCCCGCGCTCTATGTCAAGAAGAACTCCCGCGCTCTATGTCAAGGAGAACTCCCGCGCTCTATGTTAAGGAGAACTGCCGCGCTCTATGTTAAGGAGAACTCCCGCGCTCTATGTCAAGCAGAACTCCCGCGCTCTATGTCAAGCAGAACTCCCGCGCTCTATGTTCAGGAGAACTCCCGCGCTCTATGTTAAGGAGAACTCCCGCGCTCTATGTTAAGGAGAACTCCCGCGCTCTATGTTAAGGAGAACTCCCGCGCTCTATGTCAAGGAGAACTTCCGCGCTCTATGTTAAGGAGAACTGCCGCGCTCTATGTTAAGGAGAACTCCCGCGCTCTATGTCAAGCAGAACTCCCGCGCTCTATGTCAAGCAGAACTCCCGCGCTCTATGTTGAGGAGAACTCCCGCGCTCTATGTTCAGAAGAACTCCCGCGCTCTATGTTAAGGAGAACTCCCGCGCTCTATGTTAAGGAGAACTCCCGCGCTCTATGTCAAGCAGAACTCCCGCGCTCTATGTCAAGCAGAACTCCCGCGCTCTATGTCAAGCAGAACTCCCGCGCTCTATGTCAAGAAGAACTCCCGCGCTCTATGTCAAGGAGAACTCCCGCGCTCTATGTTAAGGAGAACTGCCGCGCTCTATGTTAAGGAGAACTCCCGCGCTCTATGTCAAGCAGAACTCCCGCGCTCTATGTCAAGCAGAACTCCCGCGCTCTATGTTCAGGAGAACTCCCGCGCTCTATGTTAAGGAGAACTCCCGCGCTCTATGTTAAGGAGAACTCCCGCGCTCTATGTTAAGGAGAACTCCCGCGCTCTATGTTTCTCGACGCAACCACCGACCTAGACTCATCAAGGGAGGGACCCGGGCGTAGCCCGGGGTACCTTCCTTGTCAATATATATGACAGCCACGCTGTATAAACAGTAATTTACTGTTTTGCAACGACGCTTGTTCTGAGTATGTCTTTCCGAGGCAGGCTTCACTGTGTATAATGAAGTTTGGCTGTGTTGTAGTTTAATCTCGTGAGTTTTCGTAAGAATCGCAAACTGTGGCGTGTTCAAAAATTGAACTATACCTGTTTTTCAGGAACAAAGAAATAACTCAGGAGAGTTTCTGGGGCGGTTTCAACAGCAAAAACGGGACCCTCATCGAGAAGTTCCAACGATTCGATATTCCCGAGGGACGAATCGCCATTCTGGGGTCAGTTTGTGGTTTTTAGTTTGTATGCAGCCACTGTCCTTTTCTGTTCCACTTCTTCTGAGACTCCTACAGTATGATAAAAACGTTTTTCTTTCGGTTTTCATTGAGTAAATGTCATAGCGCCAGAAAACAAACTTACGGTCTGTTGTAGGAGTCATGTGAACGTAACGAGAACTACCTAAGTTTAGGGTTACAAATAATAGTCACTCTATTCCAAACCGCAGTGGTTGTAGTTGGATTCATGGGCGCTTCACGGAGTTTCGAAAGCGTACTGTTTTGACATCAGACTACAACCTAAACGACCCTATGGTGTTCTAATTCTAGCTGCTGGACGAACATAACCAACATTTCGGCCGCGAACCAAGTTCGGCAGAACCGAACCAGCATCCATATTCACGGACCGGCTACCATTTGGGTGGAACCGGCGGATGTCAGAGCAAAAGTTGGTTCTCTGTTGTAAAAACATTTTGTTCAATTGTATATTTCTATGTACCAAACATGTGGCCCGGAATCTACGGGTGGAAAATGAAACGAGACCGATCAATTAACATTTCCACCCACATTATTCAGGCATTTCTTGACTGTTATGGGGCTCGATTTTTTCGAAGCAGGCCTTCGCGGTGTATTTTGTCCTAACCCGCTGTGATTGTAGTTTGATCATCTTGCTTTTTGAGCGATATTCGTGTATTATTGTATGTATCAAGTTCAAAGAACAACAATGCCATCACTCCCTATTGCTACCAACCACGCGAAAATATCCCGTGTTTTACACGTTTTTGCGTGACCATGCACGCGACCTGGTTGATCTTGATCCTAACCAATAGTTCCAATTAAAACAATATAGCTAAAGTTTTTTCCAGATCGGTATGATGTACATGGAGAAACTGACCAACATGTCCCCTGCGGCAACGGCAATTGGCGAGGACAAAAGCGCTATTTCACTAGTGCACGACGCGTCGAATCACGTTAGTTTTTCGAGAATCTCTCTTTTCTCTCCCCCCCCCCCCTCCCTCCCTTTCTTTCTCTCTCTCTCTCTCTCTGTCTTTTGTTTTCTTCCTCTCTCTGTTCTCTTCCGCTCCCTCTGTCGTAGTTCTCCTTTTTCTTCCTGTCTTTCTTTCTTCATTTCATTTCTCTTTATTTTGTCCTGTTTTTCTAATTTTTACTCTCCTGGTAGGCTAAAGCACAGTTGTGTGACGACTACAACTTGTTGGGGTCTAAAGTATAAATCTTGCATTCCAGGTCCAAGAAGAGGGTTCTGCGTCCACCACTCAGGGCTTACCTCCCACGCCTCTCTCGAAAAATGCCGAAATATCGGGGTTGGATTTGGACACAACTGCTCTAACCACTCGGTTATCTACCGCCAAAGATGTGTCAACAACAATGCATTTGCATTAGTAACATACAGATTTACACTTCTCTCTCTGTCTCTGCTTCTCTCTGTGTCTGCTTATCTCTCTCTCCATCTCTCTGCTCTTTCTATCTCTCTGTCTCTGTCTTTCTCTCTTTCTTTCTCTCTGTCTGCGTCTACCATTTTACGTGATCACTAAATCTTCTCTGATTGTTTGTGTATTTTATAGCCGGTTTAGTAATATAAAGTGTTTACCGGTAGTCTAATTCACATCTACGTGTTGTTCTCAAATGTGTCTGCGTCTCGGTTTTCGCATGATCTCTAAATCTTCTCTGACTGTTTGTATATTTTATAGCTGGCTTCAATTTCAATAAATGTTAAGCAGAAAGATATTGCTTTGATTAGTGATAATTCACAACTCCTTTTTGCTAAAAGTATACTTCTGCTTCCATGGTCTACATCAAATCTGAAAATCTACTCTGACCGTGTGTGTTCGTGCAAACATCTCCAAAGGTCTCTGTGTTTGTAAACTTTTTTTAATCGCTCACGTTCAAGGAATCGCTATAAAGTATTTCACAAATATACGAAATAACACAGAGTAACTTGTTTATTATCGAATAGTGTTATGTACATAGTTAATTAACCGTCATCAAAAAGGTAAAACTTGAGCATTTGTACACGTCCGTCTTGCTTCTATTCCTCTATGAGGGAGCTGAACTTGTCCAGGGGGTCTGTCTCGGTATCTTTGGCTTGCACATCGTCCTTCATGAGACCGGTGGGACCGTGGATTACGGCTACAACTGGGCTGCCTGCAAATGAAAAGTTTAATTTAAAATAGTTTTAAGGATCTCAGTGTTGTTTACTATCAATTTTCATTGTTCATTGGTCCAGCTTCACGCTATATATACCCCTAATAGGCCGGTTGGACCTAGGAATGCGGCTACGACTTAACTGCCTAGAAATCAATAAGTACATTAAAAAACACGACATTAAAATAAAACTTTAATTTGGAGTTGAAATTCGCACTACACACCGATTTCACCGATTTATCAATCATGTCTGGAACGCATAGAAAGAGTTAGAAACACAGTAAAACCAAACAAAATGATAGTGTGTTTTTCTAGTGACTCAGCCGGTACTTATTCACCCAAGTATTATCCACTGGAAAAACTTACAAAAATCGATATCTTTCCACCAAACTACAAACCTAGAATACTTCCGTGAAACGTCTGTGGCGACTCGTCGACGGGCATTGGGTAGCTGGAGGAGAGGACCAGCGAGAGAGCGAGCAGCAGCAGAGACAACAGAGAAGACAGAGAGAACGCCATGAATGATGCTGAAAAGAAGACAAATAAGTCTTTGTCCGGCCTAATTCAAGTATATGTTAAAGTCCCTCCTCAAGAAACAGCCGTTGAAAAATGCTAAAGGATACTGTACGAGTCTCGGTAGGAATGGTGGCGACTATACCAGCTCCTGCGGCTCGTCGAACCGATACCGCTGGCAGCGGGGATCGCACGTGGGCTCAACCATACAATTCAATAAAAACATGTAGATTAAATTAAATGGAGCTAATGATGATGAGTTCAAGAGCTAAAAGTATCTGGTGTTTATAAAAAGAGCGTGGTAGCGAACAATGAAAGAAACTGTCACTGAGTGTCAGAAATGAACGAGACCATGAAGAACGGAGGTTGAGAAAGCATGAAGATTCAATGGTTGAAATTGTTCTTGTATTGCAATGCGAAATTTGTAGGCAATGCTATAAGTACAGAAATTCTTGTCGTTTTCTTAAAAACGAACTGGGAAACGGAGAGCAGGTACCTTTCAGAAGTTTGTTGGATGATTGGGGATTTAGATTACGGTAATAGTTATTATTATGAAACGCGAGGCGAGATGTTATAGCAAGCGGTGATCAAACTTCCATACCATTATAGTCTTTTTCCTTCCCACTGAGACCCCTACAGTAAGATTACCGAACTTCAAGCCTGTTACAGTGACGTAAATATTATCGAAATTGTTTACAGTTTCTGCATTCGAAACTGATCACATATAGGAAAAATTGTTCGAGCTTTTCTTTGATAAAGTTGAAGTTTTCATTAAAAACAACGATTGGAAAACTCGAAAGTGTACTGTAGGAGTCTCAGTGGGAAATATGACGACTATACCATACAATGATGCCATTTTGAACGACTTTTCAGGAGTCAACAGGTACGCAGTGTAGAATGGCTTTTCTGGGGCTGCGAGTACTCAAGATTTATATTTATGACAAAAGTGATATAGAATGTGGGACTATACTTCTGCGATCGCGAAAAGAAATAGGTAGATCAAAATAGAGAGGTTTAGATAAAAATTAGGCTATACACTATAAATAACACAATAGTAGCGTGTTCGAGAGGTGTAGGTCAAAAGTGAGATATGTGATTACGGTATTTCAGCGGTCGCAGTGTAGGAAAGCGGTGTAGAATGGCAATAAAGGGGCGGAGCTTCTGGGGCGCACCGGGGTTGGCGCCAGAAGGACGCGCGGACAGGCAGAGATGTCACATTGAACATGGGAAAAGAGATGGGGCAAGATGGATGAGCGAGAATCACTTCTCTTTTTCTCTTTCTCTCTCTCTCTTTCTCTTTCTCTCTCTTTCTCTTCTCTGGCTCTCTTTTCAGTATCTCTCTCTCACCTCTTCTCTATCTCTATATCTTATGATCTCTCGCTCTTCCCTCTCTATCTAGATGCTTATTCATGAGTTCATGCTTACAAAACAAAAAACACAACTTATAAAAAACTACGAGCCCTCAGAGGCAGAGCGGCAAAACTATCCATCTTTCCCCCTCCCCCTCTCTCACCCCTTGTCTTGTCCCTCTCTTACTCTCCCCACTTTCCTTCTTTCTATTTTCCAGCTCTCCTTCTACCCATTCTCTCCTTCTCTCACATCTCTCTTTTCTTCTCTCGATCCACCTTTCCCTCTCTACCTTTAGTCTCACAATTTCTCTCACTCTCTTTCTCTCTTTCTCTGCATCTCTCTGTATTCCCCAGGAGAAGAGACCATCTCGCCTCTCTGTCTCTCATCCTTTCCTTTTTCACCCTCTCACTCTCTTCGAGTCTTCCACTTCTCCCACCTTCGTCTCTCTCTCTTTCTGCTCTTTCTTTCTCTCTCTACTCTTCTCCCCCGCCCTCTTTCTCCTCTCTCTTTTTTTATTTCTTAAAGGAAGAGACCCGCTCTCCCTCTCTCTCTCTCTCTCTCTCTCTCTCTCTCTCTCTCTCTCTCTCTCTCTCTCTCTCTCTCTCTTCTCTCTCTCTCTCAGCCAGAGAGAGAGAGAGTCTCGTAGAGAGACAGAAAGTCTCTCTCTCTCTCCCTTCCATTGTTTTGTCCCCTTCCCGTCCCGTGACCATCCATCAATCGTGTGTGTCAGCTAACAGATGGGGACATGTTGTGATTGAACGATCTCCTTTTGGCGCCACCAGCTGAACAAAATGACACAAATCGAGAAAACTGTCGAGAATGAAACCGACACAAACGGTTTGGGGGATAATTATATAGTTGTAGTTTGATCGCAAAACACCTAACTACAAACACGACGGAGCAGAGCAACATTATTCACCTTTCGTTCGTCCCTCTCTCTCTCTCTCTCTCTCTCTCTCTCTCTCTCTCTCTCTCTCTCTCTCTCTCTTCTCCATCTCTTCTTATCTTCTTTTCTCTTCTCTTCAGAGAGGGAGAGAGGGTCAGTTCGGGTTGAGACTAGCAAATTCTATACACAGCTAAAAAAGTTACGAAAAAGCTCGAGAATGTAACCAACACCATTGGGTATGAACCGTTTATAGCTGTCGTTTCGCGGTTCATCCTCAGCCCAGAACCGCTGTGTTTGCAGCCTGATCCGGTTGATTTCCGATCGTCGATCATGAATGATGGTGTATTATTATTATTTATTCCTGCATATATAAAACATAGAACAAGAAGTTTTACAAGATGTTAGGAATAAACTGAGTCCCCAAAGGGATGAGAGCATAACTCTCTCATCTTCAGATTGAGGGGAGCTTTTTAGAAAAAACAGTTGATTTCTCGCATCATCTATGGTGTATCAAGTTCAGGCCACAGAACAGCTATATTTTTTGCTCAGGGAAGAGCGGGTGAATACTGCACAGAGCCGCTGTGTTTCTAGTTCGGTCGCATCGTCTTTCATTCGTGATTCT
Organism: Litoditis marina; assembly: GCA_964036275.1. Taxonomy (NCBI): domain Eukaryota; kingdom Metazoa; phylum Nematoda; class Chromadorea; order Rhabditida; family Rhabditidae; genus Litoditis; species Litoditis marina. Next base: position 30,043,971 of record OZ038434.1, read on the forward strand.
AGACCCCTGTAACATGCATTCAGACTATAGTTCGCACATTTCCCAACGGGACTTGGGCAGCTTGCCAATGACATTTCAAGACAGTTTTTGAACATGTGGAAATAGTTCTTAACAATGGGAATTTATGTGAAGGGTTCGTTCCTTTCGGTATAACTCGTATTCAAGAAAAGTTTCTATAAAATATATGTTTTTTTTCAAATAACAGTCTTCCAAAGTTTTTGGCACGCTGCCAACGAGTCCAGTTGGGAAATGTGAGCACTATATAAGACGTAGCCAATTAAAAATATTTTGAAAACCGCTTATTTCAGAAACTTGCACACCAAGTGACGATCTCATACCCATCCACTTTTCTTACTCAGTAACACTCTATTTCTCAAAAACGCGCTCCAACTGCGATTTCTGTGAAAGAATTATCAGTCTGTCATCGTACAAACTGTCGGTTCAAGTGAACCAACAGTTTGTCAAGTGACAAACTGTCGGCGGGGGGTCCCATCCTAATTTAACCATTCAACTACAAAATAATGCTTCAAAATAGAATTTATATTTCAAAAGCACGTTAAACACATTATATCAGTAAAATGAATGATTCTAGAAAACTGTTCAACATTTTTCCTAATTCAGAGGTTGTTGAATTTCTATGATGTATGAATACTTTATTCCAGTGGAAAAGTGAGAGGTAACAAAAAAGAAAACAGCAAAATATGAAGTCACAACAAGAGGAAAACACAAAATGGAGAAACAGAACAGAATCGAAACTATATCTTCACATTAAACATAAACAAAACAATATATTATATTATGGACTAGGTGCCATCATATAATATTAACACTGGCTCGGCGCTCATCTCTCCACCAGGCCTGGAAATAGACATACGCTCGTAATCGGAACATACAGGGAACCAGAGGAGTTCAACTCAAGATTTGGTAGAAAGGGGGGGGGGGGCGATGACACGCAAACTCGTTCGGATATCCAAATAGTTTTGATAGTGCGTTTTGCAGTTGATTGATTTGGGGTGAGTTTGGCGTGAAAAATGTCTCATCATGAGTATGAAGACAAAAAAGCGCAAAGATTTTACTTACATCATAAGTCCAAAAAATATTGAATTCGGTAACTAAAGATTTCGATGCGGTGCTGCCAGAATCCCCGGAAATATCCTGAAAAGTAGTATAACCGTTTTATATCTGGAAAGGTCCATTGGGATCAGTCCAGTTTAAGATACGGTACAATAGTAGACAAGTCTACTTTTTCCAGACGAGCGTGGAAAGCAGATAGAGTTCCTGCTTCCACTACATGACTTGGAAGTAAATTCCAAATAGCTGGCATTCTGTTCGCAAACGAACCAAAAACTTGCCTTTTACTAGCAAAATTTCGCGAGATTTGAAATGAATGAGGTCTTTTTGACCTGCTTATCGTAAATAGCTGTAGTGAAGGATTTTTTTTCAAAACCATGAATGATTCGATAACAAAGGGAGAGATCAAATACCAAACGTCTATACGCAAGTGATTTAAGTTGAAAACTTACCAAACGACCCGCATAAGATAAAGTGAGAGGATTGATGTTTCAATTAATATTAATTTGGTGATTCCCATATAACAGACTAGTTTTTCGGCACTGATTTTCAATAGAATAATTATACACACTTCCTATTCATACTGAGTTCCTTTTCTATTGTTATATTAGTTTTACTCGTACAATTCCACAATAGTTTAGTTTCCAGTCAGACTTTCTCAAAAAACCTAGTACCGAGTAAATTACCATTATGTAAGAAATAGAAGTCATTCAAACTTTATTAAGTCAGTTCTTTTAGTTCTTAAACTAGCGCATTCAGTGGGTAGGGGACAGCGTAGCCAAATGGCCGTCATTTGGGGCGAGTAGCGGCGGCAAAATGAAAGGCGGGGCGGCAGACAGTTTCGAAAAGATTCGATTATCGATCGATGGCAGACGCGCGCGGTGCCCTGCCTCGCCCGCGCCTGCCTCCTTCTTACGTGCGCGTGCATTAATTAAAACAGTAATTTAGCACTTTTGAAATGAAAATAAGCGGATTTAAACTCAAATAGATAAAAACATTATTTAATCCAATGTATTTTAATGTGAAATTGTCTAACTTAGTGCAGGAACTTCAAAACTCTCTCAATTAGTGCAGTTTTGATGTGAAATAGTTTGAAAATATGTACATTAACTAGATAATAACTTCATTAGTCAACATAGCCCCTCTCTAACTGATTTGAATACAATTTTTAGTAACAGAGACCCACTTGCAATATTTTGGTAAACGTTAGAACCAACAGTCACACTTTATTCGTGTACAAAGTGCGCTTGCACGGAGGGGAACACGGGCTGGACACTTTGTCAAGATACAAAGTGCGAATCGGGTATAAAATGCTCGGGGAGCCCATACAGTGAAATGTTACTCAGTAGAGGCTTGATTCACTGGATTAGGAAAAATTATGGAACCATTTCCTCACTTCGTGTGCAAGTTTCTGAAATAAGCGGTTTTCAAAATATTTTTATTTGGCTGCGTCTTATATGATTCAGCTGTTGTTATTCACCATTCTTCCTCTCTTATGTCTTTTGTATTGGTGAAATCTATTAGTCTTTCTCGTAGTTTCATTAACGTTGCTCTCTATCTTCTATCCCAATCACTTTTTCCGAAATGTGATAAGCTCCTTTTTCATAGTTTTTTTTCTGTCGCTCACTTTCTTATCTCTCTTTTCACGAGTAGTTTAACATCACTATTGTTTGTGTAATTGGGTATCATTTCACTGACAGTATTTGTTCTTACACTGAACCGAACCACAGACAAACGTTTGGAAACTAAAGAAAAGACCAATTACAATCTTACTTGTGGAAAGTTAAGAGCCGATGTGAAAAGTCTCGTGTTCAATCGCAAAAATATCTTTCTAGAACTATAAAAGCGTGGTGAAGCACTTGAAGAACTTTATTGAGGTCCAAAAACAGTATATTTTCAAGAATCTTTTTCTCTACAGGTTTTTCCAAATCTTTGAATCAACTGGTTCAAAATGTCCTCCGAAACGAGTTCGATCAGTGTTGATGAGTTTCTCCATGTTTGGCTATGAGAAAGTTAGCGTTTCAAAGTCCGATTTCGTAATTCTCACAAACAAGTTTTGCCTCAACCTTTATTTCTCAATCAAGCAGCCGAGAGCGGGGTGGTGATGGTTCCGGCGGGAGTGGAGGCGTTGAAGGCGGCGGTAGCGTCGGCGGAATCGGAGACGACCACGGCGTATTGGATGACCAGCTTGTCCTCCTTGGGAGGTCCCGCCTGAAATTTTCGATAATACATTATAGGGCGTGAGAACATGAGTAGTTCTATTTGCATGCAAGTGAGTGACAGAAAAGTATACAAATCGCTGTATAGATTAGTTACATTGAAAATCCAATATATAGGTAAAAGTGTAGTTATTCTTCACGACTCTGAGAAACCATTGCAACCTAAATCACCGGACTCGCCGATTTTGCAACTTAAAATACCGGGGTCAGCGAGATGTCGCCTGTACTGTTTGCATTTCATAAGGAGATGCAGGCTAATTTGACACCAGTATTTAAGCCTGCATCTTCTCCGGTATTTTAAGCTGCCATCGTTTTTACATAAGCTCTTCTTTATTATGAAGAAATATTGATTTTCTTCGTTATCACCTTGCGAGTGATGGTCAACGCAGTGGCTGCCCCGGGCTCGGCGAATCCGAACACTGGCTTCACCAGGTAGTCGGTGTTGTTGGACGATTTTACCTGAAAGAATAATTTTGTAAAAAAAATGAATACAAAAAGTTTAAACAAAAAATTGTTGGACTATTTCACCTGACAAACCATTTACCAGAAAAAGCGAAAAGTTGTGTTCGATTCACCTAAAGGATCATGAGGTTCGGAGAATAATAATTACAAGAGGTTGGAACAAAAAGTCGTTGGACGATTTCACAGCCATGTTGTTCAAAAACCTACATAGAAAAAGTTCAAAGTTTCGCAGGTGTGCTTGGTGTTTTGAACAAAGGTTGGTGCACTATTGGAGAACATTCGTTCAAGGTCTGAGACAGAAAGTCTGTAGAAAATGACTGAATCATGGTTCTAAATTGTGCACCCCTTATTCACGAATTCTGACCCTGAAGCCACAGTGAAAAACGCAAAACATTTCCGGCAAAAAAAAAGAGGAGGCGAAAAGAGAGGTTCACCTTGAAAACGAGTCTCTCGGCGCCGGGGTTGGCGATTTGGTGAGTGGAGGTGCCGCCGGCGGCAGCGACGGTGCATGCGGGAGGATCAGCGGTGAGGGAGGCCATTTGGTTAGAGATGTTCGAAGAATTATAGAAAACTCGCTCTTCGAACCGCTTTTATACTGGTTTCTCGAGTGAATAACAGGATTGTATCCGGTAAATTAAGTTTAAACTGGCTAAAACCTGTGGGTTTTCCGAGAAAAACCGAGTGAATTCCAATATTGAAGTGAAACGTGGTGAACTCCGGTAGTTTTCGAGCTAAAACAAGGTAACTCGCTAAACTGAATGGTTTTACATGGAGGTAAAGGTTGGACTTGACTAGGAATTGAGGGTACCCTGAAAATTTAAGAAAATCCAGTGTACAAGATGGTTTAATCGTGTTACCCGTGGAAAATTTGAAGGAACGGTGGTTGGAGTTGTGTTAGGTTAAATAAATGTTTTGTGGTCAACTTGTGAAAGAAGTTCATTAGTTTGACAGAGATGTCCATCACTGCACTCTTGTTTCAGTGGTTTGGGAACATGTTTCCGTTTCCGATAAAGTCGTTTGGTAGGACAACAACCTAATCTAATGGAGAATTGACTTTCTGAGACTCCTTCTAAATTTGCTCTTTAGTTTTTTATTGATTGTTTCGATTCTCTTCCCGGATGTTTCAAGCGTGAACGAATCGAGTAAAACTTTTCAGACCATTCACTTGACACACAGTATACAGATAATCATTTGCAAATGGCACGACAAACAATTACAAGCTACGAGATATTGAAAACATTAATGATGAACGTTGAAAACAATGAGAGATATTCTGGAGATCAAAAAGTACTTGTACAACTTACTAACTAACGCTAATACACATGATGTATAACTGTGTCCTCTTAAAGTCTTCAATTTTAACAGAACTATGCGAAATGAGCAGAAACCTACAAAGAATACGAGAATGTTCTGAAAAAAAGAAAGATCTGGAGAATGTCAGAACCCAGCTCTTAACGTGGTTCACTCGTATATTAGACCCTGAATGTCAACAAAACTTTGTACTTTGAGAAATGTAACGAGCGACATATGAGAAAGCCTTAAAACAACTGAAACTATAAAATACAAATGTCCGGAAAGATCAAAATCTAGTCCAAAACGACCGGAATATGCTGACAATTCATACCATCGAATGACGTCTATGGCGTTTCGACTGCGGTTCGCAAGTGCTTGTCTAAAAATACAGCGCTTTAACTGTGAAACACCTTGAACAATTTCCTCTTGTCTAGGACTGATACTCGAAAAAAGAATTTGCATTTGAAACTCCTCACCTTTTCATTCAAAGATTCTCACTTTATCGTTTGAAAAACATTCAAAAATTCACGTAATACGTGAAAAAAATCGATAAACGCGCACTTTCATTACACGTTAAATTCGACAAATCTCACCCTAGGTTCGGAGCGATCTCTGTCAGTGGGGAGATAGTTCGCACTGCGGTTCAGCCACTTATCGACGGCCTTGGTTTCATCTTCATTCGAACCAGACTGAAATGTTTTTTGTTTACTCTATTTCAGTTTGTTTTTCTTTGTTGTTTGTCTACTTGTTATTGGTTATTGGTTTATATATAGTCTGTCTTTATTTGTTATTTGTTTACCTTCGAACAATGCACCAATAAATAATCAGAGAAATAGGAAAGAGAGAAGAAGAAAAAATGTCATACAATTCAGTGCACAGTTTTCAAAATGAAAAACATTATGGTCCTGGAAAAAAGTGAATCGTGAAAAATTCATGAGTTCAATGGAACGTTATCTGTGGTTTTATTGTTGTGGTTCCAATCGCTAATTGCAGTCATGTTTGTGTACAGAGTGCAAACTACAAGTCAGCTTTAGACACAACCTACAGAATAACACTGAAATATTTCTGACCGAAAAAAACAAAACTTCACATAACCAAACGATAACATGTCTACAACATTTATCAGTCTTTTCTTTAGTGAGTTTCTACATGTTCATTGTTTACAAACCCAGAAAACTTGAATTTACCTGACTTCGGTCAACTGAATTTGTCAGAAAATATTCTAACATCTCGTCAGGGTACGTAGAACACGCCTCGTCATACGTCATTTTCTGGAAAACACCGGAAAATCAATACATATTCTCTACATGCACGTGCACGTTCATGAATGTTTTTTGAAAATTACTACGGAAAGATTTTAGATGTTCTTCCTGTATCTACTCCTTTAAAGTAAAGACGATCATGTGGACCAATCCCAAACCATCGGTCCTTTAAACTGCAATTGGAAACTGTATTGCAGTTGGAAGGACCGGAGCGGTGCAATCGGTCCACAGGATCGTCATTCTTCAATACAAACAATCAACAAACATTCACGTATGTAGATCCCGTTGTTTCTCAGTCCAACTTAGTAAACATGGCGTTTATCGTGATCAAACTACAATTATGATTCTGTAATTCCCTAAAATCATAGTCAATTGAAAACGTAACCCAAGATTTCAACTGACCAGTATCTCGTTCTTCATCGGACCCAAAGATCTTCTTCTATCTGATCGGGACGAAGAGGGGACCACTTGCAGATGAACGACCACCTCGGCGTATTTCAGCACCTGTAAGAATAAACTACTTATATTGTAGAAATTTGTACGTGATCTACCTCACTTTTCATCGCGGCATTGTAATTTGACTAGCAATAGTTTCGACATATGAAATGGTGAGGGGATAAAGTTAAATAAAAGGATGGTTTGAAGTACAAGGGTACATTTTCAGCTAAAAAGGAAAAAGGAGGGGCGTAAAATGTTTAAACTTCGTGGAAATTGAATATACGAGCCTTTTGAATATATAAATTGAGTATTTGATGATCAGCGCCTCGTAACGAAGCAAAGTGAGTGAATAAATATGTAAGTATGTGATATAAATATGTACGAGCTTGCTGAATTGTGTATTCACCTCTTTGTATTCTCTGACGCAATTTATCACCTTCACTTTTCTTTCCAGATCTCTCAACGCAGATTTCGATACTTCGACAATGGGACAATGGGTGTTAGGCCAGGTCACCTTAAAACTTGTATTTAGTTTGTTAATTCTCTGGTATTACTATACAAATACGGTTTTACACTAATAATAGATGAACGCTAACTACTCAAAATAACACAGTGGTGAATGAATAAGATACATCGCTACAGGAACGTCTTCTGTCATACAATGTTTCCTATACTTTTTTGTAAATGGGCTCGATGAATGTTCCTAGTCTCAAAAACAAATAAAAAAGACAAAGTTCTCCTTTCAAGTAGTTTTAGCCCATTCAGTAAACGCTCAGGACGTGAATTACAACGTCTCTTTCAAGATGACTATTGTCCCACAAACTATTTGGTTCCATCACCGTCGTCCAGCACTGTTAAATTGCGTGTAATACTATGTGCGCGTAACAGGGTAACCATACCCTTTTTCTTCTCAACTTTTCTCTCCATTGACCCAGTTGGAGTGCCACATACTATGTGGATGTCACGTGTTAAATCGAGAATAAATCTATTCAATTCTATTCTATTCTAAATACAGCTCCCAGGTTCGACTTCAACAAACGTAACTTTTTAAAAGCATAGAACAGACCGACAACTTAAACGTAAAAAAATCAAGTATGCACAAAGAGCATTAACTTTTTCTTCAGAAGTTTCAGCTCCTTTTCACGTCTTCACGTAAACCTATGAAATTACTGACCATGACGCGCGTGACCGTTCCACGTCCGTTTAGCTTGAGATCATCGAGTTGGGGTCGAATTCGGCACCATTTTGTCCCGATTAAGGCTGCTGGGTACTTGGGTTCTGACTTCGAGGTGTCCCTTAATGGAAACAATGATGATTATAGAAAATTGAAGGGAAAAAATTGTAGTTTTACACCGAAAAGCAGATAGATCCTACGAACACATCGGGATAGGGCATGAGCGAGGAAAACCGGATTGCTCTGGAAGGAGCGAATATTATAACGTAAACTTTTTTATGTGCACGTAGCAGGGTAAGTATTCTACATATTTCGCTCTGTTTTCTTTCCATTTCTCCAACTGGAGTGCGACACCAAATGTTTAATGTGAAAATTCACCGGTTGAATGACGAGAAAACGATTCTATCCTGTTCTTCTCTACACTTGTGAAACAAATGAGTGTTTCTAAACTCCACCAATTTACTGAATGCGGTAAATTTATATTTACAGGAAAATTTGTTCAATACGTACAATTTCGAGGGTGTATACTTACATGGCAGTCACGTTACACGGAATACGTGAGAAACATGAGCTTTTCGTTCGAGCAATTCAAAAATTAAATGTGTTTCACATTACTTTTTTGAGCATAAACTATGTTCATTGAAGAAATAGGTAGATTAACTCACTCCTTAATTGGGGACAACATTTCTTGAAGATTATGACAATCAGAAATGTAGTCCGAGCGAAGTACAGACTACAAACCAGAAACCTGAAAAGACTACACCTCCTTTTTTTCTTTCAATGTCAAAAGATGAATTTTACAAATTATCACCATATTTTCATGCACAATGTAAGGAAAAATGGTGGCTATAGGAGAGAAACTTTCCACTCTACGGCATAATTATCCAATACTAATTACCGAAATTTAAACTGCGAACAAAGGTCCGTTTACCTCAATTAACAAGATATTCATGAACAAACATGAAATTAGCAGCTATATGTGCAATAGAAACACGTTTGGGCAAGAGTGAACATATTGATTTATGGGGAAAGAGAGGGCTAGCAGACAAAGAAAATATGCGCGAAAGATCTATCGACAAGAAAGTACTCAGGACTTAAATGGTTGTTGCTTTACTGAAACACAACGTTGCGTACAGAAAATGTTGCAAAACTGTTGTGTTGTGTCCTGTTCAGTACAGGTTTTCCAGTAGTTTTCCAATTTCATCGAAAAGTTTTTTCACAGTTATTAACTGAACATACACAAGCGGACAAAGAAATACCGTATTGAACGAAATTTTTCGGTTCTGGGACTGTTTCGACTATACGTATACGGCATTTCGTAGAATACAGAGCGTGTTCTAAGTATAGTTCGATTGCAGAGTTAAAAGTCACAAAGTCAAGGTTTTTGCAAACTATAGAACTTTGAAAAAAACGAGGAAGAATACCGATTAGCAAAACATCATAAAAAAAGTTGAACCTTAACAAAAAAACAACTCTGTAGCGAATGATTCAAGAAGCAGAAAAACGCAAAGATACAACTACACGTTCTGGAAAGATTCAAGATTGTTGTCATAAGATGCCAACAATATTTATGTACTCAATTAATTCAGTTGCGGGTTTAGTTTTTTTATCCCTTCCGAGACTCGTATAGCATGATCACAAAACTTTCAGTTTGGTTTATTTACGGGAACTTTGTTCAAAAGGTGATCAAGTGTACTGTAAACATCTCAGTAAATATGATGAGGTCTATTCTGAACTAACAATCTCTCTTCTTTTAAAAATTCAAAACCTTATCTACAAGATAAGGGGGGGGGGGGTCTACATCCCAATTCACGGCCCGCTGATGATAATCTCTAGTCTAATTGCGTGAATTGTGCACGCGATTATGAAAACTCGTCGATTGCGCAATCTCTTAAGAAAAACAACAAATAATGTATCATTTCAAACCATGATCGATACTATTTTGAAATAGTAAGCAAGCTGTTTTTCAATATCCGAAGGAAAGTAATTTTCCCGTGTAGGGTTTTTTTTACTTTTTTAGTGGGAACGGGCAAAGTAACCTTAGGTGCAACGAACGATTCTGGGAATCATGTCTAACCTAATCCTACGCCTTTTTGTTAGATAAACTAAAGTTAATGCGCGTTTTGGAATTTAGTGATATTGCTCCAACAACACACTTTTTATTCTTTTCCATGGACAACCTAAATATTAGAAAACCTTGTACAATCCACGAATTCTAAAAAACGATTGCAGAAAGAATCAGCAAATTTCTGGCGCGTTCCCCGCTGATTGCTTTTTAGGGTGACTCGCTCGAAAAATCGTGGATTGGACCCGATAAGGGGAGCTTACTCCCAATACTGAACAGAGACGGGAGTGAAAGATGATGGTAAACATAAATGATAACCAAGAGAAAACAAGTGTCAGTGTTTACACTTTTGATATGTTTGCCACCTGTAGTTGTGGCCTGAGAGAATTGGGCAGCCAGTGAATTTGAAAGTTGTTTCTCACCATATTGCAGTTATTAGAAAAACTGTTTATTCATGTCATTAGTTCTTCTTCCTTACATACAACACGTGATCTGGAAAATTTTTTCATAATCCAGTTTTGCTCTAAGTAGAGGTTATCTAAACATCTTGGCAACAAGTCTCAAAGCGAATGGAACGAACTATATATTGCTAGGCATAAATGCCATCTGTTTTTACCATTTCCATCCGTGCAACGTGTTTTGCTGATAAAAAGTAGGTAATATTGATGGCGTGCTTTGACCTCAACAAGTGTTTTGTAGTTACACTCGTATTTGTTTACTTTCTGACGCATCATTCTGTTGCATTTTTAGATAAAAGGTAAGAACTGATAATGGGTTGCAGTCTCCAGCCGTTGCAGTGAAAATGACCGACCAAGCCAGACTCGAGCCAGGTACGCTTGTTATGGTGTTCACATTTCCCAGCTGGACTCGTTGGCAGCGTGCCAAAAACTTTGGAAGACTGTTATTCCGGGAGAACATATATCTTTCAAAAAGTTTCTTCGAATACGAATCGTAACGAAGGGAGATATCCCTTCACATGAATTTCTATTGTTTTGAAGTTTTTCAACATGTTCAAAAACTGCCTTGGAATCTCATTGGCAAGCTGTGCGAACTATATAGGGTTCGTTATTCCCAAATCAAGTCAATACGGTGCATGTCGCATCTCGCAGTGATTGATGTTCGATGCAGTTGTTTCTCTGTCAAAATTCATGAGCCGTGGCGTTTGGCGTATACTGAAATCGAGCTACAAGTGAGATTTCATCATTCCCTGTTAGGGTTGTTAATCGAGTTGAAAATTTCGAGTTTCGAGTTTTTCGAGTTTCAGAAAATTCGAGTTTTTCGAGTTCTGAAATTTTCGAGTTTTTCGAGTTCGAGTTTATTTTTAACAACCCTATGCCCTGTATTCTATGAATACCGTGTATGGTAATACTACTATATATCGTGCGTGTAGTATAGTTACTGTGTCGCAGATTACTCTGTCTAGTATATATTCAATTAACATTGGTTGAGATAACACAAAATGTATTTCTAACTTGAAAATATTACTTATAGCAACTGTTGTGTGAACTGTATTCTTTTACAGTACGGTTTGTAGGTTTCATATTCTATTTTGTGATGTCATAATCGTAGTGAAATGGTAGACTTTTTGCCGGATATGTCTAACCACCAATCACATCATTACATCATTGTGTGACAGAATATTTGTAGTCTATAAGAACATGAATGATAATTCCATTGGCGGGACATAGTGTGGTACTAGTAATTTTGCGGCATGTTGCAGCGGACTTCAACGTGAGTCCAGGATTGAGAAGGTTCTACAAGGATGAGATCATGGACTCGAAATGGATATCTGGTGGCGGATTTGGCGATGTGTACACTGCGAACATAAATGGATTCGGGTACGGATTACTGTAACTCTGCGGGGGGGGGGGTTGGCCATGGTAAATATGGTACCTGCTTTTGCGTTAACGAACATCACACTAAATATCCCCCCCCCCCTGAGTGTTTTTTACAACCGAAAAAAACTTCAGTTTTCAAAGATATATGATATATACCAAATTTACATTCTCATTTTCATTATCTCTCGCAAAATTCCTGGGAAGCCTCACAATTGAACGGGAGATGTTTTGTTAACAGCACCCCTACCGGGTTTCGAAAGAGCAGTTAATCTTTGTAATATTAGTAGGAATTGCACCTTTTTGGCCGGTTGTTGATTAACTGATATAGTTAACGAGAAACCTGCCCAAACTTGTCATTCGAAACCTATATAACTATTTTTCGCTTGTAAACTGTTTCACGGCATCGTGGTACGTTTTGTTTGGCGTTGACTTTCCATTTCGTCTCATGCTTTGTGATAACAAACTTCTGAGCGAACCGCGTAAGCGTGTGAGGCTGTTATCTCAGATGTAGCTTGAAGTGCACCCACCCCAGCCACTGAAATGTGATGGGATCGAACTAGAAACACAGTGGTTCAGAGGTTGAAGTGCAGTGTACACCCGTCTTGAACGAAACCTAAACTCTCTATTCAAAAGAAGACAGACACCGGTATTGAGAAACGACGGTCTGACCCGCTACGATTTACCGTCTGTCCCACGGATATTTTGTACAACCATCTAACGTCTTTGCGTAATGTCTCGTCGCAGAGCGGGCTATGCTAATTATTAATAATTATTCTAAGCGCTATGCTAGTTCCTGGCCTCGACAGTAATGCATTATTCCACTTTAACAAAAATCGTCCTTCTTTAGTGCATTTACAAACATTTATATTCCAGAAAGGTTGTCATGAAGACGTTCAAACCTAATCCGCACATATCTAAAGAGCGACTGACTGAGCTGGAGAGAAGAGAACTGCAGTACGTGCTAAAGGTGATCATTTATGGCTCTCGAGCATGAACTTCAAACTCTGAAGTTCAGAAGCAAAACTTTTTTAAAATTTTGAGATTTATAGTTACAAAAAGAAGCCATAACCATAAGAATCATGCGAGTTTTTATGTACACAAAAGTGAGCGCAAACACCATTGTATAGGAGACACTCATCGAAAACTTCATTGGCGCGCTGATAAAGTATCATTGAAAATAGTCAGAAAAACATATTGGCTCAGTCATGAGACAATTTTTTTTAAATGTTTTCTGTTTGCAGTTATCGCACCACCCGAACATTCTGCGCTTCTATGGGTACGTTTACGAAAAGGTTCCGGGACCACTCGATGATCCCGAAAAAAGTACCGAAAAACGAGTTGGTTTTGTAACGGAGCACATGGAGGTCGGAAGTCTGCATTCAGGTAGATTACGCGACAAATCCCTTCCCCCCCCCCTCCCCGGCGTCGCGGTCTCACAACTCCCCCTCTCTCGGAGGACAACTCCCACCTTAACTTGTTTTACACTAGTTATGGTCATTTTTCGCACCAATCTTATCTTATTCAAGAAGATGTGGTTTATAAAAGCTCAGTAAGCTGATTAGCATTTACGGACCTAGTGTATTCATTCTTCATAGCCGAAAAGTAACATAGAACAGTCACTAACCGAAGTCCACTGAACAACGTAAGTTGCAGTGTGAGAACACATTATTACGATTCGTCAACAGGTTTGGTTTATAGGCGTCTACCGCAAGCTGTCGACTGACCACAGAGAGAAGTCTTTTTTCCATTAAAATACGTCCACATTCTTGAGTTTCCAGTAAAAACGCGGTTTCTTCTGGAGTTGGTCGAAAAAATTTTTTGTTTTTCATGGCTACTCGGACAACATCATTGATGTTCACATTTGTTCCGCATTCGCTTTGCCCATCTCCAACTAAATTGTAGTTGAGCATGTTGAAAAAGGACACAAGAAAAGACTCTACGTTTCTTTGCTCATCTCCAGGAGCTGTGAATAAATGATATTTCCCATAATAGTGTCATGATAGTGTCAGGTTATTCGCAAAGTTTATTGTTTTCAGTTATTCACAGCGAGAGCATCGGATATGGAGAGAAACAAGTAATGCACTGGGCACTGCAGGCAGCGCGAGGGCTCGCATTTTGTCATGAGAACGGACTTGTGCATAGAGATGTCAAGCCAAAAAAGTAGGTCATTGGGTTTTCGTTCTTCTTTTTCTTTTTTATACTCTTCTCTGTTGGTTTCTTGAAAATAACGATACTTGTTACCAATTCTTTCTGTCCAATCGGACGAATAGAATAGAATAGAATAGAATGGAATAGATTCCTTTCCCTACCTCACGGAGGGATATCAGGGTCTATGTATCTTGATTGTGAGTGGGTTGCGTCTGGGTAGAGGCGAAATATACCACTTTCTTCTATGTATTCATCCCATTCATTTAGTTCAATTATCATACGTCGAGCTTGTTATTGATTTACTCTGTTCGAATACAGAGTATGCTGCTCTGACCGTTCAGTGTGTAGTTTTTCGTATAGAAAACTTTGCGGGGGAACCACATTTGTTCTTGTGTTGTTATAGCATGCTGCTTTCGATGGAGGGTAAATTTCTCAAACTGTGTGATTTCGGCTTGTCAAATGAAAGACACGTTATCCAAACTGCGGGGTGAGTTCAGTTTTGATCATTCACTAGTTGAAGTTATGAGTAGGCATACTAGAAGATTGGCATCTTCATCCCATTTTGCGTCACTCGCTCTGCCTCACTATTTCTTGTCTCTTACATCCCGGCGGGATGTAAGAGAAGGCGGCGTAGCAATCCCTCCAATCTCACGAGAAGTTCATATGAGATTCTCATGAGATACCTCATGAGCTACTCGTGAACTCTCAATGTTGTAGCATAGCAATCAATAGAATCTCATGAGAAGCTCATGCGAATAGCTCATGAGGTGTCCCATGAGATTTGTGAGGGATTGCTACGCCGCCAGATAACAAGCGTATGTTTGAGGGGACGCAGGATGGGATGAAGGTGTTGGGATCTTCTAGAATATGTACTATGATGTAAATCCTACTTTCATTCGAATTGTTTCATGCCGTGTTTCCCCCACGATGACACTTATTTTCATACTCAGACAATTCCCAGCCACTTTTGTAGCGTCATCGACGAGAGAGTGCACAGGTCGAAGAGACGTAGATGTCTGCGGCCTCAGTGACCTGCACACTCTCTCGCTTTTGTAGCTGGCGCCAATCGTTCTGAGTATTACACTCGACATTATTGGTCGGGATAGACATACAGTACATCCGATTGGGATGTATCGTTGCGATAAGCAAAAATGAATCAATATCGGTTCCTGTCATCATACGTGCCAACGTTTTTACTTTATTCAACGATTTGCAGTAAAAAACTGATGCAGAAACCACGGGTACCTACTACCCAGTCATAACGTAGTGTGGTCAAATCTGTTGAAACATTGTAAAAATAATAATGAGTTTATCAATATTCGGTATAACAATCAAGTTTGCGACAATTGTGCAGTTTTTAGCCATCTTGTTTTACCACAATTGTGCAGTTTTTAGCCGTCTTGTTTTACACACATTTGTGCAGTTTATTTTTGGCCATTCTTTTTGGGTTATTTATCTTCTGTTTCATTGCAACAGTCTTTTGTTTTACAGCGTAGGCTCCGTTATGTACATGGCGCCAGAAGTGCTTTCTGGTCAGTACGACTACGGCTGCGACGTCTTCAGCCTGGCGATCACTATCTGGGAAATGTACCACAAAAGGCGGGTTGAAGGAGACCGAAGAGCAACATGGTTTCTCGTGAAGCTGCTGTATCCTACTTTTGATTGGACGCGTTGCGTGTCGGGCGGCATGGTCATGTGAATGTCACGTGGACTGATCAAACTAATATACGAGTTATTCGTGCTCTCTGAGTTTGAAGCAGCCTGAAACAAAATCTCTGCTCAAGTCGTGTTCCGATCTCCTTTAAAGTCTTCATTTTTCAACAATGACAGCATCGATTGAGCAATATGCGGGGCGATGATTTCTAATGCATTCTCTAAATTCTAAAAAATCTGTTCTAGCACGTGAGCTCCTCATTTTAAAACCTTTCTCACACACTGCCAAAGTTTAAGGCAAAACGCGCGATGTTCGCCCATTTCCCAACGGGACTTGGGCAGCTTACCAATGAAATTTCAAGGCAGTTTTTGAACATGTTGAAATACTTCACAACAATAGAAATTTAGGTGTTTAGTTACAATTCGTATTCAAGGAAACGTTCTGTAAATTACATGTTTCTTTAAATAACAGTCTTCCAACGTTTTCGCTGCCAACGAGTCTAGTTGGGAAACGTGAGCACTATACTTTTTGAATCCTCCTTGGTCGTGTTCGAACTGTTCCAACTTCATATTGCAGGATAACCCATCGTCTCATTACAAACGACCACGCCTATGGAACAATGGTGGTAAAAGGGTTCAGACCAGAATGCAATGCGAGCACAGTTCCAATGCAAGACGATATTCCGGATTTCCTCGGAAAGTACGTCTATGAAATAAAGATGGAAAAATAGGTTTGATCTACTATAAACAATAAATACTTAAATCTGAAATTGCGACAAAAACATTTCATAATAATATAGTGGAATGAATATTATTATGAAATGTTTTTGTCGTTAATTTCAGATTTAAGTATTTATTGTTTATAGTAGATCAAACCTATTTTTCCATCTTTATTGAACTGCTCAAATCATAACTGAATATGGTACAGAAACTCTACAGAGTACGGGTGCGAGAAGATCCCGGTACCTTTATCCCATTCTGCGTCTCTCACTTTGCCTCACTATTTCTCAGCTCTCACTTCTCAGCGGGAGAGCAGAGCAATAGCGTATGTTTGGAGAGACGCAGGATGGAATGAAGGAGCCGGGATGTTCTAGCAAACGTTTTTAGGTGCTGGGAAGCTGACCCGGCTCTACGAATGAAAATGGACGATGTTCTGGCCTTCCTGGAGGACCGATTCGCTCAGCTCGTGAGTAGTCACACACTCTCTCGTGAGATTTCATACCGTATTATCGCACGAGCAGCGGGAAAAGCGAATGTGCTAACGGGAGCAAAGTATTATATGCAAACTGTTCAATAACATTTTCGTTTTAAAGTCCCCGTCTAGCACTGTTTGTTTGCTGAAACTACCATGCACGCGTAACGGGGTAACTAAACTGTTTTCCTTCTCAGTCAGTTCTCATATCCAATTGAAGTGGAACATCATATTTTCTCTTGCCACTCCCAACGAAACTCTGGCTACATGGCAATGATTCATTGAATAGAAGGTTTTATGGAAACAATTGTTACTTACGTATTTTGACAACAATTGACTGCGAATCAAATTTTTTCCAAATGTTTTGCACAATATTAACATGGTAAAACACCTGCCTGAGAATTGTTGTTGACACATTGCCGAAGTCTCACTGGGAATGAAAGGAACCATTACACTGCTGACCAAACGCATTTTGACATGTTGGTGGTTTGCCGCCAAGAGCAAATACGAGATAAAGCAGAGCTATTCCACAACTTTCTTAAAGAGTTGAAGATCGGATAATCTTTGTTTTTCAGTCGAGAGAAGACGCCTGATTTTGGTCGATTTCGCGCTGCCACGAAAATGCAAAAGTTTTTTGCATTCCCTGATGAATTAGTCGTTGTATTTAGTTATATAAATTTTTCGAATAATCTTGTTCTGTTATCGAATCTCATCCACCTATTTCCGACCAAAATGTCTTTTGTGCGAAAACTTTATGACAATGCAACTATCATCAATCAATAATACGGATTGTATCCGTATCCGTACGCGTGTCCGTATTCCGGTTGACCGTATCCGTAATGACGAGGGTTACTGTACTCCTTGGCGTATTCATTACCGTAACCCTCGTATCCCTTGTTGTAGTGGCCGGCTTTTTCGTTGCCTGAATTTAAAATCTTCAGAATTCGACCATTGAGATGTAATGAATCTCGGAATGATCCAACAAACAATATGATCTACGTTTTTTGTAACAACATATTCGATGTGTAGTTTATACAGGGTCTTTCCTGTATAGAAAACGTTCTAGAATACTAAGAATGTGTATTATATTTAGATACATAATTGTTTGACAAGTGAACTTCAAACAGTCATACCGTATCCCTTGTTGTAGTCCCCATAGTTGTTTGCGTGGACATCCTCATTGTTACCGTAACCTGAATAGTCGTTGTCGTGGGCCGCATGAGATTTGTCTGGAACAAATTTGTCATTTCGATTCTTGGTACCAACTTCAAAAATCAGCGTGTTTATCACATTTCTTTTTGTACTAACTACTAACACATCACATTGATCTGTAACCAACCCTATCAAAAAGACAGTCAGTTTATTGGTTATCTGCCACATGTATCAACGTTTCTCGCTGGTTGGAGTCTCACAAGAACAAATAATGAGAACTTTCACACCATTTAGATTGTGTTGACATTCAAATTCTCTAACATACCGTATCCCTCGTATCCCTTGCCATAGTATGCACCATCGTGGTGTTGCTTGGCGCCTTTTGCGTGCGAGTCGGCCCCGTATTTGCTGGCGTGTTTCTCGTCAGTATGGAATTCTTCTTTGTGGTACTGGGGTTGCACGAATTTGTAGTCAAAGAAACCGGAAGATTTGCTCTTCACATCTGAAAGAGGGATTCACAACACCGTTCAAACTTTATTAACCGCTAAAAATCTTCAATTTGCAGAGATTTCAGATGTTCGGTTGGATTCGTTTTTGTTGGAACAAAGTAAAGTTTGACTGTTCTGATCACCAGTATTATATTAATTATATATCGTGCATTTATATTAATGTACCATAATTTGTGAATGTGACCTTCCATACTAAGTTGTCAAACTCATTTTACTCACCCTTTCCGAAGTCGCTATTGGCTGCCGAGTACTTTGACCCCGCCCCCTCCTGGTGAGCTCCGGAGTCGTGCGCTGCTTTTGCGGCCGATTTCGCATCTTCCGAGTGGAATGATGTCTTTTCATCGCCGTAGTGACTAAAAAACAGAATATTCGAAGTTATCATGTACAAGTTCTATCTCAAACGTTCAGGTAAGGTTATACTCACAGTACTCTTAAAACTATCAGCGTGTTGCATCTTTGTCCTACGCGCGACGCAACACACTTTTTATCAAGGTTATCGATTTGGTGACGTTGTTCTTGAAATTGAGCGCTGCTTCCAGCAGAAAGAATGGTGTAGTAATTTGAAGGGGCGATGTTCATATAAAATCAGAAATTTATGGAAAAAAATTTGAATTGTCTTACCCAGAATGAGCCTTCTCTTTCTCTCCGTGAGCCTTGTTGTGATAGTCACTAGCGTGGTGACCAGCATCGCTACCGTAACCCGAATCTCCATGTTTTTGGCCGTAGCTGAAAACAGTTAAAATTAATATGAGAAAAACATTTGAGTATGAGATACACAAACAGGGCTCGAAATGAATAGGATTGGAGAAAAACGTGCGTAAAGCAAAGCAATTCGCAGAAAAGCACAACATTTCTCGCTTTGATTTACACGATTCAATGAACACTCATATTCATCTTATTCTTACAACTCAAAATAACCTCAAACAGATTGAAACATTGAAACCTGCCCACCTTTTGTGTCCCAGAGGGCTGGCGACAGCGACACAGACAACAACTGCTGCTACCGTATACCTGAAGATGCTCATCGTTCGGTGTCTACTTTCCTCCGCGGCGGGACCCATTTATACACGGTGATCTAGAGCGCGGCGTTTTTCCCATTCAGTTATGTTATGCAATAACTAGTTCTAGCTCATTGTGCGAGGAATAGTTACACACATTCTTGAGATTTAGTACATTCGATCAATTTACGAGTTGCTCGTTGGTATTGGACGTATTGTCATTTGAAATATTGTTTTTGCGTAATAGACTCTTTCTAGAGTGGGTGTAGAACAATTCTTCAACTATAGTTGTAGTTTGAACTCGATTCATGCCATATTTCCCGAAGTTCGACCAAGAAGCAAAGGGATCGATCTACAAACAAAAGTAACAGAGCAGGAAACACCGCGTATAGTCGTCGCCAACGGAAAAGCAGTAGGGTACTGTAAATCTCACTTTCCGCTGTGTACGCACACATGTCTTCGATTGCAAAGTTTTCCAGTTATGTGCTTCAATAGCGCAGTGGTTTTCGCCATGCTACAAAACTTTTGTTCGCAGGTTCGATTCCGACAGAAGACAGAAATTTATAGATTTGGCACTCACTATACTTTTTGTTTTCGAAGTCTCAACTCCATGATATAAGAGGCGTCCACTTAAACAGTTTTTCATAATTCAAATATGAAAAAGAGAAGGCTCATTCAAATATTCCTCTCTCCTTTGGACTTTTTCAATTATAAATTACTAAAATAGCTCGATATCAACAGTCAGTTGAGCTTGTTTATACGAGCAACGTGGTTTTGTATAATAATTTCAACTTCCTAGTTATTCTCATAATTGACTGATGCGAATCTGGTCGATTTTCAATTTGTTGCCCGGCGGCGTAGCAAATCGTCTAATCTCACGAGAAGTTCATATGAGTTTCTCATGAGATATCTCATGAGCTATTCGTGAACTCTCAATGTTGTAGCGTTTCGATCAATAGAATCTCATGAGAAGCTCATGCGAATAGCTCATGAGGTATCTCATGAGATTTTTGAGGGATTTCTACGCCGCCGGAAAACCTGGAATTTGGTCAGTTTCAGGTGTCGTTCCGCGGACTTTATCGTTCAAATAAATGACGAGAACCATATTGCACGCCTGT
This sequence comes from Litoditis marina, assembly GCA_964036275.1. NCBI lineage: Eukaryota > Metazoa > Nematoda > Chromadorea > Rhabditida > Rhabditidae > Litoditis > Litoditis marina. Next base: position 30,064,563 of record OZ038434.1, read on the forward strand.
CGGTTGAACGATAAAATTGTCTAGTTTGCTTTCAACTATCGAATTTTTTCAACTATCGATAAATAGTGAGTGAATCTGTGAGAAGAGGCCGAATATAGTCTGTTTCATCAATCGATGTCCTCCCACCGTAATTCCTCAAAGAACTAGAAGACCTTTTTGATGAACAATTTGAATATTTTGGTTTCAAATTTCAGGGTTTGTATAAGTGAAGCGGCAGAAGAAAAATAATCTCAGAGTTGGAGAAAATTGAAAAACTCGAACATATCAAACTTTGAGCTATAAGTTTGAGCAGATTAGTGTATGGGGTTCTAAGCACAAGTGGGTGAACCATACGACCACCCTATATCCGTGGCGAATAACGATTCCAAATATACATGTCTTGGCTTCCTTTTGCTCGTGATTTTGCTTGTTATTGAGAAGGTTGTCAACAACCAACATCTCGAAACGTCTTCCAAATGTTGTGCGTAACATTAACCATGAGGTCCGCAAAGCTACGAGAATACAATCTTATTTGAAAAGCGGAAAAGAAATGTGGTTAGGTTTAGTACCACTGTGTTCAACTCAGATAGCGGGTTTGTTGAGAACTTAAATCAGTTTAAAACGACTTTACTAGCAAGTAGTTTCTTCGTCGGAGTGGCTATCAATGTCGTTGTCAGCTTCAAGAAGCATTTTAAATAAATGCAATTGAACGCATTTCTGCTGATATGGTTCATCCTGTGAGAATTGTTAAATTCGTCATTGTCTCTGTGAATTGTTTTATCCGTACTGTTTTTTTGTTCATTATCACGTTGTAATGAAAAAAAATAAAGTTTCCAGTTGTTTTCATCATCAATTGCGACACATTTTTTTGCGTTCGAATTCATTTGTGTTTTAGTGTCATTTTCCGGGTCGAGGAATAGGAATGAGCAATGTGAGGACAGAGTTGTTCTGGATTCCGTAGCTAGACAAAGTACGAACATCGGCAAGCGCTTTTCCTGGAAAGTAAAAATAGTTTCATGTGTTTTCAATGCATCATCTACTAACTATAGTGGATGCCAAACTTATAAATTTATGTCTCTCGCCCGAATAGAACCTGCAAGCAAAAGATTCGTAGGAGGCCGCAAAACACCGCGCTATCAGAGAACATATCAGGCAAAATTCGGAATCGAAGAAATGCGTGCGTACACAGCGGAAAGTGAGATATACAGTACCCGCCCGGGTTCCCGTTGGCGACGAGTATACATTATTCTACACTATACTAGTGCTTATGTTGCTGTATATTTAACTTTGGCGAACTTTTCGCTCCATCAACCCATTTGGAGTGCCACCTATTATGTGGAAAGTCACTTGTTCAATCCCGAATACATTCTATTTTATTCTATTCTATGTTCATTTAAATATTACCAGGCGAATTTTGGTAAATTTCAATCGAACCATGTTTTCGTGGTCTACGGCAAGAATGTTCGTTTTCAGGTCTGATTTATATGTTTTGTTTATCTAATCTCCGAAACTAGTCTTGACGTTCTTGACACTCGTTTTTTATACTAATAACCCAATTGTTCTTTTGAGTATTTCGTGAAACTCATTTCATAACGGAACGCTTTCTCTAAAGCAAAACATGAACCGTTACGTTGTATCTAAATCGCAGAACAAGTAAGAATTGACAAACACAAACAGTAGAACAGGACTGACCGCCAAGTACGATTCGTTGTGTATAGGGAGGCCATCCATTTTTCTGTTGGATCTTGGTCTTCACATGCTCGATGGTGTCCGAGGCTTTGACTTGGAGGGCGAAAGATTCTCCGTTGAGACTTTTGACGAAGATTCGCATATTAACACGATCATGGATTTCAAGAATGTCCCCTCTCTGTAAATAAAACGCGAAGAGTTTCACAGGTGAACGCTCGTTTTTCTGTGCTAATCATCCAATGGTTGGTTTTTCGAGTTTCTCGTGAGACTAATTTTATAACGGAACGCTTTCTCTGAAGCAAAACATGAACATCGTTACTTTGTTCATGTTTTGCACTTTTGTATGAAACCTCTAATATTTCTTGTTCATTCTGGGATATTGGCGAAATTGATGAATTCGTGAGTTGTGTTATCGGTATGGTCATATTGTTTGTCCCTTCAGTTACTTGTGATGACCGAACTACCTCCCTGAAATTAAAAGCCGAGTTGTTTACCGAAGTTCGCCCCCCCAAATCAGTCACTAGTTGATATCAAGTAGTGAACTCAAAGAAACAGTCTGATCCTTGATTTGCAACTTGTGTTTTCAACATCAGAGGAGTTGTTCTCATTTTCGACTTCCGACACTTCTATCTGCGTCTGAATGTTTTGTATGTTGTCGTCAATAGTTTTATTTATTCGCTGAAAGTCATGCTTGCTTGTAGTACAGTATAAGTTCCGCCTTCATCGTCCAAACTAATCATGTTTTGATTCGTTCACGTGTTTTTCATGCCTGTGTGCCGGCATTTGCCTCAACTATGTACGTTGTTCTCATGTGCTCAACCAATGTTTACATTCTTTAATCAACACGGCTAGTTTTTAGTTTTTTCGTCTTGTAATTCTTATCTACATTTGAATATTATCTGTAATGTATATGTTCGTTGCACAACTCTGTGTATAAATCAAAAAATACAACAATTGATCGAATGCAATGGATGTGCTAACATCTCCCTGAACGATTGCAAAATTGGAACTAATGTTCACAAAACTAACACTGTTCAGTCCGGCTAGGGCCGCACCCACCACTCCAATAGCCGCCACAAGCGACACAAACACGAAGAACAACTTCATTTTCTGTGAAATAAAGAGACAATTTTAGTAACCATTCTGAGATTGAACGAGTACAAAACCTGTTGGTAACCTGAATGAAACTTTCGATATTGAAAAAAATCTAACGCAACCTCGTTTCCACCGTCACTTTCCACTGTGACGGAGTTCTGGTTTCGAGTCACTTCAAGAATGGGTTGCCAAAAACCTGATAAGGCAACCAAAAGCGACGGTTAGATTCAGAACAAACCATAGTCAAATCTACAACAACGTGGAATGCGTGAAACACAGAACTTGGAAACTAGTGCTTCAAACGTGACTCAGTAGTTTTTTGAATCAAGTTTTAGTACTCATTGAACCCATAGTCTGGGCACTACAGAAAACGTTTCACATATTTTCTCCAGCCAGTTTGTGTGAGGTAGGAGAGCGCTTGAGAATTGCTTGAGTCTAAAGACTAAACCAGAAAGATGTATTTAACATGTTGGAAAGTGGATGTTTATTGCTTGGTTCAGTTTTCATTTGAGTCATTTCATTTGTATTCCGTAACGGAAAGAAACATTCCATCAACAGAGAAGACGTTAAAATCATCTCAATATTCAAGACTCGTTTCGACAGCAGGAAGAATTATATTCCACAAAAACTTAGAAATAATATAAATGTCAAATACAAGTGGAGATTTAGGACACGGGTCTTAATCTCCAAATGCCTAATTGCACACGTCCGATTGTAAAGTTAATCATCCGTACAACTGTCCTAGGAATGTTAATCGAGATCAAAATTTCAAGTTTTTGAGTTTTTGAAGTTCCAAGTTTTCGAGTTTGGCGCAAAATCGAGTTTTCGAGTTTTCCCGAGTCGAGTCCAGTTTCGAACAAATGCTGTCCACTTTACCGTCGATTACGCATTCTCTCTAATATTTTCTACTGGCTCCCATAACTTCCGTCTTGACTTGGTTAGGGGATGTACAGTAAGAATAAAAAGAGAAGAAAGCTGAAAACAAAAGTAAAATATCTGTTGTTTCACATAAAAAAGTAACAATAAGGCACGCGTATCAATAAAATAGTGCGATGTTCCACTTTGCTGTCAACTATCAATTTTAATGTGAATAGTGAGTTGAACTGTGAGAAGGGGCCGAGTACAGCCACGCATTGAATTATTGACAGTTTAGATGGAATTGACGAAACTGTTTTTACAAATATACACATTAGAATGAAATACTCTTCATTATCATTACCGTTATTATTTTTTGTTTGTATATCACAATAAAAAGTATTCGGTATAAATCAAATGTGCGAAAAAAAACAGTTCATTGACTGAAAACATCAGCAAACACATTGATAATAGTCTCCCATCTTCACGCATTTTTCTTCTCCGGTACCCTGCAACACGACAATTTCTTTTTTCACATTCTCTATTCTGAAAAAAACAATGCTCTGAGAAAAATGCGATGCTCCAGTACGTTGCAAGAACGTCTCCCCTACAATAATCTACTTTTTTTTCTACAAGCAACTCTACATTATGTACATGCACTTCCACATAAATGTTTCTGAATGAGAATACTAATAACGAAATCGCTAAGTTTTTCATGAACCGGTTTTCGCCGATCTGATGTGGAACCAGTTGGTTCGATGAAAAAAAAACTGACAGAGTTGCTACTGTAACCGACACGGAACAAAACAAATGTTACGTTGTCGACCAACCTTAGCATTAGTTACTTGAAGCGGTGCGGTCCCAACTTTGTTAGTTCAAATTCGGTTTCGCCCGAAACAAACTTTGGTTTTGGTTCCGAAAGAAAAACTGACCGTTTTCTTGCACACACTGTGACAAAATGCCAAACAGGCGTCGTGAAGGCTACCGTTTTCACGACGAATTCCGTGGCCATCGAATTCTGAATTCAAGTTCCGATTGGGCGCCGCTACATCGACCAGTTCCATAGACGCAATCAGAATCACAAACATAATCATCAACTTCATGTTCTGAAATAGAAAACGGTGAACTATGTATAATACCAGATGTGCAACCGGTTTTTGGTAACCTTTTCCAGGATATCTGGGTAGGTTATCGATTGGTTAGCGCAAATGAGAGCCGCATAAATCTCACAGACTGATTTAGGTATGCTGGAATATCAATTACAGTTTTATCCCGATCTGGTCTTTGCGCTTTGCGTACTCTTTGATGACACTTTTATCACGCCGAATATCAAAATAGAGAAAAGCGTATGTTTGAAGACTTTTTGTACCTACAACCAAACTCTCCCGGTCTGGTTTGGGTAAGGTAGAAGAACTTCTCGCGACTAAGGCATGACATAGAAAGATGTACTAATAATATCAAAGGGTGTTAGTGTACATGGCTAAGCTCGACGCCAAACCGAGATCTCTCATTTGTATTCCGTACCGGAAGCGAAATTTCATCCACTGAAAACGATAAGATGCTGTTGATATTCAGCAACTGTCTCGACAACTGTATGAATTCTATTTCGGAAAACTATCTGATGAAATCGAAGAAAAATGACTATTCAAATGAAAATTGACAATTGGGCAGTAGACAACAAAGTGGACTAGAGGGCATTTTAATTGATTTCACGTGCCCAATTGTTCTGGTTTGTGTATAGATATTGTTTTAAAGGAGGCAGATTTTGTTTCGAAGGAGAACTGGAAAGCTAGTTTAGGTACCCCGGGGTACCTAAACTTAACGTTGCGCGCGCCAAAACAGACTAAAACATATAAACAGTATGCAAACTAGGTTTGTTAGTTTGAGTTGAAAAAGGTTTTTTTCCTTTCTGTCCCCCTTTAAATTTATATTTTTCTGTCAGCAACTCGACAGTATTTCATTCCGATAACCAAGTGAAGACAAAATTCATTGGAGCCAGCGAAGAATAATAAAGAACTCCATTATTGACGGCAACGGACAGTCGTACCAATGTACAACTGACAGTCGGACAATGGAACAAATGAGATTTTAGGATATGGACTGGTATCCGCATGTTTTTCTTGAACTCCATATATTTCTTCTATCCAAGTGATCAGTCTATTTTTCTTCCCACAGCAGTCGAAATCACATGTTGTTCTGTCTCAGTCAATAAAATGTTGAATCTAGTCTCGGAATACAAATGAGACCACCATGATAGAAGCCAAACGAAGCAGATGACAGTGAAGTTTCCACGTTTTCAAGACAGTCGGCTTCTGTCTCAAACAGTATTGCCCCTTTTCCCTGACTTGCTCGAGCGAATGAGGTTGCGAATGTTGAACTTTTCCTCCTGTTCCCAAACTTTTATAGACATCTGACAACAACTCAAAACACGTCTAACTGCCACCAATTGTAGATCGTGAGTGCTGACGTAGTTCTCAGTAGAGATCAATACGTGAGCAATAGTTGGTTGCTGTAACAATTCCACACCCATTCTTGCCAAAAAAACCTCAACGGTGGGTTCAACCATAACCCGCGGTGTTTGTAGTTTGATCTCGTTGCAGAACGGACATGGTTCGATCAATCCTTATACCTTTCTTTTTCTTCAGAAAATGAAGCTGTTCGTCGTGGTCATTTTGGTTGCGTCTATTGGAGTACTGGATGCAGCGCCTGTCGATGTATATGACTACTACAAGGGTCGTGAGTGTCCCCGCCCGAAAGAAGCATATTTTCACGAATACACGCAAAGATGTAACGACTACTGCATGAGACACGTCAGTTTCGCTACCACTAGTTCTTTACTGAAGAGTAACCTCGTAAAATAAATAAAACCTCGAACTCAATACACGTTCCACTCGCATTGGAACCACTCGTGGATCGTCAGTGCGGACGTAGTTAACCGTCGTCGCCAACAGAACGGCGAAAGGGTACTGTTAATCTACCTTTCGCTGCGTACGAGCATGTACATGACTTCAATCCGAATGCTCAGCGTAGCGCACATAGGGCAGTGGTTAGCGTGCAGTTACCAATCCGCAAAGATGTAAGAAAGGACCTCGTTAGCGTGAAGTGTCTTTCCGAAACCAGTCACACAAACGTCTGACTACATATTGTGGAGGTCTCGGTGGGAATAATTTGAACTATACACCACAGTAAATGGAAAAGTCACTTAAAGGTAGCGTTCTAATGAGGTATCGTGCACACAGTATATTATATTCCGTAATTGGGCACATTTGAAGGGGGGATGTATTGAATGCCGAATTTAGCTAACGGCGTTAGCCGAAAAGGCACGAGAGTCAGAGAAGTGCGCGCAATCAATATTCATTCTCTCCAAATCATCCTCTGCGTCTATGACAGTAAGCAAAAAATTAGTGAACATTTGAAAAAGAACTTTGAATCGGACATTCCAGTAAGAAAATGATATATATCGAACTGTCTCAGTTCGATCTTTTATTCGAAAATTCATTGCAGCCCCCTTTAAGTAACGGAATCAAACCTCTTCTACAACATTGTACTTTAGAAAAAGAATTTAGTACAAATGTTCAATGTTGCAGGGCCGAATAGGCGGCGACTGCAAAGTGAACCGCTTGTCTAATGACTTGATGCAGATTGCTTGCGGATGTGTTGTATGAATAAACTGTTTTCGTGCGTCAATCTCACACCAATCAATTCTCGTCGTATCATTGCGATTTTGTGGAATTCGAAGCATGATCGATATTGTTTCCCAAAAACTACCGCCTGGGAAAACAAAACACATTCGAGATCACTGACACTACGAATCTTTAGAAAACTGACAAATTGATCTTGCAGACGGAAAAACATTAAATTTTGCATGGTTTTAAATGAATGATGAAGCAGATGGAGCGTTCTATTTCTGATTGATGACATTTTTCTTTGACGAAGGACGAGTATGTGGTCCAATCGCAACGGTTCAGTCCTTTAAATATGCAATACATTTTCCAATTGTAGTTTGAAGGGATGTTTGTATGAAAACTTTTATGAAGAGAGTGTGGAACTGAAAATCGAAATTCTTTGTCAACTTTGAAAGACAAGCGAGAAAGGCATTTCAACGTTTCTAATTGCTTCTCATCGAAAAGTCGAACCTGTCCCCAATGAAATCTTCAACTAAGAGAATCACATCTCATTTCCAGTTGAGATTACTAGTCATGTCATAGGCATGGGTTAGGATGAACGGCTCGTTATTTCATAGAATAGAATAGAATAGAATAGAATAATTTATTGAAATCGTAAATGAGTTCAAAAGTGTGAATACGAAATAATTGTAAACTGATTCGAAAGATCGAACCATGGCGTGGTCCCCATTGCATGGTGGATCACATGGAATGACGTTTCGAACCAAATCTCGTTCACTTCTCTCGAGGTTCTATCGTTTTCTGTGCTACAACATTGGAAAACTGCAACGGGAACATACGCTGGTGTTCTCATGACGGAGGTTGGGTGAACTTCTGATGAAAATAGAAAAACAGCCTCCTTCATCCGTGTTTTGAAACATTGATTCTGCTGACTATCTATCCCATTTGCGCTCATATCGTCAGACTCTGGGGATTCGGCAATTCAAGCTTGTAAAAAAACATCGGCAAAACAAAATTCAAAGTATTCTAGTCTTCTCTTCAAAGTCAGAGGAGAACATTTCTCCAGTTCTCGTTCAAGAACGTGAAAAATGGTGAATTTTGTGGAGCAGGGAAATGGGAAAATTCATTTGTGTTTCAATCTTTCACCATTTATCCGCGTTTGTACCATTCCTTGTTTATCATTCGCTCGCATGAAAACGAACAAATCAATCAATACGTTCAACTTGGTATGAAGCGAATCATAAAGCGAGTGTGCATAAAATTAGTTCATTGGCTCAATGACAGTTACATGTAAACTTGTTTCCCATCTGCGTGTAGCCTCCCGTATGTTGACCCTGTAAAGTCACAGATGTACACTTTTTCACAATTTGGTCACTCGAAATATAGTGGTCGCCAACGGAAAGGCGGGAGGGTACTGTATATCTCACTTTCCGCTGTGTACACACACATGTCTTCGATTCCCAAACATGCACGTTATGTACTCTCAATAGCGCAGTGGTTGACGCGCTGATACGAATCTTTTGCTCGCAGGTTCGATTCCGGCGAGAGACAGAAATTCATAAATTTGGCACCCACTATAGTATCACAACTTTCTAGAAAATGTGTGGGTCAGACGAAGTGTGCTGGCTCTAGTTTTCAGCTGGCCAGTGGCACTTGGCGCCAAAGTGTTTGACAATAGAAGAAGTCAAATTACAAATATTTGTCTCTGGCCGGAATCGAACTGTGAGCAAATGACTTGTAGAAGGCGCTAATAGTTGCGCTATAAGAGAACATAACCAACCAGCCTCAAAATCGTGCAGATATTTCCGTACACAGCGGAAATTGAGATATACAGTACCCTCTCGCCTTTTCGTCGTCGACGACTATGTCTTTCAAATGATTTCATTTATGTTTTTTCGAAATTACGATAACGGAACTGACCCTGGCTCCGCAAACGCTGTGACAGTAGTCCATGTATCTGTCTGGAGAATAGCGGTTTCTGTACCCAGTGGAAGCCGGCATCCTCCGGTGGTGCACCGTTGCATCGACCGGTCCAATCGAAGCAACCAGAAGCACCAACACAATCAACAACTTCATGTTCTGAAAGTAATCAATACAGTGAGTGCCAATTCAATCAATTTCTGTCTCTCGTTAGAATCGAATCTGCGAGCGAAAGATTTGCAGCAGACCGCTAACCACTGCTCTATTAGAGCACAAGACGAGCACACTTCGGCATCGAAGACTTGTGTCCGTATACAGTAGAAAGTGAGATATACAGTACCCTATAGCCTTTTCGTTGGCGACTACTATAAAATGGCAGTTGATTTTGCAATGTTTTCGCCAGTTGGCGTCAGATCTCTGCTATCAGCGAACTACAAAAGCGAGAGAGCATGGCGGTCAATGAGGCCACAGACATCTGCGTCTCTGACCTGCACACTTGCTCTGCAGTTATGTCATGAACGTGGCTCGCCGATTGGCAGACAACTGTTTCGGAGTTGCCACTGAGAGTATGGGATTATGCCAGAAAAAAATCCAAGAGAGGTTTTAGCGAGTTGAAGCTTTCGAGAAATTGGAATCACTGATAACGGTTCAATGTAGTTCAAGTTTGATAGGCCATGTGCGATTATGGGCCCGTGGTTTCTCAGTCGAATTTGTCTAGTCAGGTCTTCATACTTTTATCAGACTTCTATGAAATGCTCCCACATAGACAACTATCAGCAAACAGTGTAGTCGTTCGAGTGACTACCCAAATGTCAAATCTCATAGAGACGTATGTATTATCAACCACACTCGCTCGACTCGGTTGCGGAAGAGTGGGAGAGCTGCGAATGAAACCAAGAAGATGTAATGAAAATGTAGGAAAGTGGCTGTTCATTGCTTGGTTCGGCTTTTATGCGAGTCTTCTCATTTCTATTCCGTGAAGGAAAGGAACATTCCATCCACTGAGAAACCGTTGAAACCTTTTTGATATTCAGGAGTCGATTTGATAACAGAAAGAATTATGTTTCACCAATACTTCAAAAGAATAAAATCGTCATGTACATGTGGACTGGTTGTATACTCACGGAGTTTAACACAATACATTCAGTTTCTGTGAAGTTGCAGGCCACCGAGCGATCGCCGCAACGCGTCCAATGGAGCGCGACTTCAATGCGCCGCAAAATTATAATTTACATGATTTTGATCGACGATCGTTCTTCTATATAATTTTTTTCTCTCTCAAACAAGAATATTTTTACGCTTTCATATAAACCATAATAGTTGTATAAGATACATAGCTTTTGATTATTATAGAGGTTTCCTCATGTAGCGAACCAGCACCAGCTCTTAGCACGCAAAACACGTCAGCGATGGGCGCTTTCCCGCCGAAATTCGCGTTAGAAAATTTCGAAACTCAACCCATTGCAAAAATTTAGCCGAGTTTAAAAATTTACAATGTCTTTTGGAGGAAATTTGGGGTTACCAAGTGGTTAATAAAAGGGTTAACCAAGTGACCCAGTCAAGGTTAGCTACCAGGGTTAACGGAATACCGGATTAAATAAAGAATTCACCCACTCTCTCTCTTTCAGCTTCTCTCGTCATCTCGTTCTCTCTCTTCCAATCATGGTTCTCATCGAAACCAGGTCTCAGCTACTTGGGTACATTCTGCCATGACTCATAACTACTATGACTATTGAACACGCAACTAGTCTCAGCCCCCGAGTTTTGTTCATGTTTTATTTGGTATTCTCTAGGGTTGTTAAGAAATAAAACTAGAAAAATTCGAAAAATAATCGGAATTTCTAACTCGAAAGAATCGACGATTTCAGAACTCGATGAAGATCCTCGTGAAATTCCATCAATTCATTCTCTGCTACATTGAGAGTTCCCGAGTAGCTCATTAGCATGAGGTAACTCATGCTAACTCTTTTTTGAGAGGTGGGGTGAAATCCCTTTAAATTGATATAAGCCTTTTCCCAAGTGGATGCATTGAAACAAAACATAATTATATTCAACAACACAGATCAAGCAATAATCGGCGAGTTTCATGAAGAACGACACTATAAATTATCATTATGAACGATTTCACTGAATATTGAACGGTTTACATGCGGGATGAAAGTTGATCGATATTTTCTACGGAATGAAATTCGTGTTCGGTCTGTGCAACGTTGACCGACTGATAGTGTTAGGAAACAAGGTAATCTGGTTTACACCTAACAACTTTTTTCATAAGATAGTTGTTCAAGTCTAAACGTTTTTCTGTTGTATATGTTATGAGTAAGTCCGATTTAGACATTGTCTATTCATTCTATAAGACACCAGACGAAAACATGAATTCGCAACGACAGGCCTCCAACTCAGCTCATCTTTGCTGACGTTTTGGAAGCGAAAAGTTTTTCTCCCACAAGGCAAGGAAACGTGTACTATTTCGCCGAGTTGTCATGTGAGTAGTGGATAGGTTCAATACTATTCTCCTGCCACATTCCACCTTGTTTCAGAGGTACACAACCTGCTCTGCAATGTTTTGATTGCTATGAATCATTGTATGTTTCACTATTATTAATCGAAATATCGAAATCGAAAATCTGTGAACAGCAAAAGTCGAGAATCGAGAAAGTCGGTTTTTCTTGAACTTACGCTAAATTGTAATCGAATCGAAATCTCTGGAAGCCTTGTTAACCTTGAGCTTTTTGGCTTATGGTCCTTCAACGTATGCTTCCTTTTTTGGTCCTGATTTACAATTTTATCAACTGTGAGTTTTATCAAAAATGTTGCAAAAGTAAATGTTCTTATTATGAAGGAGAAGTTTATGTATATAAGGTCATGTAAAGATAATGAAACATAACACAAGTATGAAAAAAGTTGTTTATATCATAAAGAACATATATGTGAAAAAATACAAAAAGGCGTTAATACTGTAGCCATCTCTCTCCGACTATGATGTATCCTTCTTGTCTTTGACCTGGATCTTCTGGCGGCTCCTCCCCTTGGCGGCGATTGGTTAAACTATCTGATTTACCTGCTCAGAAAATAAAGAGATACAATAAGTTATGATTAGTAAACTGAATCATGACGGGCTCGAGAGTCAGAACTTGAGTAAAGATTATACGGAAAAGCTGCTCAAGAGAAACTGATATATACTAATTTCAGTTCAAACTAACGAATCCACTTTGCATACGGTCCAGGTATTTCAGTCGGTTCTGGCGTACGCAACATTATGCTCAGGTACCCCGGGAAACCTAGACTAATAATAATAATAGGTTTATTCCACAAAAATCACACATGTTATCTCATAAGTATCCACGGGAATAACCTTAGAACCCCAAAGGGACGGGGTTATAACCCTCCCGTCTTCTGATATGGGGAGCGGGTGCGGAGTTCAGGTGATTCTCGCGTACTTTACTGTAACGAAAAAGGTATATTAGGATATAAAACCGAAACATCAATACAATCTAAATACGCCCTAAATTGATCTACATTTTGAAAAGCAGCAATGTCTTTACTTATGGTGTTCCATTTACGAACTACTCTAGAAAAATATCCATTAGTATCACTGAGAATTTTCCTATCCCGGATGATCAATCGGAGTCTATCCCTTGGTAAACTACTGAAAGAGAGTGGATTTTCTGATAAATGGGATAGACCCGATTGAAGCTTAAACGTCTGCAATAAATCATATTTTAATCTCCGGTAAAAAAAATGGCTTCTGTTCGACTTGTAGCAATCGATCGCTGTAGCTGGTATAGGAAATACCACATTTTTGAAATGCTCTAGCTGTGAAACGTTTGAATGGTGACTCTAACACAACTGACAGATGACTATTGATAGGTGGGTTAAAAATCTCAGAACAATACAGGAGAATTGGTGCAACATATATATTGAACAATTGTATATACTACTCTGGCGTCTTGAATGAGAAATTTCTGAGAATCTTATTAGAGATGGCTGATGCTTTGCTAACTTGACCGTTCACGTGGGATTCAAATGTTAGTTTATCGTCTACCATGACTCCTAGGTCACGAATGACTGTTTTTCCAGCAATTGCAACACCACCAATGGTATAATGTGCCTTGAGGTTGTTATTTCCGAGATATAAAACGTTTATCTTATTAGGTGCAAGTGGTAGTCGCCATTTTTCTGACCATGCTTCAACAATATCTACCGCGTTTTGCAAAGAACTGATGCAGGAGCTGTAGATTTTTAGATCATCGGCAAAACATGAGCAGTGAACATCTTGGGGCATTGAATATAGTAAATCGTTTATGTATATCAAAAATAGGAGAGGTCCAGTTACAGTGCCTTGTAGTACGCCAGAAGAGACTTTGAACTGATTTTGTGAAAAGCAGTTGTTAGTCTTTACTTGTGACACTCTCTCAGTCAAAAATTCTCTGAACCAGTTGACCAAATTGGTATCGAAACCGAAGTTTTGCAGTTTGAATACAAGTTTCTCATGAGATACTTTATCAAAAGCCTTTTGGAAATCAAAATATATAACGTCAACTGACTTTTTATCCTTTATGCTACGTTTCCAATTGGTGAGAGAGGATAGTAAAGATAGGCTGCAAGATCGATTCTCTAAAAAGCCGTATTGGTTTTTTGAGAATCTATTTTTGAAACATTTTCGAACTTTAAATGCAATCATTTTTTCCATAACTCTACATACTGCCGAAGTTATTGAGATAGGTCTATAGTTGTTAGGATCAGTTCTGGAGCCCTTTTTGTACACTGGAACTACATATGCTAATTTCCACTGCGTTGGCAATATGGAAGAACTATATGATTCAGTAAAAATGAGTGAAAGAGGAAGAGCCAGAGATACCGCACACTTTTTCAAAATCAGCTGATTGAGAAAATCCGCAGACTCAGTAGTTTTTGACGGCTGTTTCAAGAGGTACTTATAGACAAGAAAGGGCGCAAATGACATTGGACAGTCTACTTTACTCTGTGCAGGAACACTATCACGTGCACACAAAGTATTATCAGGTTCATAAACAGAAGAAAACTGAGCAGCGAACAAATCAGCTTTTTGCTTTTCAGAGAAGGCTAGCGAATTGTTAGATATAAGAGGTGGTATAATTTGACGGTTTTTCATTCTACGATTAATGTATCTGAAGAAAGAAGCTGACTTTTTGCCGCCAAGAATGTTGTTTTCAAGTTTAAGCCTATGTGTGACTAGTTTGGCTCGTATTAATCTAGAAGTATCTCTATATACATTCTTGTGATAGTCTGAGCAGTGCCAATAGCGATACGCCAATCTCTTTTTCTTCAGAAGTGACGTAATTTCATGAGGAAGATTTTGCTGTTTATGGGGCTTCATGACTGGTGTATGATCACGTATGATTTCTTTTGTAAGTCTACAGAAGTGATCGTATTTGCTTTGCAGAGACGAAAAGAATGAAAATTGTCTTTCCCAATTTATGCTTGCTAGTTTTCTATTAACAATCTCGAAATCGGTGTTTTTGAAATCAAGACGCTTGGTGACAGTTTTGTTTTCTTTCGTCATCGCGCTATAGCCTAGATGTAGCGAAAATGTCACAGAAATATGATCACTATTGATTAAAGGAGGAGAGGGCTGGAAATTCTGCATCAGGTCATGTCTTTGAGTTAACACTAAATCTAAAATATTGTGTGTCCCACCAGGAGATACGTGTGTTGGAAAGGAAACTAGCTGATTGAGAGAGTTACGAAGACAAAATTCATGAAATGTTTTCTGAGCTCTGTCCTTGGGAGTAGAATTGAAGATCCAATTTATTTTTGGACAATTTATATCCCCAAAAATGATATTATTTTCGGTTGGCAAGAAATATGTCTCAAGATGTTCACATAGATGTTTGGTTTGCAGAAAATTAGTGTCAGGCGGTCGGTATACTAGGAAGCAACGGAATTTTTCAGAATTATCAAATATGTCAAAACACAGTACGTCGCAATGGTGGTTGTCATAATGCATTTCCATTCTGAGAGATACTTCAATTATTTTTAACCGTGGATTGTAAAGAAGTAAAACACCACCACCTGTGAGTTTGTTTTCATCAATTTTTCGATCAAAACGCAAGTAATTGTACCTATCATTGTCAAGTATATGTGAGGTGCACGAATCATTCAAGAAAGTTTCTGTCAGAAGTATCAAATCGATTTTGAGTGCAGAACAGTGTTCAAAAACAAGTTTAGCCCGAGAAAGAGACGCAATAGATCTCACATTGGAAAGTAAACAATTGAAAGAGTTGTTAGAAGATAGATGAGAAGAGTTTTGGGAAAGCTCCCCGGCTAAAACCTACGTAGAACCTTGTGATGTAGAAGCAGCAGGAATAAGAGCACGAGGTTGTTTCAGTTCAGCGATTTCGAGATCACGGACATAATATTTCATCAGGCCAACTTCCTGGTTCGCCAAGTAGCACTGCTTCCGGATTGAGTAGAGAAGATTTAGCTCGGGTTGGGTCATGTCTCTTCGGCAAGTTGGTACACGTTGTCCTTGTTGTAGATGGGGCATGTTCACTCTGAACTTGAATATGAAATCGTTCCGAGCGGCCGGGCTGTCGAAATGTACCTTCACCACACGAGGTGAATTTGCGTTTTTCGAAGGTTGCCTCCAAAACGAGACTGGTCTCTTGATTCCAGCCTTGTCACACACCGAGTGAATGAAGAATCCATCTTGTTCAAGAGTTTCGTGCTGATCATTTTTTCTTTGTGGGACGTCCGGGAGTTTTTCGATAACTGCGTTGTAGCTCTTCTCTGGTGCCTTTCCAGCCTCTTTTATGATATAACTGGCGAAAGCAAGAGATGGGATATCAGTATCCTTCTGTGAAGCACCTTTCATGTTGGGAGTCATCTTCTCATAATACCAGTTGGGAGCGCCGCCTTGTTGATTAGTCTTCTGAATAGTAGAAATGTCCGAACGAATTGATTTCAGCTCTTCCATAATAGCCGAATAGTTAGTCTGCATCTGTTCTTGAATATTTGACGAGATGGATCCCGAGGTAGGAGAACCCAATAGGGGTCTTTTCGGATTAGTCATCGCTCTGAGGAGATGTATCTTTTACAGCCGTCCGCCGCGAGAAACAAACGGAATGAAAAAAGGACCATAACCCAGAGAGCTTAAGGTTAACAAGCCTTCCAGAGATTTCGATTCGATTACAATTTAGCGTGCGTTCAAGAAAAACCGACTTTTTCGATTCTCGACTTTTTACCTTGTTTCCTAACACGAATATAATTATGTTTTGTTGCAATGCATCCACTTGGGAAAAGGCTTATATCAATTTAAAGTGATTTCACCCCACCTCTCAAAAAAGAGTTCGCATGAGTTACCTCATGCTAATGAGCTACTCGGGAACTCTCAATGTTGCAGAGAATAAATTGATGGAATTTCACGAGGATCTTCATAGATTTTGGAGGAACTGCTACGCCGGAAGAGCTTTTACAGTTCACTACTCCGAGGCAACCAGACCTGGAAAAAATTGTAAAACCCAAACTAATGAAATGTTGGGAGCTGACTGTGTTGATTGCTTAGTTCGGCGCCATTCCGAGACATCTCATTTGTATTCCACGAAGGGGAAGAACACACCATCCAATTGGAAACCGTCCAGTCAACCATGAAAATCTATAATCTTTTCGATTATCGAAAGAAAACCACTCGAAACTTCGGCGAACGGAAAATTTCGAGTTTTTCGATTTTGAGAAATGTCTAGTTTTTCGAGTTTCAAGTTTTTCGAGTTCTGAAATCGTCGATTTTTTCGAGTTAGAAATTCCGATTATTTTTCGAATTTTTCTAGTTTTATTTCTTAACAACCCTAGAGAATACCAAATAAAACATGAACAAAACTCGGGGGCTGAGGCTAGTTGCGTGTTCAATAGTCATAGTAGTTATGAGTCATGGCAGAATGTACCCAAGTAGCTGAGACCTGGTTTAGATGAGAACCATGATTGGAAGAGAGAGAACGAGATGACGAGAGAAGCTGAGAGAGAGAGTGGGTGAATTCTTTATTTAATCCGGTATTCCGTTAACCCTGGTAGCTAACCTTGACTGGGTCACTTGGTTAACCCTTTTATTAACCACTTGGTAACCCCAAATTTCCTCCAAAAGACATTGTAAATTTTTAAACTCCAAATTTTTGCAATGGGTTGCCTCATGTGCGTCGGCCGAGTTTCGAAATTTTCAAAAGCGAATTTTGGCGGGAAAGCGCCCATCGCTGACGTGTTTTGCATGCTAAGAGCTGGTGCTGGTTCGCTACATGAGGAAACCTCTATAATAATCAAAAGCTATGTATCTTATACAACTATTATGGTTTATATGAAAGCGTAAAAAGATTCTTGTTTGAGAGAGAAAAAAATTATATAGAAGAACGATCGTCGATCAAAATCATGTAAATTATAATTTTGCGGCGCATTGAAGTCGCGCTCCATTGGACGCGTTGCGGCGATCGCTCGGTGGCCTGTAACTTCACAGAAACTGAATGTATTGTGTTAAACTCCGTGAGTATACAACCAGTCCACATGTACATGACGATTTTATTCTTTTGAAGTATTGGTGAAACATAATTCTTTCTGTTATCAAATCGACTCCTGAATATCAAAAAGGTTTCAACGGTTTCTCAGTGGATGGAATGTTCCTTTCCTTCACGGAATAAAAATGAGGAGACTCGCATAAAAGCCGAACGAAGCAATGAACAGCCACTTTCCTACATTTTCATTACATCTTCCTGGTTTCATTCGCAGCTCTCCCACTCTTCCGCAACCGAGTCGAGCGAGTGTGGTTGATAATACATGTTGTCTCTAGGGCTATTGACATTTGGGTAGTCACTCGCACGACTACACTGTTTGCTGATAGTTATCTATGTGAGAGCGTTTCTTAGAAGTCTGATAAAAGTATGAGGACCTGACTAGACAAATTCGACTGAGAAACCACGGGCCCATAATCACACATGGCCTATCAAACTTGAACTACATTGAACCGTTATCAGTGATTTCGAATTCTCGAAAGCTTCAACTCGCTAAAACCTCTCTTGAACTTTTTCTGGCACAATTCCATACTCTCAGTGGCAACTCCGAAACAGTTGTCTGACAATCGGCAAGCCACGTTCATGACATAACTGCAGAGTAAGTGTGCAGGTCAGAGACGCAGATGTCTGTGGCCTCATTGACCACCATGCTCTCTCGCTTTTGTAGTTCGCTGATCGCAGAGATCTGACGCCAACTGGCGAAAACATTGCAAAATCAACTGTCATTTTATAGTAGTCGCCAACGAAAAGGCTATAGGGTACTGTATATCTCACTTTCTACTGTATACGGACACAAGTCTTCGATGCCGAAGTGTGCTCGTCTTGTGCTCTAATAGAGCAGTGGTTAGCGCTCTGCTGCAAATCTTTCGCTCGCAGATTCGATTCTAACGAGAGACAGAAATTGATTGAATTGGCACTCACTGTATTGATTACTTTCAGAACATGAAGTTGTTGATTGTGTTGGTGCTTCTGGTTGCTTCGATTGGACTGGTCGATGCAACGGTGCACCACCGGAGGATGCCGGCTTCCACTGGGTACAGAAACCGCTATTCTCCAGACAGCTACATGAAATATTTTCACAGCGATTGCGGACCCAGGGTCAGTTCCGTTATCGTAATTTCGGTTCTCCGGGAAAAAAAACATAAATGAAATCATTTAAAAGATATAGTCGTCGACGACGAAAAGGCGAGAGGGTACTGTATGTCTCAATTTCCGCTGTGTACGGAAATATCTGCACTTGTGAGGCTGGTTGGTTATGTTCTCTCATAGCGCAACGATAAGCGCCTTCTACAAGTCTTTTGCTCACAGTTCGATTCCGGCCAGAGAAAAATATTTGTAATTTGACTTCTTCTATTGTCAAACACTCTGGCGCCAAGTGCCACTGACCAGCTGAAAACTAGAGCCAGCCCAGTTCGTCTGACCCACACATTCTGTAGAAAGTTGTGCTACTATTTCGAGTGACCAAATTGTGGAAAAGTGTACATCTGTGACATTACAGTGTACACAAGTGGGACGCTACACGAAGTTTGGAAACAGGTGGACATGTGTTTGTTATTGATCCAATGAACGAATTCCATGCACACTCGCTTTATTATTCGCTTTATAACAAGATAACACCTCTGATATGAGCACAAATAGATTTCCCATTCCCCCTGCTCCACAGAAATTCACCATTTTTCACGTTCTCGAACGAGAAGTAGAGAAATTTCCTCCTCTGACTCTGAAAACGGAGACTAGGATACTCTGATTTTTGTTTCGCCGAATTTTTGCAAGCTCGAAATGCCGAATCTTCTGAGTCTGACGATATGAGCGCAAATGGGATAGGTGTTAAGCAGATTCAATGTTTTAAAGCACGGATCAAGGTGGCTGTTTTTCCATTTTCATTGGGAGTTCACTCAATCTCCGCCATGAGAACACCAGCATATGTTCCCGTTGCAAACTTTCAATGTTGTAGCACAGAAAACGATAGAACCTCGAGAGAAGTGAACGAGATTTGGTTCGGAACGTTATTCCATGTGATCCACCATGCAATGGTGACCGCGCCATAATTCGATCCCCACTGAAGGCAATGTCTCGACGGTCGCATGAAGACCTTTCTTGCCGCTTCAAATGCTGTGTATCCTACTGTCGTATTGTTATTTCTCCTCTTGTATACAGATGCTTGCATGTGAACAAATCAATCGAAGTAGGGAGTGAACACAAATATGTTAAATTATGGTGAGAAAACGAGCCACATTTTATAAACTCGGATCAGATTCCAACCAGATAGAGCTGGAGACATTGCGAGATGAGTAGTCGACATACACAGTCTAGTCGTCATCAACAGAGATGTGGGAGGGCACTGTATATCTTACTTTTCGCTGTGTACATGTCTCTGGTTCCAAAACTCGTCAGTTATGTGCGGTATTAGTGCTGTGGTCTGGGCTCTGCTACGAAACTTTTGCTCACAGGTTCGATTCCGGCAACAGACAGAAGTTTATGAATTTGGCACCTACTATACAGACTTGGTACGGAAATAACGAACCGTCCAGCTCCACCCATGCCGGCATGACTAGTAAAATGAATCGGGAAACGGCATGACTAGTAAAATGAATCGGGAACGGTATGTGATTCTCTTGGTTGAAGATTTCATTGGAGACAATTTTGACTTTTCGACAAGAATGCGCTTGGAAATCAATTATAGTCGGCGCCAATCGAAAGGAGGGAGGGTACAGAATTTGTCGAACCGCTGTGGACACCGTACCATCGATTTTGTATGGGACGATGTTTGGCGAGCGGCCAGTTCGTCTGCGTAGCATTGATCTTCACACTCTCTCAACTGCTGGCAGATAATCAACGACCGCTCGCCCCGCATCGATTAGTCAATTGAACCCTCTGTTCTCTTTATGGGGAAAATGGCGACTAGACTGTATATTTCGTTTTCCGCTGTACACACACGTGTCTCTGATTACAAAGATTGTCGGTTATGTGAACTACTAGCGCAGTGATTAGCGCCCTGCTAATGAAATTTCGCTCGCAGGTTCGATTCCGGCGAGAGACCGAAATTTATAAATTTGCATGGAAAGGTCAAACTATTTTTCTCCCCTGTCTTTCAAGATTGACTAAGCATTTAGATAATCAGTTTAACTTTTTTATAAAACTTTCCGAACAAACATTTTTGATGGGAGAGCACAGTGCCCTTCAGTGAAGTGGTTCATAGTGGGTGCCAAAGTTATGAACTTCTGTCTCTCCCCGGAATCGAAGCTGCGAGCAAAAGATTGAACACGCAACTAGTCTCAGCCCCCGAGTTTTGTTCATGTTTTATTTGGTGTTCTCTAGGGTTATTAAGAAATAAAACTAGAAAAATTCGAAAAATAATCGGAATTTCTAACTCGAAAGAATCGACGATTTCAGAACTCGAAAAACTTGAAACTCGAAAAACTAGACATTTCTCAAAATCGAAAAACTCGAAATTTTCCGTTCGTCGAAGTTTCGAGTGGTTTTCTTTCGATAATCGAAAAGATTATAGATTTTCATGGTTGACTGGACGGTTTCAAATTGGATGGTGTGTTCTTTCCTTTCGTGGAATACAAATGAGATGTCTCGGAATGGCGCCGAACTAAGCAATCAACACAGTCAGCTCCCAACATTTCACTAGTTTGGGTTTTACAATTTTTTCCAGGTCTGGTTGCCTCGGAGTAGTGAACTGTAAAAGCTCTCCCGGCGTAGCAGTTCCTGCGAAATCTAGGAAGATCCTCGTGAAATTCTATTGATTTCTTTGATGCAACATTGAGAGTTCACGAGTAGCTCATTAGCATGAGGTAACTCATGCGAACTCTTTTTTTGAGAGGTGGGGTGAAATCACTTTAAATTGATATAAGCCTTTTTCCAAGTGAATGCAATGAAACATAATTATATTCAACAACACAGATCAAGAAATAATCGGCGAGTTTCATGAAGAACGACACTAAAAATTATCATTATGAACGATTTCACTGAATATTGAACGGTTCACATTCGGGATGAAATTTGATCGATATTTTCTACGGAATGAGTAGTTCGTGTTCGGTCTGTGCAACGTTGACCGACTGATAGTGTGAGGAAACAAGGGAATCTGGTTTACACCGAAAAACTTTTTTCGTAAGATAGTTGTTCAAGTCTACACGTTTTTCTGTTGTGCAAGCTCTAAGTAAGTCCGATTTCGACATTGTTCATTCATTCTATAAGACACCAGACGAAAACATGAATTCGCAACGACAGGCCTCCAACTCAGCTCATCTTTGCTGAAGTTTTGGAAGTAAAAAGTTTTTTTTCCCACAAGGCAAGGAAATGTGCACTATTTCGCCGAGTTGTCATGTAGTGAGTAGTGGATAGGTTCAATACTATTATCCTGCCACATTCCACCTTGTTTCAGAGGTACACAACCTGCTCTGCAATGTTTTGATTGCAATGAAAGTATGTTTCACTATTATTAATCGAAATATCGAAATCGAAAATCTGTGAACAGCAAAAGTCGAGAATCAAAAAAGTCGGTTTTTATTGAACTTACGCTAAATTGTAATCGAATCGAAATCTCTGGAAGCCTTGTTAACCTCAAACTTTTTGGATTATGGTCCTTCAACGAATGCTCCCTTTTTGGTCCTGATTTACAACATTACAACATTATGAACTGTGAGTTTTACTAAAAACGTTGCGAAAGTAATTGTTGTTATTATGAAGGAGAAGTTGATGTATATAAACTCATGTAAAGATAATGAAACATAACACAAGTATGAAAAAGTTGTTTATATCATGAAGAATAAATATGTGAAATAATACAAAAAGGCGTTAATACTGTAGCCATCTCTCTCCGACTCTGATGTATCCTTCTTGTCTCCGACCTGGATCTCCTGGCGGCTCCTCCCCTTGGCGGCGATTGGTTGAACTATCTGATTTACCTGCTCAGAAAATAAAGAGATACAATAAGTTATGATTAGTAAACTGAATCATGACGGGCTCGAGAGTAAAAACTTGAGTAAAGATTATACGGAGCTGCTCAAGAGAAACTGATATATACTAATTTCAGTTCAAACTAACGAATCTACTTTGCATACGGTCCAGGTATTTCAGTCGGTTTTGGCGTACGCAACATTATTCTCAGGTACCCCGGGGAACCTAAACTAGCTTTCCATTCAGTTCTCCTTGAATTTAGCAGTAAATCAACACACTCCGTATACTTTTGTTTGGTGACTGAACCTAAGATACGATTCTTGTTCCTACAGCCTGAATATCTCGGACTGGTTTGGGTGAGGAAAGAGAGCTGCTTGCGACGAAGGCCTGAAACAGAAGATTCATTTAGAATGTTTGATGCTGCTGTTCATTGCTTGGTTGGCTTGATATCGCGGCCTTTCATTTGTATTTATTAACGAAAAGGGCATTTCATCCGCTGAAAGCTATGAGACTATGTTGATATTCAGGATTTATTCCGACAGCTGTTGGAATTTCATTTCGCAAAACAATCTGATGAAATCGAAGGAAAATTACTATTCACATACTGACAATTGAGACGTTTACAACAAAGTGAAGTATTGCACATTTAAAGCGTGCCCAATTGTTTCTGTTTGTGTAACAGATTCTGTTTTTCATTGATTTTGTTTCTCTCTACACATCTAAAGTACTTCATTCCGTTAACCAAGTCTAGACGAAAGTTATCAGAGCCAGTGCAGAACAGTAACAAAGACCACTCTTCACGACAACAATGCACAGTTGTACTAATGTACAACTGACAATCGGACAGTTGAACAATTGAGAATTTGGGATATGGACTTGTATACAAGTGTTTCACTTGAACTTGATATTTTTCTTCCATGAGTACTCTGTCTTTTTTTACTCTTACAGCTGTCCAAATCACATTATGTTTTGGCTTGTTCAACACAATGTTGATTCTAGTCAGGTCAAACAAATGAACAAAGGCCGAACCAAGCTATTCGACAGTCACTTTTCCACGTTTTCAAGACATCCTTTTTGTTTCGGCTTTTGTCTCAAGCAGTTTCGCCACTACCCCCCCCCCCCACCCAACTTTTGCTCGAGCGAGTTTGGTTGCCAGTATTGATTTTTCCTTCTACCCCAAACCAACCTTCTATCGAGGAGTAACCTCGACCTCAATACACGCTCCACTCGCATTGGAACCACTTTTAGATCGTCAGTGCGGACGTAGTTTACCGTCGTCGCCAACGGAACGGCGAAAGGGTACTGTAAATCTAGTTTCTGCTGTGTACGAGCAAGCACATAATTTCTATTCGAGTCCTTAGCGTATGTGAGCTCCCGTAGGGTAGTGGTTAGCGTGCGCTTACCAATCTTTTGCTCGCAGGTTCGATCCTGGCAACCTTCTATAAATACGGTGTGTTCAACCCTAACTTGCGGTGTTTGTAGTTCGATCTCGTTGCAAATCAGTTCAAACTAGAAAAATATTATTGCATGCAAAACATCATTCAATTAGGATTCGGTCAATCTCTAAACCTTTCTCTTCAGAAAATGGAGTTGTCCGTCGTGGTCATTTGGGTTCCGTCTATTCTGGTGGATGCAGCGCCTGTCGATGTCGATGTATTCGATCTCTACGTGGGTCGTGAATGTCCTCGCCCAGAAGCAGCATATCTTCACAAATATCCGCAAAGATGTCACGACTACTGCCTAGCCCAGGTCAGTGGCGAATTTTACCGGAGAACCGGGTCTTTCACAAACCGAACCGCGAACCGGTCACTGGAGAACCGAACCGAACCAAACCGACCGAACTGACTTTTTAAATCGACCGGTTCTCCAGTGAAAGGTTTGAACCTGACCGTATTTACCCATGATTTGAACAAAAGATCGTAAAAGAAGTAATATAAATGGATCCCCACTCATATCACTTCGTATAGGATCTGCTCCGATTCTGTTCTCCAGTGACAAAATTTCGAGTTTTCGAGATGTTCGAGTTTTTGAGAAAAAACCGAGTTCAATCGAAAATCGAGATTTTTTACCAGTTTTTTTGAGAATCAATTTCGGCTCCAACAACCGTGTTGGACATGATAATATGAACCATGTTTTTTTCATTATCGGGCACAGTTAAAGCCGGACTCATACTCTTTGACTCGACGTTGAACGCAAGCGTTGAGAGTGAGAAAAACATGCGTATCGGTTCAAGTAACGCCAATTCGCATTATGAACCGCATTTTTTCACACCGGCGACGTCGACGTAAAAAGGATGATAGCGCCCTAGGTAATGCACCCGCATCTTTACTACATTAGAAGTTTATTGAATATTCACTTAAAGTTGGCATTCTAATAAGGAAGTGTGCACTTTGTCGTTTCACGTTTCCGATTCCTGCTGTTTTTAACATGTTTCATGTGACTGTGCGATTGACTCACAGCATAGGTGAAAAGTCAAGGGAAGAAAAGGCCCTAGAAGGGGGATTTCGGGGCCAAAATCGCGGGCCTAAAAGGAACCTTTTAGGCCCGCGATTTTGGGGCCCGAAATCTCCCTTTTAGAGCCCAAAAGTTGGGTTTCGCGAATTTTTTAGTTTATCCATAATAATGAAAAACGCTTTTTGCTATTGGTGCGAATGCATGAACGTAATGCTTGATAATTCACAAAATGACAATATAATGTACAATTCACTTTATTAGTCCATAATGACAAATAACACAAATGATCTCGAAAAATTGTAGTTGGAGTGTCGTTTTCTCCGGGGACTAGAGTTCTTGTGTCTCGAATCTGAAAGTATGATTTTTTACTATATAGTCGGAAACTTTTCATGAGATGTATGATTCCACTAAACTAAAAAGAAAAGTTGTCTGAGTAATGGTAAATGGTGTGATTGTGAAAAAGCGTTATAGGGGGACAGAAAGGAAAGTTAATATGAAAGAGCTTATTAAGAGAAACCGATAGGTATAACTTTCAATTCGAACTAACGAACCTAATTCACATACGGTTGACACGTGTTTGCCTGTTTTGGCGCGTGCAACGTTATATTTAGGTACCCCGGGGTACCTAAACTAGCTTTCCTTTCTGCCCCCCTGTACGTTGGTATCTGCTTGGTATTTGGTATAATCTAAAAGTTAAAGTTTCGCATAACATATACATTAAATCAAATAACTGAACTTTCGCCGAACTATTTGGGCCAAAATGAAAATATGTTGCTACTAACCACTTCCTAGTGTGGAAATAGATCCAGATCGTCCGGAGGAGTGGTTCCGGTAAGGCCCACATCAACGAATTGCTCATCAAATTTGCCGTGGTTCGAGTCCTGTAAAAAACTGACATCAGGGACATTAGCTGTTTTGTGGAAGACTTGGCACCAGTTGTGCCTCCAGTATTACGATAGAGATATCCAAACATATAGTTAAAGTAAATTTCAACTTTGATTTCAGTTTACTGTTAATTCTATGAATATCAGTACAAAACTTCTCACATATGATCGTCTTGCTTTTTTTTCGATTTTTGACGCAATTCATTATTGAATGGGGTAGGAATCCGTATTTCGTACAAAACTAGTCAAAACGGCTCATTTTTCCTAGGTGGGGCAGAAAGTGGTCCCATTCCTTCAATTGTTGAAGCTATTCAGCCAGTTTAAGAATACAACAATTCATGGTTTTTTTCAGCCAATTCCACAAGGAACCCGGTATTTCGTTAACCCTATCAGTAAACTTTAACCGGGTTACTTGGTTAACCCTTTTGTTAACACCGTTGTAACCCTCTTTTACAATGTTTTTTGGAGGAAGTTCGGTGTTAACAAGTGCTTAAAAAATAGTTCAACAAGTAACCCGGTTAATGGTTAACTGTCAGGGTCAACAAAATACCGAGTTAAATAAAGAATTCGCCGTTTTTGCCAACCTTAGCCATTTATAACTTGGGACTCTTGACATGCAGCACATGTACATCAACAAATTCCGTTCTTTCCGAATGATAAACCGAACATGTTCTGCCTCAAAATGAACAACTTTAACCAAGAACGAGCTTTTGCGAGATCGGCAAGTTGAGAAATAGTAAACTTTAACTATAACTGACCGTTTCGACGATTAATATGTTCTTCTTTCCAGGGACGAGAAGACAGCGAGGCCAAAACAAGCCTGAAAACAAACAAATACTAAAAAAATTTGCCAATAGAAATTCTCTTAAATTAACCAAGATCTGAGCAGATATAATATAGAGCAAATGAGCGCGAGCTCAATGTTTTTCTTGATGTGTGACTGTCTATAAACGCGCACCTGTCTATAAAGTTGACACATCGAAAAATCGTTAACACAATAATTTTTTTTAAGTTCAATGGGAAAGTGTCGTATCGGCCAAAACACCATCCAACATTTCAATAAACACAATGGAACTCCTCTTTGTAAACGCACTGATAATGATGTACGCAGCCTACCTTTCCCAGAAACTCATTGTTTTGAGCATAGAGCTTTTTCTTCATAGAAACGAACACAGCAGTTCATCCAAAATTGACGGAAAATGATCTGAAAATGCTAAAGTACACAATCGGGTGTGACCACAGACTGCATGCCATGTGAATTTGCTCAGGGAGGGTGGTCGTGTCTGCCCCACAGAGACGAGCAATAGTTCAAAACCAGGCTCATGTTCGCAATTTTCGAATGATCTTTACAAAAAATTTCAAAATATTACATGTTTTTCCGATAATGTCCAATTTTTCATCGTACCAACCTTGAATTCGAAAAACATTGCGTTCAACCGCTATAAATACACACTTAGTGCGTAAGCAGATAGGTGATTGATTTGGGTAGAACAAGGGAATGACAAAAATTATGTGAAACAACGGAAACTGAATAATTAAAATATACGTGACTTTTTTATGATGGATTCTCACCAACCCAATCACCTGTCTGCTTAAGCACAATGTTTTTAAAAACCACAAACTACAACTACCGCAAAAAGAGGTAGCCATACGCAAATAAAGTTGTCCGAATAGAAACGGACTGTTTTTGGTCAATGTCAATATAAATCAAGAACTTTTGCGTATTTGAATGATAAAATAGGCTCCGTTTCGTACAGTGGTCACACCTTACTGTATGTGAACATAACCATACATTATTGGTGTATAAAAACATAAACATTGCTGTTTAAACCTACGTAGGTAGGATTTAGGTGTTGACACGGATTTCGTTTAATAAAAATAACATGTGGCCAACCTTCGTGCAATTATTGCTAGCAGAATACATTTATTCTAGTTGGGAACAGTGATAGTTAAAAATGAGAATTATTCCCTTAAATCAGGCATGTATTATGTTTACACGTACAACAATTAACTATCTATTTACACCTGCGATACACAACCAAATCAAGACGTACACAAGAGTTCAAACGCAAGGTCTGCCAGCTGAAATCAATGTCAGGATTCAAGTTTTAGAAAACTCAGAACCTGATGAGAAGGGGAATGAAGCCATGATATCTTTTTCAAGCTCAATCACTCTCCACTTTTAAATTGAGTGCTGATTTGCGTGCGAAGAAGTTTCATCCCTTCGTTCAAAAAACACATGACATTTTGTATGAACATTTCCTCACCTCGATAGAAAAACGCCCATCGGATCAGAGAGGAGGGGGATACAAGATCACTCTGAAAAACCTTTGCAACTTAAAATACCGGACTCGTCAAATTTGTAACTTAAAATACCGGGCTCGCTCGATTTGTAACTTAAAATACCGGAGTCAGCCAGACGGCTTGGCGCACGCAGTATGCGCCAGCAGAAAAGATGGACGCAAATATCGACATCGTCGCGAATTTCTTCGAAATATTTCAAAGTGTTCAGACTTTTCTTTGTTTAAATTTGTTTTGTAACTGTATATAGTTTATTTAAATGATTAAAAGTTTGTTTTGAACAGCCAAGAAGGTAGTTTCGTTGACCCCAATGTTCTACAGTCTTGAATTCGGGTTTTTATTTTTGAAACGTGTTTTCGTCCGAAAATGTTCTATTCAAGAGCGTTATGTTAACTTTATGTTCACTTTTATCAAACGTTTCCAGTTTTTTCTAATATTCGCTGGATGAATTTCGCTTGGAAATATTCCTCTTGCTTATGTGTGGTACCTGGCTGAGGAAAGTTTAAATTTGCAGAAAATCTATTCTGACATATTTGAAGGTGAGTTAAATTATTTACCCTATCAAAAAATTAGTTCACACCCAGTCTAAAGTTCGTTTTGACATTCTGAAAAAAGTTGGTTCATGTTTTTTTTTCTGTATATACTTATGGGTTGGTTTTGGGAGCAAAGTAATGAGGCTTACCAGTTAAGTTGTTCACTTCATTTAAAGAGGACTCCATATTTCACAGATTAGTATTATGGCTCAAACAAGTTCGACATGGTAAATTAATAAACAGTTCAGTTTGACCCCATCACTGTTTAGGACCATACCAGTTTTTAATTAAGAGCCGATATGACTTAAACTTGAATAATTTACAATGTGGAGCTCTTTTCTTGATCAAAAATACATTCGCGTAACTGTTTTAAGCTCTTCCCTCTTTTCAGCTGTACTTTTTTTCGAAAACGGACTCCCTTTTCGCCATTTTTGTATTTTTAATGCATAAATTTTGTTCAAATTCAGTGGAAACGGGTTTAGTTTTGTAATAATGAGCACATTTCGCGCGTTTTCATGTTATACAAAATGTTTTTCAGTCCGGAATATTCTGCTTATATTCTGTTTACTACGATGTGTATATTGTGAGTGGTTAGACATCGACGTTTTTGATTCAAGAAGTTCAGGTTCAGGTATGTTATTAGAACTTTGAATTGTGTTGTTACTGTTCACAAACATTCGGTTTGAAGTTACTTTCTTCCGGTGAATTTCTTTGCGCACCCAATTAGCCCGAACCAAGTGGTTCGTCTTCGTCCCAGCCCGAACCCAGACTGTTTTCTTTTCACTTCCTTTGTCCTTCTTGAAAGCATTAAGTGACGAAAAACACTTGTATATTAACTTGCTATTGTTGAGCTCTGGCACAACCCTCATTAATTTCTCCAAAACTAAAGGAAAAAGCAAAAAAACGAGCTCCGTTTTCGGTCTACTTCCAATTATGTCTCTGTTTTCGATAGAAAAACATCGATTTGTCCATCAAATTCGACAACCAGATGTCTTTCAAAGATTATTTCTTCGAATTTGGCAAGAAGAAATTTACGTGAAAATAGTGACTGAGACCTTTTATATAAAAATGTTTTGGATTGCAGATTTGGTTTTTACAAATTACTACAATGAAATTTTCTTCGAAATGATCGATTTTGATTGAAAACGTTATGAATTTCATTTAGATTGGCTATAACCTTCGAATTCTAGACTTGTGGTACATGATGCAATTATACTTACATATTGGTTCGAGTTAGAAGAACTGAAACTGATTCAGGTTTGTTCTTTTTCCTTTCGTTTTCTTGATTTGGAGGAAGTAGAAATAAAGTGGTTGTTGCGAATAGATATGTCTGCATCTGATAACTTGAATTTCATTGGCAAATTTCTTCCCGAACCGACTCTTTCCGAACCAAAACGGAACCGATTCTTCCCGAACCAGTTCGTTCGGTATAGAACAGAACCGTTTGCGTATTGAAACCGAACCAACGCTACACAGTCGACCAATTTCAGCATTAATTACATCAAATTGGTTCGGTTCCAACTTTGTTGGCCCAAAATTGGTTCGCTTCTAGAACGAACCAACGGGTTCGCGAAGAATCGGTTTGGTTTTGGTTTGGGAAGAGTCGGTTCGGGAAGGAATTCGTCGATTTCATTACGAGTTATTGGCAAACCCTGTAGTAAACACGTAGTAAACATCAGTATGTCGTGCCCGCTCGCCAAAAGTAACTCTTTCAATGATTGAATGGTTCACATACAACATACATGTAACCGTGATTTTCTGTGCAAAATGGGCGAATTTTCATGACATTAACGGAAAGCCAGCCCGTTTTTGGGGTTTTTTTGCTGGCTTTGCGTACAACTTTTAACTAATGTAAAACTGATGACTGCACGCTCTTGTAGTTACAAATACGCAAAATCACATTGCACTCTCCAGATAATTTCCAGATCTCGCTTGAAACTATCACCTCTAAAGGCTTTGTACGATAGTGAAATTATTCATCAAAAAAGAAAAACTTGGGATTTTTCAAGCTAAAAATTTTTAGCTTCAGAACAAAGTTAAAGTGATTACGAAACTTTATGTACATTCTTCTTTTTCAGGGTGGACATAAAAGCAGTCTCGACAACATTTCGCGGTATGGTATTGATGTCATCCATCATGTGTTCTACTAATTTCTGTGTTTTTTCATAAATTGATCACCTTTGCTATGGATCATAATCCATTAGATTCAAGATCTAGAATAATCTCGATTTAAGAGATAATATTCTCTTCAAGAACTGCCTTCATCTTAAACTACTGTCATGTAACGAAAACCAAGTTCTCAACCGTCTCTACGGGTATTTTTTCTTCAGTTCTTATTGAATTTTAACGGGTATTAAAGTTAGCCGCATTTGTTGTTCCCGTTTGCTAACCGTGTTCTAGGTCTTTTCTTTCTCTTTTGTGAATTTGTGCTTGAAGATCTTTGATTTTTATCCGGTGTATAGTATTAGTTTCGCGGTTTTTATGATGTGTTTTTTTAAATATTACATTGAATAAATATTTATTCCTAAAATGTGTTGTTTTATATTCTGAAACAAGTTTAGAGAGGATGATTTTCGGTTTTGGTTTGCCCGGGTATTTTTTTACTTGCCAACGACCCCGGTATTTTAAGTTACAGCAGGCACCCGGCGCGCGCCAGCCTGTACAGCTTAAAATACCGGAGAATATGCAGGCTTAAATACTGGTGTCGAATTAGCCTGCATCTTTCCCGGTATTTTAAGTTGCAAGCGTTTTCACAGCATTGGGTGACCTGAAAGTAAAGAGGATAGAAGGAAGTTCAAAGAATTTAATACGTGGAAAGAAAACGGACGGCAGTTTTAGGCATAAATAGGATTTTGACAAGGAAAGCTACAATTAAACTTGAGCGTTTCACAGAAATATGAGATGCATATTCGTGAAACATCGATCGGAGGACTACGAACTAAAATATAACAAAAAATATGTATATAAAACAAATTATAATAAGAAAAAACTTATAAAAGAAAAAAACTTATAAAATTTTCACGAGTTGAAGGACTAATCGGGTTTTAGCCGCCGAGCACATTATTCGCGGGCGGGCGCAGTTGACTGTAGAATCGCGGGCCTTTTAGG
The DNA here is from genome assembly GCA_964036275.1 of Litoditis marina. Lineage (NCBI taxonomy): Eukaryota > Metazoa > Nematoda > Chromadorea > Rhabditida > Rhabditidae > Litoditis > Litoditis marina. The sequence continues at coordinate 30,096,449 of OZ038434.1, forward strand.
GCCTTTGAGGCCCCCACCCACTCGTATACCCGAAACCCCCTTCTAGGGCCTTTTATTCCCTTGACTCTTCACCTGAGAGTATACCTTCTATTGTACTTCAGAAAGGAATCAGTACAAAAATGTTCACTGTTCCAGGGAAGAGAAGGGGGAAAGTGCAAAAAACACCGCGTGTATGCATTCTTATTCGAGATTAGTTGCGGATGTTATTGATTGAATGAACTGTTTCTGTGCACACTCGTTTCATACCGATCGATGACCATTTGTAAAAAGCGGTGGATCCCGAAAAATCCGAGGTCTGTTAGACTTTAACGTTTTAAAGGTAGAGTTCTGATGTTTTTGTGTTTTACTTGTTGTATTTTAAATGCTCGTAAGCCAATAAATGAATGAATCAATCAATGATACTCAATCCTTTAAGGGTCTAGATGGACATCTACATAGCACCAGGAAGAAGAAAGGCCACGTATAGTCCGCACATTTCCCAACTGACTTGGGCAGCTATTCATTTAAATTTCAAGGCAGTTTTTGAACATGTTGAAATACTTCAAAACAATAGAAATTTATGTAAAGGGTTCTTCCTCTTCGTTATAATCCGTATTCGAGGTACTATTTTGTAAAATATGTTTATTTCTGAATAACAGTCTTCTAAAGTTTCTGGCACGCTGGCAACGAGTCCAGTTTGGAAATGCACTAAACAAAGTAGACTCATTCTGGATGTTGTAGTCAGACAACCTTCGACCGTCCTCGAGCGACTCTTCTAAAAACGAGAAACTAATACGATATGTCATACAACTAATGAAGTTGTATTCAATATGTGAAATTCAGAAAAAAACTTATCAAATAAGAAATGTCCTAGGGATACAGCGATAACAATTACATGAATGAAATAAGGGAAAACAGTTGCATACAAGACCCGGTAAGTTGAAGTTCACCTGCCAGTACCAATTGTGCAAAAATGCGGTAAAACGTGACTCTATTGCACTCGAAAACCTCATTTTGTAACTTCACTGCAAACTGAACGCATTAACTCAAATGGCGAAACATGAGCGTTGTGGCTGATCCCAAAAAAATAATCGAACAACCATTGAGGATACCGTATCCGGTGTTTCTACTAACAATTTCTACGCTCAGCACGTTTGGCACAAATTTTCAGCGATTAGCAAACCACAATGGCGAAAGAGCACGCAGGTCAATGAGGTTGCAGACATTTGGAGACTCTCTCGTCGAGGTCGCTGAGAAAGTAGCTCGTCAATTGGCAAGGAATTGTATAATATTATAGAAAGCCACCGCCGTTTTGAACATGCCATGATCATAATTCATTTTAGTCTAGAGATGCATGACTGCAAAATACTCGAGCAGCGCAGAGCACTTCTCATTATTCTTCTATTTATTTTGTCACCCTCGATTGGGTCATTTTGCTTATGCACATGACGAAGCTATAGCTTACATCTCAACCAGTTTGGGTTGGGTTTGTCATTTTGGCGTTGCCGTTAAGGGAAATATAAAAAATTCGTACTTGAATCAGTATATTATTTTTTACGAGTAATGTGCTTCAAAACGAACGGATCAACCAACTCTCCGTGACAATATCGTACAAACAAATCAAAAATGTCACACTCTCACAATAAGTCTTGTTTCATTTTTCACCTTGTATATTTCACTTTCTCTGATGAGTGAGTGTCACATTCTTTGAAAAATGACATTTTTCCACAAAATAACCCGAGTCGGGTTATTTCGTGGAAAAATGTCATTTTTGGCCGATATCACCCAGCTCGGGCCGAATCGACTCGCGAATTTTCACGTGAATGTAGATAGCCCAATCAAACAAAACGGAAAATCTGAATTGAACTATACTCTGAAAAAAGCTATGAGAAAACGAATTCCGAGAGATCGCGTGTATAAACCCGCAACCTACGCCATCTTTTTTTACGACCGGAATGTTAGACGGGAATGAGTAAGTTACAAAAAGATAAGCAAAAGTTAAAAGATCGATAGAACCAGACTGGTGACCGAATCACTCAAGTGAAATAGTAACATTTGGGGAAAAAACTCACTTACCTGATACCTGTGGGGATACTCTTCAGATCTTCTGGTCGAGCACGAGTTCATTTAGCCATTTCAGGTTTTGTGTTTGTTTTTCTTTTCTTGTTTTTTTTTCTTGTTTTTCAGGTTTTGGGTTTGTCAAGTTTTTCATCGAAATCGCGCATTTAGACAGATTTGTTGATTGGGCTGAAAGAAGGGGCTTGATCAATGTTTTCCTTATATTTATCTATGCCCTCCTAATTATTACTATATTTCTTCGCACTAATCAAATAAAGATGGAACTTATCGGAGCCAGTAGAGAAAAGTAAAGTGAACCCGTAATCGATGGTAATAATTGGACAATCGAACGATTGACTGATTGGGCATTTTGAGATTCAGACTAGTATCCCAATACTTAACTTGTATTTGACATTTTTATTGTTTCGAAGTTTTTTGGAAGTGGAATTCGTACAGTTGTCAAAACGACACCTGAATATCGAATTGATTTTAACGGTTTCGCAGTGGAGGAAACGTTTGTGTTCGTTACAGAATACAAATAAGACCATTCAAATAAAAGCCGAACCAAGCAACGAACAGCCGCTTTCCAACGTTTTTCATACATCCTTCTGGTTTAGGCCTAAAACTATTTCTGCTCTTCATTTTCTTAGAACGGCATTCAGCGAGTGTGGTCGTGGAAACCAAACGTTTTTTTCTGTAGTCTGCGAACCAACGTTTTATTAAAGGGACCGTTCCTCTTTAATTTGGAGGTTCGAGCTGATTAGTCGATATTGTTCACATCAAAAAAATCATTCATATAGGTGTCAACTTTCTGTCTTGCTCCGTGTTCACAAAAAATGTGGCGCGACCACGCGCACGTACATACACCACCGAGTTCACCTACGTACACATTTTTCAGAATGTCCATAAAATTACAAAACCATATTCAAAACATGGCCAAAACTACCAATATGAAACCTGTGAAAAAAATATTTCAAAATATCATGAAAACTACAAAGCATGATAGATTAAAGATTGCTGCATTACAGTAACCCAAATCCAATTGGCTTCTATTTTGCTCCGTTATAGTGTGGTTTTTTTTTTACTTTCTGTACGTAAGGTATGAACTTTCATCTCAAAAGAGAATAAATGACTTTTTTCATTTCCCAAAAACTACATTGCACATTACAGAGGTACGGTCCCTTTAAACTAACACTTTACTCGAAACACGTTCCAGTCGCATTTGAATTGTTCATAGTTTGGGAGTTCGTGTAATGTTCATGATGTACGTGAGAGCGTTCGACGTTAGCTACTAGAAACCGTTGCGGTAGCCAATCCACTACCAATCTTTTCACAGAAACCCTAAACGGTGTGTTTTGCCCTATCACGCCGTGTTTAAAAAATATTGAATAATTTTACAAGTACATAATATTAATATCAACCGTAGATGGACTGTCCGTAGAGGGGGTGGAGATAGGCATGGGTGAGCTTTGTTACCAGGCGGCGTAGCAATTCATCAAATCTCATGAGAAGTTCATATGAGTTTCTCAAGAGATACCTCATGAGCTACTCGGGAACTCTCAATGTTGTAGCATAGCAATCAATGGAATCTCATGAGAAGATCATACGATTAGCTCATGAGGTATCTCATGAGATTTTTGAGGGATTGCTACGCCGCCAGCTCATGCGGTCCGCCATGAAGATACCGCGGCGAGCGGGATCGAACCCAGGTCTGTGGAGCGACAGCCGAAGGCTAACCACTTGACCACTCGGCTCCAAGTGTTTGTTGTTTGATGTCTGTTTTCGGTTCACTCTCGGAAAACGTGGTTTGCATCGAACATGAAACTACAAAATGATAACTTTTTCCATCTTCAGAGAATGAAGTTGTTGGTCGTATTGATGATTTTGGTTGCGTCTATTGGACTGGGAAAGGCGACTCCGGTCAATTCGCTTATGGCGCAGATTGATGCCCACGACGAAACTTATTGTACACAATGTCGCGAAGTCTGCAGAGAAGTAAGTTCTGCTACTACTAGTTATTCACTCAATTTAATAAATTATAATTGAGTGTTGAATTCCACGCAACGCGTGGCGTTGCGCGGATTAGTTTTCGAACACAACGATGCAGGATTTCTGAAAACTGTTCTATTCATTTTCTCAAAATTCGCTGGATCTTTGGATTTCGACAATTTTAGTGCAGAAAAGTTGAGTAATATCATTGCATATTTTTTTTTCGAATTCTCGAACATTTCATTTATTTAAAAAAATTCAAAAACTCAGAAAATGAGGTCAATATGTATATAAAACGAATGTAAAAATGATAAATGGTTTTGAGATTGAGCTGAATGGAAAATTTGATAGGAGTTCAATAACTCAAAAATAAACCCCAAAACAGCGCATAATTTATGTCTTATTACTATGTATTTTGTGACCATCTATTGCATCACTTTGTTTTTGCACATGGCTCAGCTTACACTCATACCTCTCGACCCAACCAAACATGACAATCTGAATAATCTCTTCGAATATGTCTTCTTTCAACAAGTTTTTCAAAGTAGCTACTATTCCACAAACTATCTGGTACAATCTGCTTTGTCCAACACTGATAAATTGCATGTAATATCGTGTGCATGTAATAAACAGGGCAAACGTGCCCTTTTCTTTTCAAGCTTTCTCTCCATTCACCCTCTTTGAGTGCCACATATTATGTGGAAGTCACGTGCTCAAACGCGAATAAATTCTATTCTATTCTATTCTAGCTCGAGAGGGGAATGAAAAATCTAATCTCGCAATTTTTATGCTTTTTTTAAATACATCCGAATACTTACCGATTTCCAATGATACTCCAACCTTCTTCTACACCGTGTTTGTGAGTCCTGCTTAAACGACAATGCTCGTTTAAACGAACATGCTTTGTCATTGCGAGCTTCGGATTTTCATTTCCCTCTCGAGGTATTGAACGCTTCTCTTCCTCCAACTCGCTCAGTCGAGTCTCTAATGCTAATCGCGCGCAGCGCGAAGCGCTGCGTGAGAGTTGTGTTTGGTTTGGCCATTGCGCACCCAATTTTGGCTTTCAAACCACAAAAGTCTTCAAATAAAACATTTTTTTCGAAGTTTAAAAAGAGAGAGAGCTAGATATCTATTAAATACATGTTGTGTGGAAAATTAGGAGAATCGGTCAGAGTGGAAAAAAGTTATGATGTCGTGTCGTTATGAAAATTTCCGTTGTCCCTCGTCGCTCGTCGCTCGTCCTTCGTCCGGTGTCCGCATAGAAAATTATTTTTTTAACTACTGGACCGATTCGGCTGAAATTTGGCACACATGTGTAAACCCAAAAGTTAGCGCCGCCGCGAAAGTTTGGTGATGTCACATTATGTCTGACGCTTGGCGCTGGCGCCAGATGGCGCCAAAAGCTGGAAAGGATGTGTTCCCAAGTTCCCATGAATGAATTTGTTTGAAATTTCGCACAGAGGTCATGATAGTGAATTCCAGCTATTTTTCCAGAACATGGTGACATGGCAAAAAATTGGCGCCAAACGCGGGCGCCTATTGGCGCCAAATGAGAATGACGCTAGCGAAGTGGGGTAACAACCGCATTCATTCACAGAGGTCAGAACTATACATTTAGTTGACAAGCGGATTGAGTATCCACATTTCTATGACGTTTGGCGCCAAAAAGCCCGTTTATCCGCCAATTGGCGCCTAAATTGAAAATATTGTTTCCGAACAAAAAACCTCGGAAACTGTGTTAGTTGATCAAAACCGTTCGTGTCAGTTCTTTTTCACCAATTGGAGTAACATCCAATTGGTGAATATGATTATTGGCGCCAAACGCTGCCGCCCGTTGGCGCCAAATAAGTAGAGGCTTGCGTTTTATGACTCAGATTTTTTACAAAGCTCAGATTTTCATGAAATAGGTAAAGAAGTACGGTTGTGTGGTTTTTACAAGATTCGCCAATCAAGTCAATTTTAAAGGTCAATTGGCGCCAAAAATTATTTGAAAAAGATCACACCGTTTGAAAACTCGAAACGTCGCCCAGCAATCAGGATGTTTGATAGTTACCAATTTTCGAATTTCATTCTGATTGTTTTAGTCAATGAGTGATTGTACTAGTACAACTAGCAAAATAGAACAATTAGTAAAAAGTGGGGGACCAGAAAGTGTGTGAGTTCTGTTCGGTTTCACCGTTTTCAGCAAAAAGTGAACAACACGAGGTAAGGTGTATGCAACAAAAATAGAACAATACATAGGTTTGCACAACGGTTCACAGAAACATTTATCACAGAAATCCTGATTTTAGCGTGAGTGTATGAGTGGTTGAACGTACGTAGGTTGTGAACCGTTGTGCAAACCTATGTATTGTTCTATTTTTGTTCCACACTCCCAACCTCGTATTATTCACTTTTTGCTGAAAACGGTGAAACCGAACCGAACTCTCACACACACACACACTTCCTGGTCACCCACTTTTTACTAATATCTTCAAACATTCATGAAAAAGTGGGGGCCCAACGACTGTGAGATTTGTCTTCTGCTGTGCGCCCCTTAGACAGCTACTCTCAAATGGAGCAGCTACTGCTACAAAAACCGAAAAATACTAATATGCTCAAGTATAACTGTTCATTACAAACATACAAAAGTCGTAAAATATTTTCTCAAACCTGTAAACTAGAATCTGCAAACCACAGATGTTAACTCAACGTAGTCAATTGTAAAGTTTCTGGTGTTGTGCACAATGGTTGGCATTTTTTTGTCGTTACTTCAACTCTAGGTGCTACGCTTGTCATATTATTCAACAGTTGTTCTTTCTTTCGCAGCTGTGATTTGTAGATTCTAGTTTACAGGTTTGAAAATTTTTTTTACGACTTTTGTATGTTTGTAATGAACAGTTATACTTGAGCATATTAGTATTTTTCGGTTTTTGTAGCAGTAGCTGCTCCATTTGAGAGTAGCTGTCTAAGGGGCGCACAGCAGAAGACAAATCTCACAGTCGTTGGGCCCCCACTTTTTCATGAATTTTTCTGTTTTTGTATACATGCCGTAGGTATGTAGAGAGGTGGTTTGATCTGTACGGTGCATATAAAATTGTTTTCTTAATGAACCACTTGTCAAGTATTACAACCATTCAAAAAAATGACGTCAACATTGCAGTTCTAAAAACTTACTTCATCTGCCCTTCAGAATCCCGAAGTAGGTCATGTTCGAATGAAGTTTTATGGTAAATTGATCATTTTTGAGAAACTTTCAGCATTCGAAAACATATTTCATGCCAATTTTTTAAAGTCAACGTCATCTGGGATCTGGCCTCCTGAATTCCAGAATAAGTCATATTTAGATAAGGTTTCATCGTTAATATACCATTTTTGAGATATTTTCACATTTGAAAATATATGTGACGTCAACTTTGCACTTTTTAAAAATGACGTCATCTGGTCTCCAGAATCTCAGAACACGTCACTCTTAGATTGAGTTCCACCGTTAATTGACCCTTTCTAAGATATTACCATCATTTGAAAATATATGTGACGTCAACTTTGCACTTTTCAAAAATGACGTCATTCGGCTTCCAGAATCCCAGAATACGTCATGTTTAGATGAAGTTTTACCGTTAATACCCCACTTGCCAACTATTATTATCATTTGAGAACATATTTGACGTCAACTTTGAACTTTTGAATATGACGTCATCTGGCTTTCAGAATCCCAGAATACGACACCTTTTGATGGAGCTCCATCGTTAATAACCCACTTGCCAACTGTTGTCATAATTTGGAGAAATATTTGACGTCAACTTTGCACTTTTCAAAGATGACGTCATCGGGTCTCCAGAATCCTGACTGACGTCACCGATAGAATACTTTTTACTTATATAAAAGTCACGATGGTATCATATTTAAAATTTCATCGAAATCGGTGAGTTTTACCCTAAGTTACAAGACTTTTGCAGAAAAAAAATTTTTCAAAAAAAAAAATTGCGCTCATTCCGTTTTTATACGAGTTCTGTTATTATTACAAATTTAAGCCAAATCCGGTTAGTTCTGGCAGAGTTAGCATCACAGCACAACTGCACACACACACGACGGAAGTTGGCGCTCTTGATGAAGCGAAAACATCATAACTTGGCTCAAACTTAACCGATTTTGTTCAAATTTGAAACACAATTCACAAATATGCTGTAGAAACGTTCCAAATTTGTAAAAGTTCCGTTTTGCGAATTTGAGCCTTTTTATGGGAAAACTAAAAAAACGGAGGCGCGCATTAGCCGGACCAAAGACAAATCTCGCACAGCGCTTCGCGCTGCGCGCGATTTGTTTTTTCATACAAATTGAGGCTGCTGTTCGAAATCAGTCAGTTGAACGTCAGAATTTATATTGTAGGAGTCTCAGTTTGTACATCTATTTGATGCACATGCATTTTTTCACTATTTATTTTTTCATGAAGTGTAGTACCCCAGTTCAATATTGCAGTTCAAGAAAACAGGAGAATGTATCTATCTGGAATCAGGACCTCTATGCTTTTGCAATTGATGCTCGTTACAATTGATACAGCCACAAATGTTTGTATTGAATGAATCGTTTTCGTGTACACTAGTTTCATACCAATCGATGTCGATTAGTGAACATCGGTAAATCATGCAATATGTGAGGTATGTTCGATTTCACCGTTTCAGCATAAATTGTGAACAATCGAAAATAACAGAAAAATTCGTTATTTGGAATATTTGAGTTCACGAATTTCGTAAATTTTCGAGCTTTTGGTATTTCGAACTTGAAACAAAATGTATACCTATCACGGAAAAACGACTGAAAAACCAATGAACTAACTAAGGAGAAATTATCACAGAGAGAAATAATATGGGAAACAGTCGAAACAGAAACGTTTTGATAATGTTCATTTTTAACCTATTTGTAACCGGATCCTAACTATTCCTAATACAAAAAAGCCAAGGGTAAAGTTCTAACTCAATCGGTACTTCGGTCCTTGCCTTTGATCCCGGGGCTCTTTCCCCTGTATGTGATTGGCGGGAATGCTAACCTGGAAGTAGACTACTACAATCACACGACTGCTTCTCGGATACTCGAAAGGCCAACGGATTAATACGACAATACACGTACACAACAAAGGTGATATATAGTGCAAATGGTGATACTCCGCGGGATACAAAAACACGAACACAAGGATGAAGAGATAGATTTACTTAGAAATAACAAACGACGAGAAGCGAAACAAAACATAACAGTAAGAAATATAAAACGAGTCTCGATAATCTTATGCTTAGACTAAGCAAAGGCTGTCAAATACGAGAATTTCGAGACAGGCTCCAGTCTTCCCTTCTCACTATTCAGACTCGGCAACTTATTATGATGCAAAAGTTTATACGTAGAAACCAGAAACCGGCCCAAAGAGAAGCTTTCCCGGATGATACTCTCACAAAATCATCATTTCCGGTTAAACTTCACCACTCATTATACCTACCGTGACCTAGAAAATATCCCTTTCTGCGATGACGGCACCTGTGACATTTTACTCTCTAATTTCTATACCACCAGTCGGCCAAAGTTGAACAGGCCGGATGTGAACTATCCACGCGATAATAAATATCGATAAACATTCATTCTGAACGTCAACTGGCAAATATCACGTTTAGAGAAATTGTTCACAATGATTAGATAGATGTTTTCATTCAGTCAATTCGAAGATCATTCGTTTATCTACACTACCCTTTAGGAATATCGCGCTCTATGTATGAGGAAAAGGTCGTATCCCGTGTAAAGGAGAACTGTCGTTAAAGAGACCATTTTTCTCTAATTTCGAGTTTTCAGTCAGCAGTTTCATCAAATGGAGCTTGAGAAACTCGTATCCCAATACTTAACTTGTACTTGACATTTTTATTGTTTCGAAGTTTTTTGGAAGTGGAATTCGTACAGTTGTCGAAACGACTCCTGAATATCGAATTGATTTTAACGGTTTCGCAGTAGAGGAAACGTTTGTGTTCGTTACAGAATACAAATAAGACCATTCGGATAAAAGCCGAACCAAGCAACGAACAGCCACTTTCCAACGTGTTTCATACATCCTTCTCGTTAAGGCCTAAAACTATTGCTGCTCTTCACTTTCTTAGAATGGCATTCAGCGAGTGTGGTCGTGGAAACCAAACGTTTTTTTCTGTAGTCTGCGAACCAACGTTTTATTAAAGGGACCGTTTCTCTTTAATTTGGAGGTTCGAGCTGATTAGTCGATATTGTTCACGTCAAAAAAATCATTCATATAGGTGTCAACTTTCTGTCTTGCTCCGTGTTCACAAAAAATGTGGCGCGACCACGCGCACGTACATACACCACCGAGTTCACCTACGTACACATTTTTCAGAATGTCCATAAAATTACAAAACCATATTCAAAGCATGGCCAAAACTACCAATATGAAACCTGTGAAAAAAGATTTCAAAATATCATGAAAACTACAAAGCATGATAGATTAAAGATTGCTGCATTACAGTAACCCAAATCCTATTGGCTTCTATTTTGCTCCGTTATAATGTGGTTTTTTCAAGTTTCTGTACGTAAGGTGTGAACTTTCATCTCAAAAGAGAATAAATGACTTTTTTCATTTCCCAAAAACTAGATTGCACATTACAGAGGTACGGTCCCTTTAAATTAACACTTTACTCGAAACACGTTCCAGTCGCATTTGGAATGTTCATAGTTAGGGAGTTCGTGTAATGTTCATGATGTACGTGAGAGCGTTTGATGTTAGCTACTAGAAACCGTTGCGGTAGCCAATCCACTACCAATCTTTTCACAGAAACCCTAAACGGTGTGTTTTGCCCTATCACGCCGTGTTTAAAAAATATTGAATAATTTTACAAGTACATAATATTAATATCAACCGTAGATGGACTGTCCGTAGAGGGGGTGGAGATAGGCATGGGTGAGCTTTGTTACCAGGCGGCGTAGCAATTCATCAAATCTCATGAGAAGTTCATATGAGTTTCTCAAGAGATACCTCATGAGCTACTCGGGAACTCTCAATGTTGTAGCATAGCAATCAATGGAATCTCATGAGAAGATCATACGATTAGCTCATGAGGTATCTCATGAGATTTTTGAGGGATTGCTACGCCGCCAGCTCATGCGGTCCGCCATGAAGATACCGCGGCGAGCGGGGATCGAACCCAGGTCTGTGGAGCGACAGCCGAAGGCTAACCACTTGACCACTCGGCTCCAAGTGTTTGTTGTTTGATGTCTGTTTCCGGTTCACTCTCGGAAAACGTGGTTTGCATCGACATGAAACTACAAAATGATAACTTTTTTCATCTTCAGAGAATGAAGTTGTTGATAGTTTTGATGATTTTGGTTGCGTCTATTGGACTGGTAAAGGCGACTCCAATCAATTCGTTCCTGGAACAACGTTATGCCAACGGAAGACGTGGATGCTTAGAATGTAAAGACCTCTGCCGAAGTGTAAGTTCTGCTACTACTACTTATTAGTGGAAGAATTAGCCAATCAGCCGCGGAGCGTTGCACAGATTAGTTTTTGAACACAAGGATGCGAGATTTCTAGAAACGGTTCTTTGCCCTTTCTCAAAATTCGCTGGATTTTTGGATTTCGATGATTTTGAAAAGTATTTTGTTTCGAAAAGTGCATAATGTGATAATGATTACGTTCTAGAAATTTTCTTGACCCTTTATTAATGTAATGTTAAACAGGTACTTACTTCAATACAAGATAATATCATATTTATTTCCTTCAGAAATCTAGAAAATGAAATCAATTTGTATATAAAACGAATGTAAAAATATCAAATTAGAGTTGGGATTGAGCTGAATGTAAAATGAAAAAGGAGTTCAATGACCTCGCATTTTTTATTTATTCTCAAATACGCCCGAATATTAACAAGTTATCAATGAAGCGAAACGCCACCTACTTGTACATCATGTTTGAATGAAAAGTGAGTCATGTTCGATCGAATATGCCTACTTGAACGAACAGGCTCGGTCATTGCGAGATCGAGATTATGTCCATTTCCTGAACGCCTTTTTTTCCATTCAGATCAATCTCAAATGCTAATTTACTCTCTTTTTTGAATTTGTTCTTCACACAGATTGAAGTGCTGTTCGAAAGTAGTCAGTTAAAATTCTGAATGTATGTCGTAGGGGTCTCAGTTTGAACGATTTGAATCAAACTATAACTCATGATTGGGCACATCAAACTGATGCACCTGCATTTTTTCTACTATTGTATTTCCAATTGAAGTATAGTACACATGTTCAACGTTGCAGTACGGAAAAACAGGACTGTGTCTCCATCCAAAATCAGGATCTTTCTGCTTCTGCATTTGATTCTGGCCACAGGTGTTTGGAGTAAATGAACTGTTTTCGTGCACACTCGTTTCATACCAATCAATGACAATTAGTAAGACGGTGAATCCAGAAAAATGAGAGGTCTGTTCGATCTTCAGAGTATTCAGCCTGATCGTGTACAATCGAAAATCACCGAAACATTCGTTATTTGAAATATGTGAGTTTCCGAGTTCTGCAAATTTTCGAGATTTGATATTTGGAACTTGGGAAAATGAAAACTGAGGAGAGATTTATTACAGAAAGAAAATAATATGTATCAGAACTTCCGGGGTAAAACTTCAACGAGTGGGGGGGGGGGGCTGATCTTCACTGCCGGAAATGAATTGAATTATGAATTGAATTTTCACCCCCCCCCCCTTGGTGGGGGGTCAAACTACAATTTCCCAAAACCAATACAAACTCAGAAAAGTGGGGGGTAGAAAGTCTCAATGTTTCCCGACTCGGTTCTTTTACTTTCAGCACCGCGAATCTGATAAAATTTCCGAAATATTTCGAAAATTTCGCAAAGACATTGCTTTGCGAAGCCTGAAATGTATTCGTGTTAGCGAGAAGTTTCTGTCCTCTGAGATAGACTTGTTTTCAGAACTTTCTCGGAAAGCCGGAAAACGCGTACACCATCAAAGAAAACACGTTCATTTCTAGACCTGCTGTTCGAACTGGATTACACATTCAACTTTTACAAAGAAATTGCACTGTGGGAGAAGGAAGTTCTCAAAGGGAATCAATACTTTGGGAACTTTTTCGATATCTTCCTATTCCCTTTTTCTCTTTTCTCCTCCGAACAAATAATCGCTGTAACTAGATATTCGTTACTTGATTTACATCAAAGGTCTTCGAAGAAAAGACTGGAGTCCGATTAATTGACACAGATGATTTAGTGAACAACAATTGAACATCAAGGAGTCAGTTCAATTCATTCGCAAACGTCTAGTGATTTATTTTGTCATGTTTGTTGATGTTGGATGCCTTGTCTAGGTTTTTTCATTCAGTGAACTCGGTGTGCTCATCTGGGATGAGAGAAGTTTCCTGAAAAATCAAAACATTACTTGTAGGAATTCCACGAGCTGTTGTTGTCATTCGATCTCGACCTAGGATTTGGCATATTTTAGAATAACATCAAACTACAAACACAGATGTTGGGTGAGATACACCGTGTCAGTTTGTAGTTGCAAACAAACCTTGCTGAAGTGTTTACGTTTCCATTGGATTCTTGTTCACATTTACCTATTAGCCAATACTTATTTATCAAGTCTCAATCAAAATGCCTCTAGAGAATTACATGTCTTCCAAAAGTTATGTTTGCACTAGCAAAAGTATGTTTTCAAGACCAATTGATAGTGTACTACATGTTCTACAGTTTTAAAACTTGTGGAAAGGTGCAAAAGTGTGACTGCCAAATCAACTTTTTTACCGTTCAAACTTTCGAGGAACTTTGAAAAACGGAACTGCGTGTTATTTCATGAAATAAATATCAACATACGTGTTTTGGTTCAGTTATGGAGATTTCAGGCCATTCACTTGGGTTGACCGGATCCCTGAAAAAGTTACTGTTGAGAAGAGTTTTACTTCGCTGTTTCGGTTCAAATAATAAACCTAACATTGTACCTCGGAGTTGTTCAGCCTTGAACAACGATTGTTTCAAGTCTTCATCTACAGAGAAAAAAATTGAAAAAATGTGTGACTCCAGAGGGCTTTGTTGGCATGAAGAGTCGAAACTATAGGCAGTGACCAAATCTCCGTTGTTATTTGATCTCAATACAGGGCATAGTTTTCGAATTCTGACCAAAAATCAACGGAACCACTACAAACACAAACTACAAACTTCAATTGAAAAATAATCGAACCTGCACAGGGGACAGGAGATAGATCTTTCTAACCAGGCTCCAACACATTCGCGGTGGAATATGTGGTGGCAGTTTATTTCGGAAACATTTTCTCCTGGAATGAAATGAATATTGTAAGGTTCGTACACGAGTCACAAAATAATGACACAAGAGAACGATAGAGAGCAGAGAAAAAGAAAGAGGAAGAGATAAAGAGAGAGAGAGCGAGAGAAAGAGAGAGAGAGGATTAGATGGAATCCGGTGAGTGATGTTGTTTATTGGTATAGTCTTTTTCATTCCCACTGAGACTCCTACAGTAAGATTACAAAACTTCCAAGCCGTTTTTCTCACTTACTAATGATTGAAAAAGTGGCAAATTTTTGCACCTTCTTCTCGTTGTCAGGTACAGTAAATATACGGGAGAGTTTTTGATGAAATAAATGTTCAGCTACACAACAGCTTTGGGAAAGTTTCTAGGGGTACTGTAGGAGTCTCAGTACGAATGGTATAAACTATATGCTTGATAGATCGATATATCGAATTGTATACTAAAACTGGCTGAAGGTGGAAACACAGCAAAAACCGTTCCATTTACTACAAAACGTGATTGAAATTTAAGAAATTTGAGGTTATTTCTCAGCTCGATAAAATCAAAAAAGTCGAGAAAACAAAACAACTGACCGAACACAAATATTTCACAGCAGATGGCACATTTCTTTTCATTGATGACATCTTCTGCAGTTACCTGAAAACAATTGAACATTACAACATTGAGGGAATTTGCTACCTCGTGAACCGATCACGGAGTAACCCGAAAGAGAGGTGCGCAAAAATAAAACATTACCATGCATAAATCATTCTCGGTGGGGAGGGAAACTATATTATTAGTCAATCGCACAGTCACGTGAAACTTGTTGAACACAGCAGGAATCGGAAACGTACATTGAAAAGTGCACGATGCCTCATTATAATGCTCAATTTACGCGACTATTCAATTTACTTCTGGTATACAATGGTTGTTTCTCAGCTAGAATTCAGAGTGGGTGGGGGGGGGGGGCTGGGAATAAATCGCTCTCATTGATTTTCTTCAAAATATCTAACCTCCACAATAGGCAGCCGGCCGATCTCTTCTCCAGTGCAAACCTCGACTTGTAGTTCCTGTAAAAAGTCTGTTAGCGACAACTACATGTGATCATAGATATTTCCGGACTCTCGAACTTTTTTTAGCATGTCGCTGGATTTAGTTTCAAAAAATTTGGCCCGAAATTTTGAGAATGCATGATAACTAGAAACTTAACCCCACAATAAAGTTGGTAACAGCGCGGTTGATAATGGTTTCATCAGGTTTTGTTTTCGGAATTCTCGAAGTAAAGTCTCATCCAAAGTAAAGTTATTTTCGATATTCGACCGAAACACCACTAGGATCAAATTACAAACATAACGGCAGGGAGCAGCATGGACGCCTGCTCCGGAAAACGAAAACCCAACTTGCCTGCTGTGATTGCAAGATTGCGCGTTCGCTTCTCAGTTCTTCTATTTCTCGATCAAATCCTACAGTCAGCAGTCTTTGCCTTCCCAGCAACATTTCCATACTTTCCGAAACGTCATCTTGCAATTGTCGTAGAATTCCATCTTCGTACAGAATGACGTCATGTACGTCTATTACTTCAGCTAGCTGTTGAGCTCTTGCTCGGAAGAGTTCTTGCACTTCTTTGTTGTTTTCATCTCTATCGAGCTCTTCTCCAAGATTTAGTACGCCGCCAGAACCCTCCAGCCTCTCAAGCTGAAATTAGCGAAAAAATAATATTAGTTTGTATACTGGGTCCTTTTGTTGTTCAAACATTTTTTTTCATTTTAAATCACACAGTTCAAGAAAAGTTATCATTCTCATCTCTATTGTGTATCATACTACATTTCACTAGCGTGATGTCAGACTGATTTCTGTTTTAAAATGCTACTGGGTTTCAGGTCCTTCTAAATCTGACTTGAGTATACGAAAACAGAGAACTACACGTCAAATTAAAATAGAATGAGAGTAATGCACCGTTTTACTGCATCGTTCTGGTTAAATCGTGAATTGTGCTAATTTTATATCCATTCAACAGGTTGTTTACATCAAATTTGAGGCTGCATATAACATTTCGATTCTTTCTATAGAAAAGACCAAATCACCTTTCTAGCCCGATACACGATATTATTCGCAAAATCCGGCCGAAAAGCAAGGATAATCAACCTACAAACACAACGGGATAGAGCAACAAACACCGTAAATGCCTAGTACAGAGAAACGAAGCCAACTCGCCTGCTGTAGTTCCAACATCGCTCGTTGGCGTTGATGATCCTCTTCTTCTCGCTGTATTCTAGCACTGAGTTCTCTCCGTCTCTGTTGCAACATTTCCCGTATTTGCAAAATTTCTTCTTTCTTTTCTTCTAGAATCTCATTCTCCTGCGAAATTGCAATCTGTTCTTCAAATAGTCTTGCGAGACGGTCGTCTCTTGCTCGCAAGAGTTCTTCTCTTTCTCCGGCATCTCCAAGTTCGATCGAGTCGCTAGGCTGCTCCAGCTCTACATCGAACTCTTCGCCAAGGTTTCGCACGTCGTCAGCACCGTCCCGTCTCTCAATCTGATATTACCAAATTTATCGGTTCTCTCCGTGTACCTTCGATACATTGAATCACACGATGATAAATATTCTGATGCTTATTTTACATTTTTCTACAGTCACAGTGGGGAAATTTTGTCTATTCTCAGCTCCTGAGGGTGCGTATAGCCTTTTTTTTTTTGAAAAACTGAAAATAACTGAGAAAATGAGAAAATTGAGAAAAAAAGCGATGTTGATGATTAGCGTATAAACTACATGACGTGTAAACTAGATGAGTTACGGTAGATTTTTCCAAAAACAATCTGGTTATTTCTACTCAGTTTGCGCACAAACCATCCTTCATTAAGTTATAAGTATTATTATTCATTAACTTATGAGTATAAGACAGGGAAAACGGTGAAATCGAAAACACAGAACTGATGCCGAATTGTATGGAGCTGGTGTTTTGCACAAGATAGAACTAACTTCATTCGTTCCTTCTTCTGAAAAACAGCCTATTCAGTTGGGTTATCAACATAGATAATGATTCGAGTCCATACATGACAAATACCGCTTCGAACAAAATTATATTCAGTGATTGCATTATGTACCAGACTGGAGAAAAACGAGAAGCAGGTTCATTTGAAGAAAAGGTTAATGAAAATCGATGGTTCACCACACGGAAACACGGATGAGAAAGTGTTCCTCACTAGTGATTACTAATTTTAGTTCAAAAAAAGCAGAAAAGTTTTAATTTATAGCAATATCGCGAGTAAAATAACTCATAAAACATACCCATCGCAGAGCTGACCACACCTTAGACGAGTACGAGTAAAAATGAGCGAATGGAAATCTCGGTTTTCTCGTCAAAACCGCAATGGGACGTCACGAAAAAGTGTACTGTTCACTTCATTTCAATTTCATTTTCAAATGAGAGGCTGTAGGCATAGGCACTGATAAAACCTTTTAAGTCTTGTGTTACTTTCATCCCCCCCCCACCATGAGGGGTGAAAGTTAGATGGCTTCGTTTGTGCGATTGCGATTGTACGATTGTACGAGGGTGTGATTGTACGGTGGGGGGCGAAAGTAAACTTTTCCCTCAAACCTCAGCTGTAGTTTCATCTGCATTCTAATTCACAAATTTCCATCAAAAAATATGGAATCAAACTACAAAAGGACAGCATGACGTACCCTGGATTCAGAAGCATCCTGGGGGAGTAGTTTACATTTGCCCCCCACCCTGGTCGAAAATGGGTTGAAAAGGGTCCGTACTACAATCGCCCCCCACCTTTGGGAGGCGATTATACACTATGATTATTTACTGCAGGCTTCGGTTGAGTGGGGGGTGATTGTTCATTGTCGAAGATGTACAATGTCCCCCCACCCATTTACCATTTACCCCCCACCTTCACGCGACTTTTCTGGGATTTCAATTAGGTGGGTGATAATAGTACCACGAGGGGGGTGATTGTTGGGTGGGGGGCGATTGTACATTTTTCCCCATCCTGGTTTCTGAAACATCCCAACGTAGTATAGTTCATTTCATTCGCACTGAGACTCATTGGCATTGTGGCAAGGGTTTCGGATGCGTGTTTCCTAGAGAAACGCTTTAGTATTCTGGAGATTATTTTCATTCACGTGTTTTTTTTACGAAACGGAACAACCGCTAAAAAAGGTTAGTACTTTTGGAAAAAAAGCAGAGTGGTAACAAACAGCCTGGAATCTTCATTGACAGTCTCAGTGGGAATGACGAAACGGATTGTTCTGTAACAAACTGAAACAAATTGCGTACCCAGTGTCCCTTGTCTTTTGCAATTTGCATCTTCTCCACCAGCCTGAGCAGAGAAATAGCGTATGTTTGAGGAGACGCAGGATGGGATGAAGGTGCCGGGATCTTCTAGCACACTTACTTCGGAAATATCGTTGGCACGTTGTCGAGATCTCAGTGGGAATGGCAAAACTATACATGAAGCAAAACGTGGAGAGAACACCATGTGATACAATCTGTCGAATGCATGAATGCGTTGAGTAAGCGATCTGTGAAGAAATACAATTTGTTCATATGTTCTCTGTATTCGATTTGGTGATAATAGAGGTTATGTGAGTGTGAAATGTGTAAGTGTAAAAACAGCGCGAAGTTTAATTAACCTCATTGGGACTGACTGGATTTTAAGATTTCGAGAAATTTAATTCACTTCAAACCGATTGGAGATGGTGTTCCTTGAACACCTCCGGCATGTATTCATCACCACCCTAGACACAATCATGCTAAAAAAAACGTGACGTGACGGCAACTTTTCTTCATGGAGCAAGCCATTATGACTATCAGTTATGTCACTAAAATCTGAGGTCGCCTTGTTCAAGAAAACTCAATGTTATAAATTTATTGATTTTTTAAGGACTTAAGTTGAAGAGCGGAATTTCGGAGATCTCTGCATACTCGGAAAGCTTCTTCGGTCACAGTTTCGCTCTTTATTCACATCAGAATTTCGATACGCGTATCTTTTTATGTCAATATACGGGAGTTTGTTCCGGTTTTTTCAGCTCTCTTTCTTTTTAACTCTTACTGTATTTCATTCCACTAACCAAGTGAGAATAAAATTAATCCGAACAAGTGGAGAGTTTGAAAAGTGTATTTAAAAAAAGCAAAGTTAACGTAATTGACGGAAAGAGTGGACAGTTGTACAAATGGACAATTATTGGGCATTTCGAGATTCAAAACCGTCTCCAAATACCTCCCTTGTATTTGACATTTCATTCTTTCCAAGTTTTTCGTGAAATAGGATTCTTTCTGCTGTCGAAACGAGTCCTGAATATCAAAATTATTTTAACGGCTATGGAACGTTCCTTTTTCTTACGGAATACAAATGAGAGCTCTTGTATAAAAGCTGAACCAAGCCATGAACTGTCACTTGCCAACGTTTCTCATACACTATTCTGGTTCGGTTACCCGACTCTTCACAGTAATGCTTGAAGGTCCCGGGCCCTCCATCCCATCCTGCGTCTCCTCAAACATACGCTATTCCTCTGCCCTTACATGCCGCCGGGATGTAAGGGCGCCGGGATGTAACTTGACGGCCTCCCGCATTCAAGTTTGAGCGAGAGACTTCGAACTTCTTTTTCTTAGACGAACGTTAGATCGAAATCTAACAGTGGACTCGAAACAAGTCCCACTTGCATTCGAATCGCACATAGTTCGCGAGTCTACAAGGGGTGCAACATTTATAATTTCTTGTCTCTCGCCGGTATTGAACCTGTGAGCAAAAGATTCTTAGCCAGACGCTAAACACTGCGCTACGAGAACTCATAACTGACAAGGTTTGGAATCGAAGACATGTGTGCGTACACAGCGAAAAGTGAGATATACAGTACCCTCTCGCGTTTCCGTTGACTACGACTATATGTAATGTTTATGATGTACGTGAGAGAGTTGCGCTAGCCAATCCACGAGCGATCTCTCCACATAAAACCTAAACGGTGTGTTCAGCTCTATACCGCTGTTTTTCTAGTTTAATCATGTTTCTTCCTGATACATTTGGTGGACTATGGTTGGCATCGAAACCAAACTACAAAAATTCTTTTTCAGAGAATGAAGTTGTTCGTCGTAGTGATAATTTTGGTTGCATGCATTGGGCTGGTGAATGCGACTGTGGCCGCTCCAACCATGGAACCTAAGGTCCACAGAACAAGAAAATGTAAAAGTTGCCATGATGAGTGCGTAGACCAGGTTAGTTGCGCTACTTCTTTTCTTTTCTAAAACGAAAAACGATTTCTCACTAAAATGTACAGGTGAAGGTTA
The DNA here is from genome assembly GCA_964036275.1 of Litoditis marina. NCBI lineage: Eukaryota > Metazoa > Nematoda > Chromadorea > Rhabditida > Rhabditidae > Litoditis > Litoditis marina. The sequence continues at coordinate 30,117,033 of OZ038434.1, forward strand.
ATTTCAGTACAGGTTCTTCAATGAAAAAAAAGTCTAATTGACCTGAGTACGTATGCTAAAGGATCCCGGCACCTTGATCCCATCCTGCGTCTCTCCAAACATACGCTATTTCTCTGCTCTTACATCCCGCCGGGATGTACGAGACAAGAAATAGTGAGTGTCGGTATCTTCTAGCATACGTACTCTAAAGTGTTATATTTTTGTTTTGAGAAAGCAGTCAGTGGAAATTGTGAATTCAGATTGCAGGGGTTTCAGTATGAACGATGTGAACTAAATCTAAATCATAGTGCATTCTCGAACACATCTAAGAAAAAGCACCTGCAACTTCTTTATACTATAGTACTTCGGAATCTAGTACACATATATCAAAAGTAAATTGACTAGACACGTGAAGTTAAACTCCGATGAGGAATCCTGCACTTTGTCATTGCACGTTTCTGCGTTCTGCTGTGTTCACACGTATGTTACCGTGGAATTGGCTAATAGTATATCTGATGTTGCAGGGTCACAAGACAGGCTACTGCTATAACCACCGCGGACAATCTGGCTGCGCGTGCAGTCATGACTAGCAGCGGATGTTTTGATTCAATAAACCGTTTCCGTGCTCACTTGTTTCATACCGATAGATGACAACTAGTATAAGCGGAAAATCCAAGAAAATGGAAGGAGTGTGCGAATTCACCGACTTCAGCATGAAGATAAACTATCAGAAATTACAGAAATGTTGGTCATCTGAGACATTTCAGTTTCCGAGTTCTGTGAACTCATGCCTTTGTGGTTTTTCGAATTCGGCCAGACTGTTCTGAGAAATTGTTGAAGAATCCGTCCCGCTCTAATTTTGACTGTTGAATTAACAATGACCCTTAGGTAAGTGCGAAACCATTATCAAATATTAGCTTTTTTAGTTTTTCATGAAACTCAAATTATGACGGAACGGTTTCTTCAAAAATGATGAGGTCGTGTTTATGTATTCAACCCAACGTTTATTTATTTTGTTCTACAGCGTCTCTGCATGGGAGTTTGAACGTTTGGTAACATTGACTTTTGACCCCCCCCCCCCAATTGTAGTTTGACCCCCCCCCCAACCGGGGGGGTATAATCCAATTTATCACCTGCAATACAAAAGTTTGAGGGTGGGGGGTAAAAAGTAAACATTTGCGGTATTAAAGTTCAGCACCCCCCCCCCACTAGCTGAAGTTTGACCCCCCACCATTGAAGTTCTACCCCCCGTCGACCCAAGTGGGGGGTGAATAGTAAATGTCGAAGTTGATTTTTGATCCCCCCCCCCCTCTCCTAGATTTTCAGGTTTCAGCGGGGGGGGGGGGTTGAAGTGCTACGGAGGGGGGGGGGGGGGGCTCAACTAAAGTGGGGGGGGGGGCGATACTTCAATTTTCCCGAACTTTTTCTCGAGGTAATATGCATCACCATTCAAATGAATGATTCGCTCAGGTGATCGCGGATCGATATTGTACTTATTGATTACAACCGCGTTGTTTGTAGTTTGGTCCCGTTGCATTCCGCTCGTTTTTCTAATATCACGTGAAGATCAAAGCATACTTCTGATGTTTACCGTTCTGATATTTTGGCGTAGAAATGGAGAATGTTTGAGGAATAGGAAACAAAATTCGGAATTGATTCTCAGTTCTTCTTCGTGACGATGCTCTCAATAGGAGAAACTTGGGTAACGCTTAGATTTTTCGCTTGTATTTTTAAATGGCTTTCTTATCATCTCCTTTTCAACCAAGTGGTTTTGTACGCAAATGAGTCAGTCCAGTACTCAAACCGGAATGAAACCAAACCTATAGCCGAATAATTTTGCATTTATTTTTTCATTGTTCTGATACTACCAGTATGGATTCGATTCTGATTCGGTCATTCAAGCGAAAAATGAAGAAAAAGTAGAATATCAGGAGTAAAATAATAAAAGAACATGATAGATATAATCATGATATTGTATTATGTTATTTATTCATAACAGGAAATGGTTATGTTTGGTTGAAAAGAAAAAAAAACTTTCTTAAAATAAACATTTAGTGTATATTATTTATCAAGTATATATTACATCGTTTTTGCCTCTGTGCTCTATACGATGTGTATGGTCATGGAACGAACCGGATCGAGCAGAACTGGTTCGAACCAAATTTTAACCCATGAAGTTGATAAGTCGCTGTCGGTCGCATATAGGTTTTGTCGAGCCGTTGCGGACAGCGTACGATCATTTTGGTAGGGGGCGGGGCTTGGCGGGCGGCCAGCTCCTATGTGTATCTCTGACCTACACGCTCTCTTGTCTGCTGACAGATAATCAACGACCACTTTTCCCGCGTCGCCCTCGCGACTATAATATTCTATTGACAACAGATCAGAGGATTTTGGAGTTTTGAATACTCATTCCAAATGAAGTCTACTGGGTGTATGATGCTGAGTACTTCCTTCCTTTCCTGGAAGTAAAATAAACACCACTTTCTCACATGTTCATTATCACTTTTTCGCACGAGAACGATAAATGCTCATTTCACGTAGACACTTGTAACTAGATTCAACGCTTCGTCCAATATGACTCAATTCTATCTGGATTTGTATTCAGTTGTATCTTCTGCATTTTTCAGTAACAGGGGTCAGTTTTGAGCGGAACATCGAAATGTGAATATAAGTTCAGTTTTTTTTTCTCAGAAATGTATCATTATTCGCGCCCTTCTTTTGTCGCGTGCGGCTGGGTCATTGGCTGCTCTCCTTCCATATTTTCTAACAACATCTATCGTCTCTTTCTATTCTCGGATTTGGATAAAACAACCTTGCTGTAGGCCTTGTGGCAGGGCTCATTTTTCTCATTTTCACTTGCCACCGTATCAGGTATTTCCGGAACTCAATTTGGAATTGGAAACCTCTTTATTTTTGGCCGAATCTGTCGAAACAGTTGCGGCCACTGTTTATTGGGACAAATCAATACACGGTCGCTCGAATAGGTGTGCTATTGGTCATTTGTAGTCTGATCATGACCGATCGAGATACGTTTTCCTCGCCTTCTCTTCCCTTAAATTCAGATGTTGGTCGACAGCGTCTACGTGTGGGCTCTCCGAAACAGAATGATCCGTTCGATTCGATGTTGACTTCCCTCAAGAAGGATGAACAGTGCCCAGCTTCAGTGAAGACGTTTCTCCTTGCCCTGGTCGAAAAGTTTGATACTCAAGCCAAATTGGTGCTGGAAAACCAACGTCTCAATGATAAAGTCAGTTGTCTTGAGGCCGAATTGGCCAAGTTTACTTCCAATATTTCTGATTCTTCTCCCATGCTTGTCGACACCTCTGTTACTGTGACTGTTCCTGAGCCTGTTTCTGTTCCTGTTCCTATTCAAACCAATGTAGTAGCTAGCCATTCTCATACTGTAAATAAGTCGTCTGAATCGGGTTGTTTTGAAACGGTTGAGCGTAGTCGCGCAGTTGTTGTATCTGGTGTTTTTGAGAGTGCAAGTTCCCACCCTGTAACCAGGGCAGAAAATGATATGTATAAAATTAAGTGCATTGTCAACGCCCTAGGCGTTGAGGCTGTACCAGTTATAGGGGGTGTCAAATGTATACCTGGGACGTACACAGCATAATTTTGGAACAGCAAATATTTGGTCACAGGCGGGGATCGAACCATCGAGCCCGCAACTGATGAGCTCAAAAGCAAAGGTGCTAACCATTAGGCCATCCGACCAACATTTGGATAGCAGAATTGCGCTGCTACTTGAACGCAGTTACTGAGAAAAGAGCGCAAGCAGCTTTCAAGCGAACTTTTTTCGGATTCGTTTGAAAACTCGTGACTTTCTTTTTGGTAACATACTTTTGAAATGGACATAATTTTCTTCAATACGTTCATAAAAAGATATATTTATTTATTAAAAAATCAAAATAGAAAAACATATGTGATCATCTTGGTTCCCCGACGGACCGTCATTCCAGAGATTCGAGAACCTGAAAAACTATATATTAAAAAAGTCCATCATCATTTCTTCTGGGTGTTTAGCATAATCGTGAATGTGATATGGGAGCAGCAGAACGCACTCGATATCAAAAGATCATGCTGATACTAGTAGTCAATATGCACCCGACTTTCCATTTTCAACACGCAATTTTTTCCACAGAAGACAACTGATGTATAAGGACGGCAGCGCTTTGTGTTTCGCAGAAAATACCTGAGAATAAGGGGTTTCACTCAGGGCGAATTTGGCCGATTTTCGTGAAATTCTCGCAATTTGAAGAATAATTTCGTATTTTTTGGCGAATTTCTATTTTTTAAGGGGAAAGGTCGTACCGGCGGTAGGGTCGGTCAACTTTTTGGTGACCCCTGAATAGAGGGATGTGAATGAGTCGGCCACTTATTGGAATGAATTTTTTTATTATTATTGAAAATAATGTCCCGATCCCCACTTTTGAAGAAAAACGGGTGCTTAACATGAACTATCCAACAAAATCACCCCCGAAATTGGATGCATACAATAAACGGTAAGAAAATCACGAATGGAGGCATAATCTTGGAATTGAAATAATCGAGAACGTACCTGCGCTCTATTTCAACTCGTTGTTCCACTGAGCCAGTGAACGTATCTCCTTCCTCTCCTTTTGGCGATCGCAATCATCATAGTTTCAGGCGCAGACTGGAACACAAATACGTACGAAACATTGACCCATGAATAGAAGTAAACACTAAATTACGCAAAAACCGATAAAATGTTGAGAATGGCATAAATAGGGTTTTTTTCTCGACCGAAAACGGACCAGGGAAATATAAATATCGAAAATATATTCGATTTTTCCATATATTTCAACGCTATTTAATGTTCAAATAAAAAAATAAGCACAAGTAATCAATCGAGAACTCACCTCAAGTCACCCTCAACCTCTCGGCGGACGACCATAACAGAAGAAGGACGGAGGATTTCACATTTCTGGAAGAAAACAAATATTTTCAAAATGACCGCGAAAAATGAACACAGTTGGAAAACATACTTCCAAATTCGAAAGGGGACATTTCTAAAGACCATATTTCAGTAAAGTGATTTGATTGACCAGAATAATTTGAAAATCATGCTCTCATTCTGCCAAAATCAGGAAAATTGGTCCAATTTCCGAGCAAAATCACGAATTTTAACGAAATCACTTTGAAAAAATGGGGTCCTTTCTTCAGACAGTCAAAACTAACTGGTGAGTGTTAAGAAACGATAGTACTACATAAAAAGAAGATAACTGAGAAAGTGTACGATATAAGGAAAAACCAACTAAACTAACGCAGACACAGCGAAATTAAACGAAAGAACTCCAAATCTAATATGAAAATGATAGAAAATAATAGTATTAACAACTCACAAACAGAATAACACGTGACGAGGGAAGAGTGGTGTTCTAGCTGAATCCGACCATCAGTGATCCAACTTTCCATGTCGAGTAGAGTTCCAGTAAAATCTGCAAATTCGCGTATAAAACAAGAGACTATTGAATGAACAGATAAATACCCTCGATAGTTATGAATTATTTACGCAAATAATAGAGAAGGAGAAGCGCACAATTACCCTAAATAATGAAAAATAAAAACGACAATCGAATGCGAGAGGTTTTTTGAAACGAGAGGTTTTTAAATAATGCAAAGGTTCACAGATACAAATTACTTACATGGTTCGCAAAACACAAACTGCAAAGTAAACCTAACAAGTATAAAATATAAAAAATATGATGGAATATATACGAAAAACTGCCGCCATTTCCGCCGTTTTCCAGCTGCTCAGGCACTGGGGTGGACGGTCCGTGCACCAAAGTAGCCAACTTTCGTCCACGGACCGTCCACTTTTTGGTCCACGGACCGTCCACAATTTGTTTACGCGATACATCAAAGCGCGCCGCCGCCGCTCGACATGGCCAGTCTATCGATTGAACTGTTTGATCATACTCTGCCAATTACTCCGAGTGACGGTTGTGAACATTGGCTCTTTTTTATTATTTTATTTAAATAATTCAGAATTAGGAAAACAGTTTATTTCCATGCAAATTATCTGTTCTTTTAACGTCATTTAGATCCTTCTGTCATTTTGTTTTTGATTTCTAACATTCGAGTTCTCAATGTATTACAGTTTTTTTGCTTTTCTAAAGACGCTGTCGTCACGGAGCAGAAACTTCTCGCTGAAAATTATGTGAGTTCTAAACAATATTTTAACGTCATGTCATTTAGGTCTCGCTATCGAAAAACAGTTCAAATACATTCAAGAATCTTTAAGTCTCAAAATTAAGTCACCTTTTGCCGTAATACATTTTTACTCCTCGTCCATTTCAACTGAGTATTCAGTAAGTGCACACTTTCCGCTGTTTCCATGTGAAGCATACTTGCGAAGATTAGAGTTTTTCTACAGATTGTCGACGTGCTATGTTTCTACAATTGTGGGGAGGAGGGACATCGTTCGCGTTCTGCCGAGTGTTTGCAGCCACGAAAACCGCGTGAAGGTATTTATTTTCTTTTTGTAAAAATTAAATAATAATTGCGATTGGGTACGAATGAATGCTGGTTTGGTCTAATTCATTTTCTTTTCAACCCATACATGGAAATCTTTGTCTATTTTCTTGTAATAATAACGAAATTTGATCCTTCTTCATTCTGATCCAACATTGTGACCGCATTTTGGAAATATCTGGTTTCTTTTATAAAGTAGTTGTGTGAGGTGTGAATAATTTATCTTACTCCAACTATTTTTATCACCTTGCAGCCTCCCGGTCACTTTCCCGAAACCGGGCCCTGCTCGTTTTGCTGGCTGATGGCGTAGGCCGAACGATTACCGCCTAACTCGTCGGCAAGATCAAGGAACTGCACAAGAAACACAAGTGAGTGCCTGGTCCGTTTCTTTTGTAGTTTGAATCATTCGGTCATTAAGAACGTTCATATACGGTGTTGAGTTGAGCATTTCCCCTTCTCATGCAAGTGTTTCGAATTGTTTGGTTTCAAAAAAATAGTTAACATCTAGGGACCAACGAGAAAGGGCGATTTCCATTGTTCTTTCCTCCACGTGAAAATGAGCATTCAGAATTACAAGTTGTTCACAATAGTGAACCCTGAACTATGAAAAAAGCAACTAAATAAGCAACATTTTCATGACTTTCGTTACACAGTTTCTGGAAAACGTTACTTTTAGTATTGCTTGCAGGGAAGAAAGCCGTTCAGCATGTACGGAGGAGTCTTCACCTTTAAGCTAAGGTACTGTTATAACTGCACATGTTTTTCTTTTCTTCTGTTATTTCTGTAGTTTGTTGTCGGTCTATGGTTACTGGAACTGGAGTATACTAATTGCTGGCAGCGTTTGAAATTCCCACAACTTTGCCTAAAAAGCGACAAAAAACAGCAGTTTATTTGGAGGAAGAATATCAGCTCACTTACTTACATACTTTTCAAATTACCAGGTCTCACATGTCTTTAGAAAGCGTTCCTTCTCCGATTCGAAATATTTTTTGTCACGGTTAATACTCAACTAACATAGGATGTTTTTTGTGTTTGAATATTGGGTCTTCCTACAGGATGGTTAGGTCAACGGTCCAATGTATTACCAATTATAGAAATAAATGTTTTTGCAGAGGCAGCCTATCCCGATTGAAACCTGGCAGACTAGGATCAAATGAAGATCAGTTGGCGGTAGAGGTTGGTTGCTATTATGATATTAATAATGTTTTACAGCATTTATACGAGGTGGCATATGGAGAGAGAAGGGGGAAGGATTGGAGAGAAATGTAGAGGGAGGGGTAGGGGTGTGAAGAAAGAGAGATATGTGAAGAGAGAAAGTAAGGGATGTGAAGAGAGAAAGAGAGGGATGTGAAGAGAGAAAGAGAGAGAGATAGCGGTGTAAGGAGTGATAGTGAGGGCAGAGGAATGTAATCTCGCAAATAGTCATGCTCATGTCATTGGGTCTGTGTTTTACGACCAATTTATACTTCTATATATAGAGAGGGGGGGGGGGGTTAAGGCCGGTTTTTTGGTCATCCTCAACATAGAGATATAGGGAAATTGAGAGAGAAAGAGAGCGTGAGGGAATAAGAACTAGGATGAATCGTTATCATCTCAACTCATACACCGCCAAGGGTCTCTAATTTTTTCCGAAAGCTTGCGATACCCCCTCTTTTTTGACTCGCGACCCCTCCAAAGTAGTTCATGACTGCGTTTTCCATCATTTTTTGGTTTTATTCCGGTCAGATTTGTATGAAATTTGCTGGCTTTCCACTAGTGACCCCTACTTTTCATGAAAATTAGTTCGGGACCCCCATATCATCATAGGAAATCTAGGACTACAGGTAAACTCGTAGTAAACTAGTAGTAGTAGTAGTAAAGGAGGTAGAGTAGTAGAGTAGGGGTATCCTGGTAGAAAACTAGCAGTAAATACGGACGTCAAATTAAAAAAACGCATTTTGGTAGTCTGAAACTATTTTGTTACTACAAGAAAACTAGTAGTTTACTAGTAGTAGAATAGGGGTGTGGTAGGAGTTCACTAGTAGTTTACTTGTCGTTATAGAATCACTGTGATAAGAGGCCTTGGCGGTGCCGGTGTATGTCTCATCTACTCACATTTTTATTAACGTTTCCGATTCTCTCTTAACTATCTTCAATCTTTATATCTCTGTAGTTTTCCTTCGCATGATTTTACTCACCACTCCTACGTACTCCCATACTGCTCTTTGTGATACGCTGTATCTCTCTCTCTCTCTCTCTCTCTCTCTCTCTCTCTCTCTCTCTCTCTCTCTCTCTCTCTCTCTCTCTCCGTTACCGTTTCCTCTTTCTCTTGCTTTTCAGTCAAATAAGTGGATTTCCAGAAAATTTACTTGCGACCGGGAAGTTATTTAGTTGTATGTGTGAATCAGAAAGAGTGAGGGAGAGAGTGGGAAAGAGAGCGATGTAGATAATTAGAGATATTATCGACAGCGAAATGTTCTCTCTCTCTCTCTCTCTCTGCCATTACCCTCTCTCCTATCTCACCTTCTCCCACTGTTATTGCACACACAACCTCTCCTCTTCTCGCTTTCTCGCTCGCTCTATCCTTCCTTCTCCTACTCTCTTACCTAACCCTCTATTCCCATGTCCTTCGCTTCAGTGTTTTCTCTATTTATCTAACTCTATACTCCATTGTTTCTCGAAGATAGAAATGAAAGAAAGGAAGAAATATACATGTACAGATAGAGAGAGAAAACGTTAAGACAGAAAAAGAGGAGTGGAGTGTGAGAAAGAGATCGAGAGAGGGAGAGAGACAGAGAGATGAGTATATTGGGAGAGGAAGAGAGCAGGAACAAATAGAGAAAAGGAAAAACTGGAAAACAGAGCGAGAGAGAGAGGAGAAATTTATGGCAGTATATAGCACCCTCCTCTCAGGTGGACAATGCATCTGACATGACATTTTACGTGGAAGTCACTGTTTTATTCAACCAATATAAAGTTTCTAGCAGCAGCCGGTTCCAAAAAAAATCTAAAATAGAAGGAGAAACGCACGCATTCTCCACTTTTCATCTCAAAAAAACTAATAAGTGCATCACGTCTTCCCTATTTCTCGACTACAATGCATTTGCCTCAGGGAGAGTAATAAGGAGATATAGAATAGAGAGTGATAGTGAAAAGGAGAGGTGGATAAATAAAATGAGAAGAGTGAAAAGGATGGATAGAAGAGTGACAAAAATGTGGGTAGATCGGTCGGGGAGAGAGAGAGAGAGAAAGAGATAGTAATTAGGAGAAGAGAGTGAAAGAAGCTTGTAAGAAAGGTAGAAGAGAGAGAAAGATAAAGGAAAATATAGAGCTGTTAGTCCATTGTAGTATTTATGCATTGAGTCCACCTATATAGTATATCTCCATTTTATTATTGATTCCATTCCAGAAGATTTCGCAGCAAATTGAGGAAGAACCTCGACCGAACAAAATCAGAGCGCGGAGAGCGGAGAAGACCATTTTGACAAAAGAAAAGACCAATAATTGAAATATTGTGATAGTTGCAATAAATATACATTGAAAAAGTGTTCTAGTTTTTTGTTTGTATTAAAAATTAGCCATTTTGATTTTTGAATATTATGAATTAATTATATATCGATTTTTGAATGAAGAAATGTTCGAAGTTGGGACGGTCCGTGGACGAAAACAGCGAAAGTGGACGGTCCGTGGACCGTGTTATATCGAGGTCCAGGGACGGTCCACTCTCGGCCCACGGACCGTCCACTTTTTGGTCCACGGACCGTCCACCCCAGTGCCTAAGTGCGGTAAAAATGCCGTCGCCGCCAAAATGTCGTCCGCATTTGACACAGCGCAAGTGACAATTGACCGTAATATAAAATCTATTCCGTAAACGAAACCTATACTGTTTATAGAATGGGCAAGGTAGGTCCCCGCCCACGTCTAATGAAGGTTATTCTGCCCAGTTCCACTCATCAAAAAAGGTTGGTGGAGAGGGCTTCCTGGCTGAGAAATTCGGAGTTCAAGGGTATTTGGCTAAGGTCTTCTTTCACCCTTGAAGACCGGGTTCAACAGAGGGAAGCTCGGTTGAAAGCTGGTTCTCGTCGAGGCCCCGTTGGTAATTCTCAGCCATCGGGTGTCAACGCATACGGAAACCCATCCGGTGCGTTTTCGTGGAGAACTAGTGGACACACGGCTGGGACAGCTCACGCCGGCGCCCCAAATTTGATGACGGGAAACCGGTAAATAGTCTTCGGCCCCCTCTAGTTACTGGTAGTTCTAGGTTAGTCTTTAAGTGTCTCTATACTTATATTCGTTCCGCTTCCAAAAATGGCATCTCTCTTCAAGCGCAACTCCGAAACTCCTCTTGTGATGTTATTGTTTTATCAGAAACATGGTTGAAATCGAAGCATGACGATGCAATCATACTAGGTGATCTATGTTCGAAATATCAAGTTATACGCAGAGATCGAAAACGTAAGCAAGGTGGCGGAGTAGCAATTTTGCTCAAATCCGGTCTTAGATATAGATAATTGCTCTCTGAATGCTCTCTAAATGCCTATGAAATTTTAGTAGTTGATGTATCCGTTTCATTACAAAGATTTCGGATTATTGCAGTGTATCGCACTCCATCTTGTTCAGTAAGTAACTCATTTCAATTACACAAATGTATCAGTGTTTTTTTCAGTTTGTGAGCACCCTACTCTGTGTTTGGGGGATTTTAATTATCCTAGTATTGATTGGTCGTCCAATCTCCATATAGTTTATGAGAATTCGGTAGAAAACTTGTTGGAAACAATACAAAATTGCGGTATGAAACAATTTGTGCGGGAACCAACCCGGCAAAACTCAGTTCTGGATTAGATTCTCAGTAATGATCAAAAGTTTGTTCAACAATGTAGAGTTGTAGCTCCGATTGGAACCAGCGATCACAATAGTGTGCTTTTTGAGCTAACTGTAGAACAGACATTTGAGCCGTTGGTCTATGTTAAATCTTTTGGTTCAGCTGACTTTGAGAAAATTCGCGCTTATCTTTTGAATATCAACTGGATAGGTTCATTTTCTTCAGTCAATACAGTAAACGATATGTACGAACTTTTTCTGACAATTTTAAACCACACGATTGATATTTTTGTACCGCTGAAACTTGTGAAACCATCTGCGACTAATTTGCCGAAACACTTGCAGAATTTGAGCGCGTATAGAGAATCTCTGTGGCAAAGAGCTCAATCAATAGGTACACCTTCACTTTGGGATGAGTATAGTGTTTGTACTGCGAAGTACGTCAAAGCCCTAAATAAATATAATCGCTTTGTTGAAAATAAAATGTTTAGTAAGGCCACATCCCAAGAAGTGTATAAACTAGTTAACAAAAAACTCGGAAAATGTAAAGATATGTCTTGTTTGATCGATTTGAATGGTAAAACTTATGTCTCCGATCTAGAAAAGGCAAATCTCCTTGCCGAGTCTTTCGTTAAAGTTTTCTCTACTGACAATGGCAAACTGCCAAGTTTTGATTTCCCAGTTACCGTTCCAGACACCCCACTGTACTTTAACCGTATTGATATTGAGAACATTCTAAGAAAATGGCCCAACTCCTTTTCGGTCACTCCAGACGAAATACCGTTCAAATTCATCAAAGAGGTTCACAGTGTGATTTCTGAACCACTTGAGTTAATTTTCAATATAAGTCTAATACGGTCCCAAGTACCGAATCGTTGGAAACACTCATATTTGACTGCTATTCCTAAAAAGGTACCTTTCACAGATCCTGGTAATTATCGTCCAGTTAGCTTGACATCGATCTTTTGCACGAGCTTTTAAAAAGCTATTAAAGAAACATGTTGTTAGGCATTTACATCGAAATAACATAATTCCTGAGCAACAACACGGTTTTCGTGCAGGTAAATCAGTTGAAACTGAAATGCTAGAATGCGTAAATGACTGGTCTTTAGCAATCGATAAAAGTAACTGTACCGATGTAGTATACTTTGATTTCTCTAAAGCCTTTGATCGAGTTTCTCGAGTGAAACTATTGCATAGATTGAAAATTCTCGGTTTTCATACTTCCATTGTCAAGTGGATAACATGTTTCTTGTCTGAGAGAACATTTAAAGTTACTATTGGAAGATCAAAATCCGAAGTTCACAAAATAACTAGTGGAGTACCTCAGGGGGTGTTCTTTCCCCAGTTCTCTTCAGCATATATACCTGTGAAGTCCCACAAATGCTGTCTGTCGGTGCAGTGAAGTGTAAAGTCTTTGCAGATGACACAAAAATTTATCAGAGTTTTTCATCAGATCAAACTACAAATCAACTCCAGACTGCCATAAACAATATGTACCACTGGTCACAAGACTGGCAGTTACCTTTAGCAGTAGAGAAAACCAAAATGATGCACATCGGTAAAAACAATCCGAAAAGAGATTACGTCATTTCTTGTTCTGATGTTGAGAAAGTCAGTACTATGCGGGATTTAGGATTTATTATTAATGAATCACTGAACTTTGCGAATCATTGTAAGAGAATAAGCAGACTTGCGAAGAGAAGAACTTTCAATATATTAAAATCATTGAAAGTCAAAAAACAAGACGTGCTTGTTAAACTATATAAGACTTACGTTCGGCCCATTGTCGAGAGTGGATGCACTGTATTTAATTCAGATAGGGGTGCTGTAGAAGCACTAGAATCTGTGCAGAACGATTTCACTAGGAAGTTGTTCATGAGAAAAGGTGGCTACACTTATTGTAAAGTACCTTCATCTGAAGTAAGAAATAGAACACTTGGTCTGAAATCTCTGATTAGTCGTAGAGATACATTTTATTTGGTCATGGTGCACAAAATCTTAACTGGTCAGATAGGTTTGAAACCGTGTAATTTTTATACTTTCTCGAACTCTAGAACAAGAGGAGCGAACACTAAACTGAATTTTCCTATACCAAAAACAAAACTGCGTCAGCAGTTTTACTCCGTGCGAGCAGGTTCAAAATACTCGAAACTGACCAAAAAGAAGAAGTTGCCATTTTCAGCTGCAGGGTTAAAACGAATAGTATCATCATAATATTGTGAGATCTGTACTGTATTAATTGACTGCCTACACTGTAACTTTTACTATTCCATTCCTTTATGTACCGTATGTTACATATGTTTCCGTATAGTATATCCCTTCGTTATATCTCTTCGTGTTCCATTCGTACTGTTTTACATGTTCAAATTTGTTTGCATCCTTACCATATTTTTTTTATCACACGCTTCACTTGCGTAATGAATGCATTCATTCATGTACTTCCTCGTTAGATGTCTACGTTCCCACGTGTTCATTAGTCTTTTTCTAATGTGAGACATAGTTCCTCCTACCAGGATGCAGATTCGAGGTTGCATTCCTAGTGCACGGTAGCTTTTGCCATTTTCACTCTCCATTCTCATTTCCTGTTCGAAGAAGTCTAACAGAAACCGAATATCTTGCTTTGCGCTACAACGACTAAGTTTCCTAGGTTTTTCGGATGTTCAAATTACATTTCGTTCGCGGAGATTCACACTCTTGTTTTTCGAGGTTGAATCGGCTGAAGCGACTGAATTGTGGAGCGCAAAGCACGAGGTTCACTTTCTTTTAGATCATCTTTAAGCTCAAAAATGATCTACGAGTACGGTATCTCTGTTTCACTGGAAATCATCATGTCTGATCCGTAGTTTGGTCTGAATACTCTTCACATCACACTCAACAGAATGACCATTATTCGAAATATTTAAAACAATATACATGTGAATAAATGTATCAATGAATACGTTGCAGTGACACCTGCTACTTCTTCACCACTCGAAAAATTCAATCGGAAATGAGCGACGAGATATCATATTTGAGCTATGTGGAGATTGCGAAGAAAGTGGTAAGTCTATTCAGTGCATCTTCATTAAAAAGCGAGTTTCATCTTTATTTGTCTCATACGAGATCCAACTCAGAAATAAACTATTCTCAGGCATTGTAACTCATCGATTGGAGGTGTTATTCGTATTTAACGACGCGCGCTAAGTACCTTCTTCCAAAGCAATGAAAGGGCACGTGAACCATATTTCGAAATGACTCGGAGTGTTTTTGAGGTATAGTGAGTGCCAAGTTCATATATTTGCCTCTCGCCGGAATCGAACCTGCGAGCAAAGATTTGTAGCAGGGCGATAAGCATTGCGCTATTAGAGCACATACTTGGCAAGCTTTGGAACCGAAGACATGTGTGCGTACACAGCGGAAAGTGAGATATACAGTACCCTCTCGCCTTTCCGTTGGGGACGACTATACGTGCTCGGTGAAATAGGTAACTCACAAGTTTCTACGCTGATCCAAGACGATTTGGATGCTGTTCTCATTAGGTTGTCTCCGAGAACATGGCAACGCGATAGGCGAGAAAACTCACTAAACATTTCTTCTGACGTGAATAAATAAAAAAACACTGTTTTGACGACTAAAATGTTTATTACAACAGATATCTTTGTTTTCTTCTCAAAATTACCCCAATAATCCCCGAGATAGTTTGGGATTGTTTTACTCTTGACCATACATCCTGACTATTATCTCGAATGTGTGAGAAACTGAGTTCTACTCTAATACGGCATGTGAGCTTGGCGTATAGTATAGAGTGCAAGTTTCAGAGATCGAGAGTTACTTGAAATGTATAAACTCATCAGAGTTCCAAATAATTACTCTCTCTCTCTCGATTACTCATAATGTTCATTCCTCCTAATCAAACAATGGAAACAGATTCCAAGAGATAAACATGAAAGTCTCCAACGGGATGGAAGCATGATTCTACAGATTATGATAGCTTATTGCGATCTCATTCGACTTTTCGCTCCGTTGAAGTGCACATGAACATTTTGGAATGAGAGAGAGCGATGTCGATCACACGTGAATAACATTAAAACTGCCTCTTAGTAGTTCTATATCTAATCGAGTTTATAGATTCTGCTCTGGAATCCTGAAAACTGTCCCTCGATGGATCAACCGGCATGGGCCAGCAACTTTCTCGCCTATCTCTCCATCACACTCGTGATCGTATATGTATTCGTCCTGATTTGTATTCATCGTACGAGTGAAGCGGATTCAAGCAAATCGTTCTATCGCTGCGCTTACATGCTGTCCATTGGCGACCTGACTATCATTATTATGGCAGTTAGAGGTATGAGCTATAAGCTGATGATGATGCAAAATTACGTAGAGAAGAAGAGTGAACCCCGTACAGGTCTAGAAACGGGGAGAATTTAAATAGCATCAATTTTAACGTGACGTTTTATTCAGACGGTTATTCACTGGGTGTACGGAAACATCCGTCGTCATAAGTTGAGGTGTTTGTCAGAGATAGGTCAAAAAGGATTTAGAGGCGAACGCTCATTTTCTATATAGATTCACCACAGTTGTGTGCATCCTCAACTCGACACCGCCAAAGTTACGAACTTCGACCGAGAAGGAGCAAGGTGCAAAAGGAAAAAAATCGTTCAGCACTGAATGTATTTGTTTTGACGATGTGAGATGTTTGAAGATGCGCAAGACAATGTTCCTGATCGTGTTACTACCATCACCATGTACCCGAGTTTGCTATTTGTAATATACCCAAGTTCTGTGTTTACTGTATACCGGGTACTTCCAGAGAGCATCCTCCGCAACTGTATCCTTTTGTGTGATCCGGCTTTGCTAATGGCTTACAACGTCGTGCTCAGCGTGGGCATACATATGACTGCCACCGTTAACCTCACACTCGCCGCTATGAGGCTGACGGCAGTTTTTCGTAACATTGAGGTAGGCAACCTTTACAATGGGAAAAGAACTTGCTCTTCTTATCCCACAATTACTGATTGAGCTTGTTCATACAAGCGCTGTGTTTCTCTGAACCTTTCATGATTCTCTAGTTCTTTTTTCTTTCAAATAAGGACGGTTACGTGGTCCAATCGCAACGGTTCAGTCCTTTTAACTGCAATACATTGTTCAATTGCAGTTTAAAGGACGGTTGACACGAGATTTGTTCACATTTTTCTTTAATTCCGGAAAAATTGATGAATAAATATGAGCAAAAGTTTATGTTGAGGGTGTTATTTCGGATTCCTCAAGACTATTGTTAGTATGAACTGGATAAAATGACCTACTTGGTCTGGTTCGCTTTTCTCTGAGAGCTTTTGTTCTATAGTCTGTTCCACGCACTTGTAACCCTCTACAGTAATCTGCACGATCTTCCAGATCAGTGGTAGATAGTTTGATGTTTTAGAATAGTTTCAAACTTTGCTATTCTGTTTTCTACATGCACTTCTACAAACTCTGAAAGTTTGAAACCAAAATACTAATTTATTCATTAGAAATAGCCTCCTCAATATTGTACAGATTACTGTAGAAGAACATTGATTGGTGAAACGAACTATACCAAAGGTTGTGATCAAAGCATCTCCTCTCGAGTTTGATGCAAACATTTTCAGAAAGCGGATAAAGTTGCTACATGTGGACTGGTGTTCTCGTGCACTTGGACGGCCATTAATGTGCTGGCAGTTCATTTTGGATACGCACAGACGATTTATCTCAAGAATAACAGAATAATCAGCCGGTTAATCTTTCCATTTGACATTACGCGAAGACACATACCCTTCTGCATGGTGGCGGCCACTTTTCTCATCTACATTGTCACGGCGTGGAAACTAAAGAGGGTGCGGTTTGTCGACTATTTTCCATTTGAAACGTAGTTTCTCCCAATGGGTCTCCGAAATTCTCAGGCGCTTTACATTGTGCAAGAGATCGAAAACTTCAAAACTTTACACTTTTCGCGGTAAGGCATCACAAACTTGAGGGGTCTAGAATACGATGATGTTTATTGCCCAGTTTTTGTACTGTATGGTGTGTCAAGTTTCAGCCTAGAAGCTAGATTTGTAGAACCAATTAGTGAAAAGTGGGGGAACCAACAAATGTGTGAGTTGTGTTTGGTTCGACCTCTATATCAGCAGAGAGGGAACAATACGAATTGCTGTGATAATGTAGCAGAAGTATTCTGCAAAAATAGAACAATACAAATGTTGCACAACGGTTCACGAAGCCCGCATGATATTCCAGAAATTGCCGAAGGGTTTTTCATGTGTACTTTGATGACATGCGTGCGTTGTGAACCATTGTGCAACATTGGTAATATTCTATTTCTGCAGAACACTTCTGCTACAGTATCACAGCAATTTGTATTGTTCACTTTTTGCTGATATAGAGGTCGAACCAAACACAACTCACACATTTGTTTGTTCTTCCACTTTTTACTAATTGTTCTTTTTTTGCTAGTCGTACTCCTACAACTTCCTGTTTCACCTATTCACCGAGTGGATCTTGTAAACTCATTATACAGAAATCTCAGTTTTGTGTGTGCAAGAAGCCGAATGTAGACCATAAAACTTAGGTTTTGGCGCCATTTGACGCAAATTGGCGCCCGCGCCCGGCGCCAACGCGAAATAATAATTTCTCACTCATCAATTCACTCAACATGTGATAACCATTAACTGTACCAAATTTCGAACAATTCCAGTGACGTTGTCGCGATTTCAGGTTTTGGCGCCAATTGGTGCAAATTGGCGCCCGAACCCGGCGCCAACGCAGAATAACCTTTTTCACTTACCAATTCACTCAACATGCGATAACCATTAACTGTACCAAATTTTATATGATTCCAGTGACGCTGTCGTGACTTTAGATTTTGTTCAGGGTGCATATTGGCGCCCGCGCTTGGCGCCAATGACGATGTATACATCTCATGTTTGGCGCACCGGGCTAACTTTTAACGTAAAAGCCATGTTTCAAACGAATTACGGTGGAAGTTCTCAACAACGACATGAAACCATAACTCGGGCGAAAATTATCTGATATGGCGGAAATTTTCACACAATCTTCAATTCACTATTCTTCAACTCTCTCTCTTTCTTCAGTTTTCGAATTTCATTTATAAGGAAAAAAACGAGTCCGCAATGGCCAAACCAAAGACAACTCACGCAGAGCGCTTCGCGCTCCGCGCGATTCAAACACATGTTTAAATGATTATTTGCAGTCGAGTCGAGCGAACCACACAAAACGAATTTCTCATGAAATTCTGTTTCTGGCCCAATCGATGATCATTTTTCTGAAACAAGTCATCTACCTGGTTGTTATGCATAACCTTCTATTCCTAGCAGATATACTAACCAGAGATGCTAACGTACAAGCCAAGTACTTTGTGACACCTATCACGGCCGGAATCACACCAGTGAGTTCTTTTTACTGCATTCTATTTTTGTTTTGATGAGTTTATCCGGAACTTTTGTGCGATCACACGCTGAGCATTTACCACAACTAAACAACAGGAGTGTTTTGCTAGTCATTTGTCAACATTTTTGTTAGGATCTCATCCAACCAAAGGTTTCATCAGGCAACCCTACCTCCGTTCACCAAAATGTTAGGCGCTTTTGAATTTCTTCGATATAAGACTTTGATGTTAGACGCTGCGATTTAAATGTTTCTTGCTAATCGTTTCATATCAAGATTCATCTATTAATTGGACACCAAAACGTATCACGTATTTTTGGTTATGTAATTATTAGTTTCCAGTTTCTATATCTGGTCTTTTCTACCAACATCAGAAAGGCTGCACTACGCATGTGTGGACTCGGAAGACGTGTCAAACATCAAACTATCGAATTGAAGAGTGTCCGCCCAGTTCCCCTCCAGCCGAAGCGATAAGATAATTCAAGAAAACTAGAAAAGTGAAAAGAGTATAAATGTTGTGCTTGTTCGAAAAGGAGAGATGAGGAGATACGGTGTATCTGAACTGCCGCTGTGTTACGGAGACTCCATTGCAAAAATTGTCAAATTTGAACTCTCGTAGCGCAGTGGTTAGCGCCTAACAACGAGTCTTTTTCTCGCAGGTTCGGTTCCGGCAAGAGACGTAAACTATATATATATATATATATATATATATATATATATATATATATATATATATATATATATATATATATATATATATATATATATATATATATATATATATATATATATATATATATATATATATATATATATATATATATATCTGCAGCCCGTATACGTCTCCCGCAGAGCACGTACCACTTATTATAGGTTAATATTATTATTCTCCAAGTTCTAATACTTCTCTAATTTTTTAGTCAATTGCATAGTCACGTCAAACCTGTTTAACACAGCAGAACGCATGGACAAACTGCACGATTCCTCATTAGAATGCTACCTTTACGTTACTGTCCAATTCACTTCTAGTATAAGTATGTTTGTCTCTTATAACGTGTGTTCGGTAATTTCAATCAAATAAACATCACGTGGAAGATTTCGTCAATTCTAATTGAAACACATGTCGGGTTGGTGGATGGAAAAAACCCGCACCGACAAATCAATCGAACCTTTGTTTATTTATTTATTTATTTCATGCACTACAAGGTGCGCTAAACGAGAGAAAATAACTAAACACACAATTACTTAGTTACAATCGATCAAATCAAAGTTGGGATCACTACGACCGGAGCGATATTGGAGAATTGACCAACTATGACGAAAAGTCAGTTGATTACTTAATCAAAATTTGAAAATAGAAAACTGTAGGTGAAAAATCAAGGGACGGGAACATTGACTTTTTACCCCCCACCTTTCTGAATTTGTATTGCGTTTGGGGAATTGTAGTTTGACCCCCCCACCGGGGGGTTGTAATCCAATTTATCACCTGCAATACAAAAGTTTGAGGGTGGGGGGGTAAAAAGTAAACATTTCCGGTATTGAAGTTCAGCCCCCCACTCGTTGAAGTTTGACCCCCCATCATTGAAGTTCTACCCCCGCCGACCCAAGTGGGGGGTAAATAGTAAATGTCGAAGTTGAATTTTGACCCCCCCCCCCTCTCCTAGATTTTCACGTTTTAGCTTGGGTGGGGGGTTGAAGTGCTACGGGGGGACTCAACTAAAGTGGGGGGGGGGGGGCGATACTTAAATTTTCCCTAAAAAAGAGATTTCGGGTGATCAAGCACGCGAGGGCCCAAATGGCCCTAAAAGGGCCGCGAATCTTATATCGACCACTCGTTTATCAATGTTGAACGTAATTGTATTTCACTACTCTATATTTTGTTCCATTTTCCGAATACGTACGCTAGGGTGAGCAAGAAAAAAAGTAGTATTCGAGACGAAAAATGTCATTCTACGCGGCCCTATTAGGCTGATTTCGGCTACGAAAATCGCTGGCCTAAAAAGAACCTCTCAGGCCGTGACCTTTCACCTATGTAGTGAGCATTTTAGTTGTTACAGTCCTCATTTCTCTAACAGAGAAAGATTTGGTGGAAACAGAGAAGGAAAGCATGAATAAAGTAGATTATGTGAGAGCTTTTTTGAGACACTGCCTTTTTGAGACATTTCCAGTACTTTTTCGTGACGGTTCAATTTTAAAGGTTTTCATGTCGGTTTCATTATTTTTTGTTGGTTGTTCGGTCAATATTCATCTTTGAACACTCAGACGCCGGACCAACTCTGGTCACCAGATTCGCCTTGTTTGCGTAATAAATTCATTATAATCATTCAAACTCACATGGTGCGTATATTTTGTAGGTTTCCCTCAAAAACTGTTTCTTCCATTTCGAGTATAAATTAAGGGACAAAAACATACAATCAAAAAGGTTTATAAACCGTAGAAACCATGCAAAATCGTGATTCAACCAGCACATATTCAGTATAGCTCTAATAATGAAAATTTGAACAGAAAAGGCAATTATAGATACAACTTGGCGGACAATTGGCAGGTTTTCATTTATTCGTCGTATTTCTTGAGGTAAGAGAGACACTCTTCCACGTCTTCTTTTGAGCCGAGAATGATCGGAGCCCGCTCGTGGATCTGAGAAAAAAGATCATAGAATGTTTCTGTTTTCTTTCTAAAATATGGTTTCTAAACGTCCCATTCCAATGTCCCATTCCACTGTCTCAATGTCTCATTGTCCCATTCCAAAGTCTCAATTCTCCAAAGACTGATTTCAATATTTTACTTTTCTCTCTCTTTCGTTTTTCACCAAAAAAGACAGTAAACGACCCAATCGAATAAATCTTTTCAGAAACTATATCTTTGGCACTTTGGCAATAAAACAGCTATAATCTACAATAGAACGCCAATCTCGAAAAAAGATAAAAATAAAAATACATAGTCCTCGACGTTTCTACGTAGAAAATACGATTTCCAAAAAGTTTTCTAGTTCCCATCATTCTCACTGAACATTTGGCAGCATGCCAACAAATGTCAAAGTTGTCTTTCACTATGTTAGAGACTTTCGAAAAAACTTACTGTGAGTGATTACAGTATTTGAACGAAAATAATTTTCACCAGACACATATATCTAGAGAAATTGTCCCTCCGAAGTTACATTGGCACGCTGCCAAGGTTTCAGTGGAACGAAAAAAAAACTATGCTGTTAACCTCATGTTACAAGTGTGAAGCTTCTACGGAAAAAAATCATCCAATATTACCTTGGTGGGCTGAATGTCGAGAATTGGCATCTTGCCAGTGGTGGCCACGCCCCCAGCCTGTTCCATGATGAAGGCCATCGGGGCACACTCGTAGAGAAGACGAAGCTGAAACATTCGACTCATTCAACTAGTACAAGACTCGATCATGTTGTTACAGTTTGAACTATTCTATTGAACTAGTAAAAAATAAAGCTCAGTCCTGTTACAGATTCGTGTGTTCTCAATTATTGACGTCCCAATGAATTGCCGTCCGTGCTCATACTACTAACTGAAGTTTCAAAAAAAATTCGATTCCACTGTACAGTGGTCGTGAATAGTTCGAGGCAACTATATCTCATGTTGTGTCCCAACTCGAAATTTACACATCTACATTCGCAGAACAGGAACAATTCGGAAATACAGTCAAAAACAGGAATCATCACTTGTAGTGAATAAATAGTTTATGAACAATTCCCTACGAATAACAACATTCCTTTCTAAAAAAGATTTTCGTGCTCTCTTCTCTTGGCGGCACAATGGATTTTACTATGACGTCATGATGCATTTTACTATGACGTCATGATGAATTTGACTATGACGTCATGATGAATTTTACTATGACGTCATGATGGATTTGACTATGACCTCATGATGAAATCGACTATGACGTGATGATGAATTTGACTATGACGTCATGATGAATTTGACTATGACGTCATGATGAATTTAACTATGACGTCATGATGAATTTGACTATGACGTCATGATGAATTTAACTATGACGTCATGATGAATTTGACTATGACGTCATGATGAATTTGACTATGACGTCATGATGAATTTCACTATGACGTCATGATGAATTTGACTATGACGTCATGATGAATTTGACTATATCCCTACCTTTCCGGTGGGTGCCGAAACAGTAGGGGGATAGAGGAAGATTCCTCCGTTGAGAAGGGTTCGGTGAACATCGGCCACCATAGAACCCACGTAACGCTGACCCATTCCCTGTAAACAAACAACGATAAACAAACAACAAACAGTATAATATCTTCAGACAAAATACATCTCTCAATAAGAATATATTAGAACTTTGGTTCTCTGAGAAACGTCTGCTGGTACTAATACAACCGTCGATCTGTCACACCTGTAGACTAGCAGTTGGCGCGGTTCTAGAATATTTGACGCAGTACGGGTATAGTCTGTTCCACGCACTTATAACCCTCTACAGTAATCTGCGCGAACTTCCAGGTCAGCGTTTCGTAGTCTGATGTTTTTAGAATGATTTCAAACTTTACTATTTTGTTTTCTACCTTCACTTCTACATACTCTGAACGTTTGAAAGCAAAATAATAATTTATTCATTAGAAAAAGTCTCCTGAATATCTTACAGATTACTGTAGAAGGAGAAGGACATTGATTGGTGAAACGAACTATACGGGCATCTGACGAATACAATACAGACAGCTCAATACACTATGCTTCTAGTTTGTTATCGCTACGTGCCCTAACTTGGAAATTTCCACCGAGAATCAAGCGAGATCACACTATACGAAAGAATAGGGTAGATTGTACTCTATATAGTGAGTGCCAAATTTAAGCATTTCTATCTCTGGCCGGAATCGAACCTGCAAGCAGAAGATTCGTAGCAGGGCGATAACCCCTGCGCTATCAGAGCACATAACTGGTGAAC
Source organism: Litoditis marina (assembly GCA_964036275.1). NCBI lineage: Eukaryota > Metazoa > Nematoda > Chromadorea > Rhabditida > Rhabditidae > Litoditis > Litoditis marina. Next base: position 30,140,649 of record OZ038434.1, read on the forward strand.
TTTGAAAACTAAGACATGTGTGCGTACACAGCGGAAAGTGAGATATACAGTACCCTCCCGCCTTTCCGTTGGCAAAGACTATATAACCCTCTTTCCCTCCTTGCGCGCCTATTAATCGTTGTAGTTTGATATCGCTAATGAATGGAACCAAACTACAAATATCAGAGTACATTTCACGAACCTTCTTGCCCTCCTCGGGCTCCTTCCGGGTGCGAATGTACTCGGACATTCCCTTGGTCCACGTCTTTGCGTAGCCCTCGTTCAGCGAGTAAATCGAACCCTTCGCCTTGCATTTCATGTTGGGATGCGTCAGCACAAATTCTCCGATGGACTGTAAAAAGAAAAGCAATACGCATACAAAACGTGGGTGATCTGCATTTTTAAATAAATTGTTCGTAAAATATATAGAATTAACTAACCTTACGTTCCTACGTATAATAACTCTACATACGATAAACCATGCGTATACTAATCCTCCATACCCTAAGTCACTCTACTTGACGTACGTAATGCTCCGCAACTTTCGACCAAAATGTTAGAGTATGAACGACGCAAAACGTACAGGTTTCTGTGTAAATCTGTGGACTCCGTGAAGAGGACCACCACATCTACCTTATTTTTCGTACAAACATCTGCGTACACTGCATCATTCAACGTGACGCAAGTATCAATCCGTAACGTACGACACAAAACGTGAGAAAACCTACGGGGTCAAGTGTGAATCCGTTGACACCGTTTCCGGTGGAGAGGACGACCATGGTGGCGGAACCGTAGAGGGCGTAGCCGGCGGCGACCATCTCTCTTCCGGGGCGGAGCACATCGTCGAGGGTGGCCTTGCCCTCTGACCTCTGAAAAGAACGCAGTGAATTTCAAGTTCACGTGCGTCTGTACAATAAACTTCTAAAGATTCATCTTCAGGGTTGTGGACATGCCACTGACCCCAATACTACTCAGCAATCGCATGTCCCAGGTACATGAGCGGGACGTCCCATGTCCCGGTACTGTCCCGGGACGGTACCAAGAATTACTGTAGAAATGGAGCAGATTTGCATAAACGATGACAACAATTCTCCCCGATCCTGACTTTTATATGCAAATCTGCTCCATTTCTATCGTAGTTCTTGGTACCGTCCCGGGACAGTACCGGGACATGGGACGTCCCGTTCTTGTACCTGGGACATGCAGTCGCCTGAGTACTACAATTTGAGCGCACGTGAATCTATACAGTATATTTTCAAAGATTTGCTCTCTAACTTCTGGAAAAGGAACACAATATATTCCATTCCATCATATAGTACTTTGCATTCCTACTGAGAATCCTACTCCTACAGTACGATTTCAAAACTTTCAATGTGTACTGTCGAAATCTCAGTAGGCACTATAAAACAGTGAGAGTCCAAATTCCCGTTTCGCTTCAGTACGTTGAAAACGTAGATTATTCCGTGACTGGCTCGATTTCCTCAATAAAAACACTAGAAAAATACTAGATAGTATTGCTCGACAAAAAGCTTAATTCTGTATCGAAATACAACCCAACCTTCTTGTAGATTCCAAAGATGGTTCCAATCGATACGAGACAGTCGATGTTGGACGAACCGTCCAGGGGGTCAAAGGTCACAATGTAGTTGCCGCTCTTCTTGTCCTCGATCTGGAAGAATAGTTATAGTCACCCATGAAATTTCGACGACTACTGTATACATCAGTTTCCGCTGTGGTTCAAGTTATTTGGAGTGAGAGATACGCGTACGAGGAGTTGGGTTGTCAATTCGGGTAAGGAAAAGTGAAAATACAGTGGTACACGTGACAGCACGAAATTTCATATGAGTGTGTACAACTATATAAATAGTTTTCAATTTAGAAAAACTTTCGATTTCACGTGAAGCTCCCGCTGACAGTCGGCTTAAGCTGATTACCCGAGCCAAAGCAACCTTATGGTTTCACGTACCTCAATAAGCTGGTCATTCTCCTCGGAAACAAGGAAATAGGTGATGTAAATCAGTTTTTCACGTTAGTTCACGTGATTATCCGTTAGACAGTATCGTCTCATGTGTCAAAATATAACCCGACAAAGTTATCCTAATGTTACGTTTTTCACGTTTTCCACGTGTGAAAACGTACCTCAATAAGCTGGTCATTCTCCTCAGAAACAAGGAGATAGGTGGTGTAAATCAGTTTTTCACGTTAGTTCACGTGATTATCCGTTAGCCTCATGTGTCAAAATATAACCCCAAAGTTATCCTAATGTCACGATTTTCACGTTTTCCACGTGTGAAAACGTACCTCAATAAGCTGGTCATTCTCCTCGGAAACAAGGAGGCAGGTGGTGTAGCTGGATCTCAACATGTTGATCATCAGCTCGTTGGAAAGCACGTCCAACTTCTTCACTTCTTCTCCCTGCACATTCGTGGAACCGGCGATACCGTAGCTGAAATGGTAGCGATGGTTACAGTGTTGACTCTATTTTACACGTGAAATCATGTGTAACTTGAATGAAAGTTGCATGGAGAACCTTGGTTCCGTTAATAATTGTTTCAATTACTGTGTTAAAGGCAGGACTTCCGGCGGCGGACCGCATTTGGGTCCCGCCGCGCTCAAACTAATCGCTGCCCTTTCGAATTCATTGATTCGAAAGGCGCGTAATCTTCACTTTTTCGTTTTCTACATTAGTGGCAGGTTACATTTTATTATATATTTGTATTTAATTATATACATTGTTTACATGTCTAGTTTTTAAGATGTATATAATCTCATGTTTTTAAGCTTCCACATTTTAGGACTTCCCATAAGTCTACAATTCGCAGTATTTTATTAGTAATTTTGAGCAAAATTATTCGTTTATCTAATCCGTTGGATATATGCATTTTTTATCTGTTCGCATCCGTAGGCTAATTTAGGAGTAGAGGACGGTCAACACCTCCAAATTCAATCGCGGGTTTTTTTTTGACCGGGGCAGACAAATTACTCCATCTAAATTTCAATTCTCACATCGTTCTCGGCGTCATTCAATTTCAAGAAAATATTCATGAAAAAGTGGGGGCCCAACGAATGTGAGATTTGTCTTCTGCTGTGCGCCGCTTAGACAACTACTCTCAAATGGAGCAGCTACTGCTACAAAAACCGGAAAATACTTATATACTCAAGTATAACTGTTCATTACAAACATACAAAAGTCGTAAAATATTTTCTCAAACCTGTAAACTAGAATCTACAAATCACAGATGTTAACTCAACCTACTCAATTATAGAGTTCCTAGTTTTGTACACAATGGTTGCCATTTTTTGTCATTACTTCAATTCTAGGTGCTATAACGTTTGTCATATTATTCAAAAGTTGTTCTCTCTTTCACAGCTGTGATTTGTAGATTCTAGTTTACAGGTTTGAGAAAATATTTTACGACTTTTGTATGTTTGTAATGAACAGTTATACTTGAGTATATGAGTATTTTCCGGTTTTTGTAGCAGTAGCTGCTCCATTTGAGAGTAGTTGTCTAAGCGACGCACAGCAGAAGACAAATCTCACATTCGTTGGGCCCCCACTTTTTCATGAATTTTTCTCTTTTTGTATACATGCCGTAGGTATGTGGTTTGATCTGTACGGTGCAGATAAAATTGTTTTCTTAATGAACCACTTGCCACGTATTACTATCATTTGAGAAAAATATGACGTCAACATTGCAGTTCTAAAAACTTACTTTCTGCCCTCTGCCCTTCAGAACCCCAGAATACGTCATGTTTGAATGAAGTTTCATCGTGAATTGACCATTTCTAATAAACTTTCAGCATTCGAAACCATATTTCACGTCAATTTTTCGAAAGTTGACGTCATCTGGCCTTCTGATTTCCAGAATAAGTCATATTTAGATAAAGTTTTGTCGTTAATATACCATTTTTAAGATATTTTCAGCATTTGAAAATATATGTGACGTCAACTTTGCACTTTTCAAAATCGACGTCATCTGGTCTCCAGAATCCCAGAATACATCACTCTCAGATTGAGTTTCACCGTTAATTGACCCTTTCTAAGATATTACCATCATTTGAAAATATATGTGACGTCAACTTTGCACTTTTCAAAAATGACGTCATCCGGCTTTTAGAATCCCAGAATACGTCATGTTTAGATAAAGTTTCACCGTTAATACCCCACTTGCCAACTATTGTCATCATTTGGAGAAATATTTGACGTCAACTTTGCACTTTTCCAGTATTACGTCCTCTGGCTTTCAGAATCCCAGAATACGACACCTTTCGATGGAGCTCCATCGTTAATAACCCACTTGCCAACTATTGTCATCATTTGGAGAAATATTTGACGTCAACTTTGCACTTTTCCAGTATTACGTCCTCTGGCCTCCAGAATCTCAGATAACGACATCGCGCGGAGCGCGAAGCGCTCTGCGTGAGTTGTGTTTGGTTTGGCCATTGCGGACTCGTTTTTTTCCTTTTAATTAACAAAAATCTTCAAACATATTCTTTTTTTCGAAAACTAAAAAGAGAGAACGTTAGAGAATCACGAATTGAACATTGTGTGAAAATTTCAGCCAAATCGGATTATTTTCGCCTGAGTTATGGTTTCGTGTCGTTGTTGAAAAGTTCCGCCGTAATTCGTCCCTCGTCACTCGTCCCTCGTCCCTCCTCCCTCGTCCCTCGTCCCTCACGGAATTCTGTCCGCATCGTAGTGGAAAAACTACTGAACCAATTTGGCTGAAATTTGAAACATGAGTTATAATGCAAAAGTTAGCCCGTCGCACCAAATATGAGATGGATACATCATTATTTACGCCGGGCGCGGGCGCCAATACGCGCCAAAAACCACTATTGGAAAAACTACCGAACCGATTTAGCTGAAATTTGAAACATGAGTTATAATGCAGATTTAGCCCGTCGCGCCAAATAAGAGATGAATACATCATCATTGGCGCCCGGCGCTGGCGCCAATAGGCGCCAAAAACGGCGAAACACTATTTATCATCAACTAAAATGCTGAACACTAATAGAAATTGAATATTTTGGTGGAAAGTGTGAAAGTCTTTTTCCAAAACTGAATTGTCTCTTCTGGCGCTCGCACCAGGCGCCAGATGGCGCCAAAACCCAAACTCACGACAGCGTCAATGGAATTGTCTGAAATTCGGTACACTAAATAACTATCACATGGCAAGTAAGATGCTCAATCTGAAAATCAAGAAAAGTTCTGTTGGCACTGTGCGCTGGCGCCAATTGGCGCCAAAGTTGGAAAAATATCAGTTATCGTCAATCAAACAGTTTCAAGTTAACAGATATTGAATATTCCAATGTGAAATAAAGATCCACAAATTCAAAATCGAATTTTATCGTCTGGCTCGGAACAGACGCCAAATGGCGCCAAAACAAAAACACACGAAACTGACAATTGAATAGTTTGAATATTGCTCCAATCAGTAATTGACACATGTAGTGTGTACTGGTAGCTCAAAAACCTAGAAAATTTCGTTTCGTCCTGGCGCCAGACGCGTGTGTCAATTGACGCAGGAATGAAAAAAAAGTTTCAACGAAGGTTTTTGATGTGGTATTGGAAATAATGGCTATATTGTAAGTGAGTTGGTGTCTCTAATTGTAGATTTGTCAATGGCGCCAATCCCCATCGCTTATCGCCGCTGAAAGCGGTGTACATGTCAATCGGAACGTTTAGCGTTTTTGTTCAGTTGTTGATAGTCACAGAGCCAGTAACCTGCGCTATATTAGAACATCAGCAATTTTAAGACAAGTTGACATCATTTCTCAGAAGGAAGTCGCGAAGGAAATTAATATATTGTATTTAATAATTGTGATTTAGTATTTAATTGTTTGTCATTGGGAATATATTATTGGAATGAAGTCGTGCATGTTCACTGAAAGATCAGCACGCTATTAGTGGATATTTGTGAGCTTCGGAGTTGATCGGACGTACCACGAGGAATACTTGGAAAATCCACAAGACAACAGTCTTACCTTTAATTTGTCGTACCATTGTTTTTTTTCTGTCAGCACTAGTAGCCTGCTGTCAACCCTTATATGTCCACTCCTACGTGTCCTACGTTCGGATGGGATAAAACCATTTTTGGTTCATTCGTGTGAAGTAATTGGGGGATACTTTACAAGCTACAACGACACGGAAGATAATTATATTGTCAATCCGCCCTTGACGCCAGCTTAGACGAGTGGGATATTTCCGTCACGAATTCGATAGGAAGCTGTACGGGGCGTACTTCGGATTCTAGTCTATCCACTAATTTGAATGGAATGTTACTGACGAGTGCATCCGCGATATTTTACTACGACAGATATTATGTGTTCATTGATTGTTTGCTCAATGTAAGAGTTATTGGGGAATGTGATTCATGAATATAGCAGTCATATACCGAGAGTTCATTAACGTTGTATTTTTAGTTGATACTATTTTCGTGATGCAAACGAATATTACAAAAAGAGAATCTGACAATTGAAGTATGGGTTTTATCGATAATATATTTATGACTTTCTATTGCTCCATTGATTGCCCTCGTTTAACTTGAAGTAGAATTATTTGACCCCTTCACCAACGATTTCTATTGGATGGAATTCGAATGGAAATTCGGGACGCGAGCGGTCGCGTCGCGGTCACAGTCGGTGCGGGACCCAATTGAGCTACAGTAATCAGAAGTAGTCCTTTAATTGATTCAAAGTTGAAGCAAATCCTAAAATAGTTTTTCATTCATTACCTATCCTGTTCAACGGAACAGTCGACATCGTCAGTATTCATCTTCATCATCGCATACATTCATAAATTTAATCGATCGTTTGGTTACAATCATGGAAAGCTTCGGGGCTTTCAAATCGTCGGTGTCTCGAGCCGTCAATAAATTGAACGTATTAATTGAGGAAGCACAGCAGCTACTTGATATGGTAAGAAGTCAAGACACAGATAAGGTAAATGAAATTGAGAAGGACAAAATGATAAAGAAAATTGAAAAACATTTGAGTCTGATGGGAGAACAGCAAGTGGACCTAGAAAACCGTTACAGCAATGCATACAACCATCTAGATGAATTTGATGACACAATTAATGAGGAACAAGGAACTAGCCCGAGGGATATAGCAACTGATAACTTCACACAACATTGTGAAAAGGTAGGGGTGCGAGAAACATTTAACAAGTGTATAGGGATTCTACGATCGCTCGAACACGAGAAAGGGGAGTTAGTTGACAAGGATGGTACTCAGGTGACTGATGCACAGCATCCACCACGACAGAGGCGTTTCTCCCTTCCCAGTGAGATGGTAACGGCAAGTTCTCGTGACGTACCTACTACTCATCACTCAAGGAGGATTGACGACGTTAGTATGTTCGATTCGAGGTCTCGTTCGGATAACGAGAGTTCACAATTAAAATTTGACGCCAATGCACAACATAGTTGCGATCATGAAAACAGCGCAGTCTCGAGTGAGGACGAAGTACAGGACAGACAAAGGTACATGACATTCCAAGAAAGGAAAACCAGAGGGATGAAAATGCACTCTGTCCATCCAGTGGAAGCGCGAGAATTCAGATTACACAGTGACTTCTCTCCGCCTCGTAGATTTGATTCCCATGCATCTCGCAGATTCTATTCCAGCCCTTCACGAAGAGTTGAGACATCTCCGCCTCGTAGATTTGATTTTCGTGCATCTCGCAGATTCTACTCCAGTCCTTCACGAAGATTTGAGACATCTCCGCCTCGTAGATTTGATTCTCATGCATCTCGCAGATTCTACTCCAGTCCTTCACGAAGATTTGAGACATCTCCGCCTCGTAGATTTGAGTCACATGCATCTTGCAGATTCGATTCCAGCCCTTCACGTAGAGTTGATAGACCCTTTTCTGAAGAAGGTAGGGTACAAGGGAAGGTATGGGATCGAGCACAACATGGTAGTCGGGAATATAATTCTTCAAGAAGCAACGACAGATTCCACATGAGGCATTCACGTATCAGGAGGGCAACTTCACCAAGAATTAAGTCAATTAACGTCCAGTTACCAAAAATTACCTTGGAGCCTTTCCATGGAGAGACGAGTAAATTTGCAGGGTTTTGGGGTTTATTCACAGCAGCCATCCATGAGAACGAGGATTTGAATGATCTTGATCGTATGTTACATTTGAAGTCGTTAGTGAAAGGCGAGGCAGCCGAGATCATTGATGCGATATTACCGACAGCATACAACTATAGTTTAGCCTGCAGACTACTGGGGGAAAGATATGACAAACCTGATGAGTTGAAAAAACTTCTATATCGCAAATTGAAACACTTGCCACGAGCCTCTCAAACAATTGAATCAATGAGAAGTACGCATATACAAATTCGTACAATTTACTATCAAATGAAAAGATCTGAAGATTGCGAATATTCGACATCCACTCAAGAAATGATAAAAGAGAAGTTTCCAGAAAATATCATGAGGCTCGTAGGTCGTAGGGAGTACCAGGATAGTGATGTATGGACCACAGCTATACTATTGGATAAAATTGATTCAGTTATAATGGAAGAAGAATCGTTGGCTAATTACACTCAAAATCAACCTAAGATCGTCTCCACACTAGCAGTGAACACACATAAGGAACATAATCAAATGAGAACTGCAATTGAAAACAAAGATGTGAGATGTACTCACAAATGTCTGTTCTGCAATTACCAACACATGGAAAAACATTGTCGAAAGGCATTGTCGGTCCAGGAAAAACGTTACATGGTTCTTGTCAGTCGTCGATGTTTCAAATGTCTCGAGGAAGGACATTACGCAGAGGATTGTCGGAAGAAGAATTGTGAACTGTGCAAACAACCTCACAATGTCGCTCTTTGTTACTCGGGACAAGGGAATATCGTAACCAGAGACTACAATTCTCCAGGTAACCATGGAAGATTTGATCAGCGAAGTAACCAGGGTAGATTTGATCAGCGAGGTAACCAAGGTAGATTTGATCAGCGAGGTAACCAAGGTAGATTTGATCAGCGAGGTAACCAAGGTAGATTTGAGCAGCGAGGTAACCAAGGTAGATTTGATCAGCGAGGTAACCAAGGTAGATTTGAGCAGCGAGGTAACCAAGGTAGATTTGAACCTCAAGGGAGTCACCAAAGTACACCATTTCAATCAACATTCGTGCCGCATGGACAGCAGTACAATGGATTCAACAACACGAGCCAGAACAGTCAGAGATTTGAGTCACGTAACAGAGCGCCTAGACCGGACAACAGTATGCGTACCAACGGAAGCCACCAATTCTCTCCGTCTCCTTTTCGGCTGGCCGAAACAACCAAATTAATAGATAAACCAACAATGCCTGCCGACCATTCACCCAAGTTAATTCTAACCAATTCATCTTTAAGTAGTCCTCCACTTGAACAGATAGTTGAAAGTAAGACAAGATTGATGACAGTAGCCACTCACGTGAGAAATCCAACTTCGGGTGAGATTAGACAAGTCTCCATCCTACTTGACTCAGGATCCCAGGAATCATTTATCAAAGAGGGGCTAGCTGAACAATTGAAATTTGAAACGACAGATAACAGGTTATTAACTGTAGTGGGAATCGGAGGACATAGAGAGACTGTATCTTCCAGTAGAGTGATAATTGAGTTGTTGACAGCAGATGGCGAATGGCAGGGATATGACTGCAACACCAAGTCAGTATTGACAAATTCAATTGAAGTTCCTGCGATCACTCAGTTAGATAGAGATGTCATATCACTACGCTTCGGTGAACAATTGAGTAATATGACAAATACCGTTTGTCCAGACATTCTCATAGGAATTGACCACTATTGGAAGATATTAGGCAGTAATTCTTCATCTTGCGTGTTACCTTCCGGATTGAATGTCACATCTACATTGTTTGGCCCAGTAGTGTCCGGCGTCTCAAACACGACGACAGAGATGAACATGAGGGATAATTTGACTTATGTGAACCATGCTGTAACAACCGAGACTGACTACAACGACTACTGGAAACTGGAAAACCTGGGAATAGAAGATGATCCCAGTCCACATGCAGATGAAATCACAAATGAAAAAGTTAAAGCAGAATTTAAGAACACAGTTGAAATTAGAGAAGGTTATTCGTACGTAAGATTTCCATACAAGAAGAATCATCCACCGGTTGCAAATAACTTTGGATTAGCCTTTAAAAGGTTACAGAGCATGCATACTCAACTGCAAGGTAAGCCCGATCTACTGGAAAAATACGACGCAATATTCAAGGAACAACTTGAAGCGGGTATATTTGAAACATGTCCTAACATTCCTACAGGAGAGGTAGTGTATTACATACCGCATCAGGTTGTGGTAAAACCTGACAGTACAACCACTAAGTTAAGAATAGTACTTCATGCTTCAGCACACATGAAAAATGAAGTATCCCTGAATGATGTTTTGCACCAAGGACCTACGATTCTACCTGACATTACAGGTATTATTCTGCGAGCTAGATGTCCTAGGTTCCTCGTTTTATCTGATTTAGAAAAAGCCTTTCATAAAGTGAGATTGAACGAGAAGGATCGAGATGCGACTCGTATCATTTGGTTGAAAGATATTACCAAAGGAGCCACAAGTGATAATTTGATTGAATTTAGATATACAAGGGTTCCTTTCGGAGTATGCTCTTCATCATACCTCCTAGCTATGACAATAATCTACAATCTCGAATTAATGACAAAGGTAAACGGGAATATGATATCTAGGAATTTATACGTGGATAATCTGGCAATAGGAGTTGAAAAAGAAGAAGAAGTTCTAGGAGTATACACAGCCACCAAGGAAGCGTTCAATGAAATGAAAATGAATTTGAGAGAATTCGCATCGAACTCTTTAGCCAGCATTGACAAGATACCTGAGATAGACAGGGCCAAAAATACAATTGAAAGTAAAATACTGGGATTAGCATGGAATACAGAAAAGGATACAATTGACATGAAGTTGAAGTTGAAGGATGACAACAAGTTAACGAAACGATTATTATTGAGTATCGCTCAAGGCACATTTGACCCAGTTGGTTTCCTTTCTCCAATAACTATTCGCCTGAAAATATTTCTAAGTGAACTGTGGAAACAAGGAACGGGATGGGATGATGAACTTGATGTGAGCACAGCAAATAAATGGAACAATTTAGTCAAGGAAATAAGTAACACAGCGACGTCCCTTCCTAGATGTTGTACCACTTAACCTGATGGAGCGTCCTATTCGTTAATAGTGTTCTCTGATGCTTCCAAACTAGCGTACGGTGCATGTGCTTATTTATTGACTCATTACACGGATGGAACATTACCATCTTGTCATTTGATAATGTCCAAAGCTCGAGTGGTCCCAAAAACTACGACGTCGGTACCGAAACTTGAATTGATGGCGTGTTTAGTAGGAGCTCGATTGACCCGGTTTCTTCTAGAACAGTTAGATTTGAAATTTGAACAGGTGCACATGTTTACGGACTCGCTCCCTGCTTTGGGATGGATCAACACGAGGAAAAATCTGAAAACATTTGTACACAACCGAGTTAAGGAAATTAATGATATCAGGAAGGAATTTGAGGAGAAGGGCATCATATCTACATGTCGTTACATTCGGACATCTGAGAACCCATCTGACTGCATTACTCGAGGTTTGACCCAGGAAGAATTGAAGGACCATATCTGGTGGAACGGTCCTAGTTGGATAATTGAACCTAGTGAATCTTGGCCAGAGCAAGAGTATGTGTTTACTATGAAATATGACGAAAAAACCGAGAAATGGGTGACTGAGGAAGTAAAAAGTAACCAACAACCTCCGGAAAAATTAACTAGTAACATGACGAAAGTTGAAATTAACACAACATCATCCATTCCATTCAGAAGAACAAACGATTGTGACCAACTGTCCAAAGTAACAAGATGGGTACTCCTATTTCTTAAGAAAAAAGTTTATGACAAGCTATCGGGAGAAACGCAGAGGAAATTGACTGAACATATACCTGAATTGAATATTATGGGAACCGGAATAATAGATGAGTTGAGAGCGGCGGAAACAATGATAATCAGAGAACATCAAAGAGAATGCAAGGAAATTTTGAAAAAAGAAATTGGCAACAAATTTGATATAATTAAAGATGAAGTAGGCTTATTGAGATTCAGGGGACGTATGGGGAACTCCGAGTTGATCATGGATGAACTGACTCCGGTGATACTGTCCAAAAGTCACCCTCTCACTACGATGATCGTACGGAAGTATCATATAGATAACTTCCATGCAGGTAAAGATTTGACCTGTAGCAAATTGAGAAAACGTTACTGGATTTCTTCATCTAAGTCGCTAGTCAAACAATTACTGAATAGTTGTATAACATGCAAAAAAGCCAATGCCAGGCCATTTAAGTACCCGCCGCTTCCACAGTTACCTCCGGAAAGGGTGGTTAAATCGCGACCTTTTCAACACACTGCAATTGACTACGCCGGCCCATTTAACGTGAAAAGTAAGACTTCCAAGGGAGATTTGAGCCAAAAGGTTTGGATACATTTATTCACATGTTTGACTACAAGCGCAATCCACCTAGAGCTTGTATCAGATAACACTACAATTGAGTTTATCGCTTCAATGAGAAGATTCTTTGCAAGGAGAGGAGTTCCATCATCACTACTATCTGACAACGCATCATCCTTTGTACTCGGGGAGAAAGTTATAAATGGAGGTTACGAAATTGAACTACTTCCAAGTAAAATTGAACAATTCCTAGTTAAGAAACGAATTGATTGGAAGTTTATCACACCATTAGCACCTTGGAAAGGGGGCATATATGAACGTCTTGTCGCATCAGTTAAACAGAGTCTGAGAAAAACTATCAAACATAAATTGATCTCGCAAAGGGAATTGGAAACCCTTCTGTGCGAAATTGAGTCCGTATTGAACACCAGACCCATCACGTCGTTAGAAGGTGATGAAACTCAACCACTCTGTCCCGCGGACTTTCTGGGATGCTCGAACGAGTCAGTAATTAAAGGAATGAGAATCGAAAATGACGATGAACCGGAATATTTAAATGACGTCTTGAACACGAGAACACAGGCAAATGAGTGGTACAGACAAGCTAACCGGAGGACTAGCATGTTCTGGGAACGTTGGCATGAAGAATATTTGAATGACCTAAGAAATACACAAGTTAATTTGAAATCGAAGGCACATTGCGCAGTAACGCCAACAATCGGAGAGTTAGTCCTAGTTGCAGACGACAACCAGAAACGAGACAAGTGGAAAATGGCTGTCATAACGGAGCTGCATACAGGGGACGACGGAGTCAACAGATCGGCATCAATCCGGACTGGAAATCGGAATGTGACGACACGAGCTATTAAACATTTGATCCCATTAGAAATTCAACACGACAGCGAAAATGATCACATTCAGCCGAACAAGGAAATTGAAAAGGAAATTCTACAGGATACTTTAAGGAAGACAATCCCAAGGAAAACAAAATTGAACGTGCAATATACGGAAGATATTAGCGATTCGGAGAATGATCAGGGTGACGAATGATCACCACCAAGTTAACAATTGAGAATTAAATCCGATATTCCTAGCTTAAATTGAGAAATTGAGAATTTTATAATTTTAACATTTCCTTATATATATGTATATTTTCTCACTTATTATGCCCATATATCAGAACATATCATTATTCATGGTCGATATTAATTGATAATTGAATTGACCAATTTATGTTTCTAGATGTCCAGCATCGAAATGAACTCAACTGAAAGATCTACTGCGAATCCAACGCCAATCGAAGCAATCATGCCGACACCCGAGGAAGAACAACAGCTTCTCTTTGGAGAGGATAACGATTCTCAAGAAGTGAGTTTTTCGGTAATAACTCATTGAGTTCTGTGCAAATGATAACGATAGTCAAGAAAGGAGTAGTTAATATCTCAGTGATATGTATTAATCACCGTTGAGGATCAAATAATGACCCATTCGTGAACAACGGAATCTTCGAATTGGATTAGGAAGAATTGAATCAGATAATTATTCGTTGAATATCGGTTAGCAGAAGTGAATTGATCATGTATTTCAAAGTAGGCAGTCGTAAAGTTAACTATTTAACCAAATTTATTAATTTATACATTACACAACTTAACCTATAACCAGTTGCAGAAGTCTTCAACTCGAGCGGTCATCATGAGACTTGAGGATTCGGAGTTGTGCGTGAAGCAACAGCTACAAGATGTACGCGAAATGGTGAAACGTCGTTTCGACCGGATTGAAGACAAGATGGATCGTTCTGAGAGGGAGACTGGGGCCAAACTGCGGGACATATTCAACATGGTTCAGCGTGATGTAAGTAAATTTGAGGACTCGTTGTTCAATAAGATGGTCCAGTCATTTGATATGTCATCACTCAAGGAAAGTGATACGGTGCTTTTTGGTCGGGGAGGGGAGAGCCTTGCGGTATCAAAGCACTCGCCAATTAAGATATCTCCTCTGAAAAGAATGCGCAGTTCTATGAATGACGACTTGAATAGATTTGAGAAAAAAGTGAAGTTGAGTTTTAATCGTTGTTCATTACAGCACGGTGAATCTTCTCGTCCGGTGGACCGCAGATCTCGTCGATTTGAGAAGTCCCCAATTCGTCGAAGTTCCGGAGAGGCCGCGATGGCTCAAGCTCTAGCTGTTCCAATTGAATGTACCTTTTGCTCCGATACGGAGCACTGGAACGATCAATGTTTTCGGCATCTTTCGGTCAAATGGCGAATTGATTTCGTCAAGTCCAACGGAAGATGTGTTGTTTGTCTCAAGAATCATTCGGGCATCTGTCGGCCGAGAGAAGGGACCATCACCAGATGTCACCACTGCGGGGTCGAAATGGACCACAATAGTGCCTTGTGCACTTCGGCTGCCCATTACGAGAAACTGGGACAACTAACCGAGGCCAACTCGCACAAATAGTATGTTCCTTGTTGTCAATGTTGTATTATATATTGTTGTTGTTTAACGTGCTGATTAGAATAAGTTGTGTGTAGGGAGTGTCGCGAGCGACTGACAATTGATAATTGAAACTTGAGTATCGTAAATTGCGTAAGCAAGTTTACTTGGCGCAATTAAGTTAGCGCGCATCCGGTGCGCGTGCCAAGAATTGATGTCACCAGCAATTGAACCACTTTACATTTAAGTTTTTGGGATTACCGGTTGAATCGTTCCTTTTTGCAGAAAAGGCGGTTTTTTGAACTAGTTTTCCAGTTGATTGTTTCTATCAAAATAAATAAGTTGATTCTACCTAATTAAGATTAAAACACACAACTCCATTCTAGTCAGTATAGTTAATTGTTAACCTTGTTTATGTATCATGGTAATTCTTGTACTTGTTGTTTAGTTAGAATACAATGAACCCATGCTGTTAAACAATTGTTCTGTTCTATATTTCTCGCAAACTTGGTATCATTCTCGGAATCCTCGGCCCACCTTATGATATGAACACCTCGGGTGTCTAACACTCTGAAAAACCGCTGCAACTTAAAATACCGGACTCGCCAGTTTTGCAACTTAAAATACCGGGCTCGCTCGATTTGTAACTTAAAATACCGGGGTCAGTCCAGATGGCTTGGCGCACGCAGTATGCGCCAGCAGGTTGATGGACGCGAACATGGGCACTGTTGCGAATTTCAACGAAATATTTTTAAATGCTCTGATTGTTTTTTTGTTTAAATTTATTTTGTATACTTATATTGTTTTTGTTAATAATTGAAAAGTTGTTTCCAACAGCTTAGGAGGTAGTTTCATTGTTCCACATCGTTCTAAAGTCTGGAATTCGGGCTTTCTTTTCTGAAACGTGTTTTCGTTCCAATTTTTTTTCTATTCAAGAGCGATATTTTAATTTATGTTCACATTACCAAACGTTTTCAGTTATTCTAATATTCGCTGGGTGAAGTTCGCTTGGATTTTTCTTTTCGCTCATGTCCAAGCTAAGGAATGTTTAAAGTTGTAGAAAATACATCAATCCTTTCCCGAAATATTTGAAGGTGAGTCAAATAATCTTACCCTATAAAAATCATGCTCACTCTTAGTTTCGTGTTCATATTGACATTCTGAAGAAACTTGGTACATGTTTTTTTTCTCTGTATATCCTATTGAGTCGGTTTTGGCGAGCGATGAGGACTACAAATTAACTTTATTTCAAAGATGGCTCTAGCTCATAGTTCACAGGTTAGTATTTAGGCGGACGGTTCGACCTTTTAAAGTTCGACATGGTAAACTAATAACCAGTTCAATTTGACCTGAACTTGAATAATTTATAATCTGGAGTTGTTTTCTCGAACAAAAATACATTTGTGTGATTGTTTTCAGCCCTTACCCCTTCCCAGCTGTACTTTAGTATAACCAGTTTTAGAAACGGACCCCCCTTTCAGCCTTTATCGAGAGATTTATTGTACATTTAATGCAAAATCATATATTGTGCCCAAATTCAATGTAAGAACGGGTTAGTTTGGTAAAAATGAGCAAAGTTTTCATGTACAAAATGTTTTTCAGTCAGGTCCGGAACATTATGCTATCCCGTTTATATTCTTTTTTTACTACGATGTGTATTTGTTTTCGGTTTGCCATCGACGTTACTGATTCAAGATCAAAAGTTCAGGTATGTTACTCGAATTTTGAATCATGAAATCACATTGTTTAATCTCAATTAATTAAACTGTTACGAACATTTGGCTCGGAGTTACTTTCTCCCGGTGAATTTCTTTGCGAACTCAGTTTTTCCTGAGCCAGGTCCCAGGTGGTTCGTCCCAGCTCAGAACTCAGTCTGTTTTTTGTTCCTTCGTTCTCTTTGGAAGACGGCCAATTCACTGGAGAACCTGGTCCTTCCCGAACCGAACCGCGAACCGGTCACTGGAGAACCGAACCGAACCGACCGAACCGGATCGTATACAAGGCAATATGAGAGGGAGGCCACTAATTTCACCTTGTATACGATTTGTTTGTTTAAATAATGATTAATGTCGGTCCGGTTCAAACGTTTCCCTGGAGAACCAGTCGATTTAGAATGTCGGTTTGGTCGGTTCACTCGGTTCGGTTCGGTTCTCGAGTGACCGGTTCGCGGTTCGGTTCGGGAAGGACTCGGTTCTCGAGTGAATTCGCCTTGGAAGACACTGAGTGACGAAAAGTACTTCGATATTAACCTGCTATTGTCGAGCTCTAGCACACAACCCTCATTATTTTTCTCAAAATTAATTGGAAAAGCAAAAACGGGCTCCTTTTTTGGCCAACATTCAAATAGGTCTTTATAGACCAGTAAGGGACTACTGAAGGAAAAATAGTTGGTTTTGAGATATAAACACGTGTAAATAATGATTTAGCAACAGGAATAGACCAATATTATCATTTTTGGCACGCAAGTAGTCGTTTTTTCGAATTACTTTCCTGAGATATGTATGTCTCTGTTTTCGATAGAAAAACATTGATTTGTTCATTAACTTGACCACCAGGTGACTTTCAATAATTATTCCTTCGAAATCGGTAGTCGAACAGTCGAACTCACTTGTGAGTTACTAAGAAAGAAATTTACGTGTACATTAACATTAGTGACTCGGACCTTTTCTAGAAAAATACCTGTTTTTGGATTGAAGACTTCGTTTTCACAGATTACTATAATAATATGAAATTTTGTTTCAAAAGCGTTCGATTTAAGAAAAAACGTAATGAATTTCAGGTAGATTCGCTAACGTTTTCGAATCGACTTCGTGGTGCATGGATGCAATTATATTTACTTTCTGCTATCTGGGCAGAACTTAGCTTGGTTCGAGTCAGAGGAACTAAAACTAATTGAAGGTTTGTTTCTCTTTTCTTTCTAGTACGTTTTCCTTGATTTGAGAGGAGTAGCAATCTAAGTGGTTGTAGCGAATAGCCTAGAGTATTTATGTCCGAATATAACATAAATCTGATAACTTGTCATTCATTTACGTACCTTTAACGTATGCGCGCGAACTTCTGGCTGCGCGTACAACTTTAACGGATTACTTTGTTTAGCTGATGTACTTTCTTCATCTGATGACTGCACGTTCTTATTCTGTCAAATACGCGAAATCACATTGCATTTGTCGTATAATTGTCCAGATCTCGCTTGAAATTACCACCTCTGAATGCTTTGTACGACAGTGAAATTATTCATCAAAAAAGGAAAACGTGAGCTTGTTTGAGCTAAACATTTCTAGCTTAAGAACAGAGGGGTTAAAATGGTAATGAAACATCATGTACATTCTTTTTTAAGATTGGATAGAAGAGCAATCTCGACAACATTTTGCGGTTTGGTATTGATGTCATCCAATCAATTACTTTTGCTGTTGTATTCTGTATTCTCTGTATATTCTCGATTTAGGAGAAAATATTCTCTTAAATAACTGTCCACACCGTACTACTGAACCGTTAACAACCATGTTCTCAACTCAATCATCGCTACGGAAATGTTTTAATTAGTTTTTATAGAAGTTTTTTTCAGAGAGAGATTTATTTTGATCACATCACATTGTTGCAAAGTGGTGCTCCTTGACTGCTCTCCAGATTTTAATGTCTCTGCATGCTCTCAATATCTCTTCGCCACGGATACGGGCCGTGGCGAAGAGAAGTTTAACGGGTATTAAAGTTTATTTACTGTTTCGCAATTGTTGTTCTTGCTTGATAACGGTGTTTTAGGTCTTTCCTTACTTCTTTCATAACTTTGTGTTTGAAGCTTTTTTGTTAGCGGTGTTTATATTATTTGTTTTCTTATATTATAACATTGAATAAATATATGTTTTTAAAATGTGTTGTTTTATTTTCTGAAAAAGTTTTGGAAGAATGATTTTCGGTTTTGGTTTGCCCGGTAATTTCAATTGCAGCTGACCCCGGTATTTTAAGTTACAGCAGGCACCCGGTGCGCGCCAGTCAAATTCTCCTGTACAGCTTAAAATACCGGAGAAAATGCAGGCTTAAATACTGGTGTCGAATTAGCCTGCATTTTCCCCGGTATTTTAAGTTGCAAGCGTTTTCACAGCATATCTAAGGTCAATCTGCTCGCGCGCAGTCCTTCGCCATTGTCACTTACCACTGAACCACCGCAAATTGCTTTGTAGTATCCCGCACAGAAGTGGGATACTTGTTTAAAATACTCTATACCTTTTCCCTTTCTATTTTGTTATCAAAGTCTATTTATAAGACGGGACCGCGCCGCGAAACCGAGCGTCTCGTTTTGTAGGGTTATGAAGAATGTGTATGTGTATTGATTCAGACATTATTGTTCAGTACAGTTTCTGTTTCAGATACGGACGAAGCATTATTCCCATTCCCTTCTATTCCGGCCCAAAAGGAGTCCACTCGAATGGATACCAAGCTGCTGATCTGTCACTCGCTGCCCGGACAGTTTACTTTGTTTAGTATTTTTGACGTTTTTTCTGTGTTTCTGCTAGGTTATAGGTATGCTCTCAAGATCATTAATCAGTTTCTGACTTTCAGTTCCGTAAATCTGTATTAATAAGTTTTTTTTTTCACGGAATTTTGTTAAATTCGATTGAAAATAGCAAATTGGATTCTTTTGAGGTTTGTTTTGTAATGGAGTGGATTTGCTATTTTCACGTCGAATAAAAGCTAGAATGGATATAATTTCTTTGTTTCACCGTTGTTGTGGGCGATCGAATTATTGTTAAACTGAGGTTTTTGCTCAAAAAATAGAGATTAACACGTTGATTAACCTGGTTCATATATACAGTAATTAATCACCAGTAGCCGTCCGATCTAACGGCTATTAGCTGTTTAGTAGTGGTAGATAGAGGTCTGTCCAAATTAGCTAGCAATTTGGTAGAAAACTAGTAGCATGTTGTGATTTTTTTCCATTTTCGCGAACTCGAGGTAGTTGTTTTATAGCCGTTAATAGTAACTTGGTATCCGTTTGCCAAACGGCTATCGAAAATGAAGTCACTACTAATTTAAATGGGTATTAGCATACCTTTGTTCGATCGAACCGCTACTAGCGCTTTGGGTGGGTTACTAGCCGCCAAGTTTCTCTCCTCAGCATTCTATCTGAGTTAGCGAAAAGCCTTGCAAATGTAATATGTACCTGCAATCCCATTTACAATAGGCTTTTCGGTTTCGCTAACTCAAACATTATCAATGTTCTCAAGCTTAACTTTTTTTATAGCGAACCACATCTCATGTAGCTTGCTTTTCATAACACTTTAGCTCTAGCTACCTTTTTATAATCCTAATTGAATTATATTTGGAACATATGTGTTGTTTCATTATTTAGTATGTTTGTAATTTGCTTTTATCTATTACTTTTATGTTGTTTAAGCTAGGTTGTTAAAATTGATGTTTTGGCATGTGCCAATTACAGAATTTGTGTTTTGACATTTAATAATTGAGGCACACCATTACTTGACAAATTTCAAAGCAAAAAGCAATGTCTTGGCATTGGTCAAACGAGTAATTTTTAGCTTTGGAATTTGTCGACGGGAAATTTTTAGCTTTGGAATTTGTCGACGGGAAATTTTTAGCTTTGGAATTTCTCGTATGTCTATTTTTAGTTTGAAAGATTTCAAATCAGGTACTTTTCGAATGCATTGTCTGTTGTTGATTCGCAATAAAGTGGTCAGTACTCATCCTTGTCCTCACTGTACTATTGACAACCCGAGTATCAAGCAACACACACAATTCAGACATGCAGTCACTTTCGTTTGAAAAATATTCCAGTTCTGTGCCAAATCACTCACGCGTGTCGACCGTTTTTTCCGAGAGCGCCGTTTGGTACGTTTCCTGGTTTTCGGCGACTTTCCAAATTTTTTTAATTGACCCCGCCTTATATACTTCCTCGCGGATAGATGTCTACGTTCCCACGTGTTCATTAGTCTTTTTCTAATGTAAGACATACTTCCTCCTACCAGGATGCAGATTCAATATTTAATAATAATAATAACAATAATAATAATAATAATAATAATAACAATAATAATAATAATATTACACAAAATGTGCAACGGTACAGAAACATATGGAGGAAGAATATGGTACAGATTAAGAAAATCAAATGTGTTCAGCTGTGGGTAAGATGCATCCAGTGAGTCAGGCTGGGAGCAGGGAGGTGGCAGTGTGGCAGGGGGCCCCTGGTAGCATGATGGTTGCTACCAGCTACATCTATAACCAGTCGGGAACACTCCTTCAAGAGAGAATGAAAATATGGATATAGAGATCAGTAAAAGAGACATTTAAAAAAATTGAACAGAGATCAGATATAATGCACAATTTCATGATCCCTCAAAATCAAAATAAAAAAGCTAACATGTTAGAAAAACTCAAATTTGCTGATAAAATGAGATCAGAAAAAAACTACTCTACCCGAAAAACATGAAACAACAACATTGCTATTTTGAACTGAGAAACTACTGTTATATACCTACTAAACTAAAGTAAAGTTACGAACTAGGTTTAAAAAAAATTACATGGCCTACATCTATATTGTGTCTTAATAACATTCAAAAGAGAGATGAACGTGAATAAGGCCAATCTGGAAAATAAACATATACTCACTTGAGCCATACAGAGCAAAATTTGGATGAATTTATAGGATGACCTTGAAGGATGACCCGCAAATTCTAGATTTCCGTACATTCACATAGCAATTGTTTTGATTGGAATGAACATTTTAAACGCAAATGATTACTTACCCGATATTTGAAAAACACAGTAGAAATTCAATCAAACCGATCAAAACAGACAAATCTGTTTGGTGTCTAAGATTCTTGGAAATTCTCCAATCACAACATCATGAAAAGACGGCTGACTCCCCCTGAAGTGAACCTGAAACTTCAATTGAACAAATGATTGGATTTACAACAAACTAAAACTTTACTTGTAATTTCAAAAAAATACATGCTCCTTTAATGATTTTTAATGCCAAAGTAAGATCAAATATAACTCTTCTGAATGCCAAACTATGTAAACCCAGCTTTTTGCATCTGAATTGGTACGATGGTAGTTCGAATAGATAATGTGGGTTTGGGAAACATCTGTAATACACTACTCTGGTAAATAATACTTGTACCTTTTCTATCTTCTTCGGCTCCAACATCAAGAATGGGCTCCATATCTGGCACCCAAACTCTACGATTGGAAGGACATATGTGTTGTAACACCTCAACAAGATTTCGCTGTTTTTCACAGTTACTGTGCGCAGTAGTAGAAATAATTGGCACATGGCCTTTTTGTAACGCATATCAATGTTTGCGAGATGTGAATATAAGTTCAGTTTTTTTTCTCAGAAATGTATCGCGCGCAGCGCGAAGCGCTGCGTGTGAGTTGTGTTTGGTTTGGCCATTGCGCACCCATTTTTGGCTTTCAAACCACAAAAGTCATCAAATAAAACATTTTTTCGAAATTTAAAATAAGAGAGAGCTAGATATCTATTAAATACATGTTGTGTGAAAAAATTAGGAAAATCGGTCAAGGTTGAAAAAAGTTATGCTGTCGTGTCGTTATGAAAATTTCCGTTGTCCCTCGTCCCTCGTCCCTCGTCCCTCGTCCCTCGTCCCTCGTCCCTCGTCCCTCGTCCCTCGTCCCTCGTCCCTCGTCCCTCGTCCCTCGTCCAATGTCCGCATAGAAAATTATTTTTTTTAACTACTCAACCAATTCGGCTGAAATTCGGCACACATGTGTAAACCCCAAAGTTAGCGCGGCCCAAGAAGTTTGGTGATGTCACGTTTCGTTTGGCGCTTGGCGCGGGCGCCAATAGGCGCCAGTAGCAGAAAAATATGTGTTCCCATGGAGGAAATGCTCCGAAATTTTGCACAGAGGTTAGATTAGTGAATCCCAGCCTTCTCTGGAAATTTGGTGTCATGGTTTATAATTGGCGCCAAACGCTGGCGCCCAGTGGCGCCAAATTAGAACAACGCCAGGCAAGTAGGGTAACGAGCGAAATGTTCCACAGATGTTCGAACTATGAACATAGTTAACGAATACGGCTTGGATAGCAACATTTCTTCGACATTCTGCGCCAAAACGGTACTTTATCCGCCAATTGGCGCCAAAATTGAAAATAGGGTTTCTGAACCAAAAAACTGTCAGAAATTGTGCTAATTGGTCGAGGCCATTCATTCCAAGTTTTTTGTTACTAATTAGAGTAATTTCATATTTGGCGCCAAACGCTGGCGCCCAGTGGCGCCAAATTAGAACAACGCCAGGCAAGTAGGGTAACGAGCGAAATGTTCCACAGATGTTCGAACTATGAACATAGTTAACGAATACGGCTTGGATAGCAACATTTCTTCGGCATTCTGCGCCAAACGGTACTTTATCCGCCAATTGGCGCCAAAATTGAAAATAGGGTTTCTGAACCAAAAAACTGTCAGAAATTGTGCTAATTGGTCGAGGCCATTCATTCCAAGTTATTTGTTACCAATTAGAGTAACTTTATATTTGGCGCCAAACGCTGGCGCCCAGTGGCGCCAAATTAGAACAACGCCAGACAAGTAGGGTAACGAGCGAAATTTTCCACAGATGTCCGAACGATGAACATAGTTAACGAATACGGCTTGGGTACCAACATTTCTTCGACATTCTGCGCCAAAACGGTACTTTATCCGCCAATTGGCGCCAAAATTGAAAATAGGGTTTCTGAACCAAAAAACAGTCGGAAATTGTGCTAATTGGTCGAGGCCATTCATTCCAAGTTGTTTGTTACCAATTAGAGTAACTTTATATTTGGCGCCAAACGCTGGCGCCCAGTGGCGCCAAATTAGAACAACGCCAGGCAAGTAGGGTAACGAGCGAAATGTTCCACAGATGTCCGAACGATGAACATAGTTAACGAATACGGCTTGGGTACCAACATTTCTTCCACATTCTGCGCCAAAACGGTACTTTATCCGCCAATTGGCGCCAAAATTGAAAATAGGGTTTCTGAACCAAAAAAACAGTCGGAAATTGTGCTAATTGGTCGAGGCCATTCATTCCAAGTTATTTGTTACTAATTAGAGTAACATGTTCTGTATCTGGCGCCAATGGCTGGCGCCCGTTCGCGCCAATGGAGAAAATATGTTCTTACTGTAATGACGCAGATTTTTCACAATACTCAGTTTTCAATTACCGAAGCGGAAAAAAGCTGTTTTTGAATGTTTCAGGATCACATCGTTTGAAAACCTGGAACTTTCAGATATCAGGATGTTTGATAGTCACCACTATTCAAAAATCGTTTTTCTAAGTCAACTCTAGAAGTGGTTGTACTAGTACAACTAGCAAAAAGAGAACAATTTGTAAAAAGTGGGGGACCAGGAAGTGTGTGAGTTCTGTTCGGTTTCACCGTTTTCTGCAAAAAGTGAACAATACGATGTTGTGAATGAGTGTGCAACAAAAAAAGAACAATACATTTGTTTGCACAACGATTCACAAGAAACAGAATATACAAAGTATAACTTGAACGTAAAAGTGCATAGTGGTTTCCCCTAAGAACGTTGTGAACCGTTGTGCAAACAAATGTATTGTTCTTTTTTTGTTGCACACTCATTCACAACATCGTATTGTTCACTTTTTGCAGAAAACGGTGAAACCGAACAGAACTCACACACTTCCTGGTCCCCCACTTTTTACAAATCATTATTTACTTCCTCGCGGATAGATGTCTACGTTCCCACGTGTTCATTATTGTTTTTCTAATGTAAGACATACTTCCTCCTACCAGGATGCAGATTCAAGGTTGCATTCCGGATACACGGTAGCTTGTGCCATTTTCACTCTCCATTCTCATTTCCTGTTTGAAGAAGTCTGACAGAAACCGAATCTCTTGCTTTGCGCTACAACGACTAAGTTTCCGAGGTTTTTCGGATGTTAAAATCACATTTCATTCGCGGAGATTCACACTCCTGTTTTTCGAGGTTGAATCGGCTGAAGCGACTGAATTGTGCAGCGCAAAGCACGAGGTTCACTTTCTCCTAGATCATCTCTAAGCTCAAAAATGCTGTACGGTATCTCTGTTTCACTGGAAATCATCATACCTGTTTCGTGGATTGATCTGATCACTCTTCACATCACACTCAACAGAATGACCATAGTTCGTAATACTTTGAACAATACACATGTGAATAAATGTATCAATGAATACGTTGCAGTGAGACCTGCTTCTTCTTCACCACTCGAAAAATTCAATCGGAAATGAGCGACGAGATATCATATTTGAGCTATGTGGAGATTGCGAAGAAAGTGGTAAGTCTATTCAGTGCATCTTCATTAAAAAGCGAGTTTCATCTTTATTTGTCTCATACGAGATCCAACTCAGAAATAAACTATTCTCAGGCATTGTAACTCATCGATTGAAGGTGTTATTCGTATTTAACGACGCGCGCTAAGTACCTTCTTCCAAAGCAATGAAAGGGCACGTGAACCATATTTCGAAATGACTCGGAGTGTTTTTGAGGTATAGTGAGTGCCAAATTCATATATTTGCCTCTCGCCGGAATCGAACCTGCGAGCAAAGATTTGTAGCAGGGCGATAAGCATTGCGATATTAGAGCACATACTTGGCAAGCTTTGGAACCGAAGACATGTGTGCGTACACAGCGGAAAGTGAGATATACAGTACCCTCTCGCCTTTCCGTCGGGGACGACTATACGTGCTCGGTGAAATAGGTAACTCACAAGTTTCTACGCTGATCCAAGACGATTTGGATGCTGTTCTCATTAGGTTGTCTCCGAGAACATAGCAACGCGATAGGCGAGAAAACTCACTAAACATTTCTTCTGACGTGAATAAATAAAAAAACACTGTTTTGACGACTAAAATGTTTATTACAACAGATATCTTTGTTTTCTTCTCAAAATTACCCCAATAATCCCCGAGATAGTTTGGGATTGTTTTACTCTTGACCATACATCCTGACTATTATCTCGAATGTGTGAGAAACTGAGTTCTACTCTAGTACGGCATGTGAGCTTGGCGTATAGTATAGAGTGCAAGTTTCAGAGATCGAGAGTTACTTGAAATGTATAAACTCATCAGAGTTCCAAATAATAACTCTTTCTCTCGATTACTCATAATGTTCATTCCTCCCAATCGATACACAATCGAAACAGATTCCAAGAGTAAAACTTGAGTAACCTGAGTCCCCAACGGGAAGGAAGCATGATTCTACAGATTATGATAGCTTATTGCGATCTCATTCGACTTTTCGCTTCGTTGAAGTGCACATGAACATTTTGGAATGAGAGAGAGCGATGTCGATCACACGTGAATAACATTAAAACTGCCTCTTAGTAGTTCTATATCTAATCGAGTTTATAGATTCTGCTCTGGAATCCTGAAAACTGTCCCTCGATGGATCAACCGGCATGGGCCAGCAACTTTCTCGCCTATCTCTCCATCACACTCGTGATCGTATATAAGACGACGCAAGATAAAAATATGGCAAAAATTTACTGAAAACGCTCAAACCTCGATTTTTCGGACTTTCAAAAGTATGATCAATCACCTTTGCCTCAGGTGACATGAAACTACAAAAGCAAACAAAAACAGGCTTCAGAAATATTCATATAACTGTACTTGCCCAAAATACACACAATTTTGGAAATATGGTGCGCGACCACATCTGGATGATCCAGAACTGGGCTTTGGAGAAAGCCCGAGTTTGAATGAGGACCACGGGGGCAACCCAAATTTGGATCATCCAAGAATGGGCCAGCGACCAAAAACAAGTGAAAATTGATATTACATGATATTTCCGACAAAAATACAAACTAAAAAACGGTCGCAATAAAAACTTCAACTACACAAAATATTTCCGGCATCACTTCATGTTAACCCTACACCCCCACATAGTAAAACATTGAGCTAGTATACTTCTTTTAGAAAGGGTAGGGACTGTTTCAGCGCCGTACCACAATATAAATGAAATACCGAGCTAGACAGAAGATGAAAAAAGAGGGTTCCCCAAAAACAAGTGGTAATACTGGTAATTTTGCTCTAGCCGTGAGGATAAAGCAAATTTCTCATTGAGGCTAAAGTTAAATGTTCTCTAAAAATGACAGCGAGAAACTACGGACACATAAAAATACTCCCCGAATCCGGATTTTACATTAAATGAGGTTCGTAAATCACAGTTCTCAGATTGACGGGAAAAAAGGCTCGATTTTCAATTTTCAATTTAAACCGAAAATTCTGTCTAAAGTTCCAATTGAAATATACGTAGTTTGAAATTATCAGTTTGACATGGTCACGTTCCACTTTGAAGCACGGGTGTGACCAAAAGACACATTTTCAAAAATACTATTATAACAAGGTGCATATGTGAGGCGACTTTGTTGTCCACACAAACTGAATGCAAATCAGGAATGCAGAAATGAATGCAATTTTACCAAGCTAGAAACGGGATATTAAATTGGGTTTCGGCTAAGTGACTATTGCTGGAATAGGGATATTTACCATTATAACAAAACCGGGTGATTAATGAGGCAACCAACAAAGTCGCCTCATATTTGACCAGGTGGGTGTAACCGACAGCCGGGTGGAAACTATAAAAACCACATGCAATATAAATTCAAATTATCAGATGAAGAACCTTCTCAAGTTGACAATCCCTGTCCATTTCGCCCAGATAGTGATATCCGAGGCACGTAGAATTCAAACGTCGAATGTCGTCCTCTCGAGCCGTGCGTGGATGCATTCATTGAGCACAACGAACTGCAAAAAAAAAAACAATTTAGAGGAGAGTGTAGAGCCAAACAGCAACTTCCAGCTAGCTGGCAGCACAAATTTTGTGTTTGAGTGGGATATTCGAGCAGCAAAAAACCAAAAAAGCAACGAGAGTCGATTAAGAATAAGTGTTCCCAGTTCGTTCAGTTCAAATCTAAGTTGAATTAAGACTGCTGATCTTCGGAAAATATTCTAACTTACATAAAACAGTTAAAATAGAAAACACGATACACCAAACTTACCGATCAGGCTTTTTTAAAAGACTTAAAACGGAACATAAGCTCTTTTACCTCATGTTTTTCAATAGTGTTCTTCCTAACCGACCACTGACACGAATAATATCGGAACAGAACCTTACCTGAAATGAAATAAAATGTAAAAAGCTAAAAATACCAAAATTAGAACAAAACTGAATCATTCGATACAAAAAGACAGAGAATGATAACATACACAAGAAGAAAATGACACCAACAAGGTTAAATGACGTTCATGAACAATAGAATCGAAAATATTGAAAATAGAATGTAAAATAATAATAACAATGAAAATTTTCAGCAGCTCATTGAGTTGGCGGCCGTCCAAAATTTGAAAACGTCAGCCGCGACGCGACCGCGCCGCGTTTCTCGTCAACAGTAGCTTGCTCTGCGGTTTCAAATTTATTCGTTTGACTTTTATTTTCTAGATTTTTTATTATTTATATGTCTATTTTTTCACTTGTTTACCGATTTGGTGGTAATTTATGTGTTCTGCAGGGTACTGTGGCATGTGTGGAACTGGCCTCCATCGCGGAGTACTTCTATTTTATAAAAAAAGTGAGTTATTCCCTTTATTCTTCATATCATGTGTCGCGAATGTTATTTTATTTTGGGGCTGTTCCAATCATAAAACAATGTCACAAAAGCAAAGTAGGCCACGTGAAGTGACTACTTGTTCGAATAACGGCCAATGCAATTTTGTGTGATAAGAGGCCCATTTCGCGTATCGCGCATGTTTAAGCGTCTGCTGATCGTTTAAAAACCGATAATACAATTTGAGCTAAATATTTAATCGAGAACACCGTGTCATTCATAAAATTAGATCATGTTTCAAGTTTAATATTGTCAGCGAATGCAAAAGTCACTATTGGCGTAAAATTGTCTACGCTCGCTTGAAATTCGTTTATCTTAAATCTTTTCTACTCGGAGACACTTGTTTGCTATATAATTTCATTTCCCGGATCTCACTAGCGCATTAGCGTCAGGTTATTTCTACTAGCCGGGTTTATACCAAGTACAATGTAGCTAGCATTACGACATTCGGACAGTAATCTGTTTTTGCACTGGGTCAATTAGTTTTTTTTCAGGATTGGGCGTCGTTCATCTTTCCGTTTGTGGATACGCACGGCAAGAAAATGTCGATTTCTGGCGGATAACTTCTCGTCCTGCTCATGCGACGCTGATTAGGAACTGTGTGACTGTATGAGGAGTAAGGTGTTGTTATGTTTCTAATTCACATATTTGTAAAAGGTTCTGTGGGGTGGAGGGGAAAACAACAAAAGTCTAGTAGAATAATCGTATACTTGAGATTTTCAGTTTTTTGGCTGATAAAACACTGAAACGATCGAACAAAGTCATTTTCTCCTCAACATATACTAACATGTTGTCATGCACCAGTAAAGTTTGACACAAAAAAGTAGCCCGTTTTTCGATTTTTTCTGGCTGTACTTTACTTGGGTATGTATTTTGTACATGCACTATATTGTCATAGGTGCGAGGGTGTGTTAGTTTATCCAATCTCTTGAACCTCCCATATCCCACCTATGACAGTTATGTTACTTCGAAAAAAATCTCATTCAAAATAGCGTTTGTCTAGCGTATTATGTTTTCACTTTGCCTGGGAACTCTCTATTAAGTTATTCTCGAAGTTAATACGTTTAATCATTCTGCTCATTTTCTACCTTAATCATGATGTAATTTTATTATATTCCAATTAGTCTGTTTTCACAGTTGTGACTAGGTGAAATGATGTATTTTAGCGTTTAAAAACGAGCGGTTTGTTCGAAATGGGCAAACGGCTCGTTTCTGGATCATCCAAAAAATGGCCATGTCCTTGTGATATAGCCGACATTGAGGGTGTCCCTGATTTTTTCATGACCCTGCCTTATTTTGGATCATCCAACTTTGGCCTTCTCATTCACAATATTATTTGATGTCTTGATTTTGATGGAATAAAATAATTGTTATTATATCTGACTTCTAGATTTCTTGTGAAAGTCTTATGCCCAATTTATGGCGAAAATGCAAATTTTAGGTAAGAAATCGAAAAAACATGAAAACGGACCGAATATGAGCTTTTTAACTCATTTTCGTGAATTCTGCCATATTTTTACCCTGCCTCGTCTTATATGTATTCGTCCTGATTTGTATTCATCGTACGAGTGAAGCGGATTCAAGCAAATCGTTCTATCGCTGCGCCTACATGCTGTCCATTGGCGACCTGACTATCATTATTATGGCAGTTAGAGGTATGAGCTATAAGCTGATGATGATGCAAAATTACGTAGAGAAGAAGAGTGAACCCCGTACAGGTCTAGAAACGGGGATAATTTAAATAGCATCAATTTTAACGTGACGTTTTGTTCAGACGGTTATTCACTGGGTGTACGGAAACATTCGTCGTCATAAGTTGAGGTGTTTGTCAGAGATAGGTCAAAAAGGATTTAGAGGCGAACGCTCATTTTCTATATAGATTCACCACAGTTGTGTGCATCCTCAACTCGATACCGCCAATGTTACGAACTTCGACCGAGAAGGAGCAAGGTGCAAAAGGAAACAAATCGTTCAGCACTGAATGTATTTGTTTTGACGATGTGAGATGTTTGAAGATGCGCAAGACAATGTTCCTGATCGTGTTACTACCATCACCATGTACCCGAGTTTGCTATTTGTAATATACCCAAGTTCTGTGTTTACTGTATACCGGGTACTTCCAGAGAGCATCCTCCGCAACTGTATCCTTTTGTGTGATCCGGCTTTGCTAATGGCTTACAACGTCGTGCTCAGCGTGGGCATACATATGACTGCCACCGTTAACCTCACACTCGCCGCTATGAGGCTGACGGCAGTTTTTCGTAACATTGAGGTAGGCAACCTTTACAATGGGAAAAGAACTTGCTCTTCTTATCCCACAATAACTGATTGAGCTCGTTCATACAAGCGATATGTTTCTCTGAACCTTTCTTGATTCTCTAGTTCTTTTTTTCTTTCAAATAAGGACGGTTACGTGGTCCAATCGCAACGGTTCAGTCCTTTTAACTGCAATACATTGTTCAATTGCAGTTTAAAGGACGGTTGACACGAGATTGGTTCACATTTTTGTACTTCTTAAATTCCGAGCAAAAGTTTATGTTGAGGGTGTTATTTCGGATTCCTCAAGACTATTGTTAGTATAAACTGGATAAAATGACCTACTTGGTCTGGTTCGCTTTTCTCTGAGAGCTTTTGTTCTACTCTGAAGTTAAAAACCGAGTTGTTTACCAAGGTTCGCTAAAAACCCAAGTTGTAAATCAAGGATCAGACTTTTTACCCAAAACTTGGTGCACAATCTTGCACCAATCTTTGATTTCACGACTTGATATCAACTAGTTACCAATCTGGCGGGGCGAACCTTGGTAAACAACTCGTTTCAAACTTCAGAGTACCAAAGGTTGCGATCGAAGCATCTCCTCTCGAGTTTGATGCGAACATTTTCAGAAAGCGGATAAAGTTGCTACATGTGGACTGGTGTTCTCGTTCACGTGGACGGCCATCAATGTGCTGGCAGTTCATTTCGGATACGCACAGACGATTTATCTCAAGAATAACAGCATAATCAGCCGGTTAATCTTTCCATTTGACATTACGCGAAGACAAATTCCCTTCTACATGGTGGCGGCCACTTTTCTCATCTACATCGTCACGGCCTGGAAACTAAAGAGGGTGCGGTTTGTCGACTATTTTCCATTTGAAACGTAGTTTCTCCCAGTGGGTCTCCAGAATTTTCATGCGCTTTACATTGTGCAAGAGATCGAAAACTTCAAAACTTTACACTTTTCGCGGTAAGGCATCACAAACTTGAGGGGTCTAGAATACGATGATGTTTATTGCCCAGTTTTTGTACTGTATGGTGTGTCAAGTTTCAGCTTAGAAGCTAGATTTGTAGAGCCAATTAGTAAAAAGTGGAGGAACCAACAAATGTGTGAGTTGTGTTTGGTTCGACCTCTATATCAGCAGAAAGGGAACAATACGAATTGCTGTGATAATGTAGCAGAAGTATTCTGCAAAAATAGAACAATACAAATGTTGCACAACGGTTCACGAACCCCGCGTGATATTCCAGAAATTGCCGAAGGGTTTTTTATGTGTACTTTGATGACATGCGTGCGTTGTGAACCATTGTGCAACATTGGTAATGTTCTATTTCTGCAGAATACTTCTGATACAGTATCACAGCAATTTGTATTGTTCACTTTTTGCTGATATAGAGGTCGAACCGAACACAACTCACACATTTGTTGGTTCCCCCACTTTTTACCAATTGTTCTTTTTTTGCTAGTTGTACTCCTGTTTCACCTATTCACCGAGTGGATCTTGTGAACTCATTATATAGAAATCTCAGTTTTGTGTGTGCAAGAAGCCGAATGTAGACCATAAAGTTTAGGTTTTGACGCCATTCGACGCAAATTGGCGCCCGCGCCCGGCGCCAACGCAAAATAATCATTTTTTCACTTATCAATTCACTCAACATGTGATAACCATTACCTGTACCAAATTACGAACGATTCCAGTGACGCTGTAGCGAGTTTAGGTTTTGGCGTCAATTGATGCAAATTGGCGCCCGAACCCGGCGCCAACGCAGAATGATCTTTTTCACTCATCAATTTACTCAATATGTGATAACAATTAACTGTACCAAATTTCGAACGATTCCAGTGACGCTGTCGCGAGTTTAGGCTTTGGCGCCAATTGACGCAAACTGACGCCCGCGCCCGGCGCCAACGCAAACTAATTATTTCTCACTTATCGATTTACTCAACATGTGATAACAATTAACTGTACCAAATTTCAAACGATTCCAATGACGCTGTCGCGAGTTTTGGTTTTGGCGCCAATTGACGCAAATTGGCGACCGCGCTCGGCGCCAACCCAAAATAATTATTTTTCACTCACCAATTCACTCAACATGCAATAACCATTAACTGTACCAAATTTTAAATGACTTCAGTGACGCTGTCGCGACTTTAGATTTTGGCGCCAATCGGTGCGAATTGGCGCCCGCACCCGGCGCCAACGCAAATTGACCTTTTTCACCCATCAATTTGCTCAACATGTGATAACCATTAACTGTACCAAATTTCAAACGATTCCAATGACGCTGTCGCGAGTTTTGGTTTTGGCGCCAATTGACGCAAATTGGCGCCCGCGCCCGGCGCCAACCCAAAATTATTATTGTTCATTCACCAGTTCACTCAACATGCTATAACCATTAACTGTACCAAATTTTATATCAATTCAGTGACGCTGTCGTGACTTCAGATTTTGGCGCCAATCGGTGCAAATTGGCGCCCACACCCGGCGCCAACGAAAAATAACTATTTTCTTCCATCAATTTACTCAACAAGTGATAACCCTTAACTGTACCAAATTTCAAACGATTCCAATGACGCAGGTCGCGAGTTTTGGTTTTGGCGCCAATTGACGCAAATTGGCGCCCGCGCCCGGCGCCGACCCAAAACAATCATTTTTCACTTACCAATTCACTCAACATGCGATAACCATTAACTGTACCAAATTTTATATGATTCCAGTGACGCTGTCGTTACTTTAGATTTTGTTCAGGATGCCTTTTGGCGCCCGCGCTTGTCGCCAATGACGATGTATACATCTCATGTTTGGCGCACCGGGCTAACTTTTAACGTAAAAGCCATGTTTCAAACGAATTATGGCGCAAGTTCTCAACAATAATATGAAACCATAACTCGGGCGAAAATTATCTGATATGGCTGAAATTTTCACACAATCTTAAATTCACTATTCTTCCACTCTCTCTCTCTCTCTCTTTCTTCAGTTTTCGAAAAAAAATTATATTTGAAGCTTATTGTTATTTATAAGGAAAAGAACGAGTCCGCAATGGCCAAACCAAAGACAACTCACGCAGAGCGCTTCGCGCTCCGCGCGATTCAAACACATGTTTAAATGATTATTTGCAGTCGAGTCGAGCGAACCACACAAAACGAATTTCTCGTGAAATTCTGTTTCTGGCCCAATCGATGATCATTTTTCTGAAACAAGTCATCTACCTGGTTGTTATGCATAACCTTCTATTCCTAGCAGATATACTAACCAGAGATGCTAACGTACAAGCCAAGTACTTTGTGACACCTATCACGGCCGGAATCACCCCAGTGAGTTCTTTTTACTGCATTCTATCTTTGTTTTGATGAGTTTATCCGGAACTTTTGTGCGATCACACGCTGAGCATTTACCACAACTAAACAACAGGAGTGTTTTGCTAGTCATTTGTCAACATTTTTGTTAGGATCTCATCCAACCAAAGGCTTCATCAGGCAACCCTACCTCCGTTCACCAAAATGTTAGGCGCTTTTGAATTTCTTCGATATAAGACTTTGATGTAAGACGCTGCGATCTAACCATTTATTGGACACCAAAACGTATCACGTATTTTTGGTTATGTAATTATTAGTTTCCAGTTTCTATATCTGGTCTTTTCTACCAACATCAGAAAGGCTGCACTACGCATGTGTGGACTCGGAAGACGTGTCAAACATCAAACTATCGAATTGAAGAGTGTCCGCCCAGTTCCCCTCCAGCCGAAGCGATAAGATAATTCAAGAAAACTAGAAAAGTGAAAAGAGTATAAATCTTGTGCTTGTTCGAAAAGGAAAGATGAGGAGATACGGTGTATCTGAACTGCCGCTGTGTTACGGAGACTCCATTGCAAAAATTGTCAAATTTGAACTCTCGTAGCGCAGTGGTTAGCGCCTAACAACGAGTCTTTTTCTCGCAGGTTCGGTTCCGGCAAGAGACGTAAACTATATATATATATATATATATATATATATATATATATATATATATATATATATATATATATATATATATATATATATGCAGCCCGTATACGTCTCCCGCAGAGCACGTACCACTTATTATAGGTTAATATTATTATTCCTCAAGTTCTAATACTTCTCTAATTTTTTAGTCAATTGCATAGTCACGTCAAATCTGTTGAACACAGCAGGACGCATGGACAAACTGCACGATTCCTCATTAGAATGCTACCTTTACGTTACTGTCCAATTCACTTCTAGTATAAGTATTTTTGTCTCTTATAACGTGTGTTCGGTAATTTCAATCAAATAAACATCACGTGGAAGATTTCGTCAATTCTAATTGAAACACATGTCGGGTTGGTGGATGGAAAAAACCCGCAACGACCAATCAATCGAACCTTTGTTTATTTATTTATTTATTTCATGCACTACAAGGTGCGCTAAACGAGAGAAAATAACTAAACACACAATTACTTAGTTACAATCGATCAAATCAAAGTTGGGATCATTACGACCGGAGCGATATTGGAGAATTGACCAACTATGACGAAAAGTCAGTTGATTACTTAATCAAAATTTGAAAATAGAAAACTGTAGGTGAAAAATCAAGGGACGGGAACATTGACTTTTTACCCCCCACCTTTCTGAATTTGTATTGCGTTTGGGGAATTGTAGTTTGACCCCCCCACCGGGGGGTTATAATCCAATTTATCACCTGAAATACAAAAGTTTGAGGGTGGGGGGTAAAAAGTAAACATTTCCGGTATTGAAGTTCAGCCCCCCACTCGTTGAAGTTTGACCCCCCATCATTGAAGTTCTACCCCCCGCCGACCCAAGTGGGGGGTAAATAGTAAATGTCGAAGTTGAATTTTGACCCCCCCCCCTCTCCTAGATTTTCACGTTTTAGCTTGGGTGGGGGGTTGAAGTGCTACGGGGGGACTCAACTAAAGTGGGGGGGGGGGGGGGGGGGGGGGCGATTCTTAAATTTTCCCTAAAAAAGAGATTTCGGGTGATCGAGCACGCGAGGGCCCAAATGGCCCTAAAAGGGCCGCGAATCTTATATCGACCACGCGTTTATCAATGTTGAACGTAATTGTATTTCACTACTCTATATTTTGTTCCATTTTCCAAATACGTACGCTAGGGTGAGCAAGAAAAAAAGTAGTATTCGAGACGAAAAATGTCATTCTACGCGGCCCTATTAGGCTGATTTCGGCTACGAAAATCGCTGGCCTAAAAGGAACCTCTCAGGCCGTGACCTTTCACCTATGTAGTGAGCATTTTATTTGTTACAGTCCTCATTTCTCTAACAGAGAAATATTTGGTGGAAACAGAGAAGGAAAGCATGAATAAAGTAGATTGTGTGAGAGCTTTTTTGAGACACTGCCTTTTTGATACATTTCCAGTACTTTTTCGTGACGGTTCAATTTTATAAAGGTTTTCATGTCGGTTTCATTATTTTTTGTTGGTTGTTCGGTCAATATTTTTCTTTGAACACTCAGACGCCGGACCAACTCTGGTCACCAGATTCGCGTGGTTAGATTCGCCTTGTTTGCGTAATAAATTCATTATAATCATTCAAACCTACATGGTGCGTATATATTGTAACTGTTTCTCACACCATTTCGAGTATTAAGTAAGAGACAAAAACATACAATCAAAAAGGTTTATAAACCGTAGAAACCATGCAAAATCATGATTCAACCAGCATATATTCAGTATAGCTCTAATAATGAAAATTTGAACAGAAAAGGCAATTATAGATACAACTTGGCAAACAATTGGAAGTTTTTCATTTATTCGTCGTATTTCTTGAGGTACGATAGACACTCTTCCACGTCTTCTTTTGAGCCGAGAATGATCGGAGCCCGCTCGTGGATCTGAGAAAAAAGATCATAGAATGTTTCTGTTTTCTTTCTAAAATATGGTTTCTAAACGTCCCATTCCAATGTCCCATTCCACTGTCTCAATGTCTCATTGTCCCATTCCAAAGTCTCAATTCTCCAAAGACTGATTTCAATATTTTACTTTTCTCCCTCTTTCGTTTTTCACCAAAAAAGACAGTAAACGACCCAATCGAATAAATCTTTTCAGAAACTATATCTTTGGCACTTTGGCAATAAAACAGCTATAATCTACAATGGAACGCCAATCTCGAAAAAAGATCATAAAAATACATAGTCCTCGACGTTTCTACGTAGAAAATACGATTTCCAAAAAGTTTTTTAGTTCCCATCATTCTCACTGAACATTTGGCAGCATGCCAACAAATGTCAAAGTTGTCTTTCACTATGTTAGAGACTTTCGAAAAAACTTGAAAATACTGTGAGTGATTACAGTATTTGAACGAAAATAATTTTCACCAGACACATATATCTAGAGAAATTGTCCCTCCGAAGTTACATTGGCACGCTGCCAAGGTTTCAGTGGAACGAAAAAAACTATATTGTTAACCTCATGTTACAAGTGTGAAGCTTCTACGGAAAAAAATCATCCAATATTACCTTGGTGGGCTGAATGTCGAGAATTGGCATCTTGCCAGTGGTGGCCACGCCCCCAGCCTGTTCCATGATGAAGGCCATCGGGGCACACTCGTACAGAAGACGAAGCTGAAACATTTGACTCATTCAACTAGTACAAGACTCGATCATGCTGTTACAGTTTGAACTATTCTATTGAACTAATAAAAAATAAAGCTCAGTCCTGTTACAGATTCGTGTGTTCTCAATTATTGACGTCCCAATGAATCTAACTGCCGTGCTCATACTACTAACTAAGTTTGAAAAAATCCGATTCCACTGTACAGTGGTCGTGAATAGTGTTTTCGAGGGAACTATATCTCATGTTGTGTCCCAACTCGAAATTTACACATCTACATTCGCAGAACAGGAACAATTTGGAAATAGAGTCAGAAACAGGAATCATCACTTGTAGTGAATAAATAGTTTATAAACAATTCCCTACGCATAATAACTTTCCTTTATAAAAAAGATTTTCGTGCTCTCTTCTCTTGGCGGCACAATGGATTTTACTATGACGTCATGATCCATTTTACTATGACGTCATGATCCATTTTACTATGACGTCATGATGAATGTAACTATGACCTCATGATGAAATCGACTAT
Source organism: Litoditis marina (assembly GCA_964036275.1). NCBI lineage: Eukaryota > Metazoa > Nematoda > Chromadorea > Rhabditida > Rhabditidae > Litoditis > Litoditis marina. The sequence continues at coordinate 30,178,548 of OZ038434.1, forward strand.
GACGTCATGATGAATTTGACTATGACGTCATGATGAATTTGACTATGACGTCATGATGAATTTAACTATGACGTCATGATGAATTTAACTATGACGTCATGATGAATTTGACTATGACGTCATGATGAATTTGACTATGACGTCATTATGAATTTGACTATGACGTCATGATGAATTTGACTATGACGTCATGATGAATTTGACTATATCCCTACCTTTCCGGTGGGTGCCGAAACAGTAGGGGGATAGAGGAAGATTCCTCCGTTGAGAAGGGTTCGGTGAACATCGGCCACCATTGAACCCACGTAACGCTGACCCATTCCCTGTAAACAAACAACGATAAACAGACAACAAACAATATAATATCTTCAGACAAAATACATCTCTCAATAAGAATATATTAGAACTTTGGTTCTCTGAGAAACGTCTGCTGGTACTAATACAACCGTCGATCTGTCACACCTGTAGACTAGCAGTTGGCGCGGTTCTAGAATATTTGACGCAGTACGGGTATAGTCTGTTCCACGCACTTATAACCCTCTACAGTAATCTGCGCGAACTTCCAGGTCAGCGTTTCGTAGTCTGATGTTTTTAGAATGATTTCAAACTTTACTATTTTGTTTTCTACCTTCACTTCTACATACTCTGAACGTTTGAAAGCAAAATAATAATTTATTCATTAGAAAAAGTCTCCTGAATATTTTACAGATTACTGTAGAAGGACATTGATTGGTGAAACGAACTATACGGGCATCTGACGAATACAATACAGACAGCTCAATACACTATGCTTCTAGTTTGTTATCGCTACGTGCCCTAATTTGGAAATTTCCACCGAGAATCAAGCGAGATCACACTATACGAAAGAATAGGGTAGATTGTACTCTATATAGTGAGTGCCAAATTTAAGCATTTCTATCTCTGGCCGCAATCGAACCTGCAAGCAAAAGATTCGTAGCAGGGCGATAACCCCTGCGCTATTAGAGCACATAACTGGTAAACTTTGAAAACTAAGACATGTGTGCGTACACAGCGGAAAGTGAGATATACAGTACCCTCCCGCCTTTCCGTTGGCAAAGACTATACAAACCCTCTTTCCCTCCTTGCGCGCCTATCAATCGTTGTAGTTTGATATCGCTAATGAATGGAACCAAACTACAAATATCAGAGTACATTTCACGAACCTTCTTGCCCTCCTCGGGCTCCTTCCGGGTGCGAATGTACTCGGCCATGCCCTTGGTCCACGTCTTTGCGTAGCCCTCGTTCAGCGAGTAAATCGAACCCTTCGCCTTGCATTTCATGTTGGGATGCGTCAGCACAAATTCTCCGATGGACTGTAGAAAGAAAAGCAATACGCATACAAAACGTGGGTGATCTGCATTTTTAAATAAATTGTTCGTAAAATATATAGAATTAACTAACCTTACGTTCCTACGTATAATAACTCTACATACGATAAACCATGCGTATACTAATCCTCCATACCCTAAGTCACTCTACTTGACGTACGTAATGCTCCGCAACTTTCGACCCAAGTGTTAGCGTATGAACGACGCAACACGTACAGGTTTCTGTGTAACTCCGTGGACCCCGTGACTATTACGCATACTGAGCAACTTTTCGTAACATAAGACTCGAAACGTGGAAAAACGTTGACACCGTTTTCGCTTGAGAGGACCACTACATCTACCTTATTTTTCGTACAAACATCTGCGTACACTGCATCATTCAACGTGACGCAAGTATCAATCCGTAACGTACGACACAAAACGTGAGAAAACCTACGGGGTCAAGTGTGAATCCGTTGACACCGTTTCCGGTGGAGAGGACGACCATGGTGGCGGAACCGTAGAGGGCGTAGCCGGCGGCGACCATCTCTCTTCCGGGGCGGAGCACATCGTCGAGTGTGGCCTTGCCCTCTGACCTCTGAAAAGAACGCAGTGAATTTCAAGTTCACGTGCGTCTGTACAATAAACTTCTAAAGATTCATCTTCAGGCTTGTGGACATGCCACTGACCCCAATACTACTCAGCAATCGCATGTCCCAGGTACATGAACGGGACGTCCCATGTCCCGGTACTGTCCCGGGACGGTACCAAGAATTACTGTAGAAATGGAGCAGATTTGCATAAACGATGACAACAATTCTCCCCGATCCTGACTTTTATATGCAAATCTGCTCCATTTCTACCGTAATTCTAGGTACCGTCCCGGGACAGTACCGGGACATGGGACGTCCCGTTCTTGTACCTGGGACATGCAGTCGCCTGAGTACTACAATTTGAGCGCACGTGAAACTATACAGTATATTTTCAAAGATTTGCTCTCTAACTTCTGGAGAAGGAACACAATAGATTCCATTCCATTATATAGTACTTTGCATTCCTACTGAGAATCCTACTCCTACAGTACGATTTCAAAACTTTCAATGTGTACTATCGAAATCTCAGTAGGCACTATAAAACAGTGAGAGTCCAAATTCCCGTTTCGCTTTAGTACGTTGAAAACGTAGATTATTCCGTGACTGGCTCGATTTTCTCAATAAAAACACTGGAAAAATACTAGATCGTATTGCTCGACAAAAAGCTTAATTCAGTATCGAAATACAACCCAACCTTCTTGTAGATTCCAAAGATGGTTCCAATCGATACGAGACAGTCGATGTTGGACGAACCGTCCAGGGGGTCAAAGGTCACAATGTAGTTGCCGCTCTTCTTGTCCTCGATCTGGAAGAATAGTTATAGTCACCCATGAAATTTCGACGACTACTGTATACATCAGTTTCCGCTGTGGTTCAAGTTATTTGGAGTGAGATATACGCGTACGAGGAGTTGGGTTGTCAATTCGGGTAGGGAAAAGTTGGAATACAGTGGTACACGTGACAGCACGAAATTTCATATGAGTGTGCACAACTATATAAATAGTTTTCAATTTAGAAAAACTTTCGATTTCACGTGAAGCTCTCGTTGACAGTCGCCTTAAGCTGATTACCCGAGCCAAAGCAACCTGATGGTTTCACGTACCTCAATAAGCTGGTCATTCTCCTCGGAAACAAGGAAATAGGTGATGTAAATCAGTTTTTCACGTTAGTTCACGTGATTATCCGTTAGACAGTATCGTCTCATGTGTCAAAATATAACCCCAAAGTTATCCTAATGTCACGTTTTTCACGTTTTCCACGTGAGAAAACGTACCTCAATGAGCTGGTCATTCTCCTCAGAAACAAGGAGATAGGTGGTGTAAATCAGTTTTTCACGTTAGTTCACGTGATTATCCGTTAGCCTCATGTGTCAAAATATAACCCCAAAGTTATCCGAAAGTCACGTTTTTCACGTTTTCCACGTGTGAAAACGTACCTCAATAAGCTGGTCATTCTCCTCGGAAACAAGGAGGCAGGTGGTGTAGCTGGATCTCAACATGTTGATCATCAGCTCGTTGGAAAGCACGTCCAACTTCTTCACTTCTTCTCCCTGCACATTGGTGGAACCGGCGATACCGTAGCTGAAATGGTAGCGATGGTTACAGTGTTGACTCTATTTTACATGTAAAATCACATGTAACTTGAATGAAAGTTGCATGGAGAACATTGGTTCCGTTAACTATACGTTTGTCAGCAGCTTCTGACCAGAGCTGATGATCAACATGTTGAGCCGAAAGATAAGCAATTTGCTGTCCACATAAAAGTGTCTCTCTCTGAATTCACGGATACGTCTTCCACAATACATGATAGTTTCACCTAGTAATCAGTCTCATAATTTATAAGCTCTTCGAAAGTGATTCTGATCCTGTGACACGCAAAAACACGTGTGAACCACGTTAAACAATGAAACCTGAAGCTACGTCTTATCACACGTCACGTGACACGTGTAAACTACGTAAAACATATGTAAACTACGTGAAACACAGATGAAACACCCGAAAACGTACAGCTTGGCGAGTCCGGCCTTCTGTGTGGCGCTGGCAATAGCCTTGATGGCTACCAACATGGAGGTCATGAGGTTGGTGAAGTCACCGGTCGCGTCAGGGTGGTTCTTCTGCTCCTGTAAGTGAAAACGTAAGTAGCGTTTTCTTTCTATCTCTTTCATTCTCGCTCTCTTTCTCTCTTTCACACTTTCTTTCACACTTTCTCTCTATCTCTCTCTCTCTCTCGTTCTCTCTCTCCCTTACCTGCACGATAAAACGCTGCAGCGTCATCGAATCAGTCTCGATTCCGTATTGCGTGTGGTCGGCCATTCTGAAAGAAAAAACGGCAACTTATAGTCATTGTCATTCCTGTGTGAACCATTACAGTAATCATTTCAATATTTGCATGTTTCTGATTGCGTGTTTGCTGTACAAAAAGATACAAAAATAGTTTGGGAAATTCAAATTGAATTTCATACTGTAGTAGTCCACGAACAATTGAAAAAAACTGAACTTGAGCTCGACACCAAACTACAAAGTTAGAGAAAACTAAAACACACAATCACAACAGCACAGCACAGCACACGCAAAACCAAAACTTTAAACTTACTCAGCGTCAGTCATTTTTCGAGATTTGTCTGAATGAAACAACTTAGAAATTGAGTCAGAATTCAGTGTTGAGAAGATTGTTTCAAGCAGACACCAAAGGAGAAAACTTTGAATGAACTTATTTTCGATAATTTGAAAGGTTTTTGCGTGTTTCAGATAGCAAAAACCGATAATTGATAAATAAACGCAATAGTACATTGGGTATTTTGAGAAAAACTGATTTGTTCTATGACCGAACATTTTAATGAACTGGATGAGAAAATACGTCCTGAAGGTCAGAAAAGTTATCAAACGTTGAATACTCTAGCACTATACTTTCCACATTTCTCAGCGTCGTGAAGATTTACACTAGGAAGCAAAACATTTAAAATAACCAAATGAGAAAGAAGTGTGAAAAGAGAGAGAGAGATAGATCAGAGAAAGAGAGAGGGATAGATCAGAGAAAGAGAGAAAGAGAGAAAGAGAGAAAGAGAGAAAGAGGGAAAGAGAGAAAGAGAGAAAGAGAGAAAGAGAGAAAGAGAGAAAGAGAGAAAGAGAGAAAGAGAGAAAGAGAGAAAGAGAGAAAGAGAGAAAGAGAGAAAGAGAGAAAGAGAGAAAGAGAGAAAGAGAGAAAGAGAGAAAGAGAACGGAGAGTCAAATAGATAGAGAAGAGAGAGAGAAAGAAAAACAGAGGAGAAAGAGAGAGAGAGAGAGAGAAATACGTGCTGGAGGTCAGCAAAAGTTAGCCAGACACTGCTCTCTGTTCGGGGTGTTATTGGCAATGGGAGAAGAGCGAGAAGGGGGCCTACGTGATAAAGAGTAGAGATGTGAGCGACCATCCGAGAGAGAGGGAGAGAGAGAGAGGGAGGGAGAGAAAGAGAGAGACAGAAAGAAAGAGAGAGAGAGAGAGAGAGAGAGAGAGAGAGAAGGAGAGAAGAGAGACAAGCAGAAGAGAATTGCAAACATTCATTTGGATTCAAAAGTAGTACAGTTTCAGTGAAGGTAGGTCAATTAATTTTACACCAAAAGTCAACCAAAAGTTTTTCTCTCAACGTTTATGCGAATGCACAAAACTAGACCCATATTTTGCGTTTCCTTTCGAGATTGTAAAAAAAATCGATAAAAACAAGGTTGTCCGGGTCGAACGCACAAAATCAACAATAAATGTTGTTATCTGAGAAACGGAAATCTTTTCAACGAAACAGTATCAGTTTGGCAATACAAAGATCCTAAAAAGGAGAATAGTGGAGAGAGATATAGGGAGAGAAGAGAGAGAGGGAAAGAGAGAAAGAAAGAGAGATTAGAGAGAAAGTTGAAAGAGAGAAAGAGAGAAGGGAAAGAAATAGAGCCAGGAGAACGAGAGAGAGAGAAAGAGGTAAAGAGAGAGGAAATAAATAGAGAGAAAAGGGTGTAAAACCAATCGGAAAAAAATCCACTCGGCACCAGAGAATGATTCGCTTTTGTTGTTGATGTAGGGGAGAGAGTGAAAGAGAGAGAAAGGCGAGGAAGAGAGAGAGAGAAAGAGAGAGAGAGAGAGAGAGAGAGAGAGAAAGAGAGAGAGAGAGAGAGAGGTGAAGATAAAAAGAGACGAAAGAGAAAATGAGGTGAAAACTGCTCGGCGTCAAAGAAATGTTCGGTTTTGTTGTTCGAAAGGGGAGAGAGTGAAAGACAGAGAAAGAGAGGGAGAGAGAATGAGGACAGAAAGAGAAAAGGAGAGGAAAGGGAAGGGAAAGAGAGAGAGAGAGAGAGAGAGAGAGAGAGAGGTAGAGAGAGATAAAAAGAGGGAAAAGTAAAAAAGAGAGAGATAGAGAGAGATTGAAAAAGGTGTAAAAACCACTCGGCACCAGAGAATGATTCCGTTTTGTTGTTCAAATGTCGCTGTTTTGCCGACCCCCGACTGAATCGATTGCAGTGCACAGAGAACGATCAGAAAACGGAAAACCAATTCAGTTCGGGCAAAAAAGTAGAAATAATAATCCATATCTGAAGAAAATATCTATATTTCAGAGCTATCCACATTTTAACAACAAGAGACAATCGATCAATCAATATCTGAACTATCAAGTAACGAAAATCACTTTAAGTTGAACAACGTTGAAAAATGAGTTTTTTGGAAATAGAATTCGAGACAAAAATTGAGTTTCAACTTGACTGTCAGAAATAGTTGTCACCTGTTCTAAAAATGTAGATGAAACAATGCGAGGTGAGAAAGAAGTTTGGCTTTGAAGTTTGAAGCTTGAAGAAGTTTGAAAGAGCCAAAGAAATTTGGAACATGCAAACGGAACGTTACTTCACGAACCTGAGGGAAATTATGCTAATTGAAGTTTTCATAATCGTGAAAATGAAGCTATAGCTCTAGAGCGACAAACCGAATTTGTGTACACGCGGTCAGTACAGTTATTTTAGAGTATTTTACAGTACTTTTACAGTTAAAAATAAAAGTGTACGCTTAATTCATAGTTTCCAGAAAACTTTTTTTTCACGTTTTATCACGTTTTAAGAAGCAAATTTGATCTGGATTCATTTCATTTTCTTAGCATGCAAAGGGTGGAGTCGGTTGCTGTTAAAAAGGGTTAGATTTGGTTTCTTTTTTAAACACTTTTGGTAATTAATTCGATTATTAAACACTTTCCTTCACATTTCCTATAAAGTTCAGGTCGATTTCTTTTCTCTGATAATCAAGATAGTTATCAAATAAAAATAGGAAGAACAACTCATACAAATAGAAAACATGCTAAAACCTTTCTGCTAACGAAATAGAAAAACAAAACTATTAAAACATGAGGTTTTAATCTGAAACGTGAGTGTAATTATATACGGTGGTAACGTAACCATCCATCCTTTTTCTTCCAAAGCGCCCCATTTCGACTCAACCCAAGTTCAATCAACTGTTTGCGCGACAAGCGAGAAACCCGTACTAGATACGGCGCAGCCAGGGGTGCGCTCGGGCGGCGCTATTCGAATTTTGTCTTCAGTCAGGATAATTCTGATTTGATAATCTGGTAGTGATGAGTTCGGGCGATGATTCCAAGTGAATTAGAACGCGCGGCGACCGGGGACCGCAACTCTCCGGTTTAGCCACAACTGAACCAGTTTTGTAAACTTTATAAAAACATACATTTAGAATACAAATACTTGAAAACGTGTAACACATATAATTTATGAAACCTACATGTTAGGAAGTATTCTACTTGTGAGCGTTATCAAGTAAACATTAAATTAAGTAAGGTCAAAGTTCGTGCTATTATTCAGTGTACCTGAATTTCTATTATCTAGAGTAAAACAACCCACATTCAGCAATTTGATAAAACTGTTAATGTCGCCGGTTCAAAACATACTAAGCTTACAATAATACAGTCAGTCGATGAATTATTGTTTACATTCCTCATTTTTTTTTAGGAAATCACAGTAAGGACCCCCCGAACAACTATGAAATCACCGGGACTGCGCAGGTATGGATGATAAAAGCTTTTTTCTTTTTCAACTACTTCCCAGTTATAATGTCACGAGGCAGGAGTACACGTTGACCCTTCAACTCTGTTATCCGAATGTTTGAGTCGAAAACCTGTACAAAGTTTCAAACTCACACTGTAGGTGTCCACGAGCGGCTGGTACCGACTATAACTAATTGACGCGTGTTCAAATGAAATTTACTGCCCACTTACTAAACTCAACAACTAGTAAGAACTACTAAACTAGTCTAGTAGAAAACATGAAATACAAAATCTGTCTTCTGATCAATTGAACATGTCCAGTCATGCTGCTATGTTCGTAGATCAAACTACAATTCAAATTCGGTCACACACTGTCTATTCTGAACCCAACTCGATCGTTGAACTTTGCTCTTTCGACCTCCAACTTTTCAGCACAAAACACTGACTGGTGACGAATGGAAACAGGTCAAAGGCCCTCCGTACAAACCGCGCCCAGCCCGACTACCAAGTTACCAGGCCAGCACCATTGTTGCTGTGAACAACAGCAGGTGAGAGCACTTTGTTGACAGTTGTAGTTTGATCTCTGAACAAGGCATAAGTTGCTGATTCCGGTCGAAAGGAAGCGGGACGAAACTACAAACACCGCTGAACGTCGATCAATTACCAGGTTGTTTTCACTATGTTGATGTTTTCCGAATTTCTGTTGGTGACTCTTCCACTTTCTAGAGAAAAAGCTATTCGTCACTCGAAAATCCTGGCGCGGTACCACTGAGTCTCAGTGGGAATGAAACGAACTACATACACTTTTTAGGGGAATCAAAAACTACAAACACAGCAGTTTGGAACAAAATGACCGTGTCCACCTATTTGTCCAAAGGGAAACACCCATTGAGTATCCAACGGCAAAAACCCATAATGGGTATTTTTAGTTAATTCGGGCCCTCAGCAACCGCTTTAGAAGTTTCAGTTTGGGAATGAAGCACCGTAGCAACGTTAGGCTTTGGAATTGAAGACATGTATGCGTACACAGCGAAAAGTGAGATATACAGTACCCTCCCGCCTTTCGGTTGGCGACGACTATACCGACAAAGGTGAAAATACAGCGCGAACAGAGCAGCATGTTGCTCAAAAACCACCGGGATCAAACTACAAACCCAAACTACAGTTTATTTTCGGTCAAATCGAGCCCTCAACAGCCGCTTTGAGTTGTAGTTTTGTCACCGGAATTAAACTACAAACACAGCAGAAATCTTTTCTTTTCAGTCAAATCGGTCCCCCCTCAACCGCGGCCGCAATGCCGTTTCTGATCTGCATGACCGCGTTCGTCGTTTTTGCCGCCTTGATCGGAATTTTCCTGAAATTCCGCACGAACCGCGAATTTCCGCCGAAAAAGCCGCCGTCGCGGAAAAAACCGGAAGAAAAGGAGAACGGAAAACCGGAAAACGGATCGACCAAATCGGATAATCCGCCGCCGAAATCCTTAAAAACGGAGCCGGCCACTTAAAGGACTGTTCCGATTGGGAAAAATCGATACTGATCTCAGAATTGCTGTCAACTCATATTCAATGCAAGATAAAGAATTATGAACCAGGTTTTTCATATTAAAATTTTTTGTCTTTATGTTGGTACGTGAAATTCAGTGATTCAAAATCCAAACACGAAATAACATTGTAATAAACAATCCAGTAGTAATTGGGTAGCTCCCCTTTCTATTTCGAATATTTCCTCAATTTGGAAAATTTCACTACAATTTAAATTTTCCATTCCACATCAGTCTAACAAACGTAAGAGAGTGAAAAACTAACTTTCATTGACAATAAAATGAGTAACAAAAACCGCATTCATGTAAAAAGGTTACATTGCATACTAACAGACAGATAGCTGTGGAGGTAGAGCTCGAAAACTCAACAGATTTTCATAGCCTGAGATCTTACTCAACATTAAAACAATCATCAAGTAACCGGTAGACAACCGCAGCACAATTTGTGATCTGAGGTCAATTTACAACAACTAAAATTGAATCTTACAAAACTCAGAAATGAACAGAATTAATGGCGATTCCTGCAAAATACAGATTTTCCATGAAGAACACATCGAACTACGACAGAACGCAAAAGGTGAGGCTATAAAATGGGCATTAAAAACAAACAAATGCAATGGTGAATAGATAGGAAGATAATCTGTACAATTGTATACCAGTTACATCAAATAGACTACAGTATACGGATACCGTAATCAAAACAAAGTACCGTATCTGAAAGAGGGTGCAACATTGGAACGAGAAAACAGTCTATCGTTTACAAGAAAGAAATACAGTACCTACAGTATAACATAAGACAGTATCCAGAAGGAATACAGTACCCGGTTACCGTAACCGAATGAGACTACGGTATCTACGATGACGAACTGTCCACACTTTCCTCTCGTGGATCTCTGAGTCGAGTGCGGCGAGGTGCGCGATCAGCGGCTACCGGAGACAGTCTGGAAAGTTCAAAGATCAGAAATCAAAAAAATAAGAGAAATTAAGTTCATTCATGCGACAGTTATAACATACTAGTAGGTTGTTATACTCCAAATTCAAGGTAATCAACCGCGAATTAGTTCGTAAAAAGTTTTTTAGTACAACACTCACTCTTCTAAGAGTTTGAAAGAATACAAAACTTTACAAGAATGACTAACTAGAAAGAAAATATTTGAATAAAGCCCTCACCTATCGTCCAACTTTTTTCCCTGAACCGGCACTGATTCAGTGGAAGACAGTCGTTTGCGAGTGGACATCTCAGTGGCAGCACTCGACTGAAACATAAATAATCAATATCACTAAAACCGATGTTTTTGAAAAAAGAAACTATAATTTGAATGAACCATAAGGTTTCTTCGTTCTTTCGGTTAAGTCAGGAATTTAAGAAAAGCAATGCGACTGTCTGAAAACGAAAAATCTATAGAACCAGAGCGGTTGTTTGGCTAGGTCTTAAAGAAATGCCAGTGCAAATGTTTTATTCCTTTCCAAAGCAAGAATCATCAACTAACTTTAACTTTGACAAACATTTTCAATAATATTTGACCTTGATTCTTGATCTCGCCCAGCAAGGCATTTGATGACATTTTTGTGCAACACTTAAAACACGTGAGCCATTGAAATGTGAACAAATACGTGAAAAACCACGTGAAAAACCACGTGAAACGAACCGTGGCCTCGCTGTCCTGCATTAGATCGTCATCATTTTCCTTTCCTCCCACATTTGGAACAGTTGCGAACGAAATGGGCGGAGCCACGCCCATCTGCTGAAAATCAATAACCATGACGTCACACGTCAAGATCAAACATCAAGATCGCACCATCAATGTATTCGATTTCTGAACCAGAGGTTGAAAACTCAAAGATTGGGCGTTTTCTCCAAACTTCATTCACGTCTACTCCATCAGACTGTTTCTTTTGTAGTAAAATTCACGGTAATACGTGTTTCCCCACCAATAGTAAGAAGATATGTCACCTACCCCACTCCCAATTTACAACTTTAACAACCCTATGGTACACTGCTACAGTCCACGCAGAAATAAACATGACTATACTCACATAAGTTAAACTTTATAATTTTATTTGCCAATTGGTACAAGTTTATTGAAATCTGAACCGACCCGACTGTGAACTGTCTGCAATGCCCTCTGGTACTGTCCCGCCTTCGCCATGACACGCGCCGGATCAATGACCACATTCTTCGTGCAATCGAAAGTCTGCAAATAATTAAATATTCAAAAGAAAAGAACATCATTATAGTTTTAACGCAGTTTTATTATAAGTTTTAGTTTTAAGGCAGTTTTCAATAACATTGTCAGGAGTAATGACTACGTTCTTCGTGCCATCTAAAGTCTGAGAATGGAAATTTATAGATACAGAAAAATAATGAAATAATTTGAGAAAAAAAGACGATTCCACTCCTAGAGATAGACTACTTGTTTATGGTGGCATATTTTCGGATGTTTCTCTCAAACTTATCAAACATACACAATACTATGTTAGATAACTGAAATTTTTTATAATTCTCAATTCTGCATAACTATCAGTCTAGATTAGCAAAACAATTACAAATAACATCTGTCGTCAACAATAGTCAACAATACCGTACCTTGTAGATTCCGACCAGCCGATCTCCCAACTCGAACATGTTGTTTCGCAGCGAAATGATGATGAACTGCGCGTTCTTTGTGCGGTCCTGAAAATAAACGTTTTTCGTTTTGAAATAGTCAATAACTAACTACAACATTTATCCTTTTCTTTGAAATGCTACTTTTTTGAATTCTTGTTAATGAAAAAGGCTGAAAGATTTGATGAATTTCACCAGCCACACTCAATTGCAGACAGAAAACGCTAAAGCGAGACAATATTTTTTTCAAATTCATCTGAGTTACTTATAGGTGAACAATAACCCCCCTTCACATAATGACCAATTAACAAACCTTAACATAATGGCCAATGATGGACACATTTCGGAAATCCAGAGCGGCATCAATTTCGTCCATTACGTACAGCGGAGTGGGTCTGCAAATAATCGGAGTCAAAGTTTGATTCTAATTCCCAATAACAGTTTAATACAAATTTATACATATACATATCATACATACATAAGAAAACTTTTCAGGTTGGGCTCAAACATCTTATTATTATACACGAGAGTTACAATAAACATTTCTTCATCGGAAAATTGGGCACCCGGAAAAACCTAGGGTGTTTCGGGGAAATGGAATTTCCGGGAAATCCCCGAGAACGTTCAAGGTATTTTCAGGGTGAAATGGAGGTATAAACTCTACAAATTCTCGGAAATTTCAGGGAAACTCAGTATCAGGGAAAAGTGCGGGAAAAATATGATAAAATACCCTACAAATTCTCGATAATTTCAGGGTAACTCAGCATCGGGGAAAAGCATCGGGAAAAGGGCATGAATAAGCCTTTCTCCGCGGCAATCGCGTAACCCGTACTAGATACGGCGCGGCCAGGGGTGCCGTGATTTGATATTTTGGAAATTGTCTGAATATCGATAGGGATGATACAATGAAGTTCATTTCATGAAGTTTTTACTAATGAAATATGCACTTCTATTCTCTTCATACATTATTAATATTTTGAAAAATATTTTTTAGAAAAATATTTTTCAAGAAAATATATTTTTGATAACATTTTCGAAAAATACTTTTACCAAGAAAAAAATCTTATTAGTTTTTTCAATCACGTGTGAAAAATTTCTGAGAAGTTACTGAGAAATTGTAAGGTGACAACCGGGAAATTCCCGGGATTTTTCCCTGTTTTCACCTTCTTTTCGCTCTGATCATTTCGCGAAATGATCCCGGAACGATTGAGGTAAAATCAGGGAAAAAATAGGGGAATTTCAGGGAAACCGGCGCTCCTGTGTTGTTTTCGGTAAGAAGTAGCCGTTATTTGATTTTTTTTCTCTCTGACTATTCGGACAACTACTGTATGTCGGTTACCTGTAGTGATGCAACGCGAAGACCAAAGAAAGAGACGACAAAGTCTTTTCTCCTCCCGACAGATTTTCAATGTTCTTCCACGACTTTTTCGGCGGACGCACCCTGAAATGACCGAAATTTCAACCTTCCAAGCTAATTTCAAACAAACATGGAGTAGTTTTCCTAATTTATCTAGATCAAACCATCAAACCTGCCGTGTTAACTGTTTTTCTACATCTTTCAGCATTATCTAATCAAATGTTTTCAAAATTTCTATTTGAGAATCGACACTTTCTTCATTTTCCTTCTCATAATACACTGCCGATCACGTGCTTACGACATTTCACGTCTCACGTGCTTCCACTCCTGCTCAGACTACAGTTTTACAGTAACTAACATGAACTGAATACCCGTAGGTCGAGTGCTTGAGCCATAAACTCCTACATTAAGAACCCCTCAAATACCGCTTTAGTGAAAGACCTTCACTTTCACGCGCCACTTTTTACGTGAAACTTACATAAACTGAATTTCCTCGGAAAACTCTAAAACCCCTAAAATCACGTTTTCTAAAGAAGTAACCCCTAAAATCACGTTTCCACTAAAAGTAACGTGATGAACGTGATAAAATCCCCTAAAATCACGCAGATCGTCTATCTCACGTGTTTCACGTGACCCTTCATACAGTACTAAACCACAAAAATAATAAAACTAACATAAACTGAATTCCCTCCGAAAAAGGGTCCATCGAGTCCTTGAGATCCAGTGCGGCGTCTCCTCCCAACGTGATCATCTGGTACATTTCCTTCAGAGCCAAACCGATTCGCTCGAAACCCTCCTGCAAACAACTCTATTTGTGATGTTGTCATAAATTTACTATTCCTTATGCCGTCACACTTTTATCCATCAAAATTTACGCCATATCTGAACCGGTGCATGATAAGATAACTCACTGGTATCAGCTGACTTTTCCTCGCATAAAAATTTTCATGGAAATTTCATGTTGTTCTATTGAAATGTCGCACATTGCACCCAACATACACTTGCGGTATGTATATAGCTCGAAACCAGACAACTACTACCTACAAAAGTACTTCGATAAAACTAAACCCCTTCGACCCGTACACATGGATCAAACCACAACCATCTCCATCGATTAAACTGCAGAATACAAACGTACCATAAACTCTCTACTGTGAAACTACAAAACTCTGATCAAACTACAAAAACGTACCATAAACTCTCCCATTCGCTGTTTCTTCAGTCTATCCTGGAAGGCCAGATGGTCGTTGTACTTGTTCTTTATGCGTTCCAACACGTCTCTCTCTGCCTCGAACTTTTTCACCTGTTAAAATACTATATTATTCATGTTTATATAAGAGTTTTTACCCGATATATTAATTTTTAAGATATCAGGAGTGATATTTACAGGGTAGTGTCATGTTTCGGAAAAATGACTTTACCAGTCAGAAAAAGTGAGGCAGCCAACAATTTTTCTCCCTATTCGAAGATTAGAAACCCGTTGACAAAAACCCCTTTTTGTAGTCACTTATGTATGATTATAGCTATCATTTATCGATTATTTCTTTAATAAACTACAAACCTTCTGTGAGTACTCGTCGATGATGTTCATGTTGATATCCTTCTTGTTTGCCGCTATTTTCTGCTCCAAAGTCGTCATTTTGAACTTGAGTTCTTCCCTGAAAACTAGTGTAAACGAATGACCCATACACCAGCAAAGTTTTCCGAATAGTCTGAAAAATTCGAAAAACAGACTACCTTTCAGCCGAAAACATGAAAATCGGTCTACCCTTGATGAAAAATCCTAAATTTTCACGTGTTCACATCTGAAAACGGCTTACTTTTTGTCGCTTAGTCAGACCTTACTGGTGTATGTCTACATGACAACATTCACGTATAGCTTATAGGGTGCGCTCTTTACAAGTTACAACGGAAGCACATATATGGTGAGTTTCCCTAATCCCGCAGGTTTGTAGTTTGATCCTTTTGGTCCAAATGCGTAAGCTGAGACGGCGTGAGATCAAACTACACCCTTTAAAACGCGTCAAATTCATTCTCAATTGAGCAACGGTCGCCTTTTAGACAACTTTACTGGTGTATGCATAACTACCATAAGCAATGGGTCGTTGAGCTGATTCAGCTCTGAAATATGAAGTAAATTTTCACGTGAAGTCACGTGAAGTTGTAATTTGTAGTTTTCCTCACCTGTCCACTTCTTCCAAATCCTTTTCCTCAATCGAAGGAAGGGCGCCGTCGTCCGCATTTCCCACATCAGAATCATCGTCATCCATGCCATCCTGGAAAAATCGATAAGTGGAATTATTGATTAAAATGATAAAATTAATAAAATTCAAGTAACGTTAAAATTGAAAGACCATAATCCATGCCATCCTGGAATTGAAAAAATTATCTTAAATAGCGAAAAACCGTGAATTCAGCGAAATTGACGTGATTCACTAAAATTTCACAAAAGAACACGTTTTGAAGAGAAACTTTGCGTTTCTTTTCGAAAAAAGCAGCAAAAATCACTCAAACGTTCCATCTCATGACAACACACCCACCCGTCTACATCTTTCAAGATGAAGATTTTGTGAAAAACAATGTAGCTGTATCGAATAATATTGAAGCTTCAAATCGTGAATTTCCACAAAATTGATGAAAATCAGCCATCAGTCAACAACGTCTACATATGAGATGCTGCACATATAAGATCTAAACAATTCTCAAAATCGATCCCAGATTTTCAATGATTATTTTTCTGAGTTTCCCCATTGTATTCCCATGGGATCTCGAAAATAAATGTTTGGAAATCTGGAATCCCTAAAAATTAATGATTGAAAATTTGAGATCGATTTTGAGATTTATTCAGATTGCAGCGTCTCATATTTATTATCAACGGACTACAAATCTCTCCTCCCTCTCGCTTCTTCTTCGGTACTTTTTGAACTCAAGCAGTCCCCTGATTCGAGCAACAAGAAATCAATAATCAAACAACGTAAATGTATGTATGCGATTTGATGATTATCGAATGCTTGTACGAAGTATGTAAGTCAATCCGCACCTCAATTCAACATCGGTCAGATTATCATTATCGATTGCTTGTGCAAACTACAAAGTACAAACTCTCACTCACCTCTCCCCCTCTCGCTTCTTTTTCTGCACTTTTTTGAGCTTGAACTCAGCAGTCACCTTATTCGAGCAACAACTACATATTGATTATCAAGTGGTTGTACAAACTACAAGGTACAATCTCAAACCGTACAAACTACAAAGTACAAACCTCTCGTCCCTCTCGCTTCTTCTTCTGTTTCTCGAGGTGCTCCTGCTCCTCTTCCAGTGTATCATCCAAGTAGTGATCTTGTTCCGCGGGTTTACGCACCTGTAAATAATATTTTATGTTATTCATATTTTTTACATTATTTTCCATTTTTCCATTATTTTACAG
This sequence comes from Litoditis marina, assembly GCA_964036275.1. NCBI lineage: Eukaryota > Metazoa > Nematoda > Chromadorea > Rhabditida > Rhabditidae > Litoditis > Litoditis marina. The sequence continues at coordinate 30,195,399 of OZ038434.1, forward strand.
TCATATTTTTACACAAAAAACCCGAACCAACGAAAACCTCTTACACTTGGAAAGGTGCCACAGGATTTCTAGCTAAGTAGGTCATGTTTTGAGATATTAGGCATATGCAAATAGGCAAATTAGCGAAATAAGTGCTTTGGAAAACTTGCTCGGCGAGCTAAAACCCCATTCATTATAGATTCTCATTAAAACTTTCAATGATTTTTCGATACTCTTTAATAAGTTACCTTATCGGGAAGAATTCCGAGATCCTTGATTCGGTGCAGCTTCAGGGCAGATATCTGAAAGCAACCTCAATTACTTTCACCACATATGTTATATACTAAATAGACTCAAACGTGCCAACAAAATTACGAACATATATGAAATGGTTATCAAATCTGATGGTTTTCGTTCATAACAATACTGCTTTCATATATTTCACCAATTTTGCAAAACCTTTTCAGTTAATTTACACTTTAGCATTCTACTTAAAACACCCAATCACGGGTCTAAAAAAAAGGGGGGGGGTCAAAAGTAAACCCCTCCCCTACCCATGGACCTCCATCTAAAATATTCCAACCAACCAATTTGCGTTGTCCATTAGTTTCGGCCACAAGACTCTTGATTTCCAGCTCAATCGTCTCGATTTTTTCGTTCAGCTCCTGGACGAGTTTTTGTAGTTTGAGCTCCTCCTGGTCCATATGCGAATTCGCCTTTCGCGCCTCTTTTACACGATCCTCACATTCTTTGATCTCTTTCTGGAACGATCGGAATAAATGACAACATAGAACAACATGTGCATAGACAAATCTACATTAATTTCAAAAACTAAATGTGAATAGAAAATCTGTGAATGAAAACGACATTCTAACTCCCTCCCCTTCTTTTCTAAAAACACTCTGATAATGAACATTATCAAGAAGTAGCTTGATCTACATTTCGAACAAACTCTAAAAAAACCGATTCCTATACAGTCGTGAGGCGACTTTGTTCATCTTCTTCACATAAACTGAGTGAAAAGAAGATGTTTTATCTAAATAATCAAACTAAAAACATTATGAGAGAGCAGGTTTTCGCCAATGAAGTGCGACTATTTTCAAATTGGGGTAGTTCAACCCGCCGATTAAAAGAAAAACCATTAATTCAATGGATCCAACACATACGCTGCCATTTGTGAGTGGCCCTTCACCAAGAGACCCGACTTTTTTTTCAATAGGGTCCCCCCTTACGTACTTGATTGAAAAGACAGCGTATTCGGTCAACACATCAATTTTTGAGTTCCGATGTTTCAAACATACACCAGTAAGGTCCGGCTAGTGTACGATCCAACAAAGTCGGCCTACGTTTGTTTCTACGAGAAACTATCGATTTTCTTCCTCTCTTTCTCTTCCGCCCTCCCCCTCTCACCCCTCTCTCTCTCTCGTCCTTCTCCCCCTCTCCCTTTCTCTTTCTCTCTCTCCACCCACCTCCAGCTCCTTTTTCTGCGACTTGAACTCGGCAATTTCTTCCTCATTCTTTCCCTCGTTTTTCACGAGGGTCGCCTCCTGCTTCGACTTGTTCTCCAGGTCACTTTGCAATTCGTTCACGCGCTCCTCGGCCTGCAAAATGAATAAATTATATATTAGAACGTTGCGTTTCGAATTTTGATACGTACATTCAGATAGCTGGTATGATGGGAGATCCTGATTTTTCATAAACGGTAAACTAAAAAGTATGGTACTGGGTACTCTCTCAAATTTTTGGAAACTTGTTCGATTATTCGGAAAATTTCGAAAAACGGGCTTTCTTGTCGCGAGCATCGGGATCGAGAGCCGATTTTTGACACGTATTCATGAAGTTGCACGTAGTTAGATCAAAAAACTGGTACATTTTTCAAACGGGATAGTCAGGGTGTTTGAGAATGACCCCAATTGACCCCAATCGCCAACCTTATTCTTGTCCCTCTCGAACGACTTCAGTTTTCCCTGCTCCTTCGCGATGTCCTTCTTCGTGTCTGCCAATTTCTTCGCCGTGTCGTCGGCTTTTTCGCGATAACGCTAAAAAATCAATACTTAAAGAAGGACGATAATGTGGACCAATCTCGTGTCAACGGTCCTTTAAACTGCAATTGAAAAATGTATTGCAGTTTAAAGGACTGAAGCGTTGCGATTGGACCACATAATCGTCCTACTTTACAATCAAAATCACGATCTTAAATGAATAACCTTGAATAAACTAATAAGCTCAAATGAAAACCACGTACTCTCAGTTGAACGTGTGTCCACATCTATGCTCGAGAATTTATTATTCAGACATTTGCCGCGAAGTTAAGGCTGTATACGCTTCAATAACAAATATGATTTGTTCAGAACCTCAATTTTTACCGCAAGTGAACGATTTTTTTGATTACAAGTCTCAAAGGTCGTCATTGGCACATTTGACCGGATTTTTCTGTATGGTACCACATTGTTCGAGACTCACCAAATGAGAGCCCTATTTCGATTAAATATGTCCAATTTAGAAAAGTCACATGAAACTTCTCAGATAGAAGAGTTGTTCTCGCTGATTTTACAGGTATCCTCACCCCGCACAACTCATTAAGCATGGGTAAAAGACTCAAATCTGTAGTATTCCATTGAAACACCGCCTAATTGTCTAAATTTTGCATTGTATGGTACAAACGTAGGGCGACTTTGTTAAATGGTTCATTGATTCACCTAATTTTTTTCAAAATCTGGTTTTAATCTACCCCAATTTCAATAATTGTCGAACTTTACTGTTGAAAACCTCAGTTTTCGACCAGTTATCAGTTTAGTCATTCAGATGAAACTCCTGATTTTCATTTAATTTTTGTGCACAACAAAGTCGCCTGGTGTATGGTATGGTACCAGAATGGTCCCTCCCTCACCCCGCACAACTCCTTCCACAACAATTCCAGTTTGTCCTTGGCCTTGTCGAAGATCTCCTTTGAAACGTCGTACTCTTCGCGCGCCGCGTCGCGTTCTAAAAGGAAATACGTAAAAAATCACAGTATTAAAAAGTGCCCGAATAATTGTCATAGTTTGATGTCAATTATTCACTAATTTCCACCGAAAAGTTACAGGACCAAACTACAAACACCTCGCTCGCTCGCGTTGGCAAGTAAGCTGTAAGCTCGCGTTGGCAAGTATTGTCGTGGTCACGACCATTTATCGTTCGTTAGTCTCCTCATATTTGTATGTTTTCTATGCCCCGCCTCTATGCGGGCAGAGTTCCCCTCTCACCGCTCTTAGACTGTACGACCCTCCCGGGCGTCAGTTAACCTCACAACTATTGTATATTGGAAGCAATAAACTTGATACAAAACCACTGAACCACCACAAAACTGTACACATACACACAAGGTACCAATCTAATCCCGTACAAGTATAATGTTAGGAACACTATTCGGAAAGTAAATCGTTTTCCGATTAATTTGTTTTACTACTGAGCCAAGTTAGCCAGAGATTAGCGTTCTAAACAATGAACAATAATAACGATTATATTAATCATGGATTTAAACAACATTTCTCTCATGCGAATTTGCGAATATTAAAAAAGCAGTTTTTTTTTCAAATACCTGAAAACGCCAGAAAACAGGATCCCTTTTCCCAAAGTACTTACGTCAATAGATATAAGGGTCTCGAAAGCACGGCCCAGAGTTTAAAGCAGACCCAACCTCTATAGCAGTCAAAGTATGCGTATCGATTTTATCGATCAAACTACAAACTACAAACCTTTCATCAGCTGATCGACATCAGCTCTCTTCGCCTCCACAACTGCCTCATCCACCTTGTTCTTGCTAACTTGGGCCTCCTGAAATACTAGTAGTAAAAGGATCAACAAAGTGTAAAAGGGGCGTGCCACACGTTTAACGTGAATTTAACGTGAATAGTTTGAGGGTCCCATCCCATGCAAACTCCGTAAGGAACCAGGTTCCACTCCGTAAACAAGTAAAGGTTCATATTATCGGTTCCTAACCTAGTCAGTTAACCTTACAAGGCCGGTTTTCGGTTAAATTATTTGGTTACGGAAAAATCCGGTTCAATTGAGTCCCAGCCGAAGCACATACACACACATATGTGTATATCAACGACTGAAAACTTGAAGCAGAACGGAGCAACAAAAAAAAATCTCACCTGGAACGCTGTCTGCTTCTCCAAATTCGCCACTTTTGCCGACAACATCTGAAATCAGTTATACATCTTTGATCAGTGATCTCACCTTGTGTTGTAAGCTTCGCCAAGGGTCTCTCATTTTTCCTGAAATATTTCGATACCCCCTCCTTTTTTGAGTGGCGACCCATCCAAAACTAGCGGAAACAATCGAAGATGGAGATCAAACTACAAAAGCTTCTAAAAATCAAAATATTATCTCGGTGTGACTATAACCAACCTGCGTCTCATTCTTCAGCTGTCTATTCTTCTCGCGAAGAGTTTGAACGTCTTTCGTCAGCTGGTACACACGCTGGTCCGACTGAAAATAAGAAATTGACCTAATGAGTTAAGGAAGGACGATTATGTGGTCCAATCCCAACGCTTCGGTCCTTCAAACTGCAATACATTTTTCAATTGCAGTTTAAAGGACCGTTGACACGGTAGCGGTCCACATAATTCTTATCGCAAGTGAGCCCACTGTCGAGGTGGGTAATGTAATGTATATCCTCTTTTGAGCATCTTCCTCTTGTTAATCGTGGAAACACATTATTTTTTTGTAAATCACTTTAGGTGAATTCTATATGTAACCGGTTTTTGGTAACCTATTTTTCGGGTTACCTCAGTAGGTAACCGGTGCGTAACCGAAAGTTAAAAACCGGTTACCTGTTTTTCTAACGTAAAATGTGGTTTTTACCGTTAGTTTGTTTGGTAACCGGATTTAAGTTTTAGGTTACCTACCGGTTACCTGTGAGGTATCCTGAAAAAAAGGGTTACCAAAAACCGGTTAGGTTACCTGAAAACCCGGTTACATATAGAATTGGCCACATTATTTTTTGTAAATCATTCAAATGTAAGCAACCTGTCGCATCGAGTCCGAGAGTTTCTCGATCTGCTCCGTCTTTGTATTGATTTCCTTGTTGTATTCATCGATTCGCAGCTGAGCCTCTCGCGCCTCTTTTGCGCCGTCGTTTTTCACTTGGGAACCGATTGCGCCGCTGGAAATAATCGATATTGGAGATCAAACTACAAAAACATTTTCCCGTAGCTCACCTGAGAACCGATTGCGCCGCTGAAAATAGTATCGATTTACATGAGGGTAATTAAACTACAACAATTTGTGTACATGAACTACATTTTCATAAAAGTACATCACTCTGTGATATTTTTTTGCGGATTTCGAGTGTGTGAAATCTTCCGGTAACATCCGACTATTTTCGAAAAAAAAACTGTTTTCGGATTCCAAATTCTGGAATTTTGCCAGGATACACAGAAAATGAGTTTTCAGAGATTTCCCGGTTATTCAGCCGCACTATATCCCTGTTCTCGATACCAAGATAACCCGAGCGAAAAAAACTCACGTCTTCGGTTTGCCACCACCGGAAATGGTACCATTCTGGTCCATCACGGAACCAATGAGTGTGGTGTAACGGAACTTTCCTGGAAAACAAGAAATCCATGTTTTATAAATACTTTTAACATACACCAGTAAGGTCTGACTAAGCGACAAAAAGTAAGCCGTTTTCAGATGTGAACACGTGAAAATTTAAAGTTTTTCATCAAAACTAAACCGATTTTCATGTTTTCGGCTGAAAAGTAGTCCGTTTTTCGAATTTTTCTGACTATTCGGACAACCTTGCTGGTGTATGACTATTAATAGTCCCACGTTTCCCTAACTTCTGAGACGAATAACATGTGATCATGTGAACAACTGCAACTCTGCAACTCTGCAACTGCAACTCTGCACGAGTTTTGTGACCGAGGCAAAACAACAGCGGGAGTTTTTACCAGAAAAATTCATGAACACAATAATCTAGGCCTTTCTTTCATAAAAGGATAAACATACATTTTGAGATTTCGAGAGAGAAAAAATTAAAGCGTTCTCGGCATCATAGATGAAATACCCCGTCAAAATGGCGCTGACCCATGTTCATTTTTGGTAATTTTGTAAAACTTAGGCTCATTTTTAGAAGCTAAACTATTCGAAACGCGACAAACTAGAGAAATAATCACTTTTGCAGAGGTATCTTGCCCATTTTTAGGGTTACGCACGTTCATTTTAGTTGCGTTGTCATTGAACTATTTTACCTATGCTCGGCATGATTCACTCCTCATCAAAATCTATCCAAAAAAAGAGTTACCGGGATGTCGAACTGCAATCTTCTTGGCGGCCTCCAAATCGTCAACGAGAAGAGTGTCCTTGATCTACAAACAAACACATTCACACAAAGAAACACCAACATTGCACATGTTGCTCATAACTTCTTCGCATTCCCAATACAAATATGCGAAATATCCCAAATACTTGAAATATTCCCACACACATACACACACCGGTAGGTTTTGCGTTCTCCAGGAAACCTTCTGAATTTGCATAAAAAAAAGGTACACTATAGGGTGTTTGTTCATTTTCTCTGGCTATCTCAAATCTTAAAGAAAGCCTGACCGAACTGTAGAAGATCTTCTTGAGCCTTTCATCAGGAATCGTCAGCAGATCAAACATGCGAGGCGCGGGGCTGAAACATTCATTCAAATAACTAATGACCATCAACAATCCGTGTCTCCAGAACACTGCTGATCCCTGATATTTCCAAACTATTTTTCCCAAGAAAACGTACAAAAGTTAATAGCTAAAACAACAAACATTCTAATTTCAGTGAAAATGCCATTCCCTCGAATTCATGGGTTTTTTTAGTGCAACATTAGAATATGACTGCTATTCAGCGACATCAAGGAACATCATCTCAAAACGATAATATCGTTCTCTTCGGATTATGAAGAGAATGAAATTCTGAACATCTTGACAATCGTTTCCGCCAAACGTAAGGCAACTTTGTTGAATTCTCCATCAATTCACCCGGTTTCCTTCGAATCGCGCTTTGAACTACCCCAATTTCATCAACAGTCGCACCTTACTGATGAAAATTTGAGCTTCCATGCTGTTTTGTAGTTTGGTTGCCCAAATTAAACACCCAGTTTTTAATACACGTTCGTCGACAACAAATTCGTCCCACGTATGTTTTCCGCCCAACTCACAACAAATGTGCCGGCTGGTTGATGAGCTGCGCGCAGTCGGGCACCTCGGACAGAATTTGGAAGTTGGTGCGACCGATTCCGTTCTGAAAAAGAATGTACAATAAAATGATAAAACTTTTTCTCGTACTAAAACTTTTTTTTAACTTTTTCTCGTACTAATAAAACAAGTCTTGTTCTGGTTTCAATGACTCCAAGTGGTCGGCTGGTTGCCTTGATGGTTTTTTCATAGTAAAAAGAGGTTTGCAAATCGCGAGGCCTAGAGTGTGGTGAGCAAAACTATGAACTTTTTAGCGACGAGTGAACATACACAACAAAACACAGCTATATTTTGGTGGGTCTCTATTTTTCATAATCACATACACTTTCGCCAAATTGCTGAAAGAATAACAATAATCTACGTTATATCGATAAGACGAGAACTATACGCTATACCGTAATCTACTTGTCATAGATAAGGATATAACTATACCGTATACTACACAATATCGATGAGGCAAAAGCAATACAGTCTCGATGAGACATCGATAGGACGAGGACTATACCGTAATCCACGTGATATCAATAAGCCGAGGACTATACCTTGACACAAATGTCCACTCCTTTCAGGGCGTCTGCTTTCGACTCCACCACATACGAGTTGAGTGCGTATACGGTCGTAGAGATGGCTGCGTCGTATTTTTTGTCGATCGCTCCCAGATCTCCCTGAATCAGGCAAGAAATCAGATAGAATTTGTAGTTTGTAGTCTATTAGATATGCTCAATTGTAGTTTGATCGAATAACTAAAAAAGTGCCTCATATTTTTTCAAGCATTTCAACCTCAATATACAAAAACCCGCGTTTTTTGTCGATCGCTCCAAGAGTCCAAGATCTCCCTAAACCAGGTAAAAACTAATTAATCAAAAACATCGCATCGGTAAAGTTCACAACATTGCACATATTTTAAATGCTAACACTAGTTTGTGAGTTTGTGTGCTGCAGAAAAAGAAAAGGGAATTCATGCCTTCAAATAGAAGTTAGAAGATCGACAATGATTGATCGTACACGTCACACCCAAACCCAAATGAACCCGATTTTCCCTACTTGAATCTTGAATGACAGAATGACCACAATCAACCCAATTTTCTCAGTGAAAACCCAAAATACTCTTGTATTTTACCCGTACTTACCAATCGTCCAATAAGTCCCGGCAGTTCTCCACTATCCCTAGTCGAACATATAAGATAACCGGTAAAACGTGATCAAAACACACAAATCCACCCATTTTGCCAATAAAATGACCCAAATCAACCCTATTTCCCTAGTGAAAACCCAAAATGCTGTTGTATTTTACCCGTACTTACCAATCGTCCAATAAGTCCCGGCAGTTCTCCACTATCCCTAGTCGAACATATAAGATAACCGGTAAAACGTGATCAAAACACACAAATCCACCCATTTTGCCAATAAAATGACCCAAATCAACCCTATTTCCCTAGTGAAAACCCAAAATGCTGTTGTATTTTACCCGTACTTACCAATCGTCCAATGAGCCCCGGCAGTTCTCCACTATCCCTAGTCGAACATATAAGATAACCGGTAAAACGTGATCAAAACACACAAATCCACCCATTTTGCCAATAAAATGACCCAAATCAACCCTATTTCCCTAGTGAAAACCCAAAATGCTGTTGTATTTTACCCGTACTTACCAATCGTCCAATGAGCCCCGGCAGTTCTCCACTATCCCTAGTCGAACATATAAGATAACCGGTAAAACGTGATCAAAACACACAAATCCACCCATTTTGCCAATAAAATGACCCAAATCAACCCTATTTCCCTAGTGAAAACCCAAAATGCTGTTGTATTTTACCCGTACTTACCAATCGTCCAATGAGCCCCGGCAGTTCTCCACTATCCCTAGTCGAACATATAAGATAACCGGTAAAACGTGATCAAAACACACAAATCCACCCATTTTGCCAATAAAATGACCCAAATCAACCCTATTTCCCTAGTGAAAACCCAAAATGCTGTTGTATTTTACCCGTACTTACCAATCGTCCAATGAGCCCCGGCAGTTCTCCACTATCCCTAGTCGAACATATAAGATAACCGGTAAAACGTGATCAAAACACACAAATCCACCCATTTTGCCAATAAAATGACCCAAATCAACCCTATTTCCCTAGTGAAAACCCAAAATGCTGTTGTATTTTACCCGTACTTACCAATCGTCCAATGAGTCCCGGCAGTTCTCCACTATCCCTGGCGGCCAATAGGACTTTGGTGGTCGCCGATCCCTGATTCCGCGAAGAAACGGCGGCCAACTCCTCTCCCAGACGGCCACGTACGGCAATCACCTGGAACGAGGAAACGATATTGGGAGAGAACAGAGAAAGAGAGAAAAGGAGAGAGATGAAGAGAAAGACGGTAAAAAGAGGGTAAAACAGACTCAAGTGAAATTGTTCAAGAAAATATGTTATAGTCTCATTCACCATCTACTACTATAATTAGACTACTCGTTAGTACACAAATACACCTCTACTTCTTCTATTTTCATATTTTACCACCATATCCAACGTTCTTATTCAGACTCGAATGCTCATTCATCATTACTATAATAAAACTATTCGTTTCTAAAATAAACTTCAATTTCCATATTCTATAGTCTGTTTCACCAATCGATGTACTCCTACAGTAATCCGTCAATTATTCAAGGGGGTGTTTTCTAATAAAAAAGTCAATACTTTGGTTTCAAATTTTCAGAGTTAGTAGTAGTAAACATGCAGAAGACACTATCAACATTTTGAGGACTTCTGAATACGCTTTATACCAAACTTTGACCTGGAAAAGGTAGCAGATTACTGTAGAGGGTTATAAGTGAGTGGAACAAACTATACCACCACAACCAACCTCCTCATTCAGTGTGTCGTACTGTTTCTTCAGCTGGGGAATGGCGTCGCGGGCCTCCGCCAAAAGGGCCTCGCTCTTCGGGAGGGCCTCACTGACTTCGCCGAATTCCCTGCAACAAATAGAATGTAACCCCCCAAACATACACCAGTAAGGACCGACTATTCCACAAAATGACGAAAAGTAGTCCGGTTTTAAATTGGAAAACGGGAAAACCAAAACTAATGATTTTGCAACAAACTAGACAATATTTCTCGTTTTTGACGAAAAAGTAGTCCGTCTTTCGAATTTTTCCGAGTATTCGGACAACTTTACTGGAGTATGCCCGATACCCCAGTAAACCTGTCCGAATAACCGGAAAACGGCATACTTTTTCGCGGAAAATGCAAATATTCATCCATTATTCCATTTTCGATGCAGAATCTTTAATTTTTGACCATGTTGAAATCGGAATACGGACTACATTCTGTCGATTAGTCGAACAGGCAAATATAATGTACAGCCAATTGAAACAAACAGACTAGGATTGTTATGGAGTTCAACATTCAAAAAAATACTATTTTCTCATGTTATCTGAAATTATCTTCCCGCTCACTTTTTCTTCTTCTCCAGCGTCGTCTGATTCTCATCTAACTGTTGTTGGAGGTCCCGATATCTCTTTTTGTGTCGATCGTCGTCTGCCAGAATCATCTGGAGCTCTTCCTGGGCGATTGTGAGCTGGAAACAAATATCAGATGTATACCAGCCGACTTTTATTCCCAAAAAGGTTTTTTTTTTGAAACATCGGGACTCAGAAATTCGAGTTTCGACCAAATACACCGTTTCTTCAACAAAGTAGATGAGGGGGGGGGGGGGGGGGGGCTAATGTAAGAAATTGAGGGAGGGCTGCTAAAAAAGACAGCTGGTCTATGATCAGATGATCGAAGTACATTTTTCGCAACATTATACTTTGATTGAGACGCGCGAGTGCGCAAATCTAATTTTCAATCGGAATTTGATACGGAAATCGATCATTATCGAAATGTTCAAAAGTCCAAACCTATTAATACAGCAACTGAGAGAAATACGGAATTTCAGACATTACCACATTACCTATTGGTATTTCGAAATTTTTAGCTAGTCACTAAATGCAACGTGTGAATATCGTCCTAAATGAACTCTTGAGTCTCGAGACCAAACTACAAATCTCTCCACCAACCTTGCTAGATGCGTCATCGATGATTATTGATTACTTTTATGCTTTCTGACTTTGATCAAACTAAAAAGTCACCAGTATGATTAGAAAATCGTTATGATCAAACTTCAAACTGGTGTATAACTAAACTACTGATAGATCAAAGATCAAACTACAAGTACCATCCACCGACCTTGCTAGAGGCGTCATCGATGATGGTCTGCTTCTCTCCCAACTCTTCTTCTGCCTTCTGTTTTTGGGCCCTCATTGCGCCCGACTTTTGCTCGAAACGGGGCCGGTTCTCATCCACCTAAAAGAGATAATTACATCGAACGATATTATATTGCACGGGTTTAGCAGTCACAATGCATGTTTTTATCGTTGACATTTCCCTTTCTTTGAAAAGGAGGAGGCTAAACCATTTTCTGCCGCCTCTGTAGAATAAGCCAACCGACTAACCAGGTTCTCCTGTTTTCGAATGGTTATTCCAACTTTAAACGTGAACTTTTTTCAAAATGATCTTACATGCCTATTGCCTATATTTATACAAGCTGTGTTTTCATTTTTATGCATTTGTAAAGCTGTGCCAACTAACCAGTGGCCGTATTCACTAAGCTCAAATAGCCGGGTGAGCTATTTGAGAAACCTTTAAATAGGGTTTTTCTCTGTAGCTGTAGGTTCTTATTATTTTCAATCGTTTTAGTCCTACATAATTTTAGAAAACCAGTAAACGTACTTTACACAGTGTCATATCACGGCCACAGGTTAAAGCAGGACAAATATGTGGTCCAATCGCAACGCTTCAGTCCTTTAAACTGCAATTGAAAAATGTATTGCAGTTTAAAGGACTGAAGCGTTGAGATTGGAGCACATGATCGTCCTTCTTTAACTACAACTGACCAGGTCCTCGTTCTCCTTGATGATCTCCTCCAGCTCCTCCAGAGTTCCCTCCAACATATTGATCTTGGCCGTCGACTTTTCTGGCACAGCCTTGATACGTTCCAGCTGGAAATCATACACCAGTAAAGTTGTCCGAATAGTCAGAAAACTCGAAAAACGAACTACTTTTACGCCGAAAAGAAGAAAATAGGTCTACTTTTGATGAAAAATCATGAATTTTCTTGTGTTCACATCTGAAAATGGACTACTTTTTGTCGCTTAGTCGGACCTTACTGGTGTTTGCTGGAAATGTTCAAGTACATATTGCCATATTGGTGAATTTTATGAATTTCAAACTATCTTTTTACTGCTATGATCTATTGACCCAAATATGGTCGTCTTTTTCGAAAGTTTCAAAATTAAAATGGCAACTGATGGCAAAGAGGCAGTACAGGCAGAGGTGACAACAGCTGACTGACTTTTCTCAAGTGTTAGAAAACATCTAAATGAAGAGAACATGCTCACATTGCCTTCCTCCTTCTGAAGATTGGTCGTCAGAGTGGCAATGTCTTTCGTACATCTGTAAATGGGGAATGTAAATGTATCGAAAATAGACTGTTCTAGCCATCAGGTCAACATTGAATCCAGTTTTGAAAACTTACATAATCTCACGTGATTTCAACGAGTTTTCCTTTTACAAAATAGTTGCATAACGATATTGTACTAGTAGTAGTGCAACGTCAAAAAACATACTATTTATCCGGGGTCGAGGAAACTACAAAAACCGCCCCCTCCCCTTCATAATATAGTTCAGTTTGGCAAAATAGTTGAACGTCCCTCTCGTATAAGGTGAACGTAAGAAACTCAAAACCATTCGAAAAGAAAACTGATTCAGGGTTCAACCTACAAGAGCAAACTACAAACCATACACCGCCAAGGCCTCTTATGAGATGGCGGGTTGCGATCTAATTTCTAGGAAAGTAGGGGTCGCGCTCCGTAACTTTGGCGTCAATGACGGAAACCGACTAAAACGCGAAAACAGTCGAAAACCGCGCCGACTGTCGGAAATCCTGAATCAGGACCGACTTGTCGCGACAGCGGCAAAATTTATTCAAATTCTTGCATGTTTTATATGATAAGGCTGAACAAAGTTTGTGCACTTCGGAAAAAGGAGATAATTTCTACTATTATTTTGAATGTAATCTTCAACTATAACGCGATAAACATGACAATAGGTTATTTTTCTCAGTTTTCGACCTTTTTTAGGAAAATTTGCTTTTCACTGGTAAATTTCTCAAAATTGGATAAATTCAATAATACCTACATATTTTCACATTCTACATGATGTTATTCAACAATTTCTTCAAATTGTCTATCCTACTTCATTTATTGTCAATTTAAAGTAGTAAATGAGTGATTTTCTATTTCTGTCGCGACAAGTCGGACCCCTCCGACTGTCGGTGCACCGTCATTGACCGGTAGGTTTGCTGAGCGGCTGGAAAACCAGCAAACTTTATACAAAACTAGTGTAAATTGACCCAAAAATCCATGAAAATCCCAGTTTTGAACTATTTTAGAGGGGTTGAAACTTGAAAAAGAGCGGGGTATCGCGAACTTTCAAGACAAATAAGAGACCGTTGGTGGTGTATGAAGGTAAACGTAAGAAACTCAAAATCATTCGAAAAGAAAACGGATTCAGGGTTCAAACTACAAGAGTAAACTACAAACTATACCAACCTCTTCAGTTCGAGCTTCCGCTTCGTCTCCTTGGCCTCAATGTCGGTGATCGATCGCTGCACCTTGTCCAGATTGGTCTGAATCTTTTCCTTTTCTCTAAAACAAGTTTCTATTTAAATGTAATATAAAAACTACATTTACTTAACAACTTTAATTTATAAAGTAATTAATTGTCTGGAAATTTGCCACAGCTGTCATAACTAACAGGCGATTCACTCAAAACATGTCCCTTTGTAGCTAAAACCCTACTTTTCAATCTTTCCAGACTCCTTTTCCGCCTCTTTTCTGTCTGTTGCAGATTGATATCCTAGCAACTCAATTGATCGTTTTGTAATACTTTTAAAACATATAAAATCCTAAAAAAAGAAAAAACGCACTTTTCAATCTTGCCCGACTCCTTGTCACTTTTCAGCCTCATTTCTTTTTGTTTTTCAATTACAATCACAACTATTTAAAAATTTGCAAAATGATCGCATTCTGTTGAAAAAACCCTACTTTTCAATCTTGCCAGACTCCTTTTCCGCCTCTTTTCTGTCATCTACCAGCTTCTTCAATTCGCCAGCCGTCTGGTCCCTTTCCTCCACCAAACCATCCCGGATTGGCTCCTTCTCCTTCAACTTGTTCAGAAGCTTGTGCCTGAAATAAACAACAACAATAAATAAAACAATAAACAACAAACAAATCCATTTGTTCGAAGTCACAACCTTGTACTAAAAAACACGCCATTTCCACCCAGAACATTTGCGCCAAGCGCCAATCTTCCGCGATCAGCAAGTTTCACAATAGACAGAACATGAAGGTGAATGAGGCCGAAAACTGGCTGAAACCGTCTGCGTCTCTCTGACCTGCACGCTTTCTAGGCCCGGGAATTACTGGCCGTTCTTCATCATTTACAGGTTTTCATCTTAAATTTAGTGAAAACGAAGCCGATCACTCTTAATCCTGTAACTACTCATAACTCACAATCACAGTTCGTCTAATCAACAAATATGAACTATCGAGACCGAAAACGACTCACAACTTGATGTGGAACAGTTTGTTCTTGATCAGCGTAACTTGATTCTCGCATCTCAGAAAGAGAATCATCTCACGCACGGGGCCCTCCATCGCCTGACGCTCCTTGTCCGCCATTTTTACTCTGAAATATAGTCAATTTCCTATTTTTATCACAAACTCTATTAAAATAGTTCGATTCTATATCTATTCAAACTTACGTTGACGAAAATAAAATAATTCTGCCTATTATACTTGTAACTGGCGATCGAACCGGATGCAGGGAAAATCTTTCGTTTCATAGATTGGGTTCAATTTTGATGGCTCAGGACTCTTGGGGCAGACCAATATTAACCTTAGTCTCTGAAAATATCAAATTCCAGCTCACTTCTGTGTCTGCTGCGAGCGATCGGCAGACAGAATATCCAACTGCTTCGTGAGACGCTCGATCGGCTCCTGCGAAAAGAATATGAATTGAGAAGGGGAGCCACAAAGTCTCCCGACTTCACGGGAAATGTATTCAAAAAATGTATTTTGCCAAAAAACATATATTATGTAGCTCAAAATTGTTCTGAAATTTCGAAAAGTCAGCATAAATTGAAACTCATTTTGCCCGTGCGGGCCACGCACATAAACCAGTGAAGTTGTCCGAATAGTCAAAAAAAACGCGGAAAACGGACTACTTTTTTGCCGAAAATAAGAAATCAGGTCTATTTTTGATGAAAAATCATAAATTTTCATGTGATAACGTCTGAAAACGAACTACTTTTTGTCACTTAGTCGGACCTTACTGGTGTTTGGCCACGTACGACCCTTCCCTTAAAAAGTTGCACAGCAGAAGGCTCGCCGAGTCCGGCTGATAATTCATGTGTTGATCATAGGTGAAATAGTTCAGTGTCAGTGCTTTACTAGACAAAAGGGCACTAATGGGGCTGAGGCTTTCCTCAACCCCATAGATGAGAAGACTTTGTTGTCCACAGAAATTTGTTGAATATCACGTGCATACCCCAGTAAGGTCCGACTAAGCGACAATAAGTAAGCCGTTTTTTGATGTGAACACGAGAAAATTTAGGATTTAACCTCAGAAGTAGACCGATTTTCATCTTTTCGGCTAAAAAGTAGTCCGTTTTCCGAACTTTTCTGACTATTCGGACAACCTTGCTGGTGTATGATCACGTGTTTTATCTGAACTACAGAAAAGAGTGGTAGATAACGTTTTCACCACTAAAGTGGGACTACTTTTGAAGGTAGGGTAGGTGACAATACCGATGGTAAATAGCAATAGTATTCACGTTCATTTCCCACCTTGAATCTACTAGACCCGATAATATCCTCCAGATATTCCAGCATGCCCTCGTCACTTTTTCCAGGCTCAGACTTTGGCTTCATCATGGCAATATGCTCAACTTCACCCTGTAACGTAAATAAAATGAGAAATGCACTAAAGCCATTTTCACGTGATCACGTGCCGTAGTGACTCGTGTACGCAATGGGAGTGACTTTGGTATCTCCTCTCAAAATACTTTGTTTAGATAAACTTGTTGGACTTTTTGTGGATATTGTAGCCGTATCGCGCGCAGCGCGAAGCGCTGTGCGAGATTTGTCTTTGGTCCGGCTAATGCGCGCTTTCATTTTTTTAGTTCACTCTCAAAAAGGTCCAATTGTGCAAATCGAAACTTTTTATGATTTGCTGACTTTCTATGGCACATTTACAAGCTATGTTCAAAATTTGAACGAAATTGATTGAGTTTGAGCCGAGTTATGACGTTATGCGCTTCATGCAGACCGCCAACTTCCGTCGTGTGTCTGTGTGTGTGTGTTGGTGCGCACTCCTGGGATATTTTTATGTGTGAACCGATTTGACTGAAAATTTGGGACACGATAGATACCCCACTCAAACCTTGGGGGCGCAAACTTTTTTTCGAAAAAAATTATTTTTCATCAAGTTATGGGTCTTTGAAAATGTCTCTGCGTCTCTTCATTTCGTGCACTCTCTCGCCCTCTCTGTCGGGGTAAATGAAATTGCGTTATAACTCAGCTCAGTCCTAACCAATTCAATTAAAATTTGAAGTATGATACCACGACATGAACTGACAACTATTTAGATGTAAGTCTTCTACTGATGACGCCTTCGAGGATTCTGGAGCTCGGATGACGTCATAATCGAAAAGTGCAAAGTTGATGTCACATATATTTTCAAATGATGTTTATATCTTAGGAAGGGTCAATTAACGGTGAAACTCAATCTGAGAGTGACGTATTCTGGGATTCTGGAGACCAGATGACGTCATTTTTGAAAAGTGCAAAGTTGACGTCACATATTATTTCAAATGCTGAAAATATCTCAAAAATGGTATATTAACGATGAAAATTTATCTAAATATGACTTATTCTGGAATTCAGAAGACCAGATGACGTCAACTTTTGAAAATTTGACGTGAAATATGTTTTCGAATGATGAAAGTTTCTTAAAAATGGTCAATTCACGATAAAACCTCATTCAAATATGACGTATTCTGGGATTCTGGAGGGCAGATAAATTAAGTTTTCAGAACTGCAATGTTGACGTCATATTTTTTTTCGAATGATGGTAATACTTGACAAGTCATTCATTAAGAAAACAATGTTATCTGCACCGTACAGATCAAACCACATACCTACGGCATGTGTACAAAAAGAGAAAAATTCATGAAAAAGTGGGGGCCCAACGACTGTGAGATTTGTCTTCTGCTGTGCGCCGCTTAGACAGCTACTCTCAAATGGAGCAGCTACTGCTACAAAAACCGGAAAATACTTATATACTCAAGTATAACTGTTCATTACAAACATACAAAAGTCGTAAAATATTTTTTCAAACCTGTAAACTATAATATACAAATCACAGATGTTAACTCAACGTAGTCAACTATAGAGATTCTGGTTTTGTACACAATGATTTGCAGTTTTGGTCCTTACTTGTTACTCTAGGTGCTATAACACTTGGCATATTATTCAGCAGTTGTTCTCTCTTTTACAGCTGTGACTTGTAGATTCTAGTTTACAGGTTTGAAAAAATATTTTACGACTTTTGTATGTTTGTAATGAACAGTTATACTTGAGTATATAAGTATTTTCCGGTTTTTGTAGCAGTAGCTGCTCCATTTGAGAGTAGCTGTCTAAGCGGCGCACAGCAGAAGACAAATCTCACAGTCGTTGGGCCCCCACTTTTTCATGAATTTAGTGGTTGACTTTCCTAAGTACTCAAGAATTCACATAAAACTGGACGGAAATCAATCCTTCTCGGAAACATGCAGTATGAGAACTTTTGATAGAAAATATCAACATTTGCTAACCTGGAGAATCAGAAAACGATTGTGAATGAGATCGATTCCCACTTCACGCAATTTCTTCACAATGTCCTTGATGGAGCGAGTCTGAACAACAACGTTTAGTGAACAGTAATCAAAAACAATGTCAACTGTCTCAAATGGTCCAGATTAAAGCCAACATTGCACTTCAAGATTCAACGAGACACAAAAACATGCTACTTATAATACAGATGAGTTTTACATTTATTATAAACCCTATTCCTATTATACAATTTGAAACGATACCAAATCGACGTTGTTTAGTACGCTATAATGGTGCTAATTCAAACAATGATTTTCGCAGTATTTCTGTTGTTTTCCGACAAATGTGACATTTCTGTTGGGGTCAAGGTTACTTTTTGGGGTCGGACGTTACCTTTTACTGCAAACATATTCCAGTACGGTTGTCCGAATAGTCAGAAGAAAAAAACGGACTACTTTGTTGCCAAAAACGAGAAACGTTGTTTATTTTTGTTGCAAAACCAGGAACTTTTACGTGTTTGAATCAAAAAACGGAATACTTATTGTCGAGTAGTGGGATCGTACTAACTACTGATATATGATAGTAGTTAGTACAATCACATTAGGAATATATCGATATGACCATACACCAGTAAGGTCCGACTAAGTGACGAAAAGTAATCAGTTTTCAGATGTAAACACGTGAAAACTCAGGATTTTTCATCAAAAGTAGACCGATTTTCACCTTTTCGGCGGAAAAGTAGTCCGTTTTGCGATTTTTTCTGACTATTCGGACAACCTTGCTAGTGTATGGATATGACTGTAAATCTCGATATATTCCTCGTAAACTAACCTTCCCATCCAGTGTGTACTTGCAGGTACTGTCTCGGAACGCTGTTTTGGCAACAGAAAACTCGGATCCTTCCACCACGTCGAAGTCGCCACCTTCCTGCAACGAAAAAACACGCTAATTCTGATTTGAGAGGTGTAAGGTAAGGTGAAACTACTTTTTGGAACCTAAAACTAAGCTCAGAAAAACACGAAATTTTTCTATCGCTTGGCAATTTTGGGCTGAAAAAGAGATCCCTCAGGTGAAAAGTCGCGGGCCGATTCGGCCCGAGTCGGGTGAGATCGGCTTGTCGTGTTATGTCGTGTCGCGTCGTGAGGTGTCGTGGCGAATCGGCTACGATTCGGCCAGCCTAAGTGCGCCCGCCTGCTAATTGGTCGCTCTGCCGCGACAGTCCTTCAATTTGTGAATTTTAGAAATTTTTCAATTTTAATGTCATTTTGATTATAATTTCAGTTTATCTGTATTTATATTCATTTTCTTAGTCTATTCGTTGTTGAGAAGTGTGTACACACTGTGCAATTCACTTGCGAATACGTTTTCCATTGATATTTTAAGTTTTAAACCTGTTTTCTTTGGTTCTATTAATTAAAATTTTTCGATCTGTCAACAACTTTGTTCCTTAATAGTAATTCAGCCCTCTTAGAATGTGAAAAACATGAAAATTTATTGCACGACAAGTCGTTCCCGCGCGTCGCGTGTGTGGACAGCTCGTCTCCCCTGTTTTATTACAAAATAAGCCAAAACTGGGTTTTAGAATGAAATCTGCACTTCGTAAAGTTTACTGCTCGTTACTGAATTAACAAAAAATACATTCGAAATTGGTCTAGTCGTCATGTATTCACGTATTTGAGAGAAAACAAGAAATTGTTAAGATAATTCTAACAGAATATGATCCATCTTTCTTATTTCAAAGTGTTTTTCGTTCTTGAAGTTCTATACAGTCTCTATAATATAAGAAATCTAACCTAGTTACCACATCTATTTGTAAGTTTTAAGGTGATTCGAGCAATTTTTGAACTGGGAATGAGTTACCACACGCAACGCGAGGACTAGTCCGTAAACGTTAAATTTATCTCTTTTTCATTGTTAATGTTTTCAAGATTCTGTTTTGTTTCATGTGTGTTTCAGACGCGAATGGTAGCTGGACTTTCGGCTGGGTCGGGCGCGGTTACAAGGTATACACGGTACACGGTTTTTCTACTCTCCACCCAATCAGGATATAAGCAACTATTCCACAAGTGAGTTAATGTTTCTACATTTGATAGGTAAGGTAGTATAGGATAATGCCAGGACATAATTTCCAGGCCAGTTAAACGAGCCATCAGAAAAGAACCAGATGCCACTTGTTGAGAAAATTTTATCGTGTTTTATTGCATTTTCGACTTTTTCATAATCGAGTTTGGTTGAAAAACAGAAAAACGGATGATATTTGTCGGAATCTGAAACTCATGACCTATTTCTGATGTTAAGATCTGAAGTTTCACGTGTTTCACTAGGAAAACGGATTCCATTCTCTAGAGTAGTCACATCCCGCAGGTTTGTGCCTGTCCTGGTCCAAAAATTTCACATTAGATAAGGTGGCTGTTTCTAGTTAACGAGTTTAGCCATTTGCCAGTATAGTGACCATTCTACAAAAGCTAGACAATTTCTCGATTGATATCTGTGAAAATTCATGAGTTTTTATCAAAGAGCAGGCCAATCACCCCGATATGGATGAAAAAGTAACCCGTTTTCCGTTTTTTTTGTGGCTGTTACCTCAATCATACTCTATGGGGAAATAAACACGAATTTCACTACTGGTTTTGCTATCATTGTTATTCAGGAACGTTTGCAATTGGCTGTCCGATGTCTCGGTACGCGACGGATAGAGCACTTAAACTAATGATCTGGCTAAAAAATAGGTGAGTGATTCAGAAGTTTTTTATACCTGCATTATATTAATAAAACTGTATTTTTTGGAAATCAGTAAATTTTCTCCATTTTCATACAAAACGTTTTTCTCAACACCTAAAGTTGATCAGAATCATGTAAATTTCTTCATTGGTGTCCTAGCTTCTTTGAGTGCTATTGTTTGAGATGTAGTTCGCCACTATCCACAGTTGAGTTGTATGATGAGTAACGTTTTCAGTTGTTTAGTTAGTTTATACAGTTTTACAGGTCACGCCCGGCGAGATTCGTGGTTTGTTTGAAGTCTGGTACACCGATGATTGGTAATAAGGTAAGTGTCAACCTTCTTCATACGTACTGCTTTGTGGTTAGTTCCAGTCGGGACTAGGTTAATAGCTGATTGTATATATTCAATTCATTGTAATTGTTAAACTCCAACTCGAAAACAGTGTCACCTTTCACCTACACAAACTATAAAACATAATTCAATTGATATATATATATATATATATATATATATGAATGGGAAAATATTTTACTATTTAGATAGAGTCTGATAGAGTGTGTACTCCGTTCGAAAAGCACTCCGTTTTGAATCGGAACACGTTACACGTGGAAATTGATGCGCTTGCATTGAAAATAGACCAATCATCTTATTTTTGTCGTAGAAGTAGCCCGTTGTTTGTTTATTTCTGAACCTTTGGTCATCTTCATGAAGATCCTCCCTTGGAAAACCCAAGAATAGTTTATAGTCTTTTTCCTAATACATTACAATGGTAACGGAAAGACGGTAACTACTCCATAGTTCTGTGTTCTCCTACTCTAGTCTGTGTAAGGATAGAAGTTAGTCGTCTAACCGGGGCATCACACTTATTGATGAAAATATTTCGTTTATCAATATACTTTCTTCAGGATTAATCGCAGCACTCTCGGCGTGCTCTCCTCCATTCTATATTCCTATATAGGAAATCGACTGATAGTCATATTTATCAGGTCGCAGTCATATTTATGGTTAGTTCACAAGTTGTGTAATTTTACCTGTTTTCATATACAATCATTATAGTATCGAAATATAGGGCGCTCCTGCCCAAAAGAGGCAATACGGTGTATTTTGCCCTGTCCCGCTGTGTTTGTAGTTTGATCTCTTTACTTTTTGACCGGAATTCAAAGGATGGCGTGTATCGAGGCAATCAATATTAATCAACAACAAGAACGTGCCTAATTGCGATAAGAGTTATTGTATTTTGAATCTGATACCCGACATAGTTTGGCTTGTATCGAGTTTGTTCAAAAACAACATAAAACGACATACACAGCGTGATAGAGCAACGTAAACCACATAGACTTGCTTTGGAAATAGCGAATCCTATACTGTTTTCAATAATTATATTGATTAGGTTCAGAAAACGCGGCTGTTCTACATCAAGTTCATTATTGCACATTCCTGTGAAATATGGCAGAGAAAAAGCTATCGTTTTTCTCTAGTTGTTCTCTAAGTTGGGGTATACAACTCGTATATAACCAATTAGCTAGCCTAAATCACTTGAATATGGCAATGTAAATGGTATTGTATCTAACAGTAATTACGTTTTTGGATATTTTTAGAGATTTGAGCTGCGAAATATTTGTGGTTTTAGGCTCTTAACCTTCGTTCTTTCAGATCTGCTAAGTTTTCGACTACTCTGAGGCCACCCACAAATCGAGAATGCGCCAAAATTTCCGACAGTCCTCATTTTATTGTCTATTTTTAATAAAAATATCATATATTACTGTTGTTTGTATATTTTATATGTGCAATCGAACGAGCTGAGAAAAATCAAATACTGCACGAATTTCCCCGATTCGGCCCGATCCGGGTCAAATCGGCCGAAAAATCGTCGGGCCGAAAAGGTGCCTTTTCGGCCCGACATTTTGCCCCGAAATGACCCGACTCGGGCCGAATCGGCCCGCGATTTTTCACCTATGATCAACAGACAACAGTTCCACTCGGAAACTTCGAAGACTTAAGATTGTACGAAAAAACTCGAAAAAAAACTCAATTTTTGTTGCCAAATCATTAATTTTCACGTGTTTGTCTAAAAAGTTTGAAAACTGATTCTTTTTTTCGTGTTTAGTCGGACCTACCCTGTCGATAATCTTCTGGAATCGCACTTCTACCGTACAAAACGAGGGTCTTTCCTTGCCGGACGAATTGTGGATCAGTTCACTCATTTTCTTCAGTCGAATTTTGTTCGCCTGAAATAATGAACATTGAACTCATGAAAACTGAAAACGTAACGAAAAATAGAGATAATCATATAAAAGAGCAAACAATATAAACCAATTCTCAACTTAGGAATGACCAAATCACCAAAACACTTCTCGACACGGTTTTTTTACGAGAAACAGTACATTTTTTGACCGAAAATCAAGATTCCAGTATTACAGAGACCGAAAACTTGTAACTATTCTGTCAATACATATATAACACTTTAGCGGGAACAAATCTCTATTCTCGATGCAAATCTCGTTTCTCGTTACTATATATATATAGAAATGGTTGTTTTTGTAAATTCGTCACACTTCACAGCCATACACCAGCAAGGTTGTCCGAATAGTCAGAAAAATTCAAAAAAAAAACGGACTACTTTTTAGCCGAAAAGATGAAAATCGGTCTACTTTCGATGAAAAATCCTACGTTTTCACGTGTTTACATCGGAAAACGGATTAATTTTCGTCGCTTAGTCGGACCTTACTGGTGTATGTTCACAGCACTATTTTCCATGTTCAACTGACCCTGAATCCAAATACGAAGAGAAGTGAGTCGATGACGTTGCTCTTTCCAGATCCATTCGGGCCAATGATTGCAGAGAAATTCTGAAAAGGATCACAAATCAAATTCCGAGATTCCGACGACAAGAAGATAGCGTTTAGCGTCCAAACGCCTTTCTAGCTATCCTATAAAAACTACCCATAAGGACAAAAATTTTGCCTAGTATCTTCAACATTTACCCCAAAAAGTGATCATGGCACAATCGGAATCGGGAAAAAGTGAGCATCAGCCAATATCAGAATACGGGGGTAATTCATTATTCATGTATGTATAAAAAAACCTTGTGAAACGGTCCAATCCGCTGCGAACCGTAATATGACTTGAAATTGGTGGCGATGATCTCTTTGATCATCAGACGAGCACCAGTGCCGTCGGCTCTCATACAAGGTTCCGGCTGGGGCGGAATCTCCTGAAAACATTATTATTATTATTATTATTATTATTATTATTGTAAAATTTAAAATAGATCAAAACCTGGGATTCTCCACTAGGTGGGATAGTGGCATATGCCAGTGAAGTTGTCCGGATAAGCGAATAGCCAGAAAATATCGAAAACGGCTACTTTTTCGCAAAAAAAAAACGAGAAAATTTGTTTAGGTCTGATCCAAAATCATCAACTCTCACATGTATATATCCAATATCTGGAAACAGACATCTTTTGTGCAATAGTCCTATCTTAATGATAACTGTTGAAAAAACAAAATTAAATAGCTAGAAAGTTTGGAATTGAGAACCCGAACCTATCTATTCCATTCGGACACGTTTACTGGAGTATGCTCATATGCTTGATTATAGATATAAAAACAAGTTATAAATATAAATCAATCGATCTCACCATATTGAGTAGATCATCGTCATCGTAATCATTGAAATGGTGTTCGTCCAGCTCATCATCTGAAGGAGCAGCGGCAGGGGCAACAGAGGTAGAAGGAACATTCTTTGCGGGAGCCTGGAAAGCGAATATAAAAACTGTCCCATTAAAACAATTGCATTGTCTCTCTGTTCCAGATCCAATACGAAATATATAACGCTTTGTTTTGTATTATCAAGTTTACACCTTGTTCCAGAACAAAAAAACGTGGAAAGACCATTCTTTGGAGGCCTGGAAAAAAAGATAGTAAGATAGTTCACGCCAATTCTACATCGACTGCTACTTTTCTTCCAAATTTCACGAAAAATGAAAATCGCGGTTTTGGAGTAGATTTGGCATAGAAAAGTAGGAAAGATCGCAAAATTCATTGCGTTTGTGCTATCCTTGGCTCTTGGCGGTGTATCATAGGGGTTTGATCATTATTTTATTATGGAAAGCCCGTCTTCACGAAACTAAATACAAAGACTGTATTCTTTCACCAATATCGAGGAAAATGCTGTGTTAACTCTATGTATGAACTATGAACACGAACACCAGACATTGGATGTTCACATACCTTTTTGTCTCTTCTTGCCGGGGATGGATTCCTGGCAGTCCTCTTCTCCTTTCCTTTCGATTTCTTCGGAACGACTTCATCATCTGAAACAAAAACGATTTCAATAACTGAAAAGTAATTGATATTTCTTCCTTAAATCACGTTTACCTGTTAAAAATACGAGAATATTCCCAAATTGAGAATGAAAGGTATTTCTTTAATAGTATTTCATCCTTACATCCTTTTCGGATTTGAACCACATCCAGACGTTTACAATGTTTGGACGACTCTCTAAATTCTGGGTGACAGAACGAAAAGTGGTGTAAATATCTATTTTTTGGGTGATCAGAATGATATTTTTGCGTTCAAAATCCAGATAATCACCCAATTTCGACGAGTTTTTGGGTGATTATCTGAATTTTTGGAGTTTTTGTTAAATTTTGGGTGACCAAAGTTCAGACGTCGTCTAGGGTTGTATACGTCTGATCCACATCGTTCATTCTCATAACTTCTAAGTGACTGATAACAACAAATTGAATGAAAATAAACACTTCGCACCTGACGAGAAGTCGGACTCGTCACTTTCCATGATGTCACTAGCTCGTAAGGGTTGTTTTCTAGGCATCACCTGCAAAAACGAATGATACAAACAGTTTGCGATGCGATGAAAAAAGATAACAACATTTATTGGGGAACGGAGTGCTCAAGCCCCCTCTTTACGAAACGAACATTCTAGTCAAAAATAATTCTGGAGGCTTCTTCATATTATAAGACCACTCTTTGAGCCCGGAAAAAATCAGGTTTTATGCAAGCTGCCAAAGAACAGAAATAGAAAAAAGAAAAGGAGAGGAAGAAAGGAAAGAACCAATTACAAGATACTTTGAGAAAGAATGATAAACTACGGTCTTTCAGTCAGCTTCAGTTGAGAGACACATATAAAACATCAACCATTTCAGTTTCAATGCCAGATCAGAGAATGATTGGTATGAAAAATGAACAGCTTCTTTTTAAATCGAAGAACGAGAGCGGTCAAAACGCCAACATGTGTATCAATATCAAGCAAAGCTGACACGATTCGATTCCTATTTAAATCGCATGAGAGATGAATAAACAAATAAAACTGACAAGCACTATAAAAATAGCAAAAAAACGATAGTCAATTCGAACATTTTTTTAATTCGGCGGTCTTCTCCGATTCAAATATCAGTCGCGCGCCAAATTTTCTTCTCGCTGTAATGTGGAGCGTCGTTGGAAATAAATGACGCGTAGAGCATCTCAGATTTGAAATAGAAAATACAACTACCATGCGCTACATAAATAAAAGTAGCATAAAAAGAACGCTCACTGTTTTTCAAAATAAAAATAACAATTATAATTTGCAAATGAGCGGGATCCAAAGCCATCTGGGGAGTCGCTAAAATGTAGGCAACCAGAATAAGTCATTCAAAATTAAACACGCTTCATTATGCCAACTCATACTCATTGTCGTTTAAACATTCATTTTTCGTGTATTTTGATGATTTGATTATCTCTTCTTCAACTCATTCAAATAGTTCAATTCAGACTGAATGTGCTAAACCGTTGTCCTTGTTAGATAAACTCAATAACATTGTTTCTGAGTTGACCCCGTTGCTTTTCGGTGGAAGTTTGGACATGTTTCTAGACAGCGTGTTTCTAGATCAAACTACAACAATAGATTGAGCACGCCCTATAAGCACGTCGTAATGCTTGGAATGTGTACGAAGATGCAAGTTGTGAATGACTGGTATTGATACAATAGACCAAGAGGCGCGCGACCGGTAGCGAGCGGCAAAAACGTCGTCGTTCACTGCTGCGGATACTAGTATAAATACCGGATGCGCGACCGATCATGCATCGCAAGATGAGTCTATTCACTACTTCTGTGGCTTTCGTTCTGGTTTCTCTAGCTGTGGCATCACCTTTGGGACAAGCCAGGTATGGTTCATAGAATAAGACGTATCATCATTTCAGTTTGATCTCAATCCCGAATGTTGAAAGAAAACCCCCGAGTTAAAACTACAAACACAATTATATAGGACAACAAACATCTTATAGAGAACCCCATAACGGCACGATTCCACATGTCAGGGACAGTTTATTTCAAAACACGCATTACAATAATCTTCTGGAAAACTATTTCATTCAACCAAATATTTCGGACAAGATCCATAAGCAAGTCTATAGGAGGTCTGATTTGTAGTTCCCCTGAGTGAACAATGTAACAGTTCACGGAAGACGTAGGAGTGAAAAGTACTAAATATCATTATCCCCGCTACTGCCACGATGTGACCCAGTTTTTGATTGTGCAAGGGAAATCTCACAATTTTAGCTACGGCCACGACAACTACGACCGTGGATACGGTAGCGAGGCAGGTCACCACGCCAGTGACTATCACAACAAAGCTCACGGAGAGAAGGACAGCGCGCATTCTGGGTAAGCTGGACAGTTTACCGGGTGGTTCGTATAATTTCTCACTTTGCTACTGATTGTTGTATTCTTTTTCGCGTATGGTGTTATACTCTGTTTCACCAATCGATCTCCTTCTACAGTAATCCGTCAAATGTTCGAGAAGCTTTTTCTAATGAATAATTCATTATCATGGTTCGGAACTTCAACAGTTCGTAGTGGTCAACATGCAGGAAGGCACTACCGAAAATTGGAGAAAATCCAAACACGCCAATATACCAAACTTTCACTTGGAAGTTTGAGCAGATTACTGTAGAGGGTTATAAGTGGGTGGAACAAACTATACCAACGAAGGCAAGAACGTGTACTGACACACGTTTTGACGTTTTATTACAACATTCCGGCAAGCCTGCCATAATGGTTCCAAAAATGTACGAATTGAAAATTTATCATTCTCTCAGCTACTATGGCGACCAGAAGAACTCTGCTCACTCCGAGGCCTCCAAGGCTCTCTCGAAGGCGGCTCACGACTCCGGAGCTCACCAGCAGGGTGCCGGCAGCAAGTATGCTGTAGCCAACAGCGACTTCGGAAAGGGTTGGTTCTATAGTCCTTCACATTTTACGTCGATCTATGACCGTATCCACAAAACATGTGAGACAATCTCGTTTCTGCGCCCTCCTCTCAAACACACTCGTTTTTGATGCACTAACGTCGCAATGTGTCAACATGAACGATGCACGTCTAGAGATCTGTCTTAGTATAACCTGCTATCACCGATCGAGCACCGCAAGTTTACACGTGCTTTCTCGGATTCTTCACGCTAGTTCCGCTTCACGTTATTATTCCATTTGCTTCTAGACGTGAAGAGAAAGTCTTATGGTTTCTTCGACTACAAGTACGTGCAACCTCAGTACCACATGGAGCAGTTCCATACTGACGAGAAACACGCCAGCAAGTACGGAGCCGACTCGCACGCAAAAGGCGCCAAGCAACACCACGATGGCGCATACTACGGCAAGGGATACGAGGGATACGGTATGTTTTCAACCACTGCCTCTCCGTGCGTCCTCTGAGTAGTCTATGAAGTCGTTACTGTTGCGTTTACTTCTAGCAAATCCCTAACAAAAATGGTAAACATCACAGATACCATCGGAATGGATAGTTAGAAACACGAATGAGTAAAACAAATACTTCTAATGGCTGAATTTACTGTCTTGTTCAATTTTGAGCAATGAAAAATGAGAATGTAAACAGTATGATTTCGATGGTATTTCAGACAAGTCTCATGACGCTCACGGCAATGATTATTCCGGTTACGGTAACAATGAGGATGCCCACGCACACAACTATGGAGACTACAACAAGGGATACGGTAGGAATACAATTGTTCTCAAAACTTTTGCAGATTTCTCCAGATTAATTCTCACCCACTAAATAACCACAAAATAACCTGTAACATATGCTCTTAGTAAACAACGTGCTTGCGTGAAACGTGTAAGTTTTCAGTCGTTCGTGACTTCACATTTCATCCCTAGTGTGCTGCTATTGTTTATTCGAAGTTCTACCGCCCTTCGAACGTTAACAGTAACAAAGACAGTAACAAAAAGGCCATCGAATACCGATTGATAAGTTACTGTATAAGGTTGTACCCTTCATTGCGGAGAATGTGCAACATAACACGTTCCAGGTAACGAGAAAGCTGGTCACTACAACAAGGGATACGAGGGTTACGGTAATGAGTACGCCAATGAGTACAGTAACCCTCGTCATTACGGATACGGTCAACCGGAATACGGACACGCGTACGGATACGGATATAACCCGTACTATTGATTTCTCACATTTTGCAACACATGTACAATAAACGCCATGCACTTTGCTGATATCGTTGCTATGCTTCTTCTCGAAACTTTATCAAAAAAGTAAAAAAAAAAGTTTATTCATCAGTTGTTCGCAAATTGATGTGAGGACGGTGTGATTATCAGTTCGCAGTCACAAATGACATCAGATTTCGTCGATTTTCTGAAAATCAGAACTGCTTATAAATGGTGGAATTCTAGTAGTTATTCGTAGCATACATGTGTTTTTAGAGCCACGTGTAGTAATTTTTCCTCCAGAGTAAGCCTATACGGTGTTTGTTGATCTTGTCGCTTTTCGGCAAAACTCGTGCATCTCAGAACGATTAGGGTCAATTTTCTCCGATTACTACAAAAGCGAGAGAGTATGCAGGTCAATGAGGTCGCAGACATCTACGTCTCTCTGACCTGCACACTCTCTCGTCGAGGCCGCTACAAAGTGGCTGGCCACTTGGCTGGGAAGTTGTCTGAGATTATGGTAAACAAAGATTTGGTCACTCTCCGGACGATAACCGTATTACAAACGATTGTAAAAAACTCTGAAATTATGTATAAAGCAAATGAAACTCACAAGAGTTGCGCACTTGTCCTCCAGGAAGTCTAGAACCTCGCTCATATCCAGACGTCTTGCTGGATCAGTTTCCCAGCTGCTGAAAACAAAATCGTTGTTATTAATTGAACAGAACTCAAGTAAGATAAAGTAAACTAGGCTATAAATATTACATGAAACAAAGAATGAACTGGACATAACAAATAGTTTCTATAAAGTTAATTACTCATTGAATTTGAAGTTACAGCGTTTAAGTTTCAGTTTCGTTTTGAACCGAGAACATGTGCAGGAATCTCGGGACAGATTTCATCCCCCTTCTCTCAATTTGCACTTGATTTATTCGTGATGTGATATTTCGTGAACAAACTCATTAACGACGTTTCACCAATAATTTCCCGTAAACGAGAAGACAAGCTAACCAATTTGAATTGTGAAACCAAACAAACTAGGGATTTCATGTATGATATTTCCCTCAAATTCTTTCCAAGTCAAATTTTGTGTAGCTTCTTTCACTTCTGGTTTAGCTGGCTGTACACTTCTCAATTTGGGTTGAGAACCGTTCTCTCCACAGTAGGCTTCTACGGTGCATGTTGACCTGTCCTGATGTGTTCGTAGTTTCATCCTCTTTGGTTAACATCGGTTAACTAGTGCGTGAATCGAGATCAAACTACAACAAAAATCTGGAAATTTTCAAAAACGTACGCTTGGATGAGTCTTGGAATGTCCTGTTCCATGTGAATTGGACAGTTCTCGAACGGCGGTCGACTACCTCTCTGCACATTTTGTTGATATGCGATCGCATTTTTTCCCGTAGTGGGACTTCTGAAAAATCGCATGTTAGATAAACTGATAGTATTAATCATAACAAAGATAAGTAGAATAGTTAGTTCGCGATTGAACATCACAATTGAAAACAGATGTGTCCTTCCAAATGGGGGAGGCAAATATTGTTGAACATTTCGCGATTCACTTCCTTTTTTTGTTCTGTTTCTGAATCGGCGTTGACTACAACCCACCCAAAAAAGTTTTTCTGGTGAAATTTCCACCACGACGAATATAACCTGAGCATGTCGCTGTAACACAAAAACAATTCGTTCATATGACTAGAATTGTTTGCTTGACTCTTTAAAGTAAGCTTGTATGGGCTGGTTGCGCTATTCCGCTGTGTTTGTATTTTTCTCATGTGCATCGAGATCTAACTATAATTTCCTATACCTTCTATGGTACATTTCCCAGATGGTGAGCGCCAGGCTGTAGACGTCGCACTTGTAGTCGTAACTTCCCCCCAACATCACTTCTGGAGCCATGTACATCATGGAGCCGACGCTGAACCAGAACATTGTCGTATTTTTATATATTTCTGTTCGTTTCTACTGAGACTTCTACAGCACCATTACAAACTTTGGGTTTTATTCGATCACGTCATTCATTGTTAGGAGTAGGAGTTGGAAACGTGAAAACTGTTGGCACTCAATTCTCAGGGTTTTTCACTGGGTTGAATCTTTTATTTGCGATACCTTATGAATCTGGATTCTCTTGACTGAAGGAGCCTACAACTTCAATATGGGTTATATACATCAAAATTGTTGTAGTACGAACTTCCATGATGTTCATCAACTTTTGTCACCATTTTCACTTTTCACTAGCTATCATCACGTGAAAGCTCACGTTTCGTTAACACACACTTTGTATTAATCTGTTATTTAATTTGAAAACCGAGATACTGTTGAATTATGAAACATATGAAACCGACCCAGCTGTAGCGATTTCGGATTTTCCATTCGATAAACCAAAGTCACAGATTTTCAAAATCGTTCTACCGCTCGAGAGAAGCATACTGTAATATACATGTTCATACTGGCAAAGAAGAAAGCCAAACGGTTTGTATAACTAAAGTACATAACACACAGCAGAATTGCATACCTACCCTTTGGGCCTTTGGCAATAAGTATGCTACTAATGACGACAGAAAAAGTAGCAGCAATAATGTTGTGAATGTATTAGGTAATCTCAGCCTATATTTAATATGTTCACACAACTGCGGGCGGCCAAATAATACCGCAGTGTGTTTAAGTCTAGAACACCTTAAAATTGTGGAAAAATATTTAAGATAAATATAAAAAATATTATTAACCCACTTGTGTGGCTTGACATCGCGGTGCACCAGTTCATTCGCGTGACAGAAAGCGAGTCCGCGCGCTGCCTGCAGCGCCCAGTTGAGAACGTTTCTTTCCTCATAAGGAGACTCCAAGTTGTCGATGACTGAAAAGGAAGTTGCGTTGAACATATATTCCTTTTATTCCCCCTGACACTCCGACAATAATAAGTATAATTCTATTATACAATTCTCATCGAAACACTTCAGATGTTTCGCATTTGGCTGTGTTATTACAAACAGTGTTAGAGAATATTGTCAGGCAAGTACACGTTTCTACTAGAAAACAGTCATTGCAAGCTAGAACGCGTATGGTAGGAGTCTCAGGTGGATGGATGTGCACTGAACAACAGTTAGCACAGTTGAATTTACAACATCGGGGTGCAATGGTGTAGTGGTGATAGTCGTCGCCAACGGAAAGGCGGGAGGGTACTGTATATCGCACTTTCCGCTGTGTACGCACATTCGATTCGAGAGCATCTTGGTTTTGTGCTCTAATAGCGCAGTGGTTAGCGTCCTGCTACATATTTTTGCTAGCAGGTTCGATTCCGGCGAGAGGCAAGTATATGAATTTGGCACTCGCCATAATATGATGTTGTAATTTTCAACCGGTCACGTTATGACGTTGAACGTTTCGGAAACTTTTGAAGCTTGATATTTGGCTGTACAACCAATCCATACATTTCTCAAGCAGTATTGTTGTTTGTTAGAGAGTCACCATGCGAATCGTGGGGGAGTACTGTAATAGGTGACAGACAATTGAAATGGAGTATACCTGTGATAAGACTTCCGTCGTCCATGTACTCTGTCACGAAACCTATGCGTTTGTTGGGAGAAGATTTCTCGTACAAGTAACCGTAGAAACTCAGAATATTCGGGTGGTGCGATAACTGGAAAAAACAATGCATTCATTCCATGCCAGATGTGTATGGAATACGTGAAACGTGAGATTGCAACAGTGAAATCAACCAAGCTCTACGTGACAGTCGGAGTTCAAACAGTGTTTATAAATTCTTAAGAAACCTCGAGCTCTAACTGTAACTTTGTAAACCATTAGCGATAGCGACATCAGTCATTCGCTATCAAAATGTATTTTTGCGTCTCACGTAACATTTTCTGCGGTTGGTATTTATTCTCATATTTATTTATTTATTCACGTCGCTTCGTTACGGTATACTAGGAGTAAATTGAATATTCACGTAAATGTAGCATTCTAATGAGGAATCGTGCACTTTTATTGCACGTTTCTCAGTTCTGCTGTGTTTAACATGTTTTACGAGACTGATGCAATTGACGAACATTATATTGGTATCTTCACACTATTACGTACGTGAACCGGAAAAATACAAGCGACAAAATGCAAATTGCTACGGTGAGCAGATCCCATGAGATTTCCAAACCAAAAACAGAACGAGAACGGAACTCACCTTGAGTACGTACTCCAGTTCCCTTCCTTCCAAAGTTTCCAGTCTCTCAGAGTAAGACACCCTGAATTCTTTCACGACCACCTTTCTGGAAAGAATGCGTTCGTAATTGATAAATTCCAAATGTTCACTTCTGTTTTTTCTGGGGAGAATTAAAGTAGTTTCGAATCCAAAATGAACGCAATAAACTTTCTAATGCAATTCAAGCTCAATAAAGTGATCGTATGGGTAGTGTCCAGGTCGTTATTGTGTTTTGATCAATAACGAAATTTGACTGAAAGCGACGGCATCAAACTACATACACAGCGGATCGTGCAAGACAGGCTAGCTTTGAGAACCGCATATATGCCTCTTTTTCATTTTCCCATTTGTTTTAGCAAACATTGTTATCTAAAACCGACTGGCGTTTGGCAAATTTTCTTATCTTGCCGTCGACACGTTTTTATGCTTCATTGGAAATGTTGCCTCAAATGAATGCCGGTTTTCTCTGCATACACTGCAGCATTTCGGAATCACGAATGAATGGCAGCATGATAAAACTACAAACATAGCTTAACATTATGAACCGTTTTGTACGTAGACAACGAATAAAGCGTGCACAGTGAATAAAAGAACTGATTGAGAAGTCACTTGCAACGTGCATAAAACTATAAACACGGTTTTTTTCTGAAATGGGAACTTTATTCCTATCTGAGACTCAACCGTTTTGCGTGTGTTAAAGAAGGACGATTATGTGGACCAATCCCGTGTCAACGGTCCTTTTAACTGCGATTGAAAAATGTATTGCGGTTTAAAGGACGGAAGCGTTGAGATTGGACCACATAATCGTCCTTCTTTAAACTGCAATTTAATGAAATGACCTTAAATAGATGAACAAAACAACCAACCCATATCCGTGCATTCTATCCGCAATATGAATATCTCCAAAACCACCCTTATCCAAAGGTCGCCAGGTGATTTCGTCCTTGTAAAACTTGGTCAGGCCTGGACTGGCGTTCACGTGCCCTGTAAACGTTTTATTGAAATTTCAGTAGCAAAATGCCTTTGACTCTCTGATCGAGTACAGAATACTGTGTGAGGTCACAAACGATGGAACAAGAACGACACTTTTCGGCACCGTCCTTGTAGGTAAGTCTCGAGTACGCATGCTAGAAGATCCCACCCTATCCTGCGTCTCCTCAAACATACGCTGTTTCTCTGCGCTAACATCCCGCCGGGAGAGAGAAATAGTGAGGCTGAGCGAGAGACGCAGGAAGAGATGAAGAGGTCGGGATGTTCTAGCATACGTACTCAGGGATGATATTGACTGGGTTATGGTTTGTTCGGTTTACAGTACAGAACAGAGTTTCCTGATTATATCTGAAACCCCAAACTACAGGGACCAAACTACAAACCCAGTCGAACGAAACATATGTAAACAAGAAAAAAGGGCAAACCTCGCTCCAATCTGATCAGGCCGTCCATTTTCAGCTGCCAAACAACAATGAACTGTATAATCAATGTGGCCACAGTTTAGTGTGGACTGATAAAATAATGAATCACAGGCTATTGGTGTCAAACTATATATTGCCAGAGTGAGTCAAATGTACATTACTTGATTTTACATAAGAGGCTTACGGTAATACATACGCCAAGGAGTACAGTAACCCTCGTCATTACGGATACGGTCAACCGGAATACGGACACGTACGGATACGGATA
Source organism: Litoditis marina (assembly GCA_964036275.1). Lineage (NCBI taxonomy): Eukaryota > Metazoa > Nematoda > Chromadorea > Rhabditida > Rhabditidae > Litoditis > Litoditis marina. Next base: position 30,230,622 of record OZ038434.1, read on the forward strand.
CAATCCATATTATTGACTTTATGCTGATTTGTGACAAAATACATGATGTATTTAGTAGTCAAATGACTATTCCGCGAGACATGACTCATTTTCTAACACGGAATACTGCTCAAACACGAGAAATATTTTTAAATGCTCATTTTTCATAAAACCATGGAAACAGTTCATTCATCAGTTGATTGCAAATTGATTGTGGTGATGATGTGTATCTTCGCTCATAGGGACATCAGATTTCTTCGATTTCCTGAAAGGAAGCGTTAAAAGAATGACATTTTTGCCACTGATTTTGAAAATGTTTTTGTTTTTGAAGATTTGTATGCAAAATTACATGCAGAACGACGTCATCAACCCAGGAAAATTTTCTCCTGAAGTTGCGGTTCAGCACAACGTCGCCTGGGTTATAAACTCTCAATCTATAAGTAAAACGTGAAACAAAGACTCACAAATGCTGCGCATTTGTTCTCCAGGAAATTGAGAACATCGCTCATCTCCGCACGTTCGGCTGGTTCAGTTTCCCAGCTTCTGAAACAAACAAAAAAGTTTATATCCTGCTTGCTCATTGCTTAAAGTGTCGGTTTTCGAACGGTTCTGGAACTCGAACTCGATTGAACAAAAACTAACAAAAACTACCGAAGACTTAATTCAAATATACCGCAAAAAAAGGGTGTTCGTGCTAAAAAATGAAAACGTGAACAAATGGTGCCCATATAGTTAAAAGTGTTACTTACTTACTTAGTTACTTAGTTAAGTATAGTTAAAAGTGTGCAGAACCAAATTGCCGATTTCGCTACTTTCCACTATGCGAAGGGACAGATTGGTATCAAACTTCTGTTGAATCTTGACAATGTTTTTGTGATTTTTTTTCCACAAGGAACCGGGCATTTTGTTAACTATCAGATAAACATTTACTTTTTTTCATTGTATTCTGGGGAAAGTTCTGGGTCACTATGTGGGGTATACCAGGTAACCCAGTTGATGATGGTTACTCGCTAGGGACACGGAATACCGAATTATGTAAAGAATTAGCTTTTTTATGTCCTTATTCAACGTACTTTTTGATGAATGCGGGCATGTCTTGTCCCACATTGACTGGCGATTCTCCGAATTCCGGTCGATCTCCTCTTTTTACATGCTGTTGATATGCTAGCGGGTTGTTGGTGACGGCAGGAATCCTGCAAACTACAGATATCAAAATTATAATGGTATATTCTATAATATTACTGAGGTGGGTTATCTAGAGAGCATGTAGGCAGATGAAACGCAGACAGCCTTAGATCATTACGTTTCTCTGAATCGTATGCTCTCTCGTCGACGATAGGCCAGGTACGGTAGCAAACTGATAGATTAGGTGAGCTCACCGTGCACACTCATATAAGTGAACGTTTACCACAAAGTTGTCAACTTTCCATGATTAGAAGAAGTCCATGTGACAACAAAATTTCCGACCAGGTAAGTCAAATGTGATATTTTCTGTATTTTGACAGTGTCAGCCCGCTTCAAAAGTAGCCTGGTCACGTGGCTGGGAAATGGAAACAAAGTTCAAGTTTTTACTAGGAAATAGTCATGGAAATGTTCGAATGTGTACTGTAGGAATCTCGGTGGAAAATTTTATGAACCATACCTCCTGTGGTACATTTCCCAGATTGTTAGCGCCAGGCTGTAGACGTCACACTTGTAGTCGTAACTTCCTCCCGACATCACTTCTGGCGCCATGTACATTATGGAGCCGACGCTGGAGCATTTTTATCATTAAATATATTTCTGTACAAAAAAGGTTTTCAATAATCATGATGTCTACTTTAATATTCATGAAAGGCTGTGGTGAGTGACGATCGGCATGTATAAGAACCGTCACAAGCTCATGCAGTCGCACATAGATATGCGACTTCTCGCTTCTCCCAGAGCAAGCGTTTGCAGTCAACCGGCTGGGATTGTCGTTTTATTTTGCTTTCATGACGCTCGTTGTTCGTTAGAGGGACCATCCAAATGAGTGTTTTCGATTATGCACTGTTTCTCTGATTATGCACTGTTTCTCTGGAAAATTTTCTTTCTCCAAGGTTGAAGTGATTTCAGAGACACGAAATCTCATCTCGCGTCCTGACGCGAGTTCATTAATATCTAGCTGTAGAGGTCAAGCACCGTAACAAGGTTGTGAAAGTGGTGAGTTCACCCTGATTTAGAACCTGGTCACATTCTGACCACATAGTTGCCAAGTTTGTATGTATAAGCATAGTGCAGGTGACCCAAACTTGGGCGAAATACTGACCAGAAAGTTCAGCTCGCAGCTGACCTTTTTTAAAAGACTTTGCTACGGTATTCTGATATGTGATAAGTTATTGGTGTATATTGTGTTCCAGTGTAAAATAGGAAGCATCACTCGCCACTTACTTTGCCGTAGATTGTTCGGCTCTTTCCCTGGACAGACCAAAATCGCAAACTTTGAGAATGGTCCCGCCGTTGGACAGAAGCATACTGAAATGATTGAGTTAAAGAAAGACGACTATGTGGGTATGTGGACCGATCCTGTGTCAACGGTCCTTCAAACTGCAATTGAAAAATGTATTGCAGTTTAAAGGACTGAAGCGTTAGGATTGGACGACATAGTCGTCCTTCTTTCCTACTTTAATCGCAAATTTCAGAACAATAAACATGAAACCTTACTAGTCCTCATCAAGAGAATGATGTGAATCTATTCAATTAAAACGGTAAAAATGGTTCAGAAACCCACTTTTGTGGTTTCACATCTCTGTGTACGAGTTCGTTTGCGTGACAAAACTGAAGGCCTCTTGCCGCCTGCAGCGCCCAGGTGAGAACGTGTTTTTCCTCATAGGAGATATCCTCCTTGTAGATGACTGAAATTATCGTCTTTTTTTGTTCAAAATGAGAAAAGTATTGAAAAAAGCTGTTTCTACTGATCCTTTGTCAGTTACTGGAGGTTATCAACAGACAAAGAAGAAGTTCGTAGGCATTCACAACTCTGTTGCTGAACGTAAAATAACACACTGTTGAGACAATTCACGTTTTCCAAAAAAACATTGATCCACATTTTAAAATATTGAAAAAAAAACAATCATCTTCTACGGCTGATCTGGGAAACTTTAGGTAATTGTGTAATAATATGACTAACGTATCACATGGTCAAAACATTTGCCGTGAATGAATATTATTTTAATCAATTATACTTTTTATTTAATTATCATTATCACCTCTAAACAGGCTTCCGTTCTCCATAAATTCTGTCACAAAGCCAATGCGTTTCTCGGGAGATGCTTTTTCGTACAGGTATCCGTAGAAACTCAGAATATTGGGGTGATGTGATAACTGAAAATATGTGCAGGTTCAAATATGGAGATTGAATATATTCGAGTTTTAGTTAGGGCTAGGAAAGCAAACTGACCAACTACAAACACGATGAAATCGTGGTTTTCTCCGACAATTTTCAGCCAATTGGCCAGCCACTTTTGTAGTGTCCTCGACGAGAGAATGGGCAGGTCAGAGAGACGCAGACTGTCTCAACCTCTCTGCGTGTCATTGACCTGCATGCTCTCTCGTTTTTGTAGCTGGCCAAGTGCAGAAAATTGGCGCCAATCGTTTTGAGATCACATCAAAACGTACCTCCCAGGCTGTTTACAGGGATTTCCTTAGGAAAGTCGATTGTTCTCGTTCTAGGAGACAACGGAGATACTAATTATATTTAGTTCGCGGTGTACTCTATCCTGCAACATCGAACTACAACGCAGCGCATGTTTTAGTAGCCTAGTAGATCACGAGCGTGAATAACATTACCTTTAGAACAAACTCTAACTCCCTTTGTTCCAATATCTCCACTCTTTGGGCGGCTACGTTTGATAGTTCCTTGAAGCTCTTCACGACAACTTTTCTGAAAAACGTTCTTCTTATAGTTTGCAGTCGTTAGGAGAAGGAATGAACGTACATTTCATTCAAACCGCTAGTCCTAACTGACCATCTTGCTGTCACAATGGGTTAGGATCAGTTTTTATAGATCGTTCTCAGAACATGGAGCATGGGATCAAACTAAAAACACAGTCGAATAGGGCGATACACACGCCCAGTATCGGTTTTCTTCGGTAAGAGAATTCCTATAAACAGGCTGGTACAGAAAGTTGCTCTGTAATTTGCAGGTACATAACTTTGTTGTGTTTTGATGGGTGCGTAGTTTGATCAAGGTGTTTTTCGATTGAAAATCGAAAACTGCGTAATGTATGCCAATCGAACTTCAGTCTAACACCCTCTACTCAATTCACAGTTACTTTGCTTTATTATGTGGACGACTATTTTGTATGTTTGAGTATTGTTATCTGAAACTATATTTCGTATTTCCTTATCTTGCGTCAGACACGTTTCTATGCCATTTGAATAAAAACTATGATATGAGAAGCTGAACAAGCTGTCAATATCAGTGTGATGTTCAAATTGAATGAACGTTCCAGTTTGCCATGAAAGCATGCCTGACTTTAGTTCATTCCGATCCTGAGATGTTTTTTTGACCAAAAACTCCGCTATATTTCAAATGATGTATCGTCTTTCACAGTTGGGGCATCTGCATGATTATGAGGAATAACGCTTGAAGAAGGAAGATCATGTAGACCAACCTCCAATCCCAACGCTTCGGTCCTTTAAACTGCAATACATTTCTCAACTGCAGTTTAAAGGACCGATGCGTCTGGATCGGTCCACATAATCGTCCTACTCTAATAACCACCACAAACGTGTCACAATTTGAAACAAGTTGTATGGCAGTAAACACAATGAGGTGTAATTCAGTCTGCACGCCCAACACAGGTACACAGATATCGAATAATGGGTGAAAAACGACAAGATCAAACTATAACCACTGTGGTTCAGAAGAAGGTGTACGCTCTCGCGCCAAAAAATTCCATTTTACTAGAAGTGAAATGAATTGTCACGTAAAGTTAGCATTCTAATGAGGGATCGTGAAGAAAACTTTTTGATTGCACGTTTCTGGGCTCTGTTGTGTATAACATAGTTCACGTGAGTATGCAATTGACTAACAGTACATGGGCGATTGATTTACAATACAACTATGAACGACACCGATAACCTCGACACTTTGTCGTGAGAAATGTACAGTTTTCCAAGTCAAACAAAAACAAAAAAATGAACAAACAAGTAGAAAACGTACCCGAAACCGGGCATCCTTTTCACAATATAGATTTCACCGAAGCTACCACCATCGAAGCGTTCCAATTGGATTTCGTCTTTGAAAAACTTGGTCAGTCCCGGAATGGCGTTAACGGTTCCTGTAAAATGTTTTTGAGGTTTTCCCATCGGTTTCGTAGCTCACTACGTATGCTAGAAGATCCCGGCATATTCATCCCATCTTGCGTCTCCTCAAACATACGCTATTTCTCTGTTCTTTACCTCCCGCGGGATGTAAGAGACCAGAAATAGTGAGGCAGAGCGAGAGACGCAGGATGAGGTGAAGGTGCTGGAACCTTCCAGCATACGTACTCTGGTAATGATCATAGCTACCCAATTTTTCAAATTCAGTTCACTATTATGGAAATAATCCATATTTGGAAACTGTTGATCTTGACTTTTCTGTGAAAACGTGCCGAAATAGATCAGTGCAGGTGAAATGGATTTGATGTATTTGATTATGTTTTCGGGGATAATAGATACGGCTATGCCCATGACAAAGCTAATTGGAAAGTTGTGTCAAAAACTCATTTAGTTGAAAAACGAGCGCGAAATAGTTTGATCACTTACTATAAATATTCAAGTAGAAGTAGTGACGACAATACTGACACACAGGTAACCAAAATGAGACTAACCTCTCTCCAATCTAATCAGGTTGTCCATTTTAGGTGAAAAGCGATACTAAACACTGTGATCAGTGTGTATGGATTTTTCTGAAAACTGATAAATTGATGATTCAGAACGTAAACAAGTGATCTGGATTCAAAACAATAGTGTAGGGTGTTCATCACGTCAAACATCATGTGAGGACGTCAAAACGTGTGCTTCCGAACGATTCCATAAAAAAAATTCAATGCACGTGCACATATGTGAAAATGCACGTGCAAATATGTGAAAACAAACATAATAAATTGAAAACGTGCGACGCAAACGTTCAGAATGGTTGACTTTCCATCACGTTCTACATGACTTCAATAACATCCAGTGTGAAAAATTGGGGGTCGGTTTGGGTGGAGTTTCCTTATCAGCAAATTTGTCGACTATGCTCTTTTTATCGAGTTGTGATTCATAGAAAAACGTTTTAAGTGATGTTTTGAAGTGAGGACAAGATGAAAAAGGTGAACAGTAAACCAAATTTAAAACTTTTGTTGTTGCGAGGCTCTGCTTATTTCAATCTTGTTGTGTGTTACTACACCGATTTTTGACCAAAAGGTGTTCCCCCGTTCGAACCCTATGTGAAGCACAACGTGGAGATAACATAATTTCTTACATATGTCAATACATGAATGCGGTAAATGAATACTCTGTATGTATTCTGTATGTTAATATATTTACAGCTAATAGCAGAACAGTTTGTTGACAACTCGAACCCTTGTTCCACATTCAAGCTTAAATCTGTGGTTCCAACTTAATAATCGGAGAGTAAACTGAGGGAAAAACTGAAGTTAGTTGTTACGTGCACCTGGTAACGATTCCATCTAAGCTACTAGTTCGACGTATCCAAGCATTCAGAATCCACGTCGTCGTAACATGAAAACTATAAAACAAAGATCATGTCACTTCTCATAACCTGTTATCATTTGATTACGTGTTATGTGCACATATTCTATAACGACGCGCACTTTTTTGTACAAATTCTCATTGCTCGAAAACGAGACTCTTCAGAGAGTTCTGAAACTTCGAACGCGCATTTCTTCATAACGTAAGTAAGATTATTTTTTATAACTAATTCTGTTTTGCATTTTCGAATGTACAATCCCCTCAAGAATGATGGTTGCTACTCATCGTACAATAGGCCAGAACTGGTTATTGCATGCCGTAACCGAGTTGGAAAAACGCCGCGCCCCAGATCGCCGTGTATAAATGGGTCCCACCACGGAGGAAAGTAGACATCGAACGATGAGCATCTTCAGGTATACGGTAGCAGCAGTTGTTGTTTGTGTCGCGGTCGCCAGCCCTCTGGGACACAAAAGGTGGGCAGTCTTTGTATTTTCAATCTGTTTAAGGTGATTTCAAGTTGTATGAATAGGAATAATGAAAGTGTGTATGAACGTTCATTGAATCGTGCATTTGAAAACTGCTTTGCTTTATGCAAAATTTTCACCAATTCATTTCGAACACTGATCATGTATCTCATCATACTCAAATGATTTTTATAGCAAATATAACTGTTTTCAGCTACGGCCAAGAGCATGGAGATTCGGGTTACGGTAGCGATGCCGGTCACCACGCTAGTGACTATCACAACAAAGCTCATGGAGAGAAGGAGAAAGCACATTCTGGGTGAGATTTGTGTACAAAAATTAAGAAACCCTAGTTTTTTAACTCAAAGTTTTCTAACGTTCTACATTTCTTCTAATGCTGGAATTCGTCCAGAATGACGAAAACAAACGTATTCCTGCCAGGTTAACATGCACAATCGTGAATAAAAACGTGTTACGCCGCCGCAGATGAGATGATTGATTTGAGATTACGTTATCACGACGATAACTATAACTTTTCCTGAATGTTCACGGTATAGTTTGTGAATAGGAACGTTGAGCGGTTTTTTACAGGTACTACGGCGATAAAAAGACATCATCCCACTCGGAAGATTCTAAATCGGCCGCAAAAGCAGCGCACGACTCCGGTGCTCACCAGGAGGGGGCGGGGTCAAAATACTCGGCAGCCAACAGCGACTTCGGAAAGGGTGAGTGAAATGAGACCAGGGACGACACGTTTTTGTTTTCAGACAACCCATTCTTCGCTTTTTACAATAATCCACATATCGAATACTTTTTGCATGTTACCAGAGTCAAATAAGTTATATTTGATGCTTCGGAAAGGATGTGCGAGATTAGTATCAGTGGACACTCTTGGGTAAACCTGTTGTATTTTGTGCCCAGAGTGTCAGCTAAGACCCTCTTGTTGTTTACTAGTTATGGATGGCACAGTGTGATTACCAAGAAATTTTTTTTGAATTATTTCGTACAGTTCGTCTCTGACTTCAACAATTTGTGATTTGTAATCTTCATTCGGGACTTATCACAGATGTGAAAAGCAAATCGTCTGGGTTCTTCGACTACAAATTTGTGCAACCTCAATACCACAAAGAAGAATTTCATACTGACGAGAAACACGCCAGCAAGTACGGAGCCGACTCGCACGCAGAAGGCGCCAAGCAACACCATGATGGCGCATACTATGGCAAGGGATACGAGGGTTACGGTATGTTTATACTATCATCTCTGTTTTTCGAGCAGTTGTGCAGTGCTGACACTGTTTTTACTTCGAGCAAACCCTTAACAAAAATTCTAAACACCCAGTACACAGAATCAACAGAATGGATAGTTAACTTAGAAACACGAGTGAATGAAATAAAAACTTTTTTTTTCTGAAGTCTGTAAATCATTTGTAAACTGTACAAAATGTTATTAATCACTTTTGAAAGTGTTTCAGACAAATCTCACGACGCCCACGACAACGATTATTCTGGTTACGGAAACAATGAGGATGCCCACGCAAACAACTATGGGGACTACAATAAAGGATACGGTAGGAATATGAACGTTAAAAAATCGGAAATCTCATTTAAGATCATCCTGATCTCACCACAAAAAAACATCGAATTGGTTACGTGAAACGTGAATTTTTTTTTCGTCTACTTTACCTCTACGTCTCATTTTACCTATTTTACGTGTAAGTTTTTTTTTGACTTCACATTTTACCTCTAGTATGTTAGATAGTCTTACCGGCCTAAAAACTATTACAGTAACGAAACACTGTAACATCAACACCATCAAATACTGTATGAAATACGTTTCCTGGTTTTCGGCGACTTTCCAAATTTTTTTAATTGACCCTGCCTTATATGTACCGTATAAGGTTGTACCCTTCATTACCGAAAATGTGATACATAACAACACTTAGGTAACGAGAAAGCCGGCCATTACAACAAGGGATACGAGGGTTACGGTAATGAATACGCCAAGGAGTACAGTAACCCTCGTCATTACGGATACGGTCAACCGGAATACGGACACGCGTACGGATACGGATACAATCCATACTATTGATTCATCGATTCATGCTGTTTGTGAATAAACACATACTTTTGAACTCTCTGTTGTTGTCCTAAAAGGTTTCCATACCTGACGATTCATGTTTTTTGTTTGTTTTCACAACCCTTGACAACCCTGGCTACAAGCGTGGAAAGAAGTTCCAATTAAAACTTTGAAACAAACATGTATTCAATTATTGAATTCGAGAGAAAAGTTGAAACATTAGTCAAATGTACAGTGATGTAAAACACTATGGCAGAGGCCAACCTATTCAGGTAGATACCAACTGTGAGATCCCAACCTTCGTCTCCTTAATGTCTTGACACATTAATGTTACGCTTTTTTCGCAGCATGTCATAGTCAATAGACACAGGATGGGACAGATTTTAAAGCTTGAAAGATACAATGTAGTTTGATTTCGAATACACAAGAACCATTTTCAGCCGAAAAGCAGCGGGATCAAACGGGATCAAATGAGGGGAAGGGAAGGATACACGGTATGGGGTTTTGTGGAAAATGCGAATGGCTTGGTGCCGGGATATTATCAGATTATGTATTCTGCTCACGTTTACGTGGAGAACGAGAATCGTTAATGCAACCAATTCAATCTACCATTTGATTTGCATAATGCAAACTTTCAAATTTTGACGCGTGTTTTCCCGTTTTCATCATTCTTCTTTTCCTTTTTGTGACTATTCACTTCAGCACATAAAAATATAAATTCGAGTATAGTTTTAATTTGATTCAATAATATACCCAAATATGTTAACAATCACCTCCAGTTGTAACATACAACCCATACACGCACTATTATTGATTCGATTCCAATCAAGATTCTTCGATAAGATAACCAATTGAACAATAGATACTCATGTTACGTCAAAATCAAGAAATGGAAACCAAAATAGGTGCAATTATAGTTTCATGCAGTGCTTTTCATCCGTATTTTGGTTTGCTGGTCAGACTGATCAAACTACAATTGGAAGTTTACTACTGTTGTAACTTTTAAGTGATGCTGTATTTTCTGTTAATTGTTTGTCTGTGTATATTTCCATTTTTCGAAGTTTCTGCTTTGAGCCGTATTTTCTATGCACTTTCATCTCTCAGGTGTGTGTTGTCACAAGTACACAAGTTTCCGAATCCGAACAACTCATATGTTTTGCTTCTTTCGATTTGCTTCAGAAAAACCAATGAATCAACGCTGTAGTTTTATGTAAGCTTGTTAAAACTGCTACATGTCTCTGTATCTCAAAACGTAGTCTGAATTTTCCAGTACATTCAATTATTGTCATTTTTCCCACAATCCTCATATAATTGAATAAGTCAGTAATGTTTTTATATTTTCAGTTCTGTTACTAAATGGTGTACCTGGATCATGCGGGCGCCGCTCTTCCCTCGAGAAGGCAACTACAAGAAATTAATTCTATGACGTCGTCATTGATGCTATCTAACCCCCATTCTCACCATTCTACTAGTAGAATCACCAGGAGCATTGTCGAAAACGCCAGACAGAGGTGATTTCTGCTTTCTTTTATTGATTTTCATTTTATTTCCGAAGTTTTGGTCCGTTTTGTGGCGAGTTTTAACATCGCGACTAATATACAGTTATTACATCTTCACAACTAACCCTAATTTTCATGATTATTCAGTAATTGTAGTAAATTTTTAATTTTTCGTAGTTTGTACATGTGATGTGATTGATGGTTTCACGTTTACGGCCCTACCATCGATAACTTTCACGTTGAGTTATATTAGTATTTTTAGAGTTCTCAGTTTTTTGAAACGTTTTTCAGAGTTCTCGACCATTTCAACACAACCGCAAATGAATACGCAGTAGTTTTCACAGCCAACACAACACATTCTCTGAAAATTGTCGCCGAAAATTTCGTATTCGAGGAGAAAAAGAGAAGTTCATGTGAGATTTCTCCTGAACTAAAACCAGGTAAGTCTCCGTTCAATGTAGTTATTGTTCTTTGCTACTTATATATAATTTTGTACTTTTATCTGATTGTTGTACTCTTAACACACCATTCCATTCAATCTGAAGCAGAAAAGTTGCTGAAACCGTAGCAGAAGTAACAGTGTACATGCTATTTTCCTCTGATGTATTTGTAGTTTGATCGTGCTGAATAACAGTCGTAACCGGTGGTGTTTGTACTGATCAAACTACAAAGTCTCTCAAAGCTGTCATACAACTACTTTTCAGGCCCGTGTTTCGCCTACTTGCTTGATTCTCACAATTCTATTGTTGGACTGCGAGAAATTGTTCGGTGTAAAGTTCGTTTCTCCTTTTCTTTTCCAAAAAACACAGTAGAAAAACATTTCACAAACATTAGTGTTAAGTTTGATGGCTTTCGATAATTAAAAGTTTCGAATTTGAATAACTTGGTCGTCTGGCTTTTGATATCTACGCTCCAACACTACGGAAGAGTGTGAGGGGGTATTCCAGTATCCTAGTATGGTCGTCGTCAACGGGGAGGCCAAAGGGTACTGCTTATCGCAATTTCTATCAAATCATTATTCGACCATTCATCATTCCAGACAGATCATGTGACTTGTTTACTTGATCTACCGGAATCGATTCCAAGAACGATTGGTTCGCTTTTTATGATGACGGCTGCCAGTAACTTCAACGGCAGAAAGTACGACCTACGAGCTGTAAAGGAGTTTCAGGACCAAGGTGGGCGTGATTGAACGAACTTGAACAAAAACCCCTATGAAAGTTTCAACATACTAGAAGTAAATGGAATAGTCACGTGAACTTTTCATTGTAATGAGGCATCGTGCACTTTGTCATTGCACATTTCTGAGTTCTGCGGTCTTTGACATGCTTCACGTGAAGCTGCAATTGATTAACAGGTGCTACTATTGGACACTATAGGGTTTGATCTTTCCATGTCATGGAATGCCTAGAGGTGTTTATCTAACGTTGTCACTGTCTTGTAGTTTCAACCCGTTTTTTCAATCGAAATTGGTGAAATATGCATCAATATTCGAGATCAAACTACAACACATTTGGTCACTGTCTTTACATCAACCGAAAAGCCTAGAACAGAGAGTGGTGACGGGGTGGTGTGCATAAACAAACCGTTTCGACTCGGAAGATGTTTTCAAGTTGTATTTTTTAGTAATTTTGGAAAAAGTCATGTTTTGAATGTGAGTATTTGAGTAATAAAGTGTGTATATTCTAGAACTATTTTTCAGGCTGGTCAGTATGTTTGGATGCGGCGTCATTGGTTTCCACTTGTCTACTTGATCTCAACCAGATTCAACCGGATTTTGTCGCTATATCTTTTTATAAGATGTTCGGTTACCCTACTGGACTCGGAGCTCTCCTCATCAAAAAAGGTAGAAACGGCAACAGACCCAGTAAATCCGGCATCGTTGTTGAATAGTCGCCAGCTGATGAGAGAGTGTGTAGACCAAAGATACGCAGACGAGCTGACTTGTCAAACACAACCCCTCATCAAGCTTGTACGGTGTCCACACCGGTTTGATGAACGTTTCTTAGGTTGTTTGTTCGCGATGTTGCTTTTATGTGCCGTTTATTGTAGTTTGAACGCAGTTCGCTATTATTGATGTGTATGCGAATCAAACTACAACTCAGTCACATTTGTCTCAGATAGTCAGCAAACAGACAAAAATACTTTTTTGAAACTTTTTCGATATTTTCATATGTTATTATAGTAACCACTTTTCAGATTCAATCGATAAACTGAACAAAGTACATTTCTCTGGAGGAACAGTTGCCTCGGCCTTGCCCTCTACGTTTGTTTCGCATCAGAGAAGTCGAATTGAAGATAGGTAGGTCAAACTACCTTTTGAAGTTTTAACAAACACGTTTAGAGTCTAATATGGCAATATGAGGTTTGATTCTACCTAGGAACACAGCCAAAACCGTGTGAACTATGTGTGCAACTCACCGGACTCGAACTACAATATCAGTAGAAGGTGGCAGAAGGGTGTGTACCTTCGCATGGTAAATAGTTAATTGGGTTCGGAGTCTGCATGTGTTACACGGTATTTTCTGAACCGCCAGTTTTTTAGCCAAGAGGTGAAGAAATCTTGTTCGCAATTTTCACTTGTAATGTTGGTTTACCCTAAAGTTTGTTCCGAATACGTTACAGATTTGAAGACGGAACCGTTAATTACTACGCGATAGCTGCACTACAGAAAGGATTTGACGACTTGGAAAATTATGGTGAGAAACGAATTCACAGCTTATTTTCTCAAATTTCGTAATGTCTATTTTTTGTAATTATTGTTCTCCTCGTTTTCCGTAGTTTTAATGCTACGGTTCCTGGATATGAGAAGTTCAAGCCCATTTTGTCATATAAGCGTTTTTCTCGTGTTATTTCCAATTTAGTTCACTTGCTTCTAGGTGGAACACATGCAATTCAGTCGAAAACGCTTGGTCTTGCCAACTCCGCCTACGAAATGCTGGAAGACAAATTTCATTGGAACGGAAAAGCTGCGGTGGAACTATACCACCACGATAAGGTATATTCAACTTTTTTTCAACTCTGAAGTTTGTCTATTTTTCTGAAAAGAGATTTATACGAATTGAAAACAAAATTGAAAAAAAAACTAATCACCACGACAAAATTAGCTTAGGCCCTCTCTATGATAAATCGGGACTACTGGAAATGGGACTGTTGGCCGATACAACGATTTACTAGGGTCACAACAACTTTTGCATCAACAAGTAGCTTCCAGTGGATAAAAACTCATTTAAGCAAATTTGAAGAAATTACCAACAGAGTTACTGACCCTGAAATCACCATGCTTATTGGAAATCTGAACGAAACAAAAACTAAAACAAAAAGTTTTCAGTGAACCCAGTTTTTCAGAAGTTCGGGAATTCGACTGTTCAGGCGCCAATCGTGTGTTTCAATCTGAAAGATGAAGAGGGAGCTTTTATAGGATATTCTGAGGTACGGTACGTTTTTTCTCTGATTTCAGTTAGTAGAAAATTTTACATAATGAATTGCTGTATTATTGCTGTATAGAATTGTTCATTGCCGGATAGAAAAGTAGAAAAGACAATGAAAATAGAAAAGGCAAAATCAGGAGATTGTTATAACTTCATTTTACCTTTCCTATCAGTTGATATATGATCAATCAAGCAGAGGATTGTTCGTATTTCATAAATGTGACATACAATGATGACACCAACCTGTTAATCATTATGTTTCTACATAAATATAAGCAACGAACACCATTCATGGCTATGAACGGTACCAATTCAGCCATCTTAGTTCGATAAGTTGAAAGTTGAAAGAGTGATTGGAACTTGAGAAATTATATATACGTTTATACGTACATTTGTAACCCAGTGAATCCATTTTGGTTTCTGGCAGGTCGCGAAAATGGCCGACTTGTTCGGAATCGATCTCCGATCCGGTTGTTTCTGCAACATTGGCGCTTGTCAAATGTATTTGAGTCTGAGCGATGATGACATTCTCGCCAATATGGAGGTAAAAACAGATTTTATCCAAAGAGTGGCCTTTGCTCTGCTTTTGTTTTCGAACTCTATCTCTGTAGTTTAATAGCTGTTTCTGTTATGTGTACTCTAATTAGTTATAGTTTTTGACATGAAATTTACTTTTCCGTGGATTACAAACCGACCAGTGGCACAGAACAAAACTTTTCCGGTAAATGTAGCGTAACGTAATTTCTGTCTTCTAACTCTATTTATGTTTTAACCTACTCAGAAAATTCGATATTTTAGTCAGGAAAAGAGTGCGGGGACGAAATGGATCTGTTGAACGGAAGGCCGACCGGCGCAGTCAGGATATCTTTTGGAAGACAGTCGACCGAAGCGGTTGGGAATTATTTATGTTTTTTGTATTTTGCTCAGTTATAACGGCTCATGTACTTTGTAGTTTGTACAACTATACATTTTCTTGTACAGGGATCGCGATACAAGTATTGGAGGAAATTCAACTGGCCATGCTGAATTGTTCTACTGTGTTTGTAGTTTGAACCCACTGCAGTTCAATCACATTTCTCTGGTGATGTTCACGCAGATTAAACTACAACGCAACTGTTGTCATTCCGTTTAAGGGCTCGGAGCACATGTGTTAAGAAATTGTGGTTTTACTTTTACTGCTTTGAGAGCTACACTTTCGTTCTAATTATAATTTCTTGTATTCGCAGTTGAAGAATTCATAAGGTTCACAACGCAAAAAAAGAGAATTTTGTTATTTCAGGATATTGAGGCCCTGAGTGTGATGATCGAATACTGTTTTCTGAGAAGTCGGACTACGATTGAGATCGACCATCCTCTATCAATCCAGAATTATCGTCCCGTCCTGTCGAAAATACTCTGCTACCCGATAAAAAGTTGCCGAGCAGTGGAAATGCAGAAGTGAGAAATTGTTCGTAGTTGCGGAGAGCTAGAGAACGATTTTCCGCATTTGTGCGCAGAAATGAGGATGGGTTTTGCAACGCGCACGCAGACAGTCACAACCAAGACAGATTTGCAGTGAGGTTGAAATGGTTTTTGTTCATCAGAGAAGATTTGTAAGTACCTTGAAAGTTCATCATCTTTTACCTATCAAGGTGAATACATTGATGAACGGGAAAAAACAGCGTAACTCAAACTAAGAGTCAAACTAAGATCAAACTAGCAAGCGATTGGGAAAAGTGAAAGTACACGCCAAGATTCGCTGTCGCTATGGTCCACTGTGTTTGTAGTTTGATTCAGGCTTGTCGGTCGGTCGGAATTCATTAGTTTCAGCGTGTAACGAGATCGAACTACAATGACGAGAATTTTGTCGTTTCCTAAAACTATTTCCAATCCAGCTGCCTCCTAACACAAACGGGACTTCATCGAGATCGAACCTTCATGATAGTCAGCAACGACGCGACGCTCTCGCAGAAGATGTTTCCGCAGATGACCAGACTCGGCGCCGAGGTAGAAAGTCGAACCACTTTCAAAAACCAGCTTTAAAGGTGGTCTGACAGCAATCAAGATTTGTGTACCACGGATAATTCCGTCGCTCCAATGCAAATGTACTACAAAAACTAATTTATTGATGTTTTTCTGGAACATTTAATCACAATTCATCTGCGAAGATGCGAAAACTCAGTTGTTGGGGCGCATTCGCGTTGGAGCGAATGAATCAACCGTGGAGCGCAATGCACGAGATTTGGCTCCTGTCATCTTTAAGTCACACCTTCGCTCAAATACGAAGAACGAACCAATAAACTGAATCCAACAGCAAACTATTCCAGATTGATGAATCGACGAGTTCAATGACCATCTCGTGTGCTGGAAAAGACGTGGTCAACGTGGATCTGACTGACAATAATTCGAATGTCAGAGGAAATGTTGTCTGTGTCAACACGTAGGTTT
The DNA here is from genome assembly GCA_964036275.1 of Litoditis marina. Taxonomy (NCBI): domain Eukaryota; kingdom Metazoa; phylum Nematoda; class Chromadorea; order Rhabditida; family Rhabditidae; genus Litoditis; species Litoditis marina. Next base: position 30,247,203 of record OZ038434.1, read on the forward strand.
TCAGTACACATTTCCACTTTAAGATTCTTCCGAATTAAATAACAGAATCCAACCCGGAATTGTCTGTAATTCGTTGTTTTTGTCAAGTCTAGTACAAGTGTCAGGGTGTCCGAGACTTTGTAGTGGTGCAAAAACCAGTAGAACGACGTTCAGACACAGTGAAACTTTCAAAGCTAGTGCTGAGAACTTAGCAAGACAACAAATATCTACGGACCCCATCCCTCTCCACGAGTATTGATATCGGGTTGTATAGGAATGAATGAAGTAACACACGGGTGAAATAACTGCCGTAACAATGTTATTATTAATATTGTTATTATAACATGAAGATATAGTTAACACTAACCAGCTTCCTCCCTTTGTTCAAAAATGACTGCTAGTACGTCAACCAACCGGGGACATGAATAAAGTTGGTAATGTTATGTGTTCATATATGTTTTCCCTCTAACGTCGACTTACAGGGTCTCCTCGAATGATTGTGGCGACGTGGTGGCCGCGTGGTTGGACGCCGCCCTCGGCATGACATCCTGTCGGTTGCGCAGAATGGCCGCGGGTTAGTTGGCTCAAAAACTACGGTTGCGCGCGAACAAAGGGTGTACTGTCAATTACGGGAATCTGTTATTGAACGTATAAAGATGAGGTCGGCTTGTTCGTCTGGTTTGCTAGCTCGGAACTATATTGCGCGCGAACAAGAACAGTCCCAGCACAAGTATTTAACTGTGACTTTGAGTTCAAAGATCCAATTACAATTCACTTAATACCAAGTTCACATTCTGTTAGTTCATTTCACACAAAAATTTATACTCGATCAGAGTTTACCAGTTTCCAATGCGACATGAAAATTTCCGTCCCTATAGCGCAAGTGCGACGCTGTTTAGTTTGAGAAGACACATGTCAAAATGACACGCATTTTTCACATTTTTCCATCTAGTTATTGCGTGTTATTGGTAAGGATACTTGTAAACGGTGATTGTTGGAATTTAAGGACAATTAAGATGATTACAGATTCCGAGCGAAGTCTGTCCAACGAAGCACCCTATTTGCTCGTCAACGAGTCGTCGATAAAACTGCTGGCCGACCAGATTGGTCAGTTCATCCTCGGAAAGTATGATAATCTTAACTATTCTACAAATACAAATTAATACTCTAAGTATACATAGTTGTGTGAAACTGTTCGTAACGTTGGAATTGTACCTGTTAGAATTGTTGGAACGGTTGCATGGTTCGCTCTCTTAGAACGAAGCATTATTATACGGTGTATGTTTCCCTACCCCGCTGTGTTTTGTGGTTTGATCCAGGTGCTTTTCAGTAAAAATGCGAAAAAAATGACGTTAATCAAGATCAAAATACACTTTGCCATTCCCTTTTTACTTCATTCCAGGTCTTTCTCTCGACGATGCGATACTTCGGTTCCGACCGAACCTAGTCGTTCGCGGTCTGCCGCCGTTCATTGAGGATACCGCAGAGAGTTTCACACTGGCGGGAGCGGAATTCACGGTTAGTCTTTCTCTCTCGAACTCACTTTCTGCCTCTCTCTCTCCCACTCTCTTTCTCTTATTCTCTTTATATCTTTTATTCGATTCTTTATTATTTTATGGTTTCTTTCACTCTTTTCTTCCTTGTTTCTATTTCCTTGTTCCTTGTGTGTAGAAATGGTATAATATTCTCGAAAATTTCTGTACCTGATCGTGATAGTGCTAATAACTAATTTTTTCTTGTGTAGTTTTTGGCTTCTATTAGTTCACTTATTCATTCTGACCAGCTGGATATGAGAATCGTGACTGTTCCGGAATTCCAAATATTCATTTTGGAAATCCTGAAATCGACCGATAGAGATATTTTTGCAAACTTCATTTTTTTTCTGGAAAGGTTGTTCAAACGATTTCTACGTTTCAGATAACCGGTAAATGTACCAGATGCGAGATGATTTGTGTGGATCAGGAAACCGGCGAAAAAGACCCTTCGCTCATTATTGCACTCAGAAATCTCAGAAACAGGGAGAGGGTGAGTTTAAACAGGGAGAGGGTGAGTTTGTTTTGAGTTTACAGTACTATATAATTTTCGTCAAACAAAGGTTGTTGCATCGAAATTTTATAATCTCCATATGAACAAGGGGTAAATTTCCATGCTCAAATACACGTTGTATTGAACAATTCAAACAGCATATAAATATTCGCAGATCCAGGGTGAATCACTGCGATTTTACTGTATGTTGTGAACTCAACTATGACCATTTGTAGCCAAGTAAGTAAAAGATACTTGACCAACTCGCACCTCGACTAAAGGGAAGCAGAATGAAAAGCTAGTTTAGGTACCCCGGGGTACCTAAACATAAGGTTGCGCGCGCCAAAACTGACTAAAACATGTTAAACGTATGCAAATACGGTTTGTCAGTTTGAGTAAAGAAAGGTATCAATCAGTTTCTATCGAGCAGATATTTTATATTAACTTTCCTTTCTGTCCCCCTTCAATCGTATTTACAAACTAGAAATGTAAAACTCGCTCAATTTCAGATGACATTCGGAGTCTACGTGAAAGAATTGGAGCAAAGTGGCCGATCGGTCGCAGTTGGCGATGGTTTTTCATTCATTTGATTTTTCATCTAGTTAATTGTTGAAAAGTTTGGTAAAAAGTGCGAACCTCGGTCCAATAGAGTCTGAAGTATGTACAAGGGCTTGAAGGTTTCTGAATGAAAATAAGATGAACGTTTTATTTATTTATTTTTTTTATTCATTCTTTCACGTCGCTTCGTTACGAGGCGGTGATCATCATACATGTCACAGATCTTCGTAGTAGCAGTTTCTTCTGAGTTGATCTTGGTCCCTTTCCTTCATAGAAGACTTCATGGTGGACTATCGAATGCTCTGTTGACATTGATCCAGTGACATGCGAGAAACTTCTTGAAGGGGGGGGGGGGGGGAAGAACTGCGTGTGAACATGCATTCCTGTTGGGAATACGGAACAGCGATTCCCAGCCGCGAGTGGCCCGGGTTTTCCATCGCGCCAATCGCCTTCACGTCCGCCATCTCGGATACCTGAATCGGACACGTAGTGTAGAGATGGTAGAAACAGGGAAACGAAGAGAGCTCTCTTCCACCAACCAGTAGAGACTACAGCATGATAGAAAACGTGAACTAGTGAAAACTGTGTTCGTAAAATGAATTGAATTTTCGCTGAAGGAGCTGGTGTTTTATCACTTTTTATTGTAAAAAACATCTGATGGTGAGCTAGAACTCCGTTCAAATCTTAGTCTCAGACTATATCATCTTTTTTCGTTTGTAGTATAGTTATAGTGTTAAGTAAACATCTCAGTTGGATTCCCTCTTTATCAAAATCAATGAAAACTGACTTGTTGTGGTGTTTCGAACCAGGAAGTGACATATATTTCATTAACATAATGATGTTTGTTCCTTTGACCGACTCTTAAAATAGAGATACAAAGTGACTCTTTAATGTAGTTGTTCGCATGTCATATGAGAAGTGAAGTTTCGCCTCGGGCGAGTTTATGTTTTTTGTCCAGACGAGAGCGAAAAAAATAGACTAGAAGTTTGAATGCGGTACTTCTGAATGTGAATTACCACTTTCCAGTACAAATACAAATTTACCTTGAAAATTAAGAATGTTTGTCAAATTTTTTCGAAAAGTTTGATAAACAGGCCACCGCTGTTCTTTACAGAACTTCAGAACGTTAATTTCAGGTTTAATTGTGAGGGCATTCATCTTGCGCAATTTTTGCCAATTCTGAAGTTTTCATCGACTATTTATAACCTAAGTAGTTTTCTTTTTGCATAGAGTGAAAACATTTTATTTTTAGACTATAAACCTGGTACAACTACTAGTTACCACGCAACAAAGTGCTCTCTCACCTGCTTGATAAATGGATCTTAGTGACATTTACACCTAACTACCAGTTTTTAAGCTAAACATAAACTTCCTGGGAGACCAGAAATAATTTTAAAGAACGTTTGATTTTTTTTACAAAGTTCACAGTTCATAAAGTTATGAAGTTCGAAAAAAAGTTGTTTGTTTTGTTGAGTAGATAATTATTTTTATAATAATTGCGCTTCAAATGAATTGATTATTTTTGTTACTTGGATACTGACAGCCTTGGTAAGAATTCAAACCGACTACAACCCGTGACTGAAGTACAAATAGTTCGATTTTCGTTTTGATTTACCCGAAAGTATGTTATCACTAATAGATCTTCGGCAAAACTATGCTTTGCTTATTTCTTGTTTACTCCTCGGACAGAAAACTAGTTTTTGATCTCAACTAATTTCCCCATCTTGATCCTTTTAGCCGATCCTTCCGGACAATTAGTGTGAATTTCCTTTTTCTGGGTAGTCTGTAATTTCTTTACCCATGAGATTGTCACGTGATCATGTCAGGCGAGCCACGTGACCTTCTGAGGGAGTCTGCAAATGTTTGTTGTAGTTTGATATTTGCACCCTCAAGAATAGAACAGTATATACTCTGTTCCACCAATCGATGTCCTTCTACAGTAACCCGTCAAATATTCAGAAAGCATTTCCTGACAAATAATTCATTATTCTGGCTTCAAATTTTCAGAGTTTGTAGTAGTAAATATGCAGAAGGCACTACCAAAAATTGCGAAAATTCCACAAAAGCCAACATACCAAACTTTCACCTGGAAGTTTGAGCAGATTACTGTAGAGGGTTATAAGTGGGTGGAACAAACTATAGTTCATTCGCCATTCACCACTCTATTTTCTAAATTGAAAATTACATGTTGCACTCGAATTGGATAACTTGAGAGAACACTGAGGGTAAATGGGTACCTGCTTTTCCAAACCCAGTTATTTACCTACACTAACCTCTATTAATATCACTTCAATCAATAATCATGTTAGCAGCATATAGTACAACATTTAACGATGACTACAAATTGTCTAGTAGAACAAGAAACTACCATAAAAAAGACTTGAATATTGTTCTTAGAGACTTTCAGCATTATTAAAATTTGCCAATGTAAAAGGCAAGATGAATTGCGATCAAGTTGCTAATCTACCAGATAAAAAGAAAATGATCAATAAAAGTTTTCTCAGAAGTTGTGTTTTCACGTGAAAGTGTCGGGAACGTTTCAATCGTAGCTGATTCAAGCCCGTCTACTCTTGTCACTATAATGGAGCCCATTACGCCACCAATACCATTTGTTGCAATCAAATTGCCTCATGAATCTCAGTTTGAATTGACCTTGTTGCTTGAAATAGAGAAAAAGAACAAAGCGATTTTACATTGTGAGTCTTTCTGATAAATTTTGATACGGAAAAACAGTAGAGTTTATTCTTCTCTTACTCGGAGAGTTTTCGTTCAATTGCCCAATATCATGAATACTCACACAGTGATAAAATAGGACCTCTACAAGCCACAAAAACTTGAGAACTTAACGTCAAAATTGTACGTAGGTTACACATATAGATGAACCAGACTATATTTATGATTTCACATGAAACTAACCCCTGTCTAGACTTTTTTGAGACTGAGTTCAAAGATCACAAAAAGTCGGAAGGACATAATGGGAAAGTGGGTGCAATTATGGTTTGAACAGATAATAGCTGAACGCTTGCTTGTTCTACACTCGTATTCTAACTACATTTTCGCTAGATTCAGAACGATTCCACAAAACCTTATCTTGTTGTAGTATGGAGTACTGAAACAGTAAGAAATGTCAAAAAGTGCACTTTACCATGGCATTTCTGCCAGAAGTTGCAAATAAAGGTTCAAGAAGTCCACAATTCATTTTTTGAAAAGTTAAAGTAAAGCAGACAATCCACTCAAAAGGTGAAGAACCGTGCTCTTTACTGGAACATTTTTTTCAAGTTTCGACTTCGAATGTATTTCACTTACTAATCTTATAACAGTTTTAGTAGTTACATAATGTTCAAACAAAAATGTCTGATTTTGAAAGGGCGCATCAATCTGTCAATGGAGCTCATGTCCTCGCCAAGTTCGACTCAATCAATAATATTTGGAAAGTGTTCATTTAGAATGTTATCTGGCAAACTATTCTTACAACAAATAAAAAGTTCATTTTGATAACGCTGATCATGTGAACAGTTACTTATATAGAAATTTTATTTTCCCGAAAATGTTTGGAACACGTTTTCAAAATATAGTTCTAGTTCCTTAATATATTTCTCCCACTTCTCTTCCGTTCAACTAGTGCAATGAGCTCTTTGCATTCCCTCTTTGAATAAATCCGTCCAACTATGCTCTCATCAATAAATTACCGTATTCTTACAAAAATATTATTTGAATCAACTGGTTCAATAATTTTTTTCATTTTCTCTTTCTTTCTTTTATCATTTTTTTGTTGTATTATTCTCTATATCTACTTCTACATTTGAATTACATCTAAACCTTTTAACATATACCCATTAACATCACCTATTACTTGTTTTTCTAATTATATACACTGAGTTCTTATATACACTGTTAGTCCACTGCATAGCCACGTGAAACATGTTAAACACAGCAGAACTCAGAAATATGAAAAGTGCACGAAACTTTTCTAGAGTTCTCAGTTTACGTGACTATTTAACTTACTTCTAATATATGCGCTTCAAGTTTATTCTCTTTCGCTAATCTGAAATGAAAGGCGGACCCCGTGATCTTTGCCTAGTCTAAACGACTACAAACTAGTGGATTCAGTTACATCTGGGCTTGTAGCCACTAAGTGTATGTTCAACGTAGTATTTTATACATTTGCACGTAATACACTTTTTACGTCAAACGTTTCAGACGTGAAAACCGCATACTTTCCGTATTCTGACAATTTACCTATTATTTCCCATTTCTGAGTTAGGTGAAAAACGAATCACTTTCTTTACTATGTTAATTTAGTTATATAAGTTATATTTTGGTTTTTCAGGGTCGAAACGACTTCAAGTACATCGCTTACTGAGCACATTAAATGAACTATACCATTTACTTTCCATTATTTTTAATTTTTGAAACATTCATTTTTTATAAAACTTGGTCTTTTCTGATTGTTTGAACTTATACTAATTGTAAATTCTCATTTTCTCACAATATCTCGTAAGCTGGTAATGATGCCGAATAGAAATGCAACCCCAGATCAAAAGATCATTTACTCTGTCAGTTGCAATTAAGAACAAAGATCATATGACCGAAATAATCTATTTGCAAAGAATATCTGCACCTCTGCACTCATGTGGTAGTTCGACCTGTAAACTTATGTCTAATACAAAGCTGTAGTCTTATTTTAGATTTATCTCCCGTTATTGTCAATTTGTGTGTGTTTCTCTTCCACTTTCCTCCGTTCTCTTATTTCCCATTCCCATTCACTTCGAAGTATTTCTTTGTTTCGTTCATCTATAAAACCTTTTTACAAACATCACCCATAAGTATAAAACACGAATCCATAGCCATAATCCATAAAGTAACCCAATAGTATTGTTTCACTTCCATATGGACGGCCACCCAATATCCGTGGCGAAGAAATTTTCCGAGTGTGCAGATATAAAAACATCTGGAGGGCAGTCAAGGAACACCATCTCGAAACGATTTGAAGTGAACTAAATAAATCTTGAAATCTTGAATGGAGTTTTGAGGTGAGTAATCCAACTACAGCTTAGATGTGGTCCCTCATCCCGAAAGGCAAGATTCCTGATATTTCTTGTTTCCATACCCTCATCTCATAAAGTAACCTGGTAGTTTTGTTTTGCCTTCTCAAAAAAAGGTGATTGGTGTAGTGGTTATAACACCAGTCCCTTGATTTTCCCGCCCCCAGTTCGATTCCCCCTCAAATCCTGAATTATTATCAAGTGTAAGACAGCCATAATCCATAAAGTAACCCGATATTATTGTTTGGCTGAACGGGTCAGTGGCGATCCCTTAAATAAGGGAAGAGCAGCGAATTATGGCGGGAGATCGCATTACGCTGAGACACCTCGTGGCATACGAATGAGCAGCAATGACACTGGCCATCAACAACGGGCATTTCTCTCGACATGTTTTGATCTACACGTGAATTTCACGTGGATTTCACGTGAACACGTGAACACGACTTGAATTGTACAACTGTCTCTCCAATGACGATGGATCTGATTTGAAGGGTGCTGGGCGGCTACCAACATCTTTTGAATTACCGATATTATCACCCGAATAGTTTGACCTATCAGTAATACCAACATCATCTTTAGATGTGCCGACATTTTCATGAGCAGTTTTTGTTTCACCGACATCATTACCGGCATTACCGTTTGTATCTTTTCATCTCAAAGTAGATTTCACGTGAGCAGTGAATGATGGGGAGAGATCGCATTACGCTGAGACAACTCGTGGTTACGAATACGAATGAGCCGAATTGACTTTGGTTATCAACAACCGGAATTTCCATTAACATATTTTGATCTACCTACCGGCATTTCTGCCAACATACTGTGATCTACCGGCATTACTGCCAACGTATTCTGATATACCAAAATTACTACCAAAACTTTTCATCTACACGTGGCTAACACGTTGTTCACACACGTTTTGTACTGTACACGTTGCTGACACGTTACTCATAAACTGATTCCACGTAATGTGCAAGCTGTCACCCGTTGCTTGGTGTGTTGAGGCTAAAACACGAGTCTTGGCACTTGTCACCAAACTCACGAGGATTAAGAACGTTAAGTTGTAGTTCGTTACGTGAACGGAACGATCAAAAAACAAACTGTGAACCCCAAGCAAACGAGATAGTATGACCGTGTCAGTTTTATTAACCTCGCACAAAATCTACATGTAGTTTTTTTAGATAAAAACCCAAGGCTTACTACCTATAATACTTTAACTCTGGGTTGTGTACAAACCCATCGTATTGTTTCATGAGCAATGCTCCTAGTCCTCGAGAACGGCGATTCTGATAAACATTTTAAGACTGTCACGTTACACGTGAACACAGGTTTGTCAGTTCGTTTGCTTGATTCAAGTCGGCTTAAAGATTTTCCCCGGTACGAAACTCGGTCTTATTACTATTGCCTGGTCTCATTTTCTGTCTATATTTCCTATTCTGACATCGAGCACGTCACCTTCAAGAATTTGGTAAACAACATTTATTATCCAACGAATATTAACAAGTCGTTACATCTTCTCTATGAAATTTCCATATTAAAAACGTTCTAAACACGCAATAACACCGTTGTGCACCTTATTAAAACGAAAGAAATGTGTTATCAAATTATTATTACTGTTGAATTTTTAAGAAAAATTTGATAATAGTAATAATAAAAAATTGGATAGTTCGGGGAATAAGAAACACTAGTTACATTTAGCATTCCAATGGAACGTTGATGATTCCGCCTTAAAACCGAAACTAGCGGATTTTTACGTGAAACGTGAAACAATGGCAGAATTCGATGATTTTTCCATTACTTCGACTGGTAGCATAAGTGAAACTTATGAATACTTGCCCTTGAGGAATAGCTCTCTGGATTTATAGAGTTATTATTATTTATTCCTGCATATATAAAAGTTACGTGTTGGCTTTCAGAGTTTATAAAAATATACAATATGAAGAAAGATAAATTAACGTAGCCATGTAGTGAACCACCCCCACAATCTGTCATTTTCAGTTGTGTCTATAAAGTTCTGAGAAAAGAAAATCCGCAAATTTTGCTTCGTTTGCTCTTGCTTCCACAAACTCTGAGTCTCAAAGAGTGAGAGTTTTCCCAGACGGCGTAGCAATCCCCACAAAAGTTCATGAGATCACCTCATGAGGTATTAGCACGAGCTTCTTCCATGAGATTTTATTGATTGCTATGCTACAACGTTGAGAGTTCACGAGTAGCTCATGAGGCATCTCATGAGAAACTCATATGAACTTCTCACGAGGTTGGACGGTTTACTACGCCGCCAGCTTACAAATTTTCTGCACAAATGAACCTCATTTTCCCACACTGTCTGGCCGTACACCTATTATACAGCCAAACATAACAGAGATCGAAGTTAGAGTTCAGTTTCAGAGAATCCAAACTAGTGAGATCAACTAACAAATGAAATAACACTGGTGATTTGAAAGAACGTTCTGAAAATATCCTAAAATACTGAATTATATTAACTGTTCTGAAATGATTCTAAAATTTGCGTTTAGCGAGCTGTCAATTTCGACTAATGATAAGCACATGAAAGTGAGACATGGTTTTCGAGTTTCAGTTCATAGTTACAACAAACTTCACTTTTGAAAGACAAAACAAGTAAACCCCTAAACTATAAGTTTCGACCAATGATTAACGAACGACTGTGAATGAAATACTTGAACTTTGTTCATATTTTCGAAATCCCGAGTTCTAGATTAGAGATCTAAACTTTCCGAAAAACAAACCAAGTGAGCTCAAGAAACAATTAAAAAGCAGCCATGACGCTATTTCAACCGAACCCCCTGGGGAGCCGTTTTTCTTCGGATTTTGGTCTGAGAGCCGTTATCAAACAGCGGTTTAAGGTCGACAATTACTATTTTGAAACGCTTTCGATTTACAAGTTTCGTTATTTAACCTGAAATTGTTGGAGTATCAGTTTGAGTTGTTCGTTTGACTGAAAATTCATCAATAGTCCCGGTTCCATTCAGGGGGTTTGCTTCGCTTGATTCAAATCTACATTTTCTTTAACTGAATTGTATTCCTCTTACAATTAAGCATGGTTTATTTTGGCGATTCATTTCAATTGTTGGGAAAATTGAAGTATCGCCCCCCACTTTAGTTGGGTCCCCCCCCCCGTAGCACTTCAACCCCCCACCCAAGCTGAAACCTGAAAATCTAGGAGAGGGGGGGGGGGACAAAATTCAACTTCGACATTTACTATTTACCCCCCACCTGGGTCGGCGGGGGGTAGAACTTTAAGGGTTGGGGGTCAAACTTCAACGAGTGGGGGGCTGAACTTCAATACCGGAAATGTTTACTTTTTACCCCCCACCCTCAAACTTTTGTATTGCAGGTGATAAGTTGAATTATCACGCCCCGGTGGGGGGGGGTCAAACTACAATTCCCCAAACGCAATATACATTCAAAAAGGTGGGGGGTAAGAAGTCAATGTTCCCCAATTGTTAGTTATGGTGTTTGCCAGTCTTGCGAATCGCCGGTCTGAGATCCAGACAAGACGAATGTTTGAAGGATCTTAAACGAATTTTGTATTTGTTTCACTGTTATGGACTGTATTCCATTCTCTATTCATTCCGGTAATTTCGTTCCAAAAATTTCGGTTGTGGTTTTGGTACACTGCACAAACAAGAAATACAGTTTCACACTGACTTTTGTTCGGCAACCACCTTAGCGAACGTTGATTGTACACGTACACGTTTCACGTTGTTATAACATGTTGTTTGATCAGTAATAGAGACATTTTTTCTTCTATTTGACTTTTTACAACTCTTGTTCAAGACAACTTAAATCAGTACTTCTTACTGTAGCTGTTACCAAGCAAAGAAGATCTCTTGAACAAGGGTTGTATAGAGTGATGAATAGAAAAAAAGGGAATGAATGAAGAATGGAATAAAACATTGGCCTTATTACTGATAAAACATGTAGATATACACGGGAGCAATAAACTCACGAGACCACACGCGTTTTTCTTGTTTCATGTGGTTTAGACCATATTATGGTCTAAATTGTCGTTTTCTCTTCCTACTGCAGCCTCACGGAGGAAATAGTCACGAAATCACACGCGTCTCACACACGTGATAAAGTGCGTGTTTTACTAGGTGTAGAGACGAATTATATCCATCACCAAAACTCAATTGTACACGTCTCACGTGATCACGTGGTTCACTAGTATTATCATCGCAAATGTATCCAATTTTCCATTCATTCCTATCATTCCTTTCTTTCGCTATCCCCGTTGCCTTGGTAGCGGATTCCTTGTCTTTTCATTATTTCACGCCATCCAAATTAATCGGCACAGTGCGTTCCAATTTTGCCAAATCAACACTATACACGTAGTGAATGTTGCTCGAAAACGGTAGAATTACGTGGGAAAACGTGGATTTCGCTATGTGACAAGTGTGGAATCATACACAGTTTGGAATCACGATATGTCTCAGCTTGAAGTTTGATGATGTGTATGAATGATCGGCAACAAATTTTTGCAAAGTTTCTGTTCTTTCAACTGGCCTCCGTTTTTACATGGACTACAGGCTTCACTTACAAGAATTTTCGGTAACACAACAAAATTTGTGGCGTAATGGTGTCATACACTGCTTATTCACACCTGGATACTTATGAGCATTTTAAATCTAGTGTTCCTACTGGATTTATAACATAGTTTTTCGTTTTGCTCCATTATTTTTCGTCTAATAATTTATTTTCGCCTTTTGTTGTGTTTATTTTGTTTTTTTCAAACGCAAACACACACGGTTGCAACACGTAGATTTCACGTTTTTTTAACTACCAGCTGAGGTGGCATGAAAGTCCTGAAGTGAGTTTTATAACTTGTATACAGACTGATACATGTTTATTAATATGTTATAATCAGCCGTGAGTTGGCTCGGCCTTTTCATCTGTCAATATTTGTTTCGGTTTGAAATGAAATTTTCTAAAGTACAGGCCATGTTCCTAGAAGCCATGATTTTGGTGGTTATCGTCATGTGAGCCGTACACTCCCTGATTCGGCTAAGAATAGATAATACAAATCTCGCTCAAAATCAGTGTATTACGTGTATATGACATCAAATTGACATCAGAATTCAACTTATCCGATTGGAAAAAAATTGAGGTGGCTTGAGGAATTAGTTAGAGGCGATGTTCAGCTCAGTTTCATACTAGTCACACTTAGTCTTTGCAGCTTTTGAGTGAGATACAAAAAATATATAACTTTGTTACCGGTTAACGTGCGTTTTTAATTATGTTTTCACATGAAACTTCAACTATGACGTGTAACTCTGACGTCAAGGCTAAAACCATCAGCTAGGTCGCCAATTGCTTTCGGACTTACTTTACGGGTTTTGAAATTGTTTACCAACTAACGAACCAAATTTAAACTGATAGGAACGTTACTGGACGTAAGGTTGTTGTGATATTCCCACTGATTTTCCGAATGTGGTTTGTATTCCACTCTTGTAATTTCTGATCTACCTTGTGATAACGCATAAGAATTTCTCGATGAGGACATTCGCTGAGTCTGCTGCTTGTTGCAATTGTTCGGCTCCGGTCAATATTTATTATAAGGTTTCGCTGAACATAATAGCCGATAGAGTAATAGAAAACGCAGACAATTGCTAGTTGTTCCAATATCACGTTCAAAATAGTAGTCAAGATTTATTAGATCACTTCAAATCGTTACGAAATGGTGTTACTTATGGTGAAATGATGTATATCTTTTTCTCTGCATACTAGTACTTAATACATAACATAGAAAGCAGCTCGTATGTGTTTTATGTGGTTTTCTTGAAATTTTGAGTTCAGATTTTCTTCCGAACAATTGCTGTTTACTGCTTCGAGTGTGACAAATTGTAAAAAATTTACACGCCGGGTTACAATTCGAACATACTGACATATACCTATTTCATGAAGTTAAAGGAGGACGATTATGTGGACCAATGCCGTGTCAACGGTCCTTTAAACTGCAATTTAAAAGCGTATTGCAGGACTGAAGTATTGGACCACATAATCGTCCTTCTTTAATGTCAATTTTTTCAAATATGGTGTATGATTTCTGAATTTTCCTATTAGTGATTTTTGAACATTTACAGAGTTTAAATGAAGCGTATGTAACTAGCTATTAACTTCCTGCTGCGAGTACCAACTTCACACTTAGCTTGAAACATTGTACGTAATTGCTACCTCACAAAATTCTGAGATCAAAGAGTAAAGTTGAAAAAAAAGTCTCATCGTATTCGAAGAAAAAAATGTTGCGTGGCAATTTCACAATTTCAGAAGTTCGGAACGTGCACGAATATAACATATGAATGATAGTGAAATAAAAAAAGGTTACATTTAAAATAACACGTGCAACATAAAAGTAGAAGTTTCAAGTCAAAATGGAATCAAATTTGCTCATAACAATTTTTTTAATTTTTCACGCCCTACTTGAAGTTTGAAATCGAAGTTCGAATCCCTGAACGATCAAGCGATTCTGAGTGTTTAAAAGTGTTTTTCGTCTTCTTTAAAAGATTCCCTATATTTCGTTCTAAATCAACTGGTGCGAATATAGTCTTTCTCATTCCTACTGAGACTCCTGCAGTAGGAAAAAGAACGTTCAATACGTTTAAATTACTTGAATGTTGTCGGATTTCTGACAAATTAGATGTTACCGACAGAGATAAATTTCGCATCAGAAAATAGTTATTGCAATAATGGAGTGTGTACTGTAGGAGTCTCAGTAGGAATGGTGTTGGCTATATACTCAATACCCTTCTTTATCAACCTCTTTGCCTCTTTCTGTTTCAATGGTTCCAGAGAAGTATAACTGTTCAATGAACCTTTGCACTAATTGAGCTGTTGCACGCAAATTCAAATAATTTCATGATTTTTCTGCACTTTTTTGATGAAGTAACAGGTAGCCTCATGAATTATGACACGCGAAGCTGTTATAAGTTATCGAAAATTATGGTGTTGTTTCTTATTTTCGTGAAGAATACGTGAAAAACTGAATTTTTTTCGGAATTTGGATAACTTTTCTCAAACTGTTAGTTCTCAATTGAAATAATGTCTAAAAAATACGTAATCCTATGCCGAATAAATCCAAATTGATTAAGTGTGTGTCTTTTTTCGTATTTTTCGATAGAGCAAAGTCTGATGAAACTAGATACCCTTTCCTTTATTCTGCTCACTGATTTGAATACTAGATAAGCATGAACGGCGCTTTCTCAGAAATCTAACTAAAAAAACTTCCCGTATTTCGAAATAGTTCGAATTACTTCAGTAAAGCAGTATTATGTACTTTCTCAGAATTGAATAAACACTCATTGTGTTCATCATGTATAAAATATGATCACTTTTGTCATTCAGATTTGAAAACGATGAAATAGATTGAGAATGAAAACGTGATGCTCTATACTTGTACTGAGGAGAAAAGGTATAGTCGTCGCCAACGGAAAGGCGGGAGGGTACTGTATATCTCATTCTCCGCTGTGTACGCACATATGTCTTTGATTCCAAAGCTTACCGGTTATGTCCACTAATAGCGCAGTGGTTAGCGCCCTGTCACGAAAGTTTTGCTCGCAGGTTCGATTCCGGTGAGAGACAAAAATTTATAAATTTGGCACCCACTATAAAGTGAATCCTAAGTGAACATTAACACACGTTAGAATATGTTTTACCTAAATGAATTCAAAACACTTTTTCATGTTAAAAGTTGGATCTAGGTTCAATTGGTTTTTTATAACGAAATTGACCAGAAACTTTCGTTTTTCCTCCAAAAGTGTTCAGAATTGTCGGTTTTCGCCTCGTTTCCCATTCTCACCCAAAAGGTACAATCTACTTACGCAAATTGTACATTTGTTGTGGTTCACGTTGTTCAACGTTGTTTCACTCTGTAAATATTAATATCTGTAGTGATTATTGACCTACGAACTTTATCTTCAAAAGTATTCAGAATGGTGGGTTTTTGCATTGCCCCCCTTTCTTACTCTCTAATTTGCGACAGCACTCTAGGTTAATTCGATTTGTCTATTTTATGGTCATGTCTCACTAATTAATTTCGTCTTTTTGACTCCATGCTCGCAATTCTTTTTGTTCATAATTTTGCTCCAACAAATGCATTGTTCCCAGAATAGTTCATCACAATTGCGGTGATCAATGTCCCGTATTAATCATTACTAGAAAATATTTTATAATAACTAATCTTCAAAAATATTTTAAAATAACTAATCTTTACTAATCTTCTTCTGGATTAACTCTAAATGAGATTTTGAATCATCATGAAAAAAGTAGATCAAATGACCAGAGGAAACGTAATGGAAATGTCGAGACAATAATTAAACTTGTCGCATTCTCATTTTCATCAGGTAGATTGGATTTACAACCTTATCTCATTTTGTGATCCCAGTATTTCTTCGATAAATCACAGAAACTGGCCTGCACATATACTAGTAAAATCGTTTGAGTCCTCCCGAACCAGGGGCAGAACCGAATCAAATTTGGGCTGAAAAACGTGAAACCTGACCAATCCAAGTAAGTAGTGTTAAAGTTGGTCGATGCGTCACGTTGAAAGGGTTAGGTTTGGTTCATTGTCAGTCTGTGTACGCAAACGGTTGGGTATCTGGTTTGAGAAGAATCGGTTCGATTTGGTTCAGTAAGAGTCGGTAAGGGAAGAAGTTGGCCTTCTCACGTTTTTCTTCTCACGTTTTACGTGACCATAAATTTTACCAACATTATAGTTCGTACGATAACTGGCGTGTTACTGACTACTTGTTAAATCAACATGTTGAAGAGAATGCATTTAATCATAATGCACCTTATTGGATAATGACCAATATACGCAATAAGTGTGATAATTGTAATTCTAGGTAAAGTGGTGGACGTCACGTACACATGTATAAGCCGTGATTTTGAACATATTAGTCCATTAACTTATACTCTATTAACACAATAACATTTACTTTTTGTTTTTCTAATGTTCAGCGAAATTTCATGAAATGAAGACAATAACTTAACAAAATGTGTTTATTGATGTGTTTCTACGTTTCAAGTGTCATAGCGGACATAGGACAACTCGCATCATTTAATTTTGTGAAGTTTGAACGCGAAGAATTCCTAGTAGACTTTCGGTTGTTCGCCTTCTCGTAGTATAAGAATCACTTAAATGCAAATAGCCCCTGTTAGGAAAACTTAATACTAAACTCAATTGGTGATTCGAATTTGTCGCCAAAATGTATATTTCCATGTTTTATTAACTTATAACCATATATCTCTCTAGTGTGATACATGTTATTCCGGTAACCAGTAAGTCCAATGTGTCAGATTGCTCGAGACATTTTTAATTAGAAAGTGTTTTGCTTTTATTGACGCCAAATTGAATTTCTTGTCTCCAAAATAGCTTTCCATTTAACTACAAAGCGCGTATCACAATCTATTTCTATATACTATTAGTCATTTGCACAGTCACGTGAAACATGTTGAACACATCATAACTCAGAAACGTGCAATGCGTGCAATGACAAAGTGCACGATTCCTCATTAGAATGCTCAGTTTACGTGACTATTCAGCTGACTTCTAGTTTACGAGGCTTCAAAAAGTGAGTCAGACGTTCATCAATACTCCATTCTGTTACATGTTGTGACATACTGACATTCATTTTCTAATAGTGTACGTTTATTCAGACTTCTAATAGCTAATCCTCTATTGTTTGTATGATAAGTATTTCACAATCGCGTCCCGAAAAATAGGCGGAGCTTACTGTGTATGTTATTTTCTGCTGTGTGTCAAGTTTCTGTTTATGTATTCTTCATTGCTCGTTCTATTTTCAAGTAAGCACTTGCCGAGAAAAAATTGTGGTTTTTTAGTAACATTTAGTTTTGTAACCTTTTGATATAGTCATCTTTCTTCTACTAGAAATATGGTTTCGAATATATTTACCATGTATCCGTAAACAAACATCCAACTAAAATTGAAGTCGTTACGATAATTGTTGCTTCTCACAAACTAGAAATGACTGCCTCGCACCAGATTCTAACCATCAGCGTTAATGGCAGGGTCAAATCACTCCTCGAACATGTCTTTCTCCGAAAATCGTAGATATACTTTCAGTCAGTAAAATTGAGCCTGCTCTTGAAAGCACAATATTTTTGGAAAGTTATTTATCTCATCTTGTTTCGATCTGGCTGCGCAATGAAGTGGACTTGTAGTAGCTACATCTGAAAGCAGAACACAGCAGAAACAGAGAAATACAGTAATCTCGCGTCATTTCTGTCTACTTTTATGTAATTTTGCAGTCCGCTTGAGTTCGAAATGTTGTTACTCTGGCGCGGGGGTTAATTAACACAGGAGCCAGTAATCGATAGTCCCGTTTTACCACTAAACTACTTAATTAGACAAAAGCGGATGCGGCATAGTTTGCATCATTTTTACATGCACTCTGGCAGCGTGCCAAAGGAATTGCAGTTTGAAACTCATGTTTTTTTTTCAATTTTTAATACGTGCTTAACAAGAACCCACAAATGCTCATGTTCTCTGAATTTCTCTGAAATGTTTAAAACCAAATCTCAATTTTAATAAGCGATATGTTTTTTGTTCAAGTGGCGTAATAAGAGGTTGGTTTTTCCAACGAGCCCACATTCTCTTTCTGAACTTTCTTCTTTTATGGTACACTTCGATTTACTCATGGTTCATAAAATCGTTACCGGTCAAATAAGGCTGAAATCCTCCGACTTTTATAGTTTTTCCCAATCGAAAACTAGAGAAACATCTTCAAAGCTGAGTTTTCCCATACCAAAATCAAAATTGCGTCAACAATTTTTCTCTGTGCGAGCAGGATCGAAATATTTGAAACTGTCCAAAAAGAAGAGTTTGCCATTTTCCGTTGCTAGTTTTAAACGTTTTATATCATAGCAATTTGACGTTTGTATTATACTACTGTGTTACTTCTACTATATTTAACTGTTGCTCTATCCTGTGATTATTGTCCCCAATTCGTGACGTACGTGTGCAATATTATCTCCACAGTTTGATTTATCATCTTTGAACTTATCTTTTTCCAATTATGTCTCAGTTTTTATCACACGCTTCACTTGTGTAATAAATTCATTCAATTCATTCAAAGTACACTTTCAAACTTCCCGACTGTTTTCTAATGAAAACAGTTATGACAGAAAATACAGTCCAATCTTTCCGGTTCAACAATAGAACAGACTAAAACTATTGTATTCTTACTGTAGTAGTCCCGTAGGAATGAAAACCGCTATAGTTAGGTTGTTAATGGTAAGAGATGGGTTTTCAATCAGGAACAGAACCGATTGCAAGGGTTTGTCAAAGTTTCCGGTAAACTTCACATGATGAAAACGGGTAAAAATTTCAACGTGTACTGTAGGAATCCCCGTCGGAATGAAAACGACTATAGACTCTAATTGACAATGGTAATGGCCGTGTTTTGCCCTGAGACACATCCTACTGAAGTCATCTCCGACTCTTGTTTACGAGATTACGGTAAAAGCCAATTATCGCACGTGTTTATTTACACAATTAGGAGAGAAAGAAGAAAAACACTTTGATGGCAAACGCTTTTATCCGTCTAGACGTCGGAATTCAAGCTTTTTTTAAACAGTACTTTGAGTGAAAATAGTAGTTTTACTTTTCATATTTCTGTGATCATTATCAAAGTGTTCCTGTTCTTATTTGTTTTAAACTGTTTTCCGTGTATAATCATCTTCTACTAGACCTTTTAATAGTAACATTTTTGAAGAAAGTGGTGAAAATAACTTCGAAAATAGTTTGAGCCTACATTTTCAAAATCATCTGTTGGAACACACTATGCCAGTTTTCTTTTCAGTGATAAGATATGAATGTAACATGTTCGTGGAATGGTAGTTTCCTCTTTCAAGTTTACTACTATTTTCGCTGTAACCAGAGATCTACAAATCAGAGTAATGTTAGTCAATTGCACAGTCACGTGGAAGATGTTAAGCACAGCAGAACTCAGAAACGTGCATTGCAGAAAAGCCCGTTTCCTCATTAGAATGCTAACTTCACGTGACTATTCAATTTACTTCTAGTCTAATTAAAACAAGTGCCGAATGTTTGAAATAGCTCGTGTAGCTGATGTTCAAATTTCGGCAAACAGAGTGAATGCCAATATCAAGTTTCTACGTCAACTAATTAATATTTGAAGTTGTGCACCGTTTAAGTTATTAAATGAACAAATATTATAAGTTTTATTAATTTAATAAGATATATTCGTGTCGATATAGGATATAGGACATTTGGATGCTATAGTAATAAGAAATGTACACGTATTAATTTTTACAAACCAATATTAAGGTCACATATTTTGTTTTATCTAAACATCAAAATGTAATTGATGCGCATGAATAATTGATACGAATATCTTAATTGGATGTTTGTTTGCTTTCTGTTCCCGCAAAAACTGAAAATAGCCAGTTCCTGGTATAATTCTACCAATGTTCTAAATTTCCCTCTTTCTCTCTTTCACTCTTTTTTCACTGTCTCTCTTTCCCTCTCTCTCATTTTCTGTTCCTATCAAAACTTTCTCTTTTCTACCGGTGTTTCTACTAGAACTCTCATCTCTCTTCCCCCTCTCTCATTTTCTCTCTTTCTCACTCTTTCTCCCTCTCTCCTTTTTGTGTTTCTATCAATCGTTTCTCTTTTCTCCCGGTGTTTCTACTAGTATTCTCTCTTTGAAGCTGTCAGGAAATCACATGACTGAAACTATAATGATTTCATACTAATTACCACCTGCCGGATAGAGTGTTAACTTAACTAACGGCCTATATCATTACCGTTAATTGTGATTTTGACCAGGTTTACCGAACCTACTAGTAGTACTAGTTAGTTCTTCTTTGAGCCTTGTCTACTGAAAGTAAATTGGACAGTTACATGAAATCGACTTTCTAATGAGGAATCATGCACTTGGTAGTTGCACGTTTCTGAAATTTGCTGTGTTCAACGTTTTGAGTGTATTTGATTAACATTATATATGAAGTTCGTTTTTCCGAAGCAAGCGTATAGTGCTCACTTTTGGACCCGTTGGCAGCGTTCAAAAACTTTGGAAGACTGTTATTTGGAGAAAACATTCATTTTACAGAATTTTCCCCTGAATACGAACTATAACTAAGGAAAAGAACCCTTCACATGAATTTCGTTTGTTTTGAAGTATTTCAACATGTTCAAAAACGCCTTGAGATTTTATTGGCAAGCTGCCCAAGTCCAGTTGGAAAATGCTCAGACAATACCCAGCCAATTGGCCAGCCACTTTTGTAGCGGCCTCGACGAGAGAGTGTGAGAGTCAGAGATACGCAGATGTCTACGGCCTCATTGACCTGCACACTCTCTCGCATTTGTAGCTGGCCAATCGTAGAAAATTGGCGCGAATCGTTCTGAGTGTGCGAGCTATACATGATGTTTCATTCGCTGTGTTTGTAGTTTGATTCCGGTGTTATCGGTCAAAAACAAGAGATATATGGCTGATCGAGTTTGAGCTGCAACTCAGTAACGGTCATCTCTTTCACATTTAGTGTTTGTCTGAGAAATGTGGTGCATATATTTCAAGATTTCAAGATTTATTAGATCACTTCAAATCGTTGCGAAATGGTGTTCCTTGACTGCCCTCCAGATATCTTTATCTCTTCATACTGTACACTCATATCATGTTGGGTTTTATTAGTACAACAAAATTCACTTTAAACAAATTTAAATTTTTTCTAGAAGTCTAGAACTTTGCCGGATGTAATCCTATTGGATTTATTGGCAACATAATTCAAGTTGCAACTAGACACAGAAGAAATAGAGTAAGGAAAAAAAGGAAAAGAGAGAATTTTATTTGCACCGTGCAAATTCTTAGATTACCCAATGCAAACTTCAGTTACCTCGACATTTCGATCAATTATCAATCCATATGATAATATCATGTTTTATTAGATTCCCAGTGCGTAGTGGTGCTATAACACCATTACCGTTGCTTGAGTAGAACGTTCGCGCCCTGTTTAGAGTGTTGTTTTTCGATGGTCGTTTCACCAACAATTGAACTAATGAAGTGATTATTGACGAAGGTAGTTGAACTCCACGAAGGTAGTTGAAAATCTCATAATTTTCGGGCTGTTCTGAACTGAAGAATATTTGAACTGTATCTCTTGAATTTTTCATTTTCAAAAAATCGTGCAATCAATGAATCTCATTAAAGTGGTTCATTAAAAATCACCTGAGATTATGCTCGCTAGATTGAATTTTGAAAAAGCCTGCCTTATTCACCTTCAACACGGAACCAGCTGAAAGCGGGTCAGGAAGAAAAGTATGCATTTTAAGTCCGATTTCTGACATATGAAACCGTTTTTTTAACTTTTCCGGGTCACAACCAGTAACTCAACCAGAAAAGCACACAGCCCTGTCTATTTTTTATTGAAGTTATAGATTGCTCTTAAGACAGCTTTTTACTAGTTCATCTGATTTCTAAATTAACATTTTCATTAATAACGCTCAATGTATGTCATATTGATCTAAATCTATTTCAAAAACAGCTTTGAAACAAGAACAATCATCACCAAAATACAAGGGAGTCCGGAAATGACGCTCCACTGAAACTATGTTTACTTTGAACTACAAAACCAATTTTTTGGGGTATTATGGAGAGAAATCTTCCGGCTTTTCACTACAATCGTGTTTATGTTTGCTTCGACGTTTTAACATTTTTTCTCCAGCGATTTTTACGTGTACACCTGAATAAAGCTTAAGTGAAAAACTGAACTTAAAGCAGGACAATTATGTGAACGAATCTCTAAATGTTTTCTCATGTTCATAGTACATATTATAAATAAAACAAATCTCTCCTATAGATTATTAAACGTCTGCACCTGAATAACCTATATGGGAAAACTAATTTCAAAGCTATATAAATAAGACTCCCTGAATTAATTCTCATGTTCTTTTTCTCAATTATTTGAAACCTAATATTCCTTTTTGATCTCATTGAGAGAAATGTTTCGAATATCTCTAGCGAATTTCACGTCGGCACCTGAATAAATTATATGTGAACTGCTGCATTGAGACGGGACTTAATTGCACACGATTAAAGTCATTAACTCAGCTATTTTCTCGACTTCCCTGTTCCGAATTCTTTTAGAACATTTATTTGTAGAAATTGTATTTTTTAAATAATTATAAATATAATTTATCACTTCAGAAAGATTACTTAGAAAATAGGTTGATAAGTCTTTCCAAATAACATGTGTGTTGCTCAATCAATATCAAAGTATCAAATAACAGATATACTAAATCCATCTCTCGATAATTGTCCTCATATTTTCTTAATTTGTGACATCCGACCCGGTGTTTTAACTAGTATTATAGATTTTCAAGAAATATGATTTTTATTCCCGCTGCCTTATTTTGTTATCCGATTATTAGATTGACTCTCGTTTCAAAAAATGAGATTATCTCCCGGCTGAAAAGTCTTCGGATTAGATTTAGTTCACCGTTAAACTACTGAAAAGGAATGATGTTGTGTGCCATCAAGGTTTCGATTATCGACAAAAGTGATGTGCTCTTACTTTCTCTCTTCTCTCTCTCTCTCTCTCTCTTTCTGGCTCTCTCTCTCTCTCTCTCTCTCTCTCTTTCTCTCTCTCTCTCTCTCTCTCTCTTTCTTTCTTTGTATTTCTCTTGGTCGCTTTTTTTCGCTCCTGTTCTCTATTTTCCATCTCCTTCCCACCATTTTCCTATCTTTCCGTCTCTCTCTATCCCTTTCTTTCTCTCACGTTTTCTTTACTCATCTCCAGTATACTGTATTTAAAATTGTTTTTATCCTTCTGAGCTTCTAATCTGATCTTCAAACGTTGACATACCTATAATTGAATACATGTTTTCTATTGATATATATTTTTTATGTGATATTATTTTTACTAACTGTTTTAAATTCAGATGGATCGATCTTCCTGTAGTGTCCAGCCTCAATTCTCGCTTCAAACTCCGACTCTCAACTCGCCGGTTCGAAATCATCGACCGTCATTGAGTGAGTAACTATGAACTGGATAATGCTACGCTATAACTCCTTGAAAAGTCACTCGAAAAATTTTCCAGGTCGACTTATAAGGTCACAACAACAATTATTTTCTCGTAACGTGTGGTTTCCATTACGCAGACATAATCACGAATAGAGAAGACACCCTTGAAAATGAATAATATTAAAATCAATTCCTTGTTAGTCCATTGCACAGTCACATGGAACACGTTAAACACAGCAGAACTCAGAAATGTGCACAATGCCTCATCAGAAAGCTTACTCTACTATTCAATTAAGTTATAGAATACTCCACGTTAGGATATAAGACGCTGCAATCTAAATTTTTTTCCAAAATCGAGTTTATTCCGAAAAAACAGGACAAATTGGGAAGCAACCGAACGTCTCCAAAAACTCCCAAATTATTTCGATAACAGAGAAATTAAACCAATTTTGTGAATTCTTGTACATGAAATATTTTGCTATCTTGTGAAAAGTTTAGAAATAGAACTGGTCAAATTCCTTGAGCGACAGCACAGTATAGGAGTGCAATCGCCCAAAAGATACATTTATATAGCACACAATTTCAATCATTTATTTTTTGGGAGCACACAATTTCAATCATTTATTTTTTGGGAGCACAACATTTCAATCATTTATTTTTTGGGAGCACACAATTTCAATCATTTATTTTTTGGGAGCACTTAATTTCAATCATTTATTTTTTGGGAGCACACAATTTCAATCATTTATTTTTTGGGAACACATAATTTCAATCATTTATTTTTTGAAAACATAACTTCAATCATTTATTTTTTGGAATATTCGGTTTTCAAATATTTGTTTTTCGAAATCCGTGCAAACTGTTTTGTCTAGGAGGACACTGAAGGATAAATTCGTTCGAGGAAAAGTCCGAAAACGAACAAAAGCATCAGTTTGTGCGGAGTCGATGAAATGACCAGTGCTGAATTCCGGTAACGAGAACAGTTGAAAGGCTAAAACTTTGAGTTACAACTACAATGTTCAAAAAATCTTTCATAGTTTACGTGAAACTTTCCCCACGTTCTCGCCATATGAAAGACGCGATTGTTTCTAAGAAATGCGAATGCAGAATACTGATAAACTTGCCGGTTTCTCTATTATCTCTGGACGGCTCTATCATCCTTTGGTGATGAATTCTTATGTGAAAACCTATCATATTTGAAACTTGTATATTCGTTCACTTTTGTTAAAAGGACTCTCATCAACAGTTTTCACCAAGTCCAAATAAATCTCGCCGTCATATATGGGGGAGTTCGGCTGTCTGATACTGTCTGGATGCGAGAGAGTGGGCGGAGCCAATGCGTATAGAGATAATGAGAGAGTGTGCGAATGCGGGAGAGCGCGTGGACGACGAGAGCAAAAGTTAACATGTTATCGCCACAGACTGCAGAATTTGACACTTACTGATTCCAAACGTTTTGAGTGAAAGGTTATCAGAGTAAAGGTTAGATAGTGTGTATTCATAACAGAATTAAAACATAACTTATATATTAAACTGTGTACTTGCATTCTGATTGGAAAGTAATGAAATTCACCATTCTCAAGAAAGTAATGAAATTCACCATTTTCAACCTGCAGATTTTAAGCAAATTCACAATCATGATTCATTTCTATACTTTATGTTTACTAATCGTAATTTTTAGTCGAAGTGATAGTTGAAGTGAATTTGGGTTACTGAAATATAAGTAACCATCAGTGGTACAGAAAAATGACATAAATAACATTTCGCCACTCACTTCTATCAGTCTTTTATCATCTGAGACTTCTCTATGAATAGTTCAATTGGCAACGTCTTGAACAGAAACTCTTGAAATATTATTTAGATTGTAAAAACTCGGAAAATTAGACGTATTGTCGTGGGTTTTACCGAACTCGAAGTTTTTGCCGTTCGAACTTCTTGTCATGGAATGTTTTCTATTTTCGAAAGAATGTACCGGGATTATTCTCGAGTGTTTGAAAGATCGGAATGAGTCACTGCTTTTCCGATTGTACAAAGTATCGACCACGGAATTCTATCGGAAGTTCAGTCGGATTTGACTCAATTAAGTAGATTTGGAAACTACAGGTCCACAGGCTCCGAATTCGAAAAAAACGTGGAAAATGGGAACAAAATGAGTTTTTCCTGAATATTCCATTCTACACAGTATAAAATAGGGAGGATGTTAGGCGGATGCTCGCATAAACCTTGAAATGTACGGGAACGGTGAGTGCTGTGAACGTTGTTGGAACGTTGTGAACGTGTTTGTTAACGTTCATTGAGTGTATGAATCTATGCAAGAACAATAGAAATTGTGTGTTTCCAAAAAATAAATGATTGAAATTGTGTGTTCCCAAAAAATAAATGATTGAAAATGTGTGCTCCCAAAAAATAAATGATTGAAATTTTGTGCTCCCAAAAAATAAATGATTGAAATTGTGTGCTCCCAAAAAATAAATGATTGAAATTGTGTGCTCCCAAAAAATAAATAATTGAAATTGTGTGCTCCTTGGCTAACTACACATCTCTCCTATAAGTAACAAAATGCGTTGCTTTTGGGACATTACCATATGCAAATAATCTTTCTTTCGTCCACATACAACAAATTTTGGGAACAGTTTATCATCCAGAAAACACCCCAAATAATTAATTTTTCTTGACAAATGGAATACGTTTATTTTCTCTTCCCATATTGTCCTGTTTTCTCGGAATAAACTCGATTTTGAAATTTTTTTAGATTGCAGCGTCTTATATGATCTCGAATATTCTCGCAAAAACAGCAAATTTTGTGTTGATCCATTTATTTATTACTACAATTTTAGCCGGCGTGTCGGTGGATTCTGCTTCGAGCGTCCGGAAGTTTCTGCACGATCGTCGACGAAGTTACCGAAATAGAAGTCTGGTGAGTTAGAACCTGGATACTCATCTCAGAAGACGTATTCAGAAGTATCCCAAATTCACAACCTGCGTCTCCTCAAAAAAAAACGCTATTTCTCTATTCACACATCTCGCCGAGATGAAAATCTCGAGAAATAGTGCGCAAAGACGCAGGATGGTACAAGTTGCAGTATAGTTGGTGCCAAATCTATAAATTTCTGTCTCTCACCGGAATCGGACCTGACTAGCAAAAGATTTGTAGAAGGCGGACTGTTCTATTAGAGTACATTCCGGGCATGTTTGGAAATCGAGGCAATGAGTGCGCACACAGCGGAAAGTGAGATTATACAGTACCCTCCCGACTTTCCGTTGGCGACGACTATAATTCAGTTTTCACTTGTGTGTGCGTGCTGAAAAAGACCTGCAGGGTTTTGAAGGATCATCGAGTCTTAAGTAGGATTGTGTTTCTCTTTTGCTAGTTTGCAGTGGAATTGACGTGTTGATCCTACAAGAGCAACCACACAAGAAGTATTTGCAAATTACGATATAGTTTTAGAAAATGTAACAAAACACATTTTGTGGTTTCGAAGCATGTGTTCACTCACAAGCTGTAACGACGTTTCGAAAGCACTCGGAAAACTTGTTTCGTTTGAAAAGGTTTAAAGGGACCGTACCTCTATAATGTGCAATGTAGGTAATTTTTGAAAAACAAAAAAAGTCATTTATTTTGTTTTGAGATGAAAGTTCATACAAAAAGTTCAAAAGACCTAATTATTATGAATCAAAATAGAAGCCAACAGGATTCGGGTTACTGTAATGCAGCAATCCTCAATATATCACTGCCTTGTAGTTTTCATGATATTCAGAAATCTTTTTTTACAGATATCATATTGGTAATTTTGGCCATGTTTTGAATATGGTTTCGTAATTTTATGGACATTTTGAAAAATTTGTACGTAGGTGAACTCGGCGGTGTATGTACGTGCGCGTGGTCGCGCCGCATTTTTGAGAGCACGGAACAAGACAGGAAGTTGACACCTATATGAATGATTTTGGTTTTTTAATGTGAACAATATCGACTAATCAGCTCGAACCTCCAAATTAAAGAGGAACGGTCCCTTCAAATGATGAAGCACAAGTTGGAATTTCGCACGACAAAATAGGTGGAAATTCGAAAATGCACTGTAAGATAATGTACTCTCTATAACTATGAACAAGAGTACGAATATGTTTTACTCATTTACCATGTATCGACTTTCAATTGAGTATTTCCAGGGCCCCACCATAGCGTCGGCCCCATCCGTGGAGCAGGAAGACTACCGTACCCCAAAACCTTCATTCGACAAAAATGGCGGAAAAAGTTTTGACTGCTGCGCGGGACATCCGCCCAATGGACTGCTTGCGGCCGAATCTAATGGATTCATTAAGGTGAGCATTAAACATACTGTAGATGTCCAGATATGAGTGAAATGGACTATATAATCATTACATATTTACATATTTATTCATTCACATCGCTTCGTTACGAGGCGGTGATCATAATACATATAGTTCGTTTCAACCATCGATAGTAGTCAGCCATGCTGGTCGAGCGCACCCTACATTGCAGTCGATTGATCTGGCAGCTTGCCAGTCTTTTCATTACAAATAAAATATCGAAAAGTGGTTATTTTGAGATTTTTGTACATATTTTGTGCTCAAAAAGTTATCAAGTAATCGGGGAGTAATTAAAACAACTTTTTTGTGCGATAAGATTAGCTTTGAAAAACGGTCATAAAAGATGATTGGGTATCACTGTTTTCAGTTTTTGCAATCATGGTCAGATGGCCGGTTGCATATGTCATGTGCGCCGCGCAACCTAGCAGAGCTGAGTTCGATTCCCAGCTTATGCATTATTTTGGGTAGGGTGGTCGCTGTTGGAAACTTTGGCAACTTTCCAGCACAATTCACTCCGCCCACTAAAATGTACTGTAACTGGATTCTATCGATGGTTGAAACGAACTATATCACAGATCTTTGTAGCAGCAGCTTTTTGTTAAGTCTTGGTTCCTTTTCTTTATAGAAGACCACCTATAACTATACAACTATTGGATAGTTTTAAGTGTTTGTTTTACACAAACGTGCGTACCTACCGTATACTTCTGACTGTACAGGGCATATTTTAACCACATATAAAAGGGAGAGTGGAGCAAGAGTTAGAAGTTAAAATGAATGAATGAAGAAGAAAAAGAATAATGGAAAAGGAAAATGGAGCTGAGAAAGGAGGGGGGAAAAGAAAAGATAAAAGTAGAAAAAATGAGTTCGCACAATAAGAGAAAAAAAAACGAAGAGCAAACCAAAAGAGAAAGAGAGAAAGAGAGAGATGGATACGAGACATTCACCACTGCTCCGAGGTTCGTAGTTTCAATCAACTCCAATATAATACATGATAATACGTATGAATTCCTTTTTTTTTATCACAATTCATGGAAGTAATTTTTTTTTTGCAATTGTAATCAATTGATTATCTCCTCCTCGCCGACTGCAATTAATGTTTTTCAATTTAATCGACTCGCGGAACACTTAAATCCCAGCTGCTTCCTACATCTCCGGCACGGCTTTTCCCACTTCGCATTCTCAACTTTGGACCAATTAGATAAGTAACCGGACTGCATGTAACCGAAATCAACCCGGTTACTGGCGTACATGTTTCTACATCAGCTTTATTTGATCGGAAACATTTTGGTTGTTTCTACACATTTCTCACTCTCAACTTCGGACCCAAAACCAATATAATCAAAATGACTCGGTCACTTCTGCGAATCTCCCAAAATCCAACAAAACCTGTTTCCTTTTCTCAACGTTTACTTTCCTACAAGTGGTGTATGCTGCCAAACTGGTAGAATTCTTTCTCACGGAAAATGTTCGAAAACAGCATATTCGGTGGAAAATAGTTTATATGTCCTGCAGTTTTTCTATCATTTCACGTTTGTAGTTTAATCCCTCAAGTTTTCAGTCGTGTTTCCGAACAATCGTTCTTGCAGATTGAACTAGAACTGATAAAACGTCGTCATGCGTATAGTTCCCGGAAACTTGTTTGTCTATTCAGTGATAATAGAGTCTAAAGTTGTATGTTGAAGTTAGCAAAATACCTAATTGTTCGAAGATCATTGTCCAACCTGACCACTCTACTATAGCTGTCACGACCATTCAGCGTCAACTGCAGCTCTGGCTTTGTTTCGAGAAAACAAACGAAAAACAACTTTTCTCAATCAGATTATTATGATTCAGATTCTTGTTAACAGAATGATCAGTTGCTCACTCGAACACCGCACAAAGTGTGGAAAGTTAAAGTTATTGGTTTCGGATAGGTTCCGATAACCGAGTTTCCAACTATCATTCATCGAAGTTAACATTCTCATCACGTGAAAGCACAACATTTTCAGAACACTTCTCTTCAGACTTCAAAGAAACTTACCTTTGCAAAATTGAAAAAAGAGTTTATCGTGTTCAATACTGATTCGAAAATTTCCCAGTTGATTCCAGTAGAGTTTTGAGTCAGACTTCAACCAAATAGGACGAAACTTTTCCTCTTTCATGAATTAACGAAAACCGAAAAGACTTAAGATGTCAAAGACTCTGTTCTCTGCTCAATCCAGGGACCACTTTTTATGACTCCGCCCCATTTTTTCATCGCTCCATCTTTTTCACCCGCTTTATGATAATGTCACCCAGAGGAGTTTAATAGCGTTCATATACACTACATTTCCAGTACATGATAGCTTTAGTGCAGTAAAGTAAAGCTTTAGTGCAGTTTATTCTATGAGCCAATTGCACAGTCACGTTAAACATGTTAAACACAGCATAACTCAGAAACGTGCAATGACATCATGAGAAAGCTAACTTTACGTGACTATTCCATTCACTTCTAGTTTTAGGTAACTTTTTGCGCGTGTTCGAGTAGCATAACTTGAACTATTTCAGAGTTTGAACCCAAGTTGTGCTATAAGTCTATCAATCGGAATTACCACACCGTTGGTAAAAATATTGATGACAGCCTTCCACTTTGGAAAGATTCTGTGTCGCACTTGGAGTTAAGAAACCGTATACTTCACGTGCAACGTAAAATCACGTGAAACTCAAGAGGAATCGATAAATTGCGAAAGTTCTGATGCCAGTTTACTTTACACGTGACTATCATACTTAGATAAAAGCCCTACCACTTCGCTAGCTGTTTGAACCCTAATTATACCAGAGAGAAAACTTCATTTTTGACTTTGTCATTGCACTTTTCAAAACTGTGCTGTATTGAACGTGTTTCACGTGACTAAAGAATCGATTTCAAGCGTGATGTGAATTCTAGTGACTTACGGTAAAACCCGTAAAAATAGGGTAAATTTATTTCACTGTTCAATTGTAATACAAATGGGTTCATCGAGTCCAAGAGTGGTTCTGTAAACATAAAGCTCGTGGAATGCAGCTAATTGAGTCGATTTAGCAATTAGCCCCACGCGCGCCGTTTTCACAGTTGTAGAGCGGTTAACACTCTTTTTCTCTCTTTGTCTCTCTCTCTCTTTAACCTCTCCCTTGCTCTCTATCTTTTCATCATTCTTCTTTTATCTCTATCTCACTCTCACACACTGCATGTCTCATTTTTTCTCTATTTCTCTTCTAACATTTGGCATAAAGAGTTTCGGTGGCGGTTAAAAAGTTTTCTCACCTAGTTGTACTTTTTACTCTAAACACTAAGCTGAGTCACAACCAGCCTCCTACGACAAAATACCGAGAAATATTCATTGTTTTGCCCCAACTTTGCGTGACAGCTCTATTTTTCCTAGTGATAAATTGCGTGAGAGAGGTGGTCTAGTATGTCATATCAGATTAGGACATGACTTATGAGAGACGAATTATCGACCAGGCGCATGTTCCATGTTTCTATATGTAAACAGCATTTTTATCAGCCAGAGATCTCTTCCGCTTGGAATATTGACTACGTTAGTGGTTTTGTAGTCGTTCCATGCGTTTTGTGCCGTAGTCAAGTCGTTTAATGTTCACTTTTCTGCGGATTTCAATTATTGTTTTCATATTACTCAAATTTAGTTTGTATTTATTCACTTTCTGTCTCTCTATATATCTCACATGCTTGCATGTGAATATATCAATCGAAAAGTCTTGATTTTAGACGTGTGAAAATGCGTGCTGCTGATTTGGTAACCGCAGATAGCATAATAGCTAGAGGTAGTTGCGCTACGTCCACTCTCCTACCTGGCATGGTAGCAATCCCTATAAACCCTTATCAGATACCTCATGATCACCATTTTACGAACTTCTCGTGAGATCATTTTGATTGCTCATGAGGTGTTCATACGATCTCATGAGAAACTCATATGAACTGTTCATAAAGTTGAGTGGAGTGCTACGCCACCTGGCGAAATTGATTTTTCCTGTTCAAATTTTAAGTTGACATTTTTCAAATTTGAAAATGAACTTTTTGATCTACTTCATCTAGATCTACAATGTGTGGTTTACTGAACAATATTCTATTCAGCTCACCTCATTAAACATCTAAATTGCCTGTGCATTTCAATCAAGAAATGTTACTGATGTTGAATTTCTGAAAAATTAATTTCTGATTCAACGAATCAGATAGTTTCAAGCCAATTCGCGCTCTCAAAATTGTTTTTCCGAAGAGAGAAAAAATGTGGTTCACTATACTTCATTCCAGTGAGACTTCCGAAAAGTTAACAGTTTCGAAAGCTTTTTGTGCTCCCAGGAACATATTTTAATTCAGAGTTTTTCTCGCGGTGGTTTCATGATAGTTTTGTGCCTGGTTTTTCTTGACCTTGACACATATTTATTTTCATATGATAACGAACTATTTTTTTTGTTAATAATTTATTACTTCAGTCGAACTAGCTCAGTCTGTCTGAGATGTGTCTAGATGTGTAAAACAGCCCTTTATTCTACTGAATAGAAATTTATTGGATCTAATAGTAGTCGTTAATTGCAAGCCAATTCAATTAGAACAATTGATGCGTCTGTAAAGCCTCCAAATAGGTTAATCAGAATCCGAAAGAAAAAAAAATGTCTTTTTTGTGTCCGGTTGGCTTAGTTCGTGGGCATTTGCAAGCCTCTGCAACCACGTAGGTTAGAACATCTCGGAACCATCTTCCAACCGCGTCTCTCGCCTTGCGCACTATTTAGCTGTGCTATTAGAGTACATGGAGAGCAAGCTTTGGCATCGAATACATGTGTGCGTACACAGCGAAAAGTGAAGTATACAGTACCCTCCCTCCTTTCCGTTGGCGACGACTATAAACCTATATGTGTAAGAGGTGAGCGGAATGGTAACAAAAACGTGTATCTACCCGCGTCTCCTTCAAACACATATTATTACTCAGCTCTTCCATCGGAACGTAACTACACTAAACATGTTTTTGTCTCCTTTCTTATTTTCATTGAATCTATTGGAAAAATTATCGCGTTACCTTGACAACTGATCGTATTATCAGAATGGATACGTGGAAAATATCCAAATTTTCCGCTTCCTTCAACTTGATTTTGATTTTTCATATTTCTGTAAAATCTTTTTACTATGAAATGGCGGTATTATTGTATATTTGAAATGTATTTTTTTAATTAAAGTTCATTTATTGAAGTTTTTTTAGCAGAATGTAAAAACTTGGGATAGATACACAATATCACATTCAGTCTCAAATTCAGAACAGGGCTTCTTGTAGAACACCACAAGAAAAAGTAGTTAGGAAAAACTAAAAATTTTCAGAGATGACGTCAAGATTTAAGCTAAGCTTCCTACGCCTTCTCTTTCTATTCTTTACTGGCTCAAGGGTAGGTAACCGCTCTATTTCATAAACTGTTCTTTTTTTATTTTTAATATTAACATATTCACAATAGAGACTCACTCACGAGTAATATGTCATAATTATATTATAGCCTGAGGATATTTTTCAAGTTTCATCAATTAATTGCTATACGCATAACGCATAAATATCATAACAACATAATTTAAATTAGAATAGTCTCATCAAAAACACGAGAGTTTACAATGGAAACGTGAATCCTTTTGTAAAAGCAATGTTACTTTTCGTTTCACCAAGTTCTACTCAAAAATTTCTACAGTTGGCATGAAATTATAGGGAAAATCTTCGTTATTATAAACCTCCAATAATAATTGATGGATAAAGGGAAGGTCATTTATTGAAGTTTTTTTAGCAGAATGTAAAAACTTATGATCTTTGAGAATATTAATATTTTCAAACCTATACACAACAAATAATAACTTCTCTCTGAGACTTCGCAACTGCAAAAACTGCAGGTGTTTTGCTCATCGTTGATCAACATTAAGATCCTTGAATAGAAATTGTGAAACTCACTAAAGTTCGCCACAATGGCTTTTTGTGAAGAAACTGCGTAGGAAATTACGAGTCGGAAGACTCGACAGAAGTGCGCAGACATCACAACAGCTCGAAGAGTTGAATTTGTTTTTACTTCGCCTTTAGTTTCTGAAAAAAAAATATTCACGTGGCTCGTCACTGCTCATCTCAATTTCTTTTTGTGAAGAAACTGCGTAGGAAATTACGAGTCGGAAGACTCGACAGAAGTGCGCAGACATCACAACAGCTCGAAGAGTTGATTTTTTTTACTTCGCCTTTAGTTTCTGAAAAAAAATATTCACGTGGCTCGTCACTGCTCATCTCAATTTCACTATAGTCGTCACCAACGGAAAGGCGGGAGGGTACTGTATATCTCACTTACCGCTGTGTACGCACACATGTATTCTATTCTAAAACGTACGTGTATGTTTTCTAATAGCGCAGTGGTTAGCGCCCTGCTACAAAAGTTTTGCTCGCGGGTTCGATTCCGGCAAGAGACAGAAGTTTATAAGTTTGGCACCCACTATAGCAGTCTATACCGATCTTGCATATATGCGGTACTCATGAGATTCTTATGAGCTTCTCATGAGAACCTTACCTGAATTACGTGACCAAATCTGCGTTGTACTTTGATCTCGGTTCGCGCCACAATTGGAGAATTTCGACCGAAAAACGAGCGGATCAAACTACAAAACCAGCAAAATTGGGTAACATACACCGTGCAGTCTTGGTTCAAAAAGAGCGAACCTTATGGAATTATAATTTCTCTCCGTTAGCCTTTTTGCCAGTAGTTATCATAGACGCTTTTTGAGGCGTTTTATATTCCATACGTAATATGTTTGCTCGAATAATCAATGTGCTTATGTGCTCTTTTTCTGTCTCGGCTCCTGTTTCCAGCTTTGTCCAAAATCATCGACCAAAGATACAAGTAGTTTTACTGGGAGTAAATTGAATTTTGACGAGAGACGTATGAACATATTCAAAATTGTGCATTTTTCATGGGATGTTTTCGAATACTGGCGTGCTTTGAACTTTTTGCTGAAAATGTTTGTAGAACTAAACTGTCTGTGATGAACTATTGCCATAGTTTTTGCCATTCCCACTGAGACTTCGGCAACGTGCCAATGAAACTTCGAATGAATATCCGTCTAAAAATATCAGATGAGACGAAGTTTAACCCACTAACTGAAACAAAAAATAACTGCCGCTCAGTGAAAACTGTTTTGTATAACATTAACATGGCGGCGTAGCAATCCCTCCAATATCATGAGAAGTTCATATGAGTTTCTCATGAGATACCTCATGTGCTAGTCGTGAACTCTCGATGTTGTAGCATAGCAATCAATAGGATCTCATGAAGCTGCTGCAAATAGCTCATGAGGTATCTCACGAGATTATTGTGAGATTGCTACGCCGCATGGTGAAAAACCACCTGGAAGTTTTGTAGGCACGTAGCCGAGGTCACCGTGGGAATGAGTGGAACTATTTTATTCACATTGTATTGTATTATCACCTTTCCTACTTTCTTCCATATATCTCTGTGTTTATCTGAGTAAGTGCCAAATTTATAAAATATCCGTTCCATGTGAGACTCGAACCCAGCCATTGATGTTAACACCAATATAGTTTATATCTGAAGTTGGAAAGCATATAAGTAATGTAATATTACACAGCATACATTGAGATACACAGTACATTCCGGATTTTTCGGCGACGACTATATACAAGTTTTGTTCAGAAGTGGATGTTTATGGTTGAATAGCCAGACTTGACTCATAATAAAAACTATTCGGATTGAAATGAATACCTGTTGTTCAAACTTGAATTTACGAGGTTAAATTTAATAATCAGCAAAAATTGGTCATATTTCACGATTGATTAACTCGGGTTTATCCATTTTTCTTCATCTCGTTCCAAATTCATAAAGTGTGTTTTTCATCTCGTCAAAAACATTATCTTGATATTTACTGTTTTTTCGTGATGGTTCGTGTGTTATAAGATATGTGAAAAAGTAGTTATTTCACACTGCGTTTTAAAGGAACAGCTTATTACGCTCAACATGTGTACGAAGTTCACAAGCCAGTCAACACTTTCATGAAGCCCTTTTGATGTTTTTTGAGCATAACCTGAGAGGATTCGGAAAAATAAAACTGTTGAGTGCACAATTGCGTACGTGACTGTGCTGCAGTCATATCGCAGCAGAAATCACGAGTGTCGATTTTAGTCTGGAGACGTATTAATCTTACGTCCTTTCTATACACGTCATTCACTACTTTTTCTGTGATCCAGGAGGATTTGTGATAATGTCACTCCGAATTATTCACAATTTGGGGTATTTGTCTCTCCTCCTCTCTTTCTTCTGTTCTACAATTTCTTTTTGAAATGTTCGAAAATGTGAAGCTCGTGACCTGCATACAATCGCTCAATGTTGTGCAAAAACAATACACACAACTTATTAGAATTTTCTGAGGTGTTTTTCTTGTGACTATCTCAATTCTTTGATGGGTTCTGAAGTTTTTTTTTCAATTAAAATAGTTGAAACCTTATCGAAAGTTTGATACTGTAAAATCCCATCAAGAGAGGAATAACACTATACCTCCCCTGCGTTCCCGGAAAAAACTACAATTACCTGGCCATTGTGCGTGTCGCGCCCTCGCACTTTCTCTGAAATGTCATGTCTAGAGTCTGTCGCTGACTAACTAACTTTGTTTCATTTCCTGTTTCTGAATACTTTGTCATGTAACCATGTTTGATTTATATTTACAATCTATATCATTCCTTCGAGTACTTTTTCCCTTTACGCCTTTCCATCGCTCTTATACGTGATTCACATCAGGTTCCTATTTCAAATACGCTGTGTTGAACTTACTTGTATTATTTAAAATTTTACACTTTTCAACTTAGAATGCTGAAGCCACACGTTGTAAATAATGAGAAGAGAAGGGACTCCAGCATCTGTGAGGTACGGTAAACGTGTTATGAGTCAATGAGAAGTTCACGTGGAACACGTGAATGAACTCTGTGGGCTTGTGTTTGGGTGCGAGATAACGATGTATTAGTAACATTAAACACGTGAGAAAATGAAAACGGGTGTTTGAATGCAAGAAAGTGGTGAATAATGAAAAATAACGAAAATCAACAGGTGAGGTAGGCAACATAAAAACAACATAGACAAATCACACGCATTGAATGCAAAGTTTGTAAGTGAATCACTGTAGAAGTCAGAAAATCAGATTCTTTCTCGGTACAGCTCCCGATTTATTCTCACTTAGAAGAATCTTTGATATTCATAGAATGCGTTATGCAGGTTTGCTCACGCTACACAAGACTGACTTCCAGAATCAGCTATCCTTAACTTTATATTAGTGTTATATTCAATTGAAACGAACTAATTTGTTGTCATGAAGACTTTTAGATGATGACCAAACTTTCTGAGAAGCACACCAAACACGTCCTGAATCAGGCTCGAAACAATTTTGGGTCGCTTATTCAACGGAACACCTAAATTTATAATATAGTGTTAGTCAATTGGACGGTCACGTGAAACATGTTAAACACAGAAAAACTCCGTAACATGCAATGAAAAAGTGCACGCTTCATTAGAATGCCAACTTTACGTGACTATTCAATTTACTCGTTACTCCTGGTTGAGTTATTTTTCGAACAATTTTTTTTTCAGGTATCGACCGACTTGATAATGTTGAACGGCCGGCGGCAGCGGTTCCGGAATCTTTTGTCGGCTCGAAAAAAACTGGACTCCGTTTCCGTTCCGCCGGCCTTCATGGGAATCAACTACAGCCGAGACTCGGTCGAATCTACCGGTAGGTTAACATATTTCACGTTTCTCACTTTTTTTCAAGTTTTTGTCCCGGTACAATTTTAGATTCAGTATCGTACAGTTCTATTGCCCATTGATATTCAACTTAGGCAGCATTTATACTTTTTACGTCGGCGTTAAACGTCGGCGTTAACGCAATAGAAAATATGAGTATCGATTGACGTCGGCGTTAACGCCAACTTTTGGCGTGACGTTTTTCGAAAAATTTAATTCATACTTATTTTGGCGTTAACGCCGGAATTTGCAGCGCCGCGTTATTCGAACGAGGCCGCGTTTAACGTTTGAAGCTTCAAACGTTTTTGATAAAACGCTGACGTTTTTAGCACGTTTACCATAAAATATTAACTTTAAAGTTTTCTTCAACCATTTTTATTTCATTTCATGTGCATAAAAATTGATTTGTCATATTTTTACCCTTTTTGTCCAAATTTCGGGATTTTTGCAAAAACTCGAAATTTCTTGAAAACATACAAATTTAGTATTTCGAATGTGCTGAACGAGAATAAGTAGAAATAAATGCTGCATATGTGGATTTTCCGGCCCGATGACAAATATGAAACTGTACAACGCTTTGAGTCGTGGCTCGGCGTTAACGCCAGGCGTTAACGTCGCGCGTTAAAAACAAGACGTTTTTACATGCTTGCTGGCGTTAACGCCGGCGTTGAACGTCGACGTAAAAAGTATGAATGCTGCCTTAGAGCTCAGACCGGGAAAATGAAATTCTTATTGCTAGGTGTTTCGTTTTGAAGATCTACGTGTTTTAAACTTATAAGAATTTAATAAATCACTTTCGTTCGTGTTTTTCACAGATGTGTATTGATTTTATCGTTTTGTTTGCAGTAAACCGAACCCCTAACCACGGTCCCGTGATAACCGTGGAAGACACCGGATCTCAGTTGCGATTCGATAATGTTCGACCGAATTTCAACGACAGTTTACTGGAATCTCAGAAAAGTTCCTTCGAGAAAGGTAAACACACAAAATTACACGTGATTACGTGAGTTTTTACAGAATACGTGACAAAACCTGAACAAGAACTATTCCAGAAGTAATTTAATAGGTAGTATATGGTTTGATCCCGTTGCACTTTATTCGTAAATGAGATTTTCTGATGTGCAAGCAGATAAGACTGAAGCTCAGACATTTTCTTCTCAGGTCTTTTTTCCGCGAATATTGCGGCAGTTTATTCAACAAGTTTCAGTTGTAGGGCGTGACCAAATTGCTGTTGTAGTTTGAGCTCAAAACACTCCAAATGCACAATATCTGACCGATTAGCAACGGGATCCAACTACATACGTAGCGGCATTGGAATTATACACCGTATAGGGATATACTTTCGAAATAGTGATAACTATAAGATACCAAACAAACAACAAAATGTTGTTGAGTTCACGATAAATTATTATTCAGACATCATCAGTTTTGTTTTTGCCTTTTTTGACAAGTGTCAAACGCATGAATGAAGCTGAATTGGCGCGTGTTCTGGTCTCTAAACTGCAGCTCGCTCCAATGTTCTCGAGCAACAGTCATCTTGTTGCAATTTAACGAATCATTATCTGAATAACAACAAATCACGTGAAACGCAGTTTTCACGTCGCACTCAAACAATTTCACACTCTACCATTGTCAACGTGAGTGAAAACTCAGTCATGGAACTTCTATTATAAAAATTAGATGTTTTTCTCTGATATTATTGATCGTAAAAAAAGTTTGTTTGCTTGGTATTCATCTAATATATATCAACTTCAATGCTTCAGCGGCCGTTGTGTTTTGCACGAGCAACGGCAGTATTGGATCGCACCAGTCTGTTCATAATAATAACAATAATAACATCCATTATTTGAAGAGGAACAACAGCCGGTTGGTTTTTTAATGATTATTGATCATTGAATATTCTCACAAGTTTGATTCGTGTATTGTATAATGTTTTCATATTTACTTACGGTTTACTTGAAATGTGAACAGTTTCTATTTCAACCAAAATGGGTTTTTAGGTAACATGAACTCGATTTGCACTATGTTACTGTGTAGCATTACAATTCCATGAAAATTTTACGAACAATATTTTTCTCGAATTCAATCATTTTGTAACCTATTCTGTATTCTAATCATAAACGAATTCGTTTCAGATATGGTGTTCCCGTAGACAGCAACCAGGTGAAAATGATATACAAAGTACGATCGGAAAGGTTGCTGCAAAGGTTGGTTCTATTAGATGTTCCAATATTCATATAGTATGTGAATAAACGAACATGGTTATAGAGTAGTTTTAGATGTTTACCAACTGAGAACCCAGATAAAAAATTTTTGAGGCTGTTAAACCAGAAGGGAAAATGACATATTTAACCGTAAGAGAGAAATAACATGTTTTTACGTGCCTGTAAACTTTCTTTCTCAAACATCTACATTTTTTATAATCACTTGTAATTAATCAATAAATTAATCAATATTCCAGGGTGAAAATCACGGATCGTGCCCTGTTTCTCGCCGTTCTCGGTGTAGTTTTCATGTTTTTGGATGCCGAGATCACGGGGCAGACCATGTTCGGAATCACTAAGGTAAGAAACTTTGTGTTTTCGAGTTTGGCAGAGTTGCTTTGGTCTGGAGAATTGAAGGAGTTCTTCTAATTTTCGGTTTGTCGCCGTGCTATAAACTATCCATACTAGCTAATGTTCGTTCACGCGTCACGTATGTTGTACGTGACATATGTAGACAAATAAAATGTGTAGAATATGTATTTGAATGGCCATCTCCATGTTCTGGATTCGTATTTTTCCAAACGTTCCTGATTTGTCCGTTCCAGAGTAACCCGGTATCGATAGCGCTGCGAGTTCTTACTGCCTTGTCGACCATCCTCCTCCTCTTCACCATCATTAGATATCACCAGAATGAAATTGTGGTGAGTTTCGTTGACTATTTATAGTTTCAACCCGATTTTTGTGTGTGGCAATGTTTGGAAGTTGTATTTCAACGTTTTTTGTCTGCACACGGGGGATTATCGCGTGACCTCATATAACAAGCATTACAGTTTTTACGTGGACGCAGAATTATACTACAAACTCAACCTCTGCCAATTCTACCCGAGTTTTCTGCTGTGTCACTTTTCGAATTGTAGTTCCGCCAAGTAATTAAAATGGGAGAAAATCAGTTCAAACACCGAAAAACGCGATGGAATTCGAACACAAATCGAAAACCAAAAAAAACAAGTGAAAGCTAAATATGCGAATCTTCCAAAGTATAACATTTCCAGTTAGATCTGATCGACTGCGGTGCTGACGACTGGCGCGTCGTGGTCACCATGGAACGGGCGGTACAGTTCGCACTCGAGTTCGTGCTGTGCGCCATTTGTCCGCTGCCCGGTGAGTCCGTTTACATTGGTAAACACCTCTTTTCAAACCGTCACGTGACCACGTAAGCTTTCACGCGATCACGTTTGGCAACCCAAGTGCAAACTTTCATAAGAACAAACGTTCGGTAGAAACACATATGTTTTCCTCGGGGTCCTTATTTAGACTTGAAAGTTATAGAATTTTGCTGACTCCTTTGAATAGTTCTAATGTCCAAGATAATTCTAACTTCTTTAAAATGCGACACAAAACCGCACTCTCATTTCAAATAGCTTACTCAATGAGAAAAAATTGTCTTTAAACTATGTTATAACTCATTCCAAATACTGTTTCAGTCTCCGCTAGCATGGAATGGTTGTACATTCTTACAACGCGAACCGCCACCGACAGTCGGTCATATCACACCGCCGAGGTTTGTTTTTCATGTTTATCTCTAAGATGAGAACAACAGCACACGTTATGTCCATATTTCTGATGTGTAGACACTAGACACTGTTTTTGTTCTATTGACGTTGATGTGTGGCGTCAAGTGAGTACCGGTTTTTGAACACTATCAAGCCCTGAACTCACCTGCTAAAGAAACTAGACTATAGAGAGTTACTCTAGAAACACCAGTTGAGATTAGATATTCATTACATTAGACATTATATAACATAGTTAAGTATGTATTGTATGAAATGTAAGTGACTCAATCGGATATGACAACACGGTCTGTCCACAAGTCGCTGTTCTAAAAAACGATTGTCGAGTTTATGCTTGCGAAATATGCTTACACACTGGAACCACGACTAAAATTCTGGACCTTGTAATTGTCCGTGATTTCTCATACTTGAAATGTCAATAAGTTGAATACCATTTTTATCCAGCTTTGGCGAAAGCCGACTTGCGTGCCAGAATACATAGTCTGTAAATTATGATCTCTAGTGAAAATATCGGAATAAAAATATGGTCACGCGAACCTAGTCATATAAGAACTTTTATGATTAACAACACCCCGTTTACTTTTTTTCAGAAATTCGTCTAACAAAATACTCTCAGAAATCAACTCAAGCAGACTCAAAGACTTCGTCAAAAAATAATCTCAAGATTTTGAATAACTAACTATGAGAACTTTTTTGATGTCCGCATATAACCCCTATTACACGTTGCTCGTATTGGGTTGAGTGAAGGTGTACATCAGAGCTTTTTCGAAAGTGTGAGATGTTTTGAATAACGTGTAACAGAGCGTGTTCAGGCACAACTTATAATGTATTTCTTGTTTTTATTCTGAATATGTGATCGTATTCATTCCAGGTCCCTCTAGATGCTCCGTTGTCAATTCTAATGCTCTCGCGGGTCTATCTTCTTGCACGATTCATGGTGCTACACAGCAAACAGTTTCAGGTAAACTTTTATACATGTTTTCGGTATTTGCTTCTGGCTTTAAGAAAAGGAAAATTGTAGGTTGCACTCCAAAGTTCAAAAATGTTCAGGAAATGCTCGAAATATACGACTGTTTTTGTTTTAGAACTCCGACCCAAAAATTAACCACCAAAAACTTACCGTTTGCTGTTTAATAACGTTCAATGTTATGTTTCTGTGACAGTTGACAGTCAACAATACAGATTTACGCAAAAAGAACCAGTCTAACAGATTTAATTATTTATTCACATTCGAAAAAATTGCAATTCAGAACGTGAAAATCATTATAACAAGATACGTGGTTTCATTTTCATTTTCCTAAACAAAAATTACATATTTGCCTTCAGGACGCTTCCACGCGAACACTAGCCGCCCTCAACCGAATACAAGTCAACTTTTCGTTTGTAATGAAAACGGTTTTGGATCAGCAGCCAATCATGTTTCTAACCACCTTCACCATCGCGTTTTGGTTGATCACCTCGTGGACATTTGTGCAATGTGAAAGGTAGGTTTATAGAGAAAGTCTTCACGTGGAGTGCGATAAAATAGTCACGTTTTAAATTTTACTGGTACTATTACTCTATATAGGTGTCACGTGCAAAATGTTCATTTCTAATTCCTCTGCGAATAGTATTAGTATACGAAAAGTGAAATATCTCGGAAATTATTCAAAATTGCATACGTCTGAAGTTTATATACTTTATTTCATGTTCTACTCCATTCTATTTCGCATGATTGGTTTGAAATACATTGTAACAGTAGTTCGCTATTCATCAAATTAACGCCGTATTGATTTTTCAGGTTTGGCCAGAGTGAAGACGACAAGAAAATGCCCTCCATTCTGTACTCAAATGCACTCTGGTTCATCGGTTAGTTTTATTCTTGAAATTCAAAACGGATGGAGAGTCTTTCTACGCATTTATAGAAAAAAAAATACAACGATTGATTGCACGAGACTGAAAACAACAATAATCGATACTATGTGATGTGTGCTGATCGCTAAGTAAAGTATCAACAAAGTACAAAGTAGTTCATGGAATTCATGGTTAAAGGAAATTGCAATAATGAAACTTTTTCATAGCTTTTTCACAGCGCGCGATTTCAGTGGGTGCCAAATTTATGAATTTCTGTCTCTCGCCGGGTTCGATCGTGCGAGCAAAAGATTTGTAGCAGGGCGCTAGCCTTTGGAATTGAACACATGTGTGCGTAACACAGCAGAAAGTGCCTTTCCGTTGGCGACGACTATATCCAAAATATTTCCAGCGATCACGTTCATGTTGAACGGTTATGGAGACATTGTGCCGCAGACGCATTGCGGACGGATTATCGCCATTTTCGTTGGAGTGGTGGTGAGTTTTGAATTTGTTTCGGTGTAATCCGATAATTTTTTACGTGACCTTCATGGGTATATTCACGCGCTATCAAGTCACGTATCTGAACAACCGAT
Source organism: Litoditis marina (assembly GCA_964036275.1). Lineage (NCBI taxonomy): Eukaryota > Metazoa > Nematoda > Chromadorea > Rhabditida > Rhabditidae > Litoditis > Litoditis marina. Next base: position 30,291,125 of record OZ038434.1, read on the forward strand.
TAGCCAAATTGTAATCCACGGGATTTGTCAAACCGCTGTGGACACCGTACCATCGACTTTGTGAGGGACCGGGTTTGGCGATGGGCCGGCCAGTCGGCGTATCATTGATCTACACACTCTCTCAACCGCTAGCAACTACTCAACAACCGCTCGCCCCGCATCGCTCATTCAATAGAACCCTCTGCTGTCTGTATGGCGAAATTGGCGACTATAACAACATGCTACAAGATGATGGTTCGCCCATAGCACAATAACCAATACACTCCTAAATCGAGATCGTGGGGACACGCGCTGTTCAATACATCTAAGAAATTGCTCCGAATTTCTAACTCAATTTTACCAGCCTCAGTTCTTTGGCAAAAGTTTGGTTTGTGGATATAGGCGTAATGTTTCGACGATTGATAAAAACACAAAGTGGTATGATGTTTTATCTACAGTTGCGACGTTACGGTTTTTCAGTTCCAGTTTCAGTTTGGAACTCGAGCTCATGATCTTTCAGGGAGCCATAATATCTTCTATTCTGATTGCGGTCATCTCACGGAACATTCTTCTATCGCAAGGACAACGAAATGTAAACAACTTCATGCAGGACAGTCGACTGACCAAGGAACACAAACATGCTGCCGCTAAGGTTCGTACAGAGTTTTTGTTCGAAATAGGCCTAGACACTATACATTTGCTCTATTAAGCTTTTTTGGTAGTTTGATTGCTCTGTGTCAAACCACAGTAAGGAATCGAGCCGTCCATACTGCAGTCATTTGCTCATGAACTGTTACAGTACGAATTTGAAGTCGCTGCTGAGATTTGTAAGACCTAGATCGTATAGTTCATCTTTTGCTGGATTACTTTACACGCTCGTGAAAACATACCCTCATGACCTCGAATATACTTTCAGTCAATTGCAGGGTCGCGTGAAACATGTTAAACACAGCAGAACTCAGGAACGTGCAAGTGCACGATTTCTCATTTTAGTGCTCACTTCACGTGATTACTAGTTTTATGTCTACTATATTGCGGCTTGTTTACGAAAGGTGACAGAGGATGTTTTAAGGTTCTTCAACACACGTGGCGGATACACAAATGCATGCACAACGGACTGAGTTCAGACGCGCATTTACGGAAATACCAAAGAAAATTTCTACGAGCTATACATGAGTGAGTTTTAGAGTTTTAGTTAAGTATTTAGCAAAATACTTATTTGTGAGAACTTAGCGAGCGCAACTTGAATGTGTCATCGCATGAAAAGTCAAGGTACTATTAGGCTCTAATAGGGTGATTTCGGCTACGGAAATCGCAGACTTTTCACCTACGATGTTGATAGGTTGTTCAGCTCCCGTCATTGAACAGGAAGCATAGAATAATCAATTCCAAACTATTTTCTTAATTTATCTAGATTGTATTCAATTCAATTGATTCAATTCAATATTCAATTGATTGATTGAACAAATTCAATTGAGTGAAATTACTAGATACATCTGTGGTCTCAGAAGCGATCTGGACAAAACCATTTTGATTCTCAAAATAGTTTTTATTCAGATTTCGAGCGGTCAAAAACGAGATGCGAGTGTTCAGCGAAAGCAATTTGGCCAACAACCAACAAGTCACAAGGGTAAGTTCAATCCATAGCAAAGTCGCTTTTTAAACGTGTAACATCTTTAGAACTTGATTCAGGTACATATTCCGAGAGTCAAAACGACAAGAAATATTGCTTACTCAAATAATAAACAATGTGGAAGTGAAGTTGTTCATACCAACCTAGGAGATGCGTGCCATAGAAGTGAAAAATCATGTAAATGTCAATTCTGAGACATGACGCAGATTTTTCACTCCCACGTGAAGCTCACGTAGATTCTGACCGTTACTATTTTTACAGGTTTTAAAGTTTGTTCATTTTTTTCTTTTTCAGTTGGTTGCCGAGATGCACAGCTCCATGCAGAAGTTGATCTCGGCCCAGGATGAGATGAGGGCCCAAATAGATGTTCTCCAACGGGCGGTACGAAACCACTATAACGTCGTCAACTCGACCGATCACTCTATGTGAGTAGTAAATCTATAGTGAAAGAAACGTGAAAACGCGTGGAAAGTGGCACGTGAGAAGTCTTCTAATAATATGTTATATGTGCGAGTTAGAAACAGTTCTTTCAAACAGAGCTCAAACAAAAAAAGACTGGAACGAGAAATTACAAACAAGAAAGAAGTGGAACATAAACACGTTTGAACTACGACTGCAGTTTTATCAGGTTTTATCCAGTTAAACACTCCTAGACTTCTACTTTGCCTAAACCAATTTTCAGAGGTATTCTGAAAGTGATCAGAATTCACTTACAGGCCGCCGTCCAATACAAACTCGCCACACAACACGTTCGAAATTCGTCCCAATCACTTCTGATATGGTCTATATCGAGCGAAATACAGGATAGTACTGTATATCTAGTTTCTGCTGTGTTAACTTGCACAAGCAGGTGGAGACGATCCGATTACATACAGAAGTCTCGATTGACAATTCAATATGTGAAGTTTTCTGAGAAACCAATGTTCCTAGAACGTTAACAATACAAATTTTCTTTGCAATCTACAAACCACGGTGAACCTCAACTTTGCTTTCGGTAATGATTTCCTCAACCTATGAGCATAAACTCAATATGTTTTTCGTACATTGTTCGACATATCATAGTTGTATCATGTCTCGGACTTTAAAGGAGACCGGAGAGCAACATGGTTTCTCGTAAAGCTGATGTATCCTACTTTTGATTGGACGCGTTGCGTGTCGCGCGGCATTGTCATGTGAATGTCACGTGGACTGATCAAACTAATGTACGCGTTATTTGAGCTCTCTGATCTCAAATTAAAAGCAGCCCGAAACAAAACTTCTGCTCGATTTGTGTTCCGGTCTCCTTTAACATGCATTGTGAACTGTGAAAAATTGAGATTTCAGCAATTTTCAACAAATTTCATTACGAAAAACGCAAAACCTAACCTGGATTGAATCGGGTTTGGTTCTGTCACTGGTTCACTAGTCACAATTTGAGTTACGTCAAATGTATGAACTGCGTACGTGAAGGTCTTACGTTCTCGCTAACATTCGGTCCAAAGGCAACACATGAAAATTGCTGGACAAACTAATAATCATAAAATCAAATATGTTTTTCCATTATCAACATCATATATAACAATATGACAGTATGGTACAATTTATAATACTGGTTTCATTGAATTGTTGATCTCAAATGTCTGCACGGGTCTGATGAATTAACTCATTACAATAGAACATATTGTTTTTTTTACAAATGTACAAATCCGGTCCAACGTTTTTGTTTGTCAATACTATTTTGTTCCGAATAAATTATTCTAAACTTTGCTTTTCGAGTTTTCTGAGATTTTTAGAATTGGGTATTTTGTAGAGTGAATAACTAATGTTAAATCCAATTACAACCAGCTCTCGAAAAATGCCAGAATCTAAATTCCAATTCTTTCGAGTGGGTGACGATTAAGCTTAAAGAATCCGTCCCGCTCTAATTTTGACTCAGGAGTTAACAATCTGACCTTTTGGCAAATGAAAAACCATTATCAAAAATTTATACTTTTATGTATCTATCTTGCTTCGTTTTTTCAGAAAAGCGGCTTACGTAATAACACCGATAGAGGAGTTGCGTACGGGGTATGCTCAAAATGGCCTATAGAACCGCAATAATATTTTTAAACCACTCTCATATACGACAACACTACTAGAGACTGAAAAGCGGACATAAAGCTGGACTTAAATGAACCAAGTCAATTTGCGTCGTCAATTTGCGTTAAACAAAGTCAGTGAAAATGTTTATGTCCTCTTTTTTATTGCTTGATGTTATGCAAATTTTACAAATTTGCAATCAGAAAGTTTTTCCATGGTTTTTTCATGGTTCATTAAGAAACTTTTTTGAGCTTTTAATTTTTCGTGAAACTCAGATTATAGCGGAACGGTTTCTTTAAACACATTGAGCGAATGTCTTTTAGTAAAAACTGTATGAGTTGTTTTTCTCCAAACTTTCACAAAGATAGTATTCTCATAAACTACCCATTGTGACACTTTGAACCTTTCGTTGATGTTTAAACTTGAGTTATAGGTTGTAGCTTAATGCCTTTGAGCTTAATCGTCACCCACTCTTCTTTCATCGTTTCAGAAAAATCAATTCAATTTCAGTTCTCCTTCCAATCAATTCTTCCAACACTTTCAATTCCAATTCGTTCAATGTTTAAAAGAAACAATGTAATCAATTTCACTATTTTGCTCATTATTCTGAAGCGTGAAAAAGCTATCACGGTTTTGTTGGAGCCGTGTTTTTGTTTTTGCACGTTACACGTCAAATTTTGAATCACGTATATAGTTATGAACGCCTATTTGTTTATAAACAGTACCAGGTGTCAAATTACAGCACAGGTGTAAACAGTTGCATCCAGTTATGAGCAGAGTTCCCGCTCCAATAAGGCACAAATCGATTGGACCGTTTTTCTCTTTATTAAATTTTTCTTCTTCTCATAATACGTGAGGCAGAAACAAGTTACGTGCTCGAAAGGTTAGTTTACTGTCCCGCGTATTTTGTGAGTTCGAGCGGATAAGCTATTCGAGAAGAAAATTGATTATAGTGAGTGCCAAATTTATAAAGTTCTGTCTCACGCCGGGGTCGAACCTACAAGCAAAAGTTTTGTAGCAGAGCGCTAACCACTGCGCTATTAGAGCACATAACGGGTAGGCTTCGGAATCGAAGAGATTTGTGTGTACACAGCTGAAAATGAGATATGCAGTACCCTCCCGCCTTTCCGTTGGCGACGACTATATAGAATTGCGATCTAGATTACGATTGATTTATTGTGTTGTTCTGCTAATAACGCACAGGTCTTGCCAGTTTCACACAGAAATCAATTAAAAATCATGACAAATGAGTGGGTGGCCAGTTTTTTCGGCGATTCTCAAACAGCCATTTCAGCTTACTGAATACGGTCACAGATTTTTAAAATTTCAAAAACTCTCATTTCACAAACGTTAATTTTATTTCTGTTCAGTTCGATAATTTAGTGTTGTTTCACTAGTAGCAACTATATTATGTCATCGTCGACACCATGTTCTGTGAATTCTTATTTTCCACAAACTGAATATTATGCAATATTCACGAATTTCCCGTCGAAATGTTGTTTCTACCCTATTGACCATTTCAAGTGTGGTTTTTTGGAAGGTTTATTGGATAGAATCCCTCCACCCTATTCGGCGGAGCATCGTTTGATATCATCAATCCATTAATTGTATTATCACCGTATGTTCTGAATCTAACACCACATAAACTGAAATAGAACATTATCCACCAACTTTTCAGTAGAAATGCTCGTTTTTCTTCTGTGGAGCTCAGTTTGTGTAGTTCTGTCTGGAGTCTCGCCAGATAGAATCCCACCACCCTATCTGGTGGAGCACAAGTCGATACCACCCAATCAACCGGTAGTTATCAAGGTGTCAATCAATATCTATGAAAGCCATATGGTGAGTTGATGTTTTTTTTTCAATTTTCACCCAGCTTCTGGTTTGAAGACGTTGATTACATCACGTGAATGTCACAGAAAACCACGTCAAATCCGTAACATGGATTTGTCATTCATAATGATAACTCAGTAGTTTTACGAAAAACCTTCAGACCGCTAAAATAACGTGAGTGGTATCGAAATAGTTACCTTTCCGTGCATTGGATAATGATTCTTCTATCAATCTTTCAGGATTTCGATACCGACACACTTACAATATTTGGCGCAGTGGAATTGGTTAGTTATTGATCTTGTCAATTTTTTACTTGCAAATTCAGGGTCGCTCTGAAATTTTTTGTAACTTATGAAATTCAAAAAAAAATACAACAGGATCTTCAAACCCACCTATATTGATCAGCCTACATTCTGATCGTCTGGATTGCAAAAACGAAATCATTAATAAAGATTAGGAAACGATGTACTCAGTAAAAGGAGCCGCTCAAATCGTCTTAAAGGGGAACAGAAAGGAAAGTTAAATGAAACCGATAAGTAAAACTTTTAATTCAAACTAACGAGCCCACTTTTTCATACAATTGAAACGTGTTTGCTTGTTTTGGCGCGCGCAACGTTATATTTAGGTGCCCCGAAGTACCTAAACTAGCCTTCCTTTCTGCCCCCCCCCCCCCTTTAAATGGTCGAAACGTGGCACTTTTCACTGAGCACATATTTTCCTCATAAAATATAAAGGTCTTGACGACAACCAATATTTTGGTTACAAATATGTATAATAGCTATAATGACCTTTTCCAGAAATGACGTCGCAAAAAGTACTTTTCGAAGGAGTACTACAATCACGTGATAAACCGAAGATCAAAAACCAAAACGTGTAGTTTTCGGCGAATAATATTCTATTCTATTCCGTTCTACTTCAACCAAATCAATTTTCTCAGAACTGGCGAGATATTCGTAAGAAGTACTCTTCGAACGACTATAATCACGGGATGTTCGACGCCGGAATCAACTTCAAGCAGTACAAGGCCGTAGAGAAGAACTTGTGGATACCGGGCATCAAGAAACACCTGCAGGTTCTCACTTATAGGTGAGTCTCTCTCTTTTCTTTCTCTCTCTCTTTCTCTCCCACTGTCTCCCCCCTTTCTTTTGTCCTCTGTCTCGTTCTCTCTATAACTCACCAAAACTCCTTCCAGAAGTGCATCTAACATGGTTTCTGACCTGATAGTTCCATACAAGAGTGGAATCATCTACCACACTGTGCGCTTCATAATGAAGATTGCGTGTAGACAGGTACAGTCTACTTTTGGGTTAATAGAGTCAAAGTTGAAACTTGATTCGACTTGAGAAAACTCGAACATTTGCAAGTCGAGTCGAACTCAAAAACGATTTTTCGCCAAACTCGAAAACTCGAAATTTTAGACTTGATCAGCAACCCTAGTCTACTCTAAGCATGTGTAGCATGTGTATTTCTGTACAATGAAATGCCAAGAACATAAAGATAGACTCGAGCGTAAGCTTCCAATTACCCCAACCAATTGCCGATGCATTACTGAACAAGTTCCCAAGAAAACAGTCAAGCGGTCGTGCGATAGCGTACTGTTTTACGTTGGGTGACCATAGGTGTACAAATACATATTTTCGTGTGTTTGATGAGTTTTCCGTGAGAACATATTCTTTTCGATAGTAATGTATTGTAACGGGAAACGCAATCAACTCACCATGGAGTCGAAAACCTGCTTGGATAAAATAGTTATAACATTAAAGGGACCGTTCCCCTTTAATTTGGAGGTTTGGGCTGCCCAGTCGATATTGTTCACATTAAAAAACCATAATTATTCATATAGGTGTCAACTTTCTGTCTTGCTCCGTTTTCTCGAAAATGCTGCGCGACCACGCGCACGTACATACACCGCCAAGTTCACCTACGTACAAAATTTTCAAAATGTTAATAAAAATACAAAACCATATTCAAAACATAGCCGAAATTTCGAATATGAAAGCTGTGAAGGAAAATTTGTGAATATCATGAAAACTACAATGCAGTGAGCGATTAAGGATTGCTGCATTACAGTAACCCAATTCCTGTTGCCTTCTATTTTGCTCTGAAATAATGTGGTTTTTTTGAATTTTCTGTACGTAAGTTGAAAAACGTTCATCTCAACACAGAATAAATGACTTTTTCAATTTTCCAAAAATTATCTACATCGCACATTATAGAGGTACGGTCCCTTTAAAGAAGACCGGAACACAACTTGAACAGAGGTTCTGTTTTAAGCTGCTTTTCAACTGTAATGAGATGCAAGATCACAAATAACTCGTATACTAGTTTGATGAGTCCGCGTGACATTCACATGACAATGCCGCGCGACACGCAACGCGTGCAATCAAAAGTAGGATACAGCAGCTTTACGAGAAACCATGTTGCTCTCCGGTACTAGTTTGATGAGTCCGCGTGACATTCACATGACAATGCCGCGCGACACGCAACGCGTGCAATCAAAAGTAGGATACAGCAGCTTTACGAGAAACCATGTTGCTCTCCGGTCTCCTTTAAACCACGCAGATGAAAATGTGCCAGAATATTCTAGAACACTGTTAGTCTTGTAAACTGGTATTGATCAATTAACTTCCGTTCCTCGCCCCAGAATCAACTGTGAACTATTCATCTTCAGGATTCGGTGAACTTTCCGTATGACACTTATTGGTGTTGGCAGCAGCTGAGCGAATATGAGAGTAATGAGACGCTCTATTATAAAGGTAGGTCAAGTTTCGGGTAAGAGAAAATGACCCAAAAACAGTTGGGCTATGTGAAAATATGTAAACCACTATTCAATTACGTGTATGGGCTTGTAGTTCTTGGATATACGAACCTTTATAAGTTTGTTCGTAATCTGGAATTACAATTAATTCATTTGAGCACAAAACAATGAAAGCTTCTTCGAAGTTCTTCAACCGTTCACGTACGTTTCACATTTGATGCAGTTCATCGCGCTGGAGCTAACACTTACCACCCTGTGTTCAATCTTTTTCACGTAACAAACCTCTATTTTCGAAGTTCATACACAGTTCATGCACATGTCCCGTTTGATTGTGATTACTACGATTCGGTTGTACAGGACCAAGTCAACGTTGAAAAAATAGTTACACTCGGAATGGCCGTGTCTTAGTGTTTCGATGTGAGAATATGTAAACCACTAGTCAATTACGTCGCCTTTAAAGTTATTATTTGGTTCAGCCTTACTTAATATTGGTTTATTACATATCGATTTTTCAGCTCCGAGCCCGGATCAGAAAATCGTGGAGCTGGCACCAACGTCCAAGCACAACGGCCACAAAATTCTGGAAGTCAAATCGGACACTTACCTGAAGGAAACCGATATGTGGGACGGGTCTGTTCTTTCAGCTTCAGTGATTTATATCTATAAGTTTGCGAGGCAAATTCAAGTCAAAAGTAAAGAGAAATTGCATCTTTCGAAAAGACTGCAGACTTTTACCTACCTTCATGCAAGCAAACAGCTATAGCGTACTCGGGTTCAGCTGTTCTCGGGAAAAAACTAAGCATTCAGTTGGATTTGCTCTTTCCATAGCAACATGTGTGTTTCCGGCCCCATACAAAATCGATGGTACGATGTCCACAATGGTTTGAGAAAATCAAAAAATCAACACTGTGAGCATCAACAGTTGTTGCGTGGTTACAGACCAAACTACAACGAATATTTGGACACTCTCTGTACCTTTTTATCTTCATTGTAGCGAGTCTGTGGCTGTTTTCTAGTCCAATAACATGTATCACCTAAATTGGTGTGGTATATAGCTAACATCAACTTGTAGATCAATTTTTTCAATTAATATCAGCTTCAGAACCAGACCAGTATTCGTATCTGGAATCGATTTTGGATTTCATGTGCAGCGTGTTTCACCACGCGCAATATCTACAATTGTGGTACCAATCATAGGTAACCATTTCTCATTTCTTTCGGTTTCGGGTCAACTTCATCGTAAATCTCTTGAGATTACTCCGAGAGAACAGCTCGTCGCGTACGGGCCGCTCCCGACAAATGAATGGTTTCATATAATTATTGAATAACTGTGTAGCATCCGTGAAAAAAACTAAGAAATTCACATCAGAAGATTACGTGAACATGAGCTCAAATCTTTTGTCAGTTTTCCATAAATCATCTCATAAAACCGAAATATTTCTCTGACACACAACTGCTGTAAGGAATAGAATCGCTACTAGTTTTCCACGCTCAATCATGGTCTTCATCCCAAAGTTGGAGGTCTCGTAATAAAGTTTTTTTTAACCAAATATCTGATGTGTTTCCAGTGATAACTTTGATGGACGCTGTATTGTTTGTCTTTACCACCAACATGTACCTAAGCGCCTCAATGTTGCCTGCGTTTTGTATCCATTTCGAGGATATGACATTCACGAATACCCTGTATGAATGGCCACCGATTGGTTAGTTGTTCGGTTGTTTTGTTTGTTTAGAACTGAAGTCAATGTGTTACTAGTCAGGAAAATCAGCTGGATCGTTGGAAAAGATTATGAGATCTTTTCACGTTTCACGTGTGAAACTTGTCGATGCGTGAATAAATGGAGAGTTTGTTCGAATCACTTGAGTTCATCAAACTTTCCTTCGACGACTCATGATTTTGAGAACGTTTCGATCCATTCAAAAGCTCAATTTGTCTGTCTTTGAAGGCCTTCGTTTGGTTTAGGTTGGATGGAAGTAACCCAATAAATTTTCCTTGCCTCATCTTCTCTAATTATTCAATTTTATATAGTTGCTACATACACCAAAGTGGCAAGACACGTTTTCAATCAAATAAACAATGAATTCTGTTCTATTCATACTCATCCTAATTATAATGCTCTGTTTTCCAGCCATCTGGTTCTTCGCCCGTCTCTTGTCCTCCATTTTGTGCAATCTCTGGCGCTTCCTCACGTGTATCTCCTCGAAGAACTTCACCGTCACCACCCAGTACAACACACTTCTCGAGGACTCTGACGACACTCAGAATACGGTAGCCTCGTGTTGCGCGGTGTGGATGAGAATGGCACTGGTTACGTGGAGAAGAAGAGCTGCTGTTCTGATTTTCTCCACCATCATCTTTTATGGAACGCTTTCGGTTCAAATTCCTCACTTTTTCAATAAGAAAGCGGTTGTGGAACCACTTTTTGAATGAGTATGGTCAAACATATGTGGCTTAGTCACATTGAACTTGTGGAGTTTATCGCTTGTTACATTTGTGTCGTTGTATTCGTTGGGAATTTGACAAGGAAAAATGTGTACAGCAACTACCACTATCCAAGCTCGTTATGTATTAGTGTACAACTTCTGACTACTTTTCATACGTTCCACATGACAGTATATTACCAGTATTACGTTGAATTCTGATATTCCTATTATTCTTCACTCAAATGTGTTCATCCTAATGTGATCTATACAATAATTATCTATTTTCTAACTTGGCCGAACTCAAACTAGAATACATCTAATCTGGTAGAGGTTTTATAGAAATGTGCATATGATGTGACGTGTACCTTTCCGAATATGAAAACATTTATAGTACGCAACAATGGTGCTCATGTGTGCTTGTACTGTTGACAATGTCGATATAGATAAGTTCCAATGTGACTATGTCGTGAGAGCTATGAAACAAACAAACAGATCTTGAACCTTTTCCGGAATACTTGCATGAATTCCGATCTGACTCTGCATTAAACCGGATGCGAATTGTTGGCGAATTATACCCGGTAGTTATTTCCGTAGTCTTCACTGTAATGCTTAACGATATGTTCACAATGACTATTCATTCAAAGACATGAATCATGCAAATGAAACGGAAAAAAATCACAACTGTTACACAGATTTAAAAAGTCAAGTAATGGTCTTGGATCACGATTGTATTGATGAATAGATCTCAGAGAGATTGAGCTGATTATCGGACGCTCTTCGAGTCGAGAACAAACTTGAGGGCTTCAATTGCTGTGTAGGCTGCCGCCGCCGCAGTCACCCCTGCGATCGCAACCGGAGCCACAACTACTCCTGTTGATGCTGCTGCTGCGATCGCACATGAAAACGGAAACATTAATAATAGTATGGATAGGTTAATGTGCTCAGTAAGAGATGAACTCAAAATTGTTTCGACCCTGATTCAAGGAGGTTTTGGGTTCTCAGAGAGGGGTTCAACTGATGATGAGCCAGCCGTCTTGAATCAGGGTCGAAACGGTTTTGAGTACATCTCTTACAGAGCACATTAACCTTATCATACCACCATCCAGAAGTCCTAGTGAAACGATTATATCTTGTTCAAATGAAATAACCTAATTTTGATATCAGTGTTGTCACTCCAAAATCCTCTGGAAAAAACCCATGGAACATTTGAACCAAACTCATCGATTGTACTCAACAGATAATCATATCGATCTAGCCGACTGGAGTTCGAAATCAGGTTTGTTTCACCCATCGATATCGATTGTAGCCAGTCACAGTAAACTTTAGTGGGCGGAGTCAATTGTTCCGAAAAGTTTACAACAGCTACCAGCCTAATTAAAATATATGCACAAGCCGTTTTTCAATGCTACTTTCATTAAACAAAAAATCATTAAATATATTCCTTGATATTGTGATAACCTTTTGAACACCAATAATGTGCAAAAATGAAAATAAAAGTTTTTTTTCGTTTGTAATGAAAAGACAGGTCAGCATGTCTGACTTCTATAGTTGGGTGAAAGGAATTGTATCATACCTGTCTTGGCTCCAATCAATAAACCTGAAAATAGCGAAACTTCAATAAAGTTAGGCGCTGTCTAGCAGTTGTGAATTTTGTTCAATTTTTTCTCCTATACTTAAGTTTTTCAATTTCAAATGATTGTTTTAATTATTTAACGATTACTGGAACACACTCGTGAGTGTGCCCGAGAAAAATTCATGTATTCATGTGAGTCTTAGTGAAAATACAGTCAGTATTCCAGTTTGTGCTATGAATGATCACAAATAAACGTTATGAAAGTTGTTTACCTGTGCCGACTGAAGCTCCCAGAGTCACCACGGTCTTAACTATATTTTCGCCCTGGTTCGAACCTGCATTGAGAAAATTGTGTTCTAGTTTTGAAAATTATATTTTGTCCGTGTGACGCTGTGCTAGAACCGCTGTATCCTCAACATTATAATACTTAGCCATCTGAAACGTTTGTGAAAGTGCCGTTGGTTTTTATGTTCAAGAACAACGTGCGAATTACCACTATAAAAGAAGCATCGTTAGGTGAGATTTATACTTTTTAATTTTGATAATGAAATCTCGAAACGGAGCCTTTCCCATCGGAGTTTTACTCATAAAACTGAAAACAGGATACACGTTTCATTTTCCTTATCAGCTCGCGGAAAGTTCAGTGAAAAGTCAAAAAATGCATCGTTCCCACCACGTCTAGTCGGGATTTGTAACGGATAATCGTCGTCTGAACGATGCGGTGTTGAAGACAGATAATCAGACGAGCATGAAGATGAAGAATTTTGTGAACCCTCAATACTTATCCAATGTATTGGTTCCTTTTCTGAAACCGATCATTGAGAATAACTGTTCGAATCCGTTCATTCCAAACACTGAGAGAAACAAGGGTAGGTGAATTCTATATCTAACCGGGTCTTTAGGTAACCTAACCTTTTTTTGTCAACCTATTTTTCAGGTTACGTCAGTAGATCACCGAATGTTAATCAAAAATGAAAAATCGGTAACCTCTTTTTCGGACGCAAAATGTGGTTTTTACCGTTACTTTGGACGGTAACCGGATTTCAGATTTAAGTTATATCGAAGTTTCCTACGAAGGTAACCTGAAAAAAGGTTACCAAAAAAAATGTTAGGTTACCCAAAAACCCGGTTAATCGTAGAATTGGCCACAAGGATACAGGGTTAATAGTTTATATAAGCTAGATCATGCCAATAACTGCATGCCATAAGTTATTTTGTCATTTTGCATCAAAGATAGCAATAAACTCTGATATGAGTTTTCTCTGGCCTTTCGAGCGAGTTCACTTGAATAGGTATATAATGAATTACTTGGTGGAGTGACTGTAAAAAGATAATAACTTCAACTTTTGTGCATCCTTGTTTTAGGCCAATGAAAGTTCTTCCGTATATATAGAATAGTTTGGGGTTATCAACGAAGTTGGAGACACCGGAACAGCGGAAGGCCGGGTTCCTCGCCAGACAGTTGAAACAAGACGCGGCCCGAGCTGAGGTGACCTATCCAAACTACAATTCTACGTAATGTTGCTGCCCGAACCCCTCAAATAGACATTGAGTTAGTTGAAGATATTAGACAATTCGAATCATTTTCTCCTTCTCTCGAATGTCCTCCCACTCCTATTATCGATCGTCCATTTATTTATTTCCCTAAGTTCTCTAAACTGGAACCGCCAGCCTCTAACCCTTTTCCACCGTCTGTTGATGCACAATATGCTTTCAATTACTTCTATGAACACCATCCTCCACCTTCGTTGCATCCCAATCAAATCGATGAAATAATTCGTCAATGTGAAATTGTACATGCTCATTGTCTCCGATACCGCTTATGTTCTGTTGAGGAGTTCTATTTTACAATTGTTCCATTCAAGTTTCGTATCGCATTTATTAGATTTTTTTACTTCGAAATGTATGACTACAAAATTGTACCCCCATCTCGTTATAATAACGTTAGGTTATAATTTTCTGTTCTTATCTGCATTTCCGCACATTCAAATTTTCAATCTCGCAATCGCTGATTTTTTCATCATCGCGATGAATTTCTATGTCCATTACTTCGTGCTCTCATTCCGTCCTGATTTGTTCCTGATACATATGGATAAATGAATTATTATTGTTCAGCTCTCTGGTCTCTTTTGTTCTGTTCATGAAAACATCAGTGAATATCGACGTTTCTTTGGGAACCTTGCTTGTTTTTGGTTGGTGTTTGCTGGAACGTCTTTGTGTGATATATACCATAGTAGGGTGATTCATTTTTATGTAATCATACATAGTCTCTATCACATACTGATTAATATATTGAAGTGGTGATCGGTAGTTTAGTGAGTTTTTGGTGAAATTAACGTATAATTTCATATTGGTTTTCACTCCTAATACATGTTTGCTCATTTGTTTGAAAAATTTAATTTCGACACCATTGTTGTCTGACAAGTACTTTCCAAAAACGTGGGTTTACGCATTTGGATCTTTCTCAACTCTATACGTGAATCAATAAGTGGTGACCCTCCCGGATATGTACAGGCAACCTGATTGTATGTTAAGTTAAGGCAAATGTGGCGACGCGCCGTTAGGACGGGTGCGAGCACCGCGCCAATCATCTGATTGAGAGCTGAAAATCAAGAAATAACTTCAATTTCTGCTGACTAAACGCGCCGCAAATGTAGACTGGCTGCAACGCCAAGTTTGCTAGCAGAGCGCAAGGAGTCGGCAAATGGGCGGGGCTTGACAAAACGGGGCATAACCGTGCCGGCATTGGGCAAGATTTTCTCAATGTGTGGCTTTGCTCATGATATTTTGCGCAATGTGGTTTGGGTCAACATTTCATACTCACTTTCGATTGCACTCTTTGTTTCAACTCGTCTTTTCCATGTTTCTTGTAGGATAACCCCTTCCACCAGACCAGCAAAAACTTATTCAATCCCTTGAATTGTGGAACTTGCAAATACAACGTGCTTGCTATTACAACTCTTACTGTTGTCTAAGATTTCGGTTTTCGAACTGCTTAACTTGTGTCAGAACATCGAAATTATTCCGGTGTATGAGTGTAGTGCTACGGTAGATCATCATTATTCAAATTTTTGAAAATTCTTAAATTAAATTATTACAATACTAGTCATGATTGTTTTTTCACTGCTGCTGTTTTACATTTGAAATATGCTCTAGCATCTATTGTATTTGAACATATAAAACAAAACAGAGTTGATCATTCTAATTCTAACACGCAGTAAAGCAGAATGAGCTGATCTTCTCTACGAAACTGGACATATTGGAGAGTTTGACAGATATCACTGTAGAATTCAACGCACTGGATCGCTGAAAATTGTATAAATGAAACACTCACTTCGCCGAACGAACGAGAGTTCAGTAATGGAGGTTGGTCGCTGTCAGTGTGAACGAACTGGCTCGCGGTCTAAAAGTGTAGTTGAAGTCTCCACAAATAGAACAATAGTCATAACGTACAGCTGTTTACGAAGCCCGCATAGTACTTGGCAACCTTCTGCAGGATACTTTGCCGGTTCTTTAATACTTTGCGTGCGTAGTGAACCATTGTGCAGCCATAGTATTGTTCTATTTTTGCAGAATACCTCTACTACAGCACTACAGCAAACAGTATTGTTCATATTTGGGTGATGTAGAGGTGACATCCGTGCCTGGCGCTAATGAAGGGATGACCATGCTTGGCGGACGGGCTTACTTTTGATCAAAAAACAGATTCAAAATTCAAAAAACTAGCCGGTTAGGTTGAAATTACGCTGGAAGTTTTCACAACGACCCGAAACTATGACTCGATCAAAAAAACCTCATTTGGCTCCCGTTCTTCAATTCGTGCTTCTGTAACGTTTTCTCGATTCAGTTTTTGAAAGAGATAATATTTGAAGCTTTTTTGTCAAAGCGCGATAGACGTGATTTGGGATCACAGTTCTTTAGAGAAGAACTCACTTTTCCTTTCGCTTGTTCAGCCGTAGGATTAGCAATATACTCCACAAACTTATCAACAAATAAGTTACGCCTGAACCATCTCATCTCCAGCCGTACATGCGAAGGACGGGTCGACTTTGTTGATTCAGTAACATTTGACGGGTAAGTGAACCTAGAGAAGTAGAACTTTGATTGAAATTCTGTTTTCAAGCGTAATTTGTGCATGCAAATGAACAAATACTTAGCTATAATATAATCGAAATGTTTTTCTACGTAAATTATGGAAACTCTTCTACAGAAATTGTCAGTTGTGCAGCACAAGATTTGTGAAAACTATTATTTCAATGCGCGATACGATGGCTCGTAGTTTGCTGATAGTTCGTTGTTTCGGAAACTATTGAGATTTGAATGAACAAACGAGTGTGAAGTGGGCGCCAATTAGCTTTTAGGTTGAACTGCATCTAATATAGAAACGAAGGACAATAACTCATGAAGAAAGTTAAAAATATAAACTCGTAACTCATGCGTCCAAAACGTTTTGTTTTTCTACTGAAAAAGAATTTGCAGCAAACACACACTAGATGAAATTTCAACTAAATATGACAATGTTCCACCTCTCAATCAAAGGGGAGCTGCATTGAACGTTCAAATTAAAGATCGAAGTGAGACATCTCGATATTTGTCGTTTTTTATATTAGAATGTCAAATTCAAAGCTCAGTTTTCAAATTTTCACCAATTTTTTGCTTACTGTCAGAGACGCAGAGGATGATTTAGAGAATGAATATTGATTGCGCGCACTTCTCTGACTCTCGTGCCTTTTCGGCTAACGCCGTTAGCCAAATTCGGCATTCAATGCAGCCCCCCATTAAAACTCATATGAGAACCGAGTAGTTGTTTCTTTGGGACACTTTTATTTCTATGAGCAAAATGTTTTCAGAGGTTGACAACATATGAGTTTATGTGCACTAGTAAGAGCTGAACTACTCATTTTAACTACAACTACTCAAATTTCATTTTTCTCTCGAGTTATTGTCCTCATTTTTCCATATTCCATGCAGTGCAATCTCAAAAGCTAATCGTCGCTCTCTTCAGACTCGTTTTTCCAATATCCGCATTTTCTATATAGTTATAATAAGAAATGGATCGGAAATAGGAAACATTGCATCAAGTCCTCGCTTATTTGACGTTGTTGGACGTGTGTGTGAAACACACATTTTGACTGTTGTACCAGTTCTGATCACTATGCTTTGTATCGGAAAACGGTTTTTGAGTTGTTAACAAGAACCGCTTTTTGAAGTCCGCAATGTTGTGAACAAAAACTGATTTGCCCAGTGCTTCGCGATCGGAAAACATACATAAAATCTAAAAGAATCGCAAGCTATTTCTGAGAGTTTGCTTCAGTTACTTGAAGTTCCTCTAAAATTTGATTTGCATCAAAAATGTTGAAGTCTAACAAAATTATCCAGTCGTGCCATGCCATATTGTAGACTTGGTTATAAATTGGCATTTGAAATTTGTATTTTTTTATTGGCTTTTCACGGCCTCAGTTTTGCTCTGTTTAAGGAGGTGTATTGAATGTCGAATTTGCCTAACGGCGTTACCAAAAAAGTCACGAGAGTGAAAGTGCGCGAATACTCTTTCACTCCGAATAATCCCCAGCGTCTCTCACAGTAAGTAAAAATTAGTAAAGTTTGGAGAACAGAGATTAAATTGAACATGTTGGTCCCAGAATCGGACGATTTGTCTCTGTAAGATATTTTATCTGAAAAAAATCAATGCCTCACCAATTTGACATGTCTGACGTGATCGTGCAATTGATTAATAGGATTGAAGTCACTGCGTCCCTGTGACTCTCACTAATCGAACTCACGTGCAATCTATCTCGATTTCAAATCCGGCCTCATTCATTGCAGCCTTCCAATCCCTCTCGAAGTTACCTCTCATACGGTTTACCTTAAATCTTTTCGCTACTTGCACAAATATGTCTATATTAAAGTTTACCACAAAAACCGTGTATCAGGAGTCAAAACTCTTAGTTAGTACTTACCACGATAGCAGTTTTCTTGAATGTTCTGTAAGTTGGTCGTCCGCAAATTTTATTCGCAGGACTGCATTTGGATTATTTTTTTTCTGAACTACAACTTCTGTTTTCCGTAAATATGGCTCAAACAAGCGTCAAACGTGACTGAAGAGCCGTGGTACTGTGATAATAAACAAAGCCCTTTTTAGAAAATCACTATAGCGTTCTGAGGTATCAGGTTGTCCAGCACTGAGCCGCTTCCGTTGAGACATCTTGGAATGATGTGGCCCGCATCGTCGCTGGCTTCCCCTTGTAATTTTATGAGTCGACGCATCTTTTCGGTGACCGGTGTTCCTGGAAGAGTTTCAATTACAATCTTCCTCTCAGAGCGGTTTACTGTTTGACTGGCCAGGCTGATTTTCAAACCAGCCTGGCTGATAAAATTCCCATACCACATTTTTCGTGAGACCGCTGGCCTCAGAAGCGCGTGAAATGCGTAACAAGGTCCGCATAACAAAATATAGTCGTGTTCGAAATCGTTTGGCTGCCAGTTTTAACACCTCAGGCGCCTAGTTAAAGATAGCCTCACTCTCTAAAATTCATTTCTGAGTTAACGAGGTGACCCGATGACAAATGAAAAACCTTAAAAAATATAAACTTTCATGTCGCTCTCTCTATCTGGCTTTGTTTTCTCAGAAAAGTGACTCATGTAATGACACCGGAGCGAATGTTGCTTATGGGGACCTAGGAATCATGAACGAAAAACAAAAAAAAATGGTTCGGGAAACATATCATCACCTACTTCAATCCAAACACTAATTCGTAAAAAGTGGGGGGGGGGGGAACCAGCAAATGTGTGAGTTGTATTTGATTTGACCAACGTATCAGCAAAAATCGAACGACACGGATTGCTGTAAACTTGTGTCAGGAGTATTCTACGAAAATAGAACAATACCGTTGTTGCACAATCCTTCCCAAAACCCGCATGATTTTAGAAATATGCTATATGTTATATGTTGTATGTGTGCTTCGATAGAATGTTGCTTCCCCTACTTTTTACGACTTGTTCTCTTTTTGCTAGCTGTACTCTTACAACTATCATGTCGCCAACAGAGCCTATGGTATACTTGATATTGTAAACCAACGCTTGTTTCAAATTTTAGCCAAAACGGTTCAGTAGTTTTTCCAATACTAGGCGGACACATTTGCGTCAGGGCGGGAGGCAGAGGGACGAATTACGGCGGAACTTTTCAACAACGACAAGAAACCACAACTTGGGTGAAAACTATCCGATTTAGCTGAAATTCGCGAACGATATTTAATTTGTAATCCTCTAACGCTATCGCTTTTCAGATTAGGAGAAACAATTAGATTCAAAGCCTTTTCTGAATTCAGGGCAAGGAACGAGTCCCCAATGGCCAAACCAAAGACAACTCACGCGGAGCGCTTCGCGCTCCGCGGGATTGAATAAATTAAATTGATCAGGAATTGATTCAATCAATTAGGACTTTGTTACAGTGAAAATTCTCATGAGTAAGACGAAACTATGCAAATTTCAAAAACCAAAAAGTTTTTTTTTTATAAAATTGAAATTTTTTTCAACGAAAAACTTTAACTTCTTTGTAATGAGTATATTCTCTCATCTTCCTAGTAACTCTCTCATCTTCGCTATCAATGGTGAATCATGGTTTACAAAGCGTTAGATGGCAATTAAAAGAATATCGAAACCGATATCAAAACAGGTTTGGATTTTCGTTCTCAGATATCGGATTTTTAGAATGTTTCGTATTAGTTTTTTCAATCTTGATTGAGTTATAGTACTATCTGGAGAATTTCCAATAGAAACCAACATTTTTGAAAATGGTTTGATTTGTTCATTCACATGCAACGTGTGTTATACAGAGGATAGGATGGGAAAAATGATAAACCAAAAAAAGATTCAAATACGAACCCAACTTGAAAGTGACGGGGATCGTTCCATAGGCACGTACGGTTCTTCCATGACCGTCCTTCACGACGTGCGGATAGTATTCCCCACTTGGTGTTTTATTCACATACGGCAACTTTCCCTGTATATCACATTGAATGAGATCTCTCACAGGACTTAAAGCAACTATTTTTTTTATTTATTTCAGACATCTCTTCACCAGTAGCAAGCTGCAGAAACGAGAGAGCACGCAGGTCATTAAGGCCGCAGAGGTGAACTGAGAACAACTGCCTAATGTACATCCCATGCCAAAGTTGTGCTCCCATCTCCTGTATTAACCTATTTCATCTTCACAGAGTTTTTGAGCATGATGTATTTGTCAGCTGCTATATGATTAACTTCATGAGAAATCACTATACCAACTCTGATTCATATGGCCATACATCTCGCAACAAATAGAATAAGTTCGCAAAAAGTAGTATGAGCACAATCCTATAGTTTGAATGAACTCTACAGTGGTTTGAAATATAAAACTAACCAAGACCATTGAGAAGAACTGTTGGACAAGAGTGCTGACCAATTGCTGACGTGGATCGGTAGAAGACGCCTCGACCAATGTGTTTATATATGTCATGTGGATGTTACACAAAGCTCCGCCCTTTTGATAATTGATCACACAGTCGTTTGGCACTTCTCCAGCGAAAAAAAGTGTTGACTGTTTCTTCTTCATACGTTTCCCATTCCTTTCCCTTCAACGTTCATTCAATTCTCTCTATTTATCTGCTAATTTCAATTACCACCAGCCTTTGGCGGCAGCCGGTCAACGTGCTGTCCACGTGGTGCGCGCATGTTTTGCACGTAAAGGGCGAACCGGGCTTTTATTCCCACGCACTTTGTAGAGATAAGATTTTACACTTTGCCGAAATAAGATTGTAGGACTATTGGACAATTGTTCGATTGGTTTTGTGACCTTTTCAAACTTTTGTTCAATTGTCTGACTGTCTTTGAGTTCTGCTGTGTTTGGGGAAAGCTCGCGCCGTCAAATGGGTTGAAATAGAGTTAAAACTAATTGGATGGTTTCAAAAAAAGGTAATCATCTTCCATGTATTTTTCCACCCTGGTTAACTTGATTTAGGTCTAACTAGCTAGACATCCAGAATGGGTTAATCATTTTGGTCGTTCAATTGAACGAACAGAAACTAGATATAGATTTTTTGCGTTCTAGACTAAATTAATGGTCTCGAAACATAGATATTCATTATCTACGCCCAATTTTACGTTGACTACCTCAATCTGGGCTTAAAGAACGACGATCAAACCTTGTTACGTAGAAAGCTAGATACGGTAGCTTAGAGAAATTCCGCCCTTTATTTTTTCGCCGCGCGCGGCGAGTTCATTTCATCTATTTTCATTCCAGATTTGTGTGTTTGTGAATAATATATATATATATATATATATATATATATATATATATATATATATATATATATATATATATATATATATATATATATATATATATATATATATATATATATATATATATATATATCTCATATAGGTCATGCATATAATAGATTATATTGATCCAAATCACGGTCACATCTGCACCGGTGACCTAACTTTCATCAAAAATTCACATTCACGTAATTTGCTTACATGTGGTACGAAATTCAGATGTCAAGAGCCACTAGACTCAGCATCGATTATTCAAGCTTGTCAAAAAGCGGTTCAGTCCGTTATTGAAACAGTTCGTAAATGCTAAGTTCCAAGATATTCTAATGCAAAATGTTTGTAATACAGTATCTAACCGATTGCATACTCTTGATTCTAGTTTGGACAATTCTCATATTTTGAATACTCGTGATTTGAATGATATCACTAAGTTACAAGAAAACTTTATTATAACTTGTGTTGATAAAGCAGCGACTAACTATGCATTCACTTGTAAAAAGTTATACGTACGTATGATGAATGCAGAAATTGAATTGAAAGCAGTGTTTCGCAATTTTCCACTGATGAGGTGGTTTCCAACCATACTGTTGATGATGTAATCATTAAACATTCTAAGTTTATTGAAGGCTTGAACTTCAAAAAAGTACAAGACCCTTCAATTCCTAAGATGTATGGTATACCTAAAATGCATAAAACTATCATGAAGTTTCGTTTCATTACTGGTGAAAAACCAGTCCAATGAAACCTCTTTGCACCAATCTGCAAGTAATCTTAGCGCGTGTACAGAAACATTTTGTTAACTATTGCAATGTTATACACGAGAGAACCGGGGTTCGTCACTACTGGGCTGTAAACAACAGTTCACGAGTGGTGGATGACGTGTCTCCTTTCGTACCAGTAATAGTACACGTATTTATTCTGCTGATTTTGCTAGTTTATTTACTAATTTACCACATAGCGTGATTATGCTGAATATGTTCCAGCTCTTAGGTGTTTGTTTCAAAAATCAAAACTATATACGTGTACAAGGTAACCATTGTTGTTACAGCGTATCTAATAATGGTACTGGTTCATTTTTCACTTTTTAAGAAGTTTGCTATTTGCTTGAGTCTCTTTTATAAAATAGTGTTGCTGTATATGGTAACGAAGTTTATAGACAAAGATGTGGTATTCCGCAAGGTGCCAGCTGCTCACCACAAATAGCCGACCTAACTCTCAGCTACATGGAGTACAAATTCATTAAATCAGTTTTAGAAACACGAGGTCAACATTTCGCACGAAAGTACAACTATACATACAGATACATCGATGATCTGTTACATATTTCCGACGTATCCGATAATTTCAAAGCAGATTTAGCTCAAATCTATGACTCTTCATTGAGTTTGGAAGCAACAGCTGATTTGGAAACAAATTGCAAATTTCTAGATTTGGATATTATATTTATATCTGACGATTCCCCAAATTAAAGTATCCTTATTCAATAAAACTGATCTCTTCATTAGGTTATTTATTTGAACAAAATATATTGTGTCACTAGGACTTATTTATTTGAACAAAATATATTGTGTCACTAGTTTTGGGTGTTATTGTTATATGAATGTGCTCAGTAAAAGATGTACTCAAAAATGACTCTTGTACTCTTCATCTTCTGTAAAAGATGTACTCTTCATGTTAGAAGTTATAAGATATCCAAACTACTTTTCGAATATCGATAGTACAATTGGTTTGAACACAATAACTGGTGAAATCATACGAATAACACGTGCTTGTTCAAATTATGAGGATTTCTTAGTAAGAGCAAAACAACTTGCTGGTTTTTATTTCAAAAATGGCTGGCCCAAAATTTTTATTCTCAGACGCTTCTATAAAGTAATTGCTGAAAAACAATTTATCACAAGTAAGTACGCAATTGATTTGCAATTGTTTACTAGGATACTAGATACAGTGACGTTAACTTTTGATCCCGCGCACAGTTCGATCAATAATTGTCTGTCTATTCTCTGACCCCCCCCCCCCTTGCACTCAGCTGACTTACTGGTCATCATTATCTCTCGTGTAAATGGACTCTCGTATCCGTCTTCTAAATGAATTTCTTAAAATAATCTCACTAGGTTAACTATAACTGTCATCTACTGATGGGGCATCCTGTTTGACATATGGATCGATAATTGCCCGAAATGTCAAGGTAACTAATGTTTGTAATAGGCAATCTAGGAATTTGCACAGTGCAAATAAAAGATTGATATTCGATGCTAATTTCCAATATTCCTATCAATGTAGATGTACAGACGCCACGGCGTTATCAACAACAGCTTTAATAAATAAAGAACTAGCGTCCTCGATTTTGGACGTTCCGCAAATGATTCGCGGGGAAATATGCGCGATACGCAGCGAATTAGTGCTGCGACCATTCCAAATTGCAGTGGGATACAGTGTCTCACCACGAAAACTTTGTGGACGGCGCTCAGTACGAGTTTCATTGCAAAAACTAATGTATGCGAGAACGCCGTGACGCGTTGCACTTTTGTTGCACTTTTGTTATTGTCGTTTTCGCGCCCATTCTATGCGCGCCCGATTGATGTTTTTATTGTCGAGCGGTCCGACCGTGGTTGCATTTTTGTTACACTTTTGTTATTGTCGTTTTTGCGCCCATTCTTCGCAAGACAGCGCCCGATCGGTGAATCATCGCGGTGACCACATGCAATGCAAGCTGTAGAGTACTTGAATGAAATTTCACTCATATACCTTGCAGAAATTAGTGTACCAGTAATTTTCTCGAATCATTAACCACACTTGCACGAAATAGTTGCGAAAAATTGAAAAAGGCGGAGCTAAATCATGTGAATTGTGATGCAAATGAGTGATTTACACGGGTTTAACAACTTTGTCAAGTTCACTAAGCGTATTGTATAAAAAACGAATGTCAAGTGAGAAACTATTAGCTTTTGAGATTGAACTGCATGGAATGTAGAAAAGGAGGTCAATAACTCAAGAGGGAAATGAAAACATAATATCGCAATTTTCATGATCATCCTGACAAACTAAATCAGAAAATAAGTGCTCAACCTTTGAGAACATTCCGCTAACACTAAAAACGTATCTGAAACAAAAATTAGCTATACTGTCAATCAATCTAGTCAGAAATGTGAAGAGAAAGACAAAGTGCATCATTCCTCATTAGAATGCTAACTTCACGTGATTGTTCAATTCACTTACTATGTTCTGTTAACAGTTTCGAATCAGTGGTGAGAAATTATCATATTCGGACGTTTCAACTAATGTATGTTAGCTGCAAGTTCTTTCTCAGTAGAAAACCAAAATGTTTTTGACCCATGAAAATTGCGAGAATAGATTTTTCATTTCCCTCTTGAGTTATTGACCTCCTTTTCTACATTCCATGCAGTTCAATCTCAAAAGCTAATCGTTTCTCACTTGACATTCGTTTTTCATACAAATTGACCTATTTTTCTATATTTCCGAAGGAAATAATGAATTCATACATATGAAATAATTGTGTCAATTACTGTACTAAAGGACTAATTGCGGCGGACCTCTTATAGGTCCCGCCGCGCCCTTTTCTGTACCGCCCTTTCGAATTATTGATTCGAAAGGCGCGTAAATTTCACTTTTTCGTTTTCTACTTTAGTGACAGGTGCAATTTTATTCTTCTGTATTGATAGTTATCGTCAACAAGTATTATTCAGTTTTCCTGCTCTCAATTATGGTGAAAATTTCATAATTATTAGTATTAATAGTCCACTTTTCAGAGATTTTAGCATATTATATATAGTATAATTATTGTTTGAGTTTAGGTAATACTCTAGTTATGTCGACGACTTTCAATGCGTCAGAGGGAGGGACTCCGGAAGCGCAGCAGTTGTGTGCCAACATTTTTGCCATGATTCAGCCAGAGATGGCAAAACTCTTCTCGATGGAAAAAGCTCGGGCGAAATCTTTCGACCCGCCTAAGCTTACCTCGAAGGGATTACAAGCACAGGCAGCGCTCAACTGCAAACTTCTCACAGCACTCCATCCGATAGCGGACCATGAGGATCCACGGGTCGTTGCTGCTGTTAAGACCGCAATGGAGCTGTTGGAGGGCAGAAATGCCGATCTCGTCTTGGCTGATTCAACTCCGGACGGGTTCCGCATGGTCGAGAAATTGGAAGTTATTAAAGGTCTCGGCACGTCCACTCAAAGCCCAGCACAACTACTGGCTCTCACTTCTCTCATGGCTCAGCCAGACAGGAAACGTCCTCGCGAAGCATCTCCTTCTCGTCCGTCCCAGCCCTTTCGGAACAGGGGTTCCGGATACCAACGTCAGCCGGAATCCCGCTACAACGACGAATACGAGAGTCTCGTACGCGAAAACGCCCGTCTTCGAGCGGAACATGCTCGACCTCGCTACAGCCCTCCTGAGCTCTACCAAAGAAATCCCGTCCCCAGCACCTCCTCTCCAGCCGTCTGTCACAACTGCAGGATGCCCGGGCACTTTGCCCGTGATTGTCGCCAAAGAAAGTTCTGAATGTAAGTCACTTTCATATTCTACGGGTCTCACCCGTAATGTTCAGTTTTGGCGTAATTTAGGCGCCCCAGCCTGGATATGTCACGTTATCTCTCATGGATTATCTCTAACTCTAGCTCCATATTTTCAGCCTTCTCGGTTGCAATTTTCCGCTCATAGGAAGGGAGCAATGCAGTTTTCTGATTTTGTTTCAGGTGAAATAGACGAGTTGCTCCTCAAGGGGGCCATAGAGAAGGTCGACGTTGCTCCCGTCGTATTGAATCCGTTGCAAGTTGTCGCAAGAGGTGAGAAAAAGCGATTAATATTGGATCTTTCAGGAGTGAATAGGTTCATACAGAACCCCAAATTTCGCTTGGAGGATATCTATACCGCCTGGCCTGCATTAGCAGGTGCCAAATTTGCATGCAGTTTCGATTTTCGAGGCGGGTATCACCATATTGCTATTTCGGAAGCGGATAGACCACTTCTAGGGTTTAAATGGTCCAAATGCGGTGAAGAGACTTTTTATCAATTTACCGTAATGCCTTTCGGATTATCATCGGCGCCCTACGTGTTCACTAAGTTTTTTAGACCGCTCCTCAAAAAATGGAGGGAGCAAGGCATCACTATCTTTCTTTATTTGGACGACGGCTTAATTCTAGGAGAAACATTTCAAGAGTGTCTGAGTGCTTCCACACAGGTGAAAGACGATTTAATGAGCGCTGGTATTACGCTAGCAGACGAAAAGTGTATCTGGAAACCAGCGTCGTCCATTACTTGGTTAGGTTACCTGTTGAATCTCGAAACTCATACAGTCAGCGTCACAGAAAAACGTATTACGGAAGCGTTAGCTCGTATAGATTCGCTCCTGGAGCATGTTTCTCCATCGGTCCTGGGCCGCCAACGTGTCCTGGGCACAATTGTTTCAATGCATCATGTTCTAGGTCAGGCTTCACTCAGAAGCGGTCACCTCAGTGCCACAGTGGCCAAAGCACAGTTCGAAGGGCTTCCCACGCATACCTGCATGCCGCTCTCAAACGCGGAAATAGGTGAGTTACAGTTTTGGAAAACGCATCTTCCCACTAGGGCGCACAAATCATGCTCATCTCCCGCCGCTTTTCAGCTGTTTATCGAGACGGACGCGTCCGCTAGGGGAATAGGTGGTATCATCAAGTTTCCGGGTAGCTCTGTTAACCTAGCCACGTTTTCACACGATTTCGGACCAAGTTGGGCCGCAAAATCTAGTACATGCAGGGAACTAACGGGTATATTATATGCGGTTGAAGCGTTTCGAGAACGCATCAGGAACGCAAGGGTTTGTATTCGTTCTGACAGTCAAAGCGCAGTAGCTATATTGGAGAAAAACAGCTCAGTAGACGAGCTACGCGAAATAGCGTTAGCCATTTGGGACACAATCGAATCTTGCTCAGCAAATGTGGAATTCGCGTGGATTCCAAGAAATATGAACGTAGTGGCCGATCAACTGAGTAGGGAAATTGATTACGATGATTGGGGAGTAAGGGACATTTTCTTCAACCGATGTGCAGAAAAATGGGGCAGTTTTTCCAGTGATTGTTTTGCGTCAGCCGCGAATAGAAAATGCGACACATATTTCAGCAAAGCTAGCAGCCCAGACTCTTCCGGAATCGATGCGTTTCACAACTTCCATGAGATTGCCAGACTTGGACTGGCTTGGTGGGTTCCTCCGCCTCATTTGATACCTAAACTGATTCAAACAGCGTCATCTTATGGTGCGAAAGGAGTTTTGGGCTGTCCCGTTTGGGAATCACACGCTTTCTTCAAACATTTGAAAAAGGCCGATGGAAACTGGCGCGAGTTCATCAAAGACACGCTCCAGTTTCCAGTAGGCACGAAACTACTGGTACCAGGTCCCGGTAGCAAAGAAGCATCCTCCTTCGCTTCTGAATTTCTACATTTTCCGTTTATATTCATTCTCTGCGATTTTACTAGTCCCAAGGCTCATTAATCTACTATACATGAAACGATTCCTCCTATACTGTACTTTGGTACAGTAATTGTATTTATTTGAGAGTCCGACTCGAAGAGGAGGGCGATAAAATAATTGTGTCAATTACTGTACTAAAGGACTAATTGCGGCGGACCTCTTATAGGTCCCGCCGCGCCCTTTTCTGTACCGCCCTTTCGAATTATTGATTCGAAAGGCGCGTAAATTTCACTTTTTCGTTTTCTACTTTAGTGACAGGTCCCACCCGCCCGCCCTTTTAGTTTTCTAATAACGTTTTGTAGAGTGTATGGCTCGTTTCAGGAGGCGAACGTAAGTCCGCTCTTCTTGCGACTCTACAAAGCTGCGAAAATATGGGTCTTCGTCGTTTATGGCAAGATCTCGCGAGCCGGCTGATGAACGGACGGGCTAAGTCAACTATAGCCGCCTACAAAGCGGCTTCAATTCGACGATCGTCCTGGTTAGGTAAGTAGAAACATTATTTCGTTCCCACATTATTATTTCGTTCTAATCGCTTGGTTCAGTTTTTCGACGTGCATGGTTTATTATTTCGATTTTGTTATTTGTTAGTTTAGCCGACGTTTTTAGCCGTAGTCATGTTCAGCAAAAGACGGTTAGCCGAATGGGTTTATCTCGGGTATACGCTGGTAAATGTCGTATGAAGCTTATAGTGAATGTTGTAGATCGAGTCGGCCTACCGGACAACCCCTCAGGGGTATTGATCTATCTGTCCGATAGAGCGGCGAACGTAGGACCTTCATCTCTGGCTCTGGAACTGGCAGCTTTTAAGTTCTGCAACGACCCGCCTGAGTCCCCCACATTGAAACTAGCGTCATTGATAGTTTCTGGAGCAGCTCGGACAGGGAAGAAGGAGCCAACCCCAGCAGCAACCGAAGGTGAGCAAGCTAGTACGGGCATTAATTTTTGTTTTTTTCTTCTAGCGTAGTTCGCTAGCTGTGTCTTTCATTCACGAAGAACATACGTAATATGTCTCTTGATCATACGTTTATCAATATTACTCCTCTACGTTCACTTCTATCAGAAAGAGTATGCATAATACGTATTTGTTTGCCCCAGACGTACGTATATTCAGCACACCCCGTTAAGTACTATTGGCGCACAGTATCGTCCGTTTAAGGTTTGGTTCAGTAGGTGGAAGCCTAGGGGCTACGAGTAGACGCAATATTTATATTAGCCTTTTCCAGACAACATACGAGAAGTGATCAAGTGGTACGGGCATAACGACTCTGTGAAAAACCACAGAGGAGTAGTGGCAGTATTGCTCTCATGGGTCGGTCTCCTTCGCGTATCCGAGGCTGCCAATCTCAAGTGGGGGGACCTGCGCCTCGAGAACGATCGACTGGAATTGACAGTCAAACGCGCAAAGAATGATCAGTTAGCGAAAGGTGAGCAAAACCGATCTTTTATATTTCTCTAGAACTTTCGGGTTATCAACGCCAAGTGTTCAAGAGCGCTCTTTATTTATTTTTATTCAAGAACGAGCGGGAAAATAACGGTTTTACAAGTAGTACGCCTTAGAGCAGAGTACCTGTTACATATATCGTTCATTGCTCAGGTCGTTCCACATTCGTGGAATACAAGAGCGGCGGGACACTCCACTGCATTATCGAAGCCTGGAGGAACAGACAGCATCAGCCTCCTACAGAAGATGCTTATGTTCTAGCCAACCTGAACAATGGCGCTAAGATGTCGGAACCGGCCCTGGCCAAAGAGGCCAAGCGAATCATGCAAGAAGCAGGTTAGCGTTTGAACAGTTGCCAGTTTTCTCCTGTTGTTTTTTATTCATTTTCTTTCTGCAATCTTGTTTTATCGGAAGAAGTCGTATTTCGCGTAGCATTAGCAAGTCAATAAGTAGCGTCATACGTTTATACGAGAGAGTATCATTGAGTAAAACTTACAGCTTTTAGAGGGGAAGGTCCCTATTAGGTCCCGGTCGTTTAGTTTTGCATCGGCTACAGCAGAAAAAAGAGAGGAACGTATATAAGTGTGGTATTATCAGAAAATATTGCTCAGGTTGCCCAGTCAGCTTGACACACCACGCGTTGCGTAGAGGATCTGCCCAATCGGCTCTGGCAGCAGGCGTCGGCCGCGAGCAAATTCAGCAAAGAGGGAGATGGCGGTCAGCAAACGGGATGAACGCGTATCTGAAAGATTGTGTTGAGGGTCAGGGCGGTCTATCCACTCTACCCGATTCAGCGTAGTGTGGTTGTGCCCGTGTTTATCATCGGTTATCTAAGTCGATGTTGTTATACCAATGTTGTTGTTTCGTTGTTGTGTTGTTGGTATCAAGTATGTTCTGTATGGTCGGGGGCAAGAGGCAGCCTTCAGGGCAGTCCGTGCAATAAAGATGCCTTAATAATTTTGTTCAGCACACGAGTGGTTCACAAGCACAGAAAACAGTTAGAAATCGGGAACGTATTCTTCCTTTCTTTCCACACAACTATATACCTCTAATAGCAAGCGGTAATAGCGGTCGGAACTTCCACATACTCACCAGAACCAACCACTCATGATGACAATGCATAAAACAACTCCAAATAAAATACATTACCATGCTTTCTTTCTCTCAATCTCAAGGCATTAGGTCGCAAGTCTCTATCTCAAGGTCTCTATCTCATTAAAGCTCAATTAATTTAACTTTCACTCAACATACAAGATTTTCATTATCTTTATTTCCAACGCGCCGATCGTCATCATCCGGCGACAACCTACCGATATGCCAGCCGATCGATACGCAGCCTCACAGAACACTCAACCAAGAAACCGATCAATGATACTATATTGTGTTGTACCTGTCCACTATACATGAAACGATTCCTCCACTATACATGAAACGATTCCTCCTATACTGTACTTTGGTACAGTAATTGTATTTATTTGAGAGTCCGACTCGAAGAGGAGGGCGATAAAATAAAGACATCTAATCAATTATTGCTTTTTGAAAGTTTATTCAACTCAACAGGTAAAACTAAGTTGATGTTTAAAACACAAAAACTGCGTTCACAAAAAAGCCGTGATCAATCCTTGGTTCCAGGCAGCGCACGTGTGGCGCCGTTCATTTCTTTTCTCCTTCGTGACGATTTGGCTCAGTCGGCAGAGCAGCGCACTACTGCCCACTAGGACGAGGGTTCGAATCCCTTCACAGACATCATTTTTGTTTTTATTCGATTAAGCTTTTAATGGAGCCAGGATCTTCACAGATTACGACAATTGCTTTTCCAATAGATTTTAATCTATTCACACACACTGGGTTGATGCATAAAATACAAAAACTGCGTTACAAGTTTGGTTAGTAAGCACCCTCTCAGAAGCCGTGATCAATCCTTGGTTTCAGGCAGCGCACGTGTGGCGCCGTTCACTTCTTTTTTCCTTCGTGACGATTTGGCTCAGTCGGCAGAGCAGCGCATTACAGTCCACTAGGCCGAGGGTTCCAATCAATGCACAGACATCAATTTTGTTTTGGGTCGATTAACCTTTTTATGAAATCAGGATCTCTACATATTAACATAATTGCTTTTCCAATATATTTTAATATATTCAAACTACCAAAAAGCGGAACAACAGCTCACTGATCACACTCCACACATCTAGAAGTAATTGTTAAAGCACCTAAGATCAATGTTTCAAGGGCGATAAAATGGCTCAATGTCCACCGATTGGTCCACGATTCTAGATTTACACATAACTAATGCTGTTTCTAACTATATTCCAAATTTCAGACAATTCGGTTTAATTCGTCGGTTTTGCGGCCGCCACGCCGCGCGGCCGCTGTCGGAAGCCATTTTCGCGAGACGATTTTAATAATCACTGTAAATCACTCGTCGCACATCAAATATCGAATAACTCGATGATAGAGCCTTTCCTCCTCTATCTCTCTCTACCAAAATCTCAAAAATCCGTTCAGGAGTTTTTGAGAAAATGGCATAAAACCGCTTTTGAAAGTCCGCAATGTTGTGATCAAAAACTAAACTGCGCAGCGCTCCGCGCTTCACACTTTTTTTTCTACACAGGTTCACACTTTCTACACTCAGTTAGGAGAGCGCACATACATCCGCTCTCTATATAAACTATGAATTTGTAATATTTTTATTCATACCATAAGTTATATCCGATGCTTATATCATTATGACTTGTGTTTCTCTCTCTCTCTTTTTATTTTCTCCCTTCTACTCCGATGTTGTGATTCGTACCTAGCGCAAATGATAATATGTTGTGATAAAATACATGTTGTTGCCATGAATATGTTACGTACGATTTTTATGTAATAAACTTTCTTCAAATAGAACACAACAAATACGGTTCACAGTACGATTCATTATGTGATCCGAAACATTGCTCAAACGTTTGCATGGTTGTCTGGAGCAGGTGAGAAATGACATTCTTCGAGTTTTCTTCTTAAAGTAGGACGATTATGTGCTCCACTAATTGCAGTTTAAAGGACTGGAGCGTTGAGATTGGAGCACGTAATCGTCATTCTTTAAGTAGTCCTAAAAAATAATATAGAAGATACAAAACATAGACAAACGTATATATTTCAGTGCGAAAACCTGTTTTCGGAACTAGTAGTTATATGTTGTTGTATTCAAGAAAAGTAATTTTCTCACTTCTCGAGGACTCCGACGACACTCAGACTACGGTGGCCACGTGTGGCGCTGTGTCCTTCGTAACTTGGAGAAGAAGAGCTGATGTTCTGATTTTCTCCACAATCATCTTCTACGGAACACTCTTAGTTCAAATTCCCCACTTTTTTAACAAGAAAGCGGTTGTGGAACCACTTTTTTTAGCATTCTTTTTCTCAAATCCTGATTTTCCAATTGGGTGTGTGATCTGTGCACTGACTTTCTGGTTCCTGATATGACTGATGTATAACAATAATCGCGCGCAGCGCGAAGCGCTGTGCGAGATTTGTCTTTGGTCCGGCTAATGCGCGCCTCCGTTTTTTTAGTTTTCTCATAAAAAAGCTCAACATCGCAAAACAAAACTTTTAGTGATTTGGAAATGTTCTACAGTGTATTTGCAAGTTGTGTTTCAAATTTGAACGAAATCCGTTGAGTTTGAGCCAAGTTATGACGTTTTCGCTTCATCCAGAGCGCCAACTTCCGTCGTGTTTTCTTCCTTCCGGGCGTTTACACAATACTATCTAGACCGTAACTAGACCGATTTTGCTGAGTTTTGGAGTCATGATGGGATTCCTACTCAATGCCCAGCTACGCAAATTTTTTTTTGAAAAAAATCCTTTCTCACCAAATTACAGCTTTTTGAATTAAAGTCTCTGCGTCTCTCCATTTAGCACGCTCTCTCGCTCTCTCTGTCAGGTCGGTTATGCAAACTGCCTTGCAACTTAGGGTAACACTGACCGATTTCGATGAAAATTTAAATATGATACCATCGTGACTTTAATTTAAGTAAAAAGTATTCTATCGATGACGTCATTTAGGATTCTGGAGACCCGATGACGTCATCTTTGAAAAGTACAAAGTTGACGTCAAATATTTCTCCAAATGATGATAATAGTTGGCGAGTGGGTTATTAACGATGGATCTCCATCGAAAGGTGTCGTATTCCGCGATTCTGAAGGCCAGATGACGTCAAATTTGAAAAGTACAAAGTTGACGTCAAATTATTCTTCAAATGATAATAATAGTGGGCAAGTGGTTTAATAACGATAGAACCTCATCTAAACATGTCGTTATCTGTGATTCTGGAGGCCAGGGGACGTAATACTGGAAAAGTGCAAAGTTGACGTCAAATATTTCTCCAAATGATGACAATAGTTGGCAAGTGGGGTATTAACGGTGAAACTTTATCTGAACATGACGTATTCTGGGATTCTGAAAGCCGGATGACGTTGTTTTTGAAAAGTGCAAAGTTGACGTCACATATATTTTCAAATGATGGTAATATCTTAGAAAGAGTCAATTAACGGTGAAACTCAATCTAACAGTGACGTATTCTGGGATTCTGGAGACCAGATGACGTCATTTTGGAAAAGTGCAAAGTTGACGTCACATATATTTTCAAATGTGAAAATATCTCCAAAATGGTATATTAACGTTGAAACTTTATATAAATATGACTTATTCTGGAATTCAGGAGGCCAGATCTCAGATGACGTCAACTTAGAAAAAATTGACGTGAAATATGTTTTGGATGCTGAAAGTTTCTTAAAAATGGTCAATTCACGATGAAACTTCATTCAAACATGACGTATTCTGGGATTCTGAAGGGCAGATAAAGTAAGTTTTCAGAACTGCAATGTTGACGTCATTTTTTTTCGAATGGTAGTAATACTTGACAGGTGGTTCATTAAGAAAACAATTTTATCTGCACCGTACAGATCAAACCACCTCTCTACATACCTACGGCATGTATACAAAAAGAGAAAAATTCATGAAAAAGTGGGGGCCCAAAGACTGTGAGATTTGTCTTCTGCTGTGCGCTCCTTAGACAGCTACTCTCAAATGGAGCAGCTACTGCTACAAAAACCGAAAAATACTAATATACTCAAGTATAACTGTTCATTACAAACATACAAAAGTCGTAAAATATTTTTTCAAACCTGTAAACTAGAATCTACAAATCCCAGATGTGCACTTAACGTAGTCAGTTATAGAGTTTCTGGTTTTGTACACAATGGTTGGCAGATTTGTTAATTACTCCAACTCTAGGCATATTATTCAACAGTTGTTCTCCTTTTCGCAGCTGTGATTTGTAGATTTTAGTCTATAGGTTTGAAAAAATATTTTACGACTTTTGTATGTTTGTAATGAACAGTTATACTTGAGTATATTAGTATTTTTCGGTTTTTGTAGCAGTAGCTGCTCCATTTGAGAGTAGCTGTCTAAGGAGCGCACAGCAGAAGACAAATCTCACAGTCTTTGGGCCCCCACTTTTTCATGAATCTCGTTTAAATCTGGTATTATCATGTGAAATGTGCAAATCGCGTAGAGTGTTTTAATTATGAGTATAAAGTTCATTCAACAATCGTTTACCAACTCAAAAAAAACAATATAAAACGTCGCAAAATGGTGCTCAACTGAGTCGGTATGGTTTGTATTGTTGTAATGAACACGAAGCGCGATTTACGTACACTGTTTAAACGTAAGTGAAATGATCACGCGAGACACCATCAAATGCTAACTTTATCATTGCACTCTCACAAACTCTTATTTGTTTCCAACGTTAAAGTCCGCCAGACACTAACAATCCCACAGCGAGTTAACGCCTCTCTGCGATCGACAGTCAGACATGCAGTTTTATCAACAGAACACAAATAACGTTTGTATATGAATGATGACACAATTGATTTTGTAAACAGCCCTTTCTCATTGTAACCATTTTGTGTACAGACATTTTCAGTGTCAGACACCAACTGCATCTATAATCTGTGGTCAACAACATTGAAAAACAGGAAAACGAGAAATACAACATTCGTGTCTGTCAACAATTGATAACGATCATAAAAGGCAGTTTCCGCATTGTTTGCCGTATTATCGTCGAAAATTTTCAATGTATTAATTATATTGCAATTTCTCTCTTTCTCTTTCTGTTTCTCCTCTTTTTCTCTCTCTCTTTCTTTCTCGTTTGCTCTCTCTCCCTCTTTCTGTTTTTGTTTATGCTTCTCGCTCCTTTTTTCGTTTATCTTCGTTTCTCTTCGCATGTTTTTTGTCGTATCTCTATTTTTCTCATCTCTCTCTCTCCCTCTCTCTCCCTCTCTGTCTATTTTTTTACTTTTTCTTGCAACTCTTTTAGTTTTTACTCTACCCTTTCAAGTTAGCATGTCGTGTCAATTCGACCTAGTTCACAATCAATGTGACCTACTGTATATCAATAGATATATGATATGAACTAGTAGTAACAAGTATGTGATAATTTCAGTCACTTTCTCTATACCTGCTCTTGTTCATATTTATCATGGACATGCAAGAATGTTTCACCGTGAACGTCGGCGGCTCGCACTTCCAAACCTCCAAGGGGACTCTGACAAGCAGGGGAGAGAACAGACTGAAAGATCTCGCTGAGAAATGTTTTGTGGGTCACTTACATATTCATTCTATGTGTAAAACCTGACCATTTGGAAAGTTGGTCAATATGCCATTATTTTACTGTTCTAGAGCAAAGTTCGAATTACCAAAACAGAATTTGATCTGCGTTGTCAGGTTCACATTTGTTCTAGAATAGAAACATAACAGCAACCACTTTTTAAATGGCCATGTTTTGAGTTTTTTGTGTGTAAATGAAAAACGCGCAGGGAACATTTTGGTTGTAAAGAGTTCGACTCTCAACAAAATTATAGTGGGGTATTCGAATTATTCGCCTATTTAAAGGAGGACAGATTGGAAAGCTAGTTTAGGTACTTCTAAGTTCCTAAACGTAACGGTGCGCGCGCCAAAACAGACTAAAACAAACCGTATGCGAATTAGGTTTGTTTGTTTGAGTAAAAAAGGTATGTGTCAGTTCCTATTGGGCAGCTAATTCGATCAAACTTTCCTTTCTGCCCCCCTTTAAAGGTGGTATGACAGGAATCGAATCTCGTGCTTTGCGATCTACGGTTAATTCCGTCGCTCCAATGCAAATGCGCTACAAAAACGTCTTTGTTGATATTTTTCTGTAACGTTAATTACAATTTATTTGCGGATATTCTAAAACTTGGTTGTTGGGACTCATTCGCATTGGAGCGGTGGTATTAACCGTGGAGCGCAACGCACAAGATTCGGTTCCTTTCTGTCCCCCTTGATCTGCTCATAACCTTAATTTTGTTCAGGGTCAATGTGATTCCGTATTTGTGGACCGTGACCCAACCGTATTCATGTACATTCTGAACTTCATGCGAGACGGAAAGGTGGTTATTCCATCGGACAATCTAACTGCCGCCCGACTCTACCAGGAAGCAAAAGTATGGTTATTTCCATTAATACTCAGACTCCTGCATTATGCGCATAGTGGGTGCCAAATTTGTAAGCTTCTGTCGCTCGCCGAAATCGAACCTGCGAGCAAATTCATCGTAGCGGGGCACTAACCACTGCGCTATTACTGCACACAACCGGCAAGCTTGGGAATCGAAGATGTGTGCGTACACAGCGGAAAGTGAGATATACAGTTCCCTTCCGCCTTTCCGGTGGCGACGACTATATTGAACTTTCTGATCGCTTCAATCACATAAATAATATCGGAAAAGCTTGATGTTGACGTATTCCGCTTAATATGTTCAAAACTATTTTGGACAAAGTTGACGGTCATTGGAAATTTTGAATTTCACGCTTTCCGCTCGTCAACTCGTATTTTTTTGTGTTAGATTTACATCCATTCTCTACCGAGTAGATTGTGTAACCTACAATCGGTTGTGAACTTTATGAATCGTACGTCTCACCCAAAGAGAATGGACACATGACAATAAATGATAGTTTCAGCCTATCACAGCTAATCTTGTCCGATAGTTTTGTCAAAGTGAGATTTACCCAACAAGTTTTTTCAGTACTACGAGCTAGATGGACTTCAACAACTATTATCTGGAAAGTTTGAGAACAAAGAGGGATTTTTTTATCTGAATGAAAGTGACCTCTCCAGATAATATTTTTGTACTGCTATAAAATTGTGTAGTTACGTGAACTGTGTACTGCATAATGAGAATCGGAGCCTGGAATGATATGGTGTTTTTTGATAGTTGCTTGATTTTCTTCTACTTTTCTCGATTCTAATTTGTGGTTTTTGCAAATGAACTTTTCTTCGGTCTAAATGTTTTAGTTTTTTCAAGTGAAAATCCATTCCTCAATGAACTTCCAATCAAAACTTCATTGACACACTGCCAACAGTAATAAAAACAATGACGTGGTGCTCGGAAAACACCAGCAATCAAATACCAGTTGGCAATTTGGAGTTTATTAGAAAATCAAATTTTGAACTCGACAACATCAAAAAGAAAAAGAAAGTGTAATGACCTTCAAAGTGGATTACACCTGTCATTTCATAAGTCTTTTTATTAGGCTATTTTCTTTTTTACTGCGAATATGAACACATTTTGTGCACTTTATGAGCACGCGAGTCTTATTCTCAATAACTACTGATCATGGACAAGTCTTTCTCATTCCTACT
Organism: Litoditis marina; assembly: GCA_964036275.1. NCBI lineage: Eukaryota > Metazoa > Nematoda > Chromadorea > Rhabditida > Rhabditidae > Litoditis > Litoditis marina. The sequence goes on from OZ038434.1 coordinate 30,329,299, forward strand.
GTGCTTCTACAGTAATAATACAAAACTGTCAATGCAGTTTCATTACGTAAATGTTATTGGAAAGGTCTCCAATTTTTTGATCGACTTTTGTTTAATTAAAACATCATAAAAACTATTTACGTAACTATTGTTCATGATGTGTCCATCGAACAAACGTCTGAATGCATGGTGCAAACGTCTAAGGGGGAAATGCATTTGGTAAAAATGTTTAAAGAGACCGTTTCTCTATAATTAGGATCGATTTAAAAACATGCAACTTAAGATATGGATTAGATAGTGTACTGGTGGTCCATCGCTACTACAATGAGAAGAAAAAAAGGAAATCGGTCGAGAACCAAGCCGATTATGATCCAAACTATCCTCACGGTTACTGTATCGCAAAGCTTCAGGTCGGATGATGAAATTGGTTTTAGTACACACAACCTCAATCTTAATCAAAACAAAGATAGATATAAATAACTGAAACACTTTTACATGTATCAACTGTTACGTGCTAACATTTATGATACGTTTAACGGACGTTTTGCGCGTCTGCATGGAAATAGGTACGTGCTGTGGCTTACGCCACATTGCCGTCCTCAAGTTGGACCAAAAAGGACGTGAGCTGGGAAAATTTCCCTAATTCCGACTGATTTGTTCATTTTTCATCCCCATGTGTCCATTGACAACTCAAATCATCAAATTGAAGAGGTACGATCTCTTCAAATGTACTTTTAACGCTGTTCTAACATGTGCCGAGATAATCCAACGTACGTAATACCGTGCCGTAGCAAATTTCCGTGAGAGGTCTCGAGCTGAACAACCATCTGACCCAGGTTGTAGACATCTGTAAAATACCTAAACAATGTAAGTTGACAACTGTGGCTAAAATGTGATCAGTTTTCCGATAAGGTTGCGCTCACCACTTACATGAGTTAGCTACGGTGCCTTTTGCTGGAATATACCGGCTCTTCATGACATCCTGCGTGCTTTCTTTTGGCAATTTTTGCGAGACTAGGACCCCCGTGGAATGCATGTATGTGTGACCGAGGAAATCAGATCCGACTTTTTTATGATTACAAGTTGGTTCAAAAATCACCTTTGTAACCAAACCTGACCTGTTCTTTGGTACATTATTGCTTACGTAAGCTTGTGTTCTGCAATGAGAATAGAAATTTGAAGTGAAAAACAGAAATACTGTTTGAAAAACAATTTCCCCCGGAAGGAATCATCAGAACGTATACTGTAATTGTGAAATTCCACACAGAAAAACGAAACAATGTACGTTCACAAATTTTTTCTCGTTCTATGTTGTTTTATTCATATTTTCGTCGTATTTGTCTAGTGGAAACTAGTGGAAACGAAATGATTTTGGATATTGAAGCAATTATCTCACACATTTACAAATTACAAAAATAAGGCCGTGTACGCTGGGGACGTACAACGATATTAAAAATTCTCAAATTAGAATTGTAAGAAGGTCAACTTCAGCGTGATTTGAATATCTGTCTGACAACACGAAATGCTAGTTCCGCATTAGTAGACGGCGAGGAAATCCGTTCAACCTTATGAGAAATTCAAAATGTTTTCTCATGAGAACATCACGAGCACCTCATCAGCTACTCGTGAACATTTGATGTTGTGGCATAGCAATCAAAAGGATCTCACGAGAAGTTCGTGATGCATTGCTCACGACGTATCTCATGAGGTATTTGAGTTGTTGTGGTTTACAGAATCCTGTCAAAAATTGTTCCTCCCGCAGTACTGTACTTGCACTTGGGTCACTTTCAGTGTGGGCAGGTGCAATAAAGAATGTCATCGAAAATATTATCTATCATTGATGCCCTAACACAGCACAACGTCGAAATTAAACTCCTGGGACGTATTATAGTTTTCTACAGCCGTCTAAAATTACGGCTGTAGTAGAGCCAAATATCTCTCATTTGTCTCCCACGCTGTAGGTGTCTCTGACGATAAACTGTCGGCTACATGCGCAGTACAGATTTGCATTCATGTTTTGTTCGATATTTTATTTGAGTTAAAATTCTTACTACTGGATATATTCTATACGCGTGAAACTGTGTAGAGTTAGTTGTGAGGAAACTTTGTCAGTTATCAGTGTTCACTGCGTGTGGTGTGGTTTTGAATAGTTCAATTCTCTGAACTAAGAACTAAATGTGATTAGTGAGTAATGACTGAAATGTTTATCGTATTCTTGCTACCATCAGTACATTACTTACACCTCGCTGGTTTAATTTCCTAGCATGAGCACTTGAGCAGGTGCTATGGAGCCTGTTATTGAAACTTCGAATTAGTAGGTTTGAATTTCAAATTAATGAGCTCTTGTTTTGAATGCTTCTGAGGAAACCAGAGGTACAATCCATGAACCCTTTGCGTTGGTTTAAATATTATTTTCAGAGTGTTTGCAAAGTTGGGATAATACCGTAGTCGTTATCAGTTACCGCTGTGCACTAAGTTTGTGTAGTCCGTTTTTACAGTATAAAGTGTGCTCGTCTCATACTCTCTATGTCACAGGATCGGTAGCTTTCTGCGACAAGTAGTTGAGGGTAATTTTTGTTGAAAGGTTCACGGTTAATTAGAATATATTTGAATTTCGTCCTCAGCTTCTGAATTCATCTGTGTTTGAACAATGATTGTATCTTTGTTTTCAAAGTTATCCTTGTTGAGGTGTTTCAGGAAAATGTCACAAACTAGCTCGTCAGAATCTTTTGAGAATATGGTAGCGGCATGTGTGGTCGCCCCGGTACGTTAAATTTTACGCCAGATTTGTTTTTATGACAAGTTTTCGTGAAGAACTCATGAGATCCTCTCATGAGAAATATCGCACCAAAATCTATAGAGATTAGTATAAAAAACGAGTGTAAAGAAAGTAAAGATTAGTTTTGGATAAATATGTACAAGAAATATAAAAGAAGTCCAATAAAAATATTTTGAGGAAAACTCTAATCTCGCTCGGTTCAGAATTTCAAAAAAACGATACCTAGTTTTTGGTTGTCGGAAGAAAACTTCTGACTGCGACTCACAATAATCTAGCACAATACTCCGTTGTTTTCAAGAGAAGCGAGATTAGCATTTTCCTCAAAATATTTTTATTGGACTTCTTTTATATTTCTTGTACATATTTATCCAAAACTAATCTTTACTTTCTTTACACTCGTTTTTTATAATAATTGAACTCTTTTTCTATGGTTACGAAGTAACGGTCATTTTTGATAAAAAATGATATTTTTGAACAATAAGCTAAACAAGGAATGTTATGTTTTTCTATTGGAGTTTTAAACCGTGCCGTAGTGCAGAACGTTTGGTGTAGTTGTAACCTCGTTCAAGTGATAGCAAATTTTCCACTCTAGACTCCAGGCAGGAATCGAACCTTCGTTCGCCGTGCGTGAATAGCGCGTTTATCCAATCCGCCAATCAGACATGTGAATAGGAGTGAAAACCAAGCTGTACCCGCCTGTCATGAGTTCTTCATTGGAAAACGTCTTCCTACTACACGTTAAACTCTTCTTTCATTTTTATTTTCACGAAACCGGTCTATCCATGATTTTTTGCGAGACCATTTTCGGCTCTCTCACACGTAATATTCAAATTTCAGACATACCTGGAAAATACGTATACCTCAACTTTTTTAGAGCTTTTCAATGATGTAAGTATTTTTTGAATAAGTTAATTTTGTGCGAAACTATGCCGAGATTTGAGGAGGCGGACACTTTTGTCGCCGGCGCCGCCGCCCCGCACGGAAGCCATTTTTGCGAGACGTTGGGCCCTCTAACTCCTCTCAATAAATTCTACTTGGAACGTGAACTCAGTATCTTGTAGACGTGTTGCCCTTCAGTGATTCATGCAAAAATCTAAGAAAATGGTCGACGAACTTTGAAGAAAATTGTAATAATCTGTTTTGTAATGTCTGCAGACCTTTGAACAAAAACTAATCTGCGCAGCGCTCCGCGCTGCGCACGATTCTATTGTTCACTATTTTGCGCCAGTTACTTGTTCTCATAAAATTTTATGAGGTTGGAACATGTGTCATTTGTGAGAAAAACATTTAATCTCATGAGAGATTCTGGTGTAGAACTCGTGAGACCGTCTTTCAATAAAATCTATGAAGACTTGCTTGATTGCTACAACATTTAAATCTGTTCAATTACATGTTCTCAGCTAAATTTCATGAGAAGTTCTCGTCAAGAATTGAAGAGAATTCTCATAATTTCAGTAAATAAGTTGACTTGAAGATTTATCAACTGAAAAAAAACGCTTTTTAGATCTATCTGATCGGTTTCGTCGTCAACGGAATCATGATCTTTCACTTTTTTCGTGCAAAGTCGTTTCGAACCCCTTTCAACACTTTTTGTGTTTCTCGTTCGATCGCTCATTTTCTGAACAGTATTGTCATCTTCATTTGCGTGTCTCTCAGTCTTTTTTTGTGAGTTTCTCATCATAATAATTTCCATTCGATTTGCAAATATTTCGTGTGAATAATTTTAAACTCTTGTGTAAGTACAAATGAGATCATAGTACGTATGCTAGAATACCCCGGTATACTTATCGCATCCTGCGTCTCACTATTTCTTGTCTCTTACATCCCGGCGGGATGTAAGAGCAGGGGAATAGCGTATGTTTGAGGAGACGCAGGATGGGATGGACGTGCCGGGATCTCCTAGCACACGTACTCATATTTCAAACCGTTTGAAATGGGAACAACAAAATTTCTAATACCAAAAGCGACTAAGAATGAGTCTGAAAAGCTGCGAAACCGACAAAAAACAGAGGAATCGTTTAGCTCTCTGCCAAATATTGAGAAGTAAATGTTCGAATATTTTTTTCAGAAACAAGCCTCTTGCTCCGTTTCTCTTCCACATTCGCAGTATCGATCTACTCAATCTTTTCCCATCCGAGTTTTTTCTTGCATTCAATCGATTTGTCTCGGTTTTCCTGTGGTCTTATTATGACTCCATATTCAACACATATATCACACTGGTGAGATTGATAATTTGCATGATGAACATTGAAAAACCTTTGAAACCTGAAAAACCAGACTTTCTGTCCTGTTTCTTAATTGTGAATAGTACTCTTCCTAGAGCACTGGAGTTTCCCAACGAGTTTTACGAGTTTGCTGGAAGTTCCAGATAAAACTCTCGCTATAGTGAGTGCCGAAAATATAAATTTCTGCCGCTCGCCGGAGTCGAACCTGCGAGCAAAGTTTGGTAGAAGGCGCTAACCACTGCGCTGTTAGAGCACATAACCGACAAGCTTCCGAATCGAAGACATGTGTCCGAACACAGCGGAAAGTCAGATATACAGTACTCTCCCGCCATACCGTTGGCGACGACTATAAACTCTTACTGATGTTCGGGTCTGTATGACTCAGGTGATCTACAGATATCACAGTGGATTCAAGTCATAGTGCTAAGGTACAAACCATTCTAACCTGGACGCGTACAGTGAGAGTTGCGAACCACAAACTTTGTTGAGAAAACTTTGTTTTTGCATTTTCATCCTAAACACACCCCGTTTTAGTAAAACTTTATGTTGTGTCTTTAATTTATTCAAAATTATAGTGTATTACCACAGGTGAAAGTGAAAGATATATTTATTAAAACTCCGATTTTTCAGACCCTTGTCGGAGTAACTTGGGCCATAGCTATCGGACACAAAGTTTATACTTCATTCAAAGGTAAGTTATGTTCTAAATGCCTCCTACGTACCTAGAAAGAGAGTACTCATGATTAAACATCCCTAACTATTCATCTCGACCTGCGCTTCCTTAAACCTACGCTATTTCTCAATCAAAAATGAGTTGGGTTGTTCTAGCACACGTACTCAGAGTGTAACTAGAAAAGTGCATTACCAGATAAATAATGCATGCTTTTTTGTTTTATTTGCAGAAATGTGATTAAAATCTAGTATGGATGTTAAATGTGCAGGCATTGCTTTTTTAGTGACATTATCAGCTTAATTGCAAAACCGAAAAAGGTGATTATTCAAAGTTCAAACTTTGACTAATCACGAACAAAGTGCACATCTTGATTTGCGAATATAATTGGAAAGTGCATCTCCTGATACATCTTGAAACAATTGGAACAATTGGAACTCGGTGTATTGGTTTGGTAGAAATTAACAAATTAGGTACGTCGAACCGGAGAAAAATAGACACAAATTCTAGGTTGCATCCTGTTTTTCGACCTTGTCGGTTTGCGCTCCTATTATGATGACACGAGCTGTTTCAAATACGACATGAATCGCGCGCAGCGCGAAGCGCTGTGCGAGATTTGTCTTTGGTCCGGCTAATGCGCGCCTCCGTTTTTTTAGTTTACCCTCAAAAAGGCCCAAACGTGCAAATCAAGACTTTTTATGATTTGTTGATTTTTCATGGCATATGTGCAAGCAATGTTCAAAATTTGAACAAAATTGATTAAGTTTGAGCCGAGTTATGACGTTATGCGCTTCATGCAGACCGCCAACTTCCGCCGTGTGTGTGTGTGTGTGTGTGTGTGTGTGTGTGTGTGTGTGTGTGAACGCACTTCTGGGAAATTTTTATGTGTAAACCGATTTGACTGAAAATTTGGCACACGATAGATATCCCACTCAAACCTCGGGGGCGCAAACTTTTTTTCGAAAAAAATTATTTTTCATAAAGTTATAGGTCTTTGAAAATGTCTCTGCGTCTCTTCATTTCGTGCACTCTCTCGCCCTCTCTGTCGGGGTAAATCAAATTGCGTTATAACTCAGCTCAGTCCTAACCAATTCAAGTAAAATTTGAAGTATGATACCACGACATGAACTGACATCGGTTTAGATGTAAGTCTTCTACTGATGACGTCATCGAGGATTCTGGAGCTCGGATGACGTCATTTTTGAAAAGTGCAAAGTTGACGTCACATATATTTTCAAATGATGGTAATATCTTAGAAAGGGTCAATTAACGGTGAAACTCAATCTGAGAGTAACGTATTCTGGGATTCTGGAGATCAGATGACGTCATTTTTGAAAAGTGTAAAGTTGACGTCACATATATTTTCAAATGCTGAAAATATCTTAAAAATGGTATGTTAACGATAAAACTTCATCTAAATATGACTTATTCCGGAATTCAGAAGGCCAGATGACGTCAACTTTCAAGAAAATTGACGTGAAATATGTTTTCGAATGCTGAAAGTTTCTTAAAATTGGTCAATTCACGATGAAACTTCATTCAAACATGACGTATTCTGGGATTTTGAAGGGCATATGAAGTAAGTTGTCAGAAGACCAATGTTGATGTCATATTTTCTTCGAATGATGGTAATACTTGACTAGTGGTCAATTGAGAAAACAATTTTACCACCGTACAGATCAAACAACCTCTCAACATACCTACGGCATGTATACAAAAACAGAAAAATTCATGAAAAAGTGGGGACCCAACGACTGTGAGATTTGTCTTCTGCTGTGCGCCCCTTAGACAACTACTCTCAAATGGAGCAGCTACTGCTACAAAAACCGAAAAATACTAATATACTCAAGTATAACTGTTCATTACAAACATACAAAAGTCGTAAAATATTTTCTCAAACCTGTTAACTAGAATCTACAAATCACAGATTTTAACTCAACGTACTCAATTATAGAGTTCCTGGTTTTGTGCACAATGGTTGGCATTTTTTGTCATTACTTCAATTCTAGGTGCTATAAAGTTTGTCATATTATTCAACAGTTGTTCTCTCTTTCGCAGCTGTGACTTGTAGATTCTAGTTTACAGGTTTGAGAAAATATTTTACGACTTTTGTATGTTTGTAATGAACAGTTATACTTGAGTATATTAGTATTTTTCGGTTTTTGTAGCAGTAGCTGCTCCATTTGAGAGTAGTTGTCTAAGGGGCGCACAGCAGAAGACAAATCTCACAGTCGTTGGGTCCCCACTTTTTCATGAATGTCACTTATTATCTCTTCGTTCCCTGTGTCGCTGCCGCGTTCTTCATGAATTTTCTGACAGTGGCAAAGATTGTGAAAACATGGGTATGTACTTGATTGAAAAATGAAACGATCAAACTACAAACACAGAAGAATAGGACAAATAACATCGTATAGGCTAGGTTTGAATGAAGCGAACCCTATAAATGCATGAACTAAACGTGTGAGGAACATTTCTTAGCAACGAGGGACATTTCCTAGCAAAATTGCCAATATACAGCTTATCATGACACGGAATCTGAGAAAACGTCTGAATGTGATTGAAGATCAAGAGAGAGTATATGAAATGGGAAAATCTTCGTGGTAGTTTGATCTCGACATAAGCAACGAGATGGATGTTCGTACACTGCGAGGGAGAGCAACCGTATAGGCTCTTGGCAAACTCAATTGTTCTCTGGGTCTGTTTCATGGTAAAATATACATTGTAAACTGGTTCCAGATAGGTACGCGGAACTCAAACTCTTCTATGGACCAGCGAATGAAAAACAACGTATGTCAATTCGTTTTTTCTTTCACGCAAAACGTGTTATGGCTGTTGGTCATGCTAGTTTGGACATCTGATTTGGTCAAGATGGTCGACTCTCGACTATGGGATTTTGGCTGGATGACCCTATTTCCACCACTGGCACATGTTTTGGAAGGGTAGGTCAAAAAATGGTTGTAATTTTAAGGTCAAATATATAGTCGAATTTCTACCTCTATTGAACTATTTTCTAACCTTTGACACAAGTTTAGACATGTGTGAAACTTTTCCACCGCGCAAACGGTGAGAATCACATACAACGGCGACTTTCCCCAAAAAGGACATGTTTATTGTGAGTGCTACAACTGATTTTTTTTGCTCACTCCAATTGAAATCACTTTTAAGGTAGGTGCTCCATCTAACCCACGACAGCTAGCCGCGCGACAAATAACCGCGACTCAACCAAAATTGGCGTCTATTTTTTCAAACTCTTTCTCGGTGAAACCATTCAGTTATGTCTATTTCTGATTATAGTTCTATTTTAGATGTTTCTACCTGTTTATGAATTGGAAAGAAGTGAAATCAGGGGGAGTTCGGAGCCCGTGGCACAAGTCAACAGTTACCATTTTTATAAATGGAATAGCAGCGACCGCGTACAACCATACGCCAGCGATATGATACATATGTAAAATAGTAATGTTATTTTAGTGTAAATATTATTATTACATGTTGTATAATGATCTATATAACATTTGTCTGTGAAATGGAATGAATGTTTGATAAGGGTTGGAAAACAGATATGAGGTTAATATAATTAGTAACATAACTTTCTTTGTAGTGTGATCTTGTAAGAAATCAAATAAGTGAGGTGTAAGTAATGTACTTATAATAGCAGGAGAGCAACAAACACTAAGTTTCTAATAACATTTCAAATTCAATTATAGGTTTTGACATTATTCTTGTTGAAAAGAAACAAAAGTCATCCATATCTTCATAGACATACAGATTTGAAGAAGAGCAGAAATAAATGCAAATTTAGGTACGCCAAAGTACCCTAACATAAGTAGCGTTGATTTTTTGGAGGATGCGTGGTTTGGCAGGCGGCCAGCTCATCTGCGTCTCTTTGATCTACACACTTTCTGATCTGCTGGTAAATAAACAACGACCCCTCGTTCCGCATCGCTCATTCAATCGAACCTTTCGCTGTCTTTCTTCGAGAAACGGATATTATAAACCCTACCTCACAGACAAATGGATGTTTGTCGTTACTATTACCCTAATTCGAGAACCTGTGATAGTTTTAATACGTCCCAAGAACTTAATTTGTGTTTTGTTTCCCATTGAGACTTCAATACTCAATCGTGTTTTTGGAAGCTTTGAATAGTGCACCTGCTCACGAGCGTACCTCAATCAAAAAGTCCACGCACAGTACCTCTATAGAAAAACATTAGGCATTTCCCTTTGCATATTCCAAAAGTACAGTACTGCTGCCATAAAACAATTGGCCTTTGGCCAGCTTATCGCTTTCATATCTGTAACAAAACCTCATCGTTGTATTTTGGTCTCAAAATATCACGACGTAATTTACGAGCTTCGACCTAAAAACCACGCCATCAACGTACAAGTACAGCAAGATAGTTCGGCGTACACCGCATTGGATCGTTTTGAAAATCCCGAACGGTATAGAAAAATAACCGATACCCATAACCAAAATAACCGGTGCACCATGGTGCAGTTAGTAACAAGTTTTGAAAGAAACCTGTTATTGCGAAACTGCCCGTTGATGTTGCCAGAAAGACATTTATTCAAGTTTTTCATTCTTTTTTCTTTTTTCAATTGACTTTTTTTTCACATTTTTCAAATTCACTTTGAGAACTCTTACCACACACGTCTCTAGACAATACTTGTGATATTAGTTTTAGAAAACAAAACTTGTGAGAAGTAATTGGTTCAGCATCAAAAATCTTTCCTCTCCAAATCCGGGCCTTAAACTGTCAACGAGAGTCACACAAACTTGAAATGCAGAACTGAAAATTCTATTTCTGTTGTTATTTCGTTCTGTTTCACAATCAGAGTTCGGAGTGGATTCATCTGATAATTTATCGCAAGAAAAACTTGTTTTTGTTGCATCATTTTCTGTTTGTCTCTTTTTTAAAGTTTCTATGCGATACGCACACCATAGAATGATGTGCAGGACAGATCAGGATAAGATGAATCTTCTATGAATGAGAATGCCTGAATTTATTCTGAATTTCAGATCCACTTTCTCTGCTCTTTCCTCCGGGATACAAGTCTCGCGAAACACTACGCTCAGCGAGAGCCGCAGGAGGGAAAATATGTACTGAGGTCGTATTTTTGTTGGATATGCCAGCACATATTGGGAAGTTGTGCAATAGCTAGCAATACTGTTGTGTGACTAATAATGAAACAGACTAGATCATGATTTGAATTTATGAAGAATGATACTACATCGTGTATTTGGTCCTAAAGTGCAAATGTGTTCATATTCGCAGTGAAAAAAGAACGATAATGAGTTAATAAATGACTTATGAATCGACACAATTCACTTCATAGGTCATTCACTGAAGGAACACTTTCTAATGCTTTTTAATGTCATCGAGTTCAAAGCTTGACTATCTATTAAAGGGGGGCAGAATTGAAAGCCTAAATGAAGCGCCAGTTCAAGACAAACTGATCCATGCCCATATTGTTGTAATCCGAATCTCTTGAAACCCACAATTATTTTTTAAACTTTTTTTCATAGCATGTTAGACACGCAGAGGAAGTTGTTGGCATTGTGCCAGGTATGTGGCAGATGGAAACTACCAAATTTGAATGACAACTCTTGAACGAGAAAAAAAGCAACTTTTTTCGTTTCATAGATTGATATACCTGTTTGGACATGTATTTGCAACATTTCGGTTGAGGTGCACAACATATTTTCTGGTCGAACAAAATTTCTCACCACAAGCAAACTACTAATAACAGAACCAAAACGACTGTTTAGAATGTCCTAACCGGATTCTTTTCGTTCAACTGTGATATGAGATACAAAAAACATACATGACTTATAACAAAAATGTTTATTAGTGAAAAAAATTATCTGGTGAAGATAAGGGGAAGACGACTTTGACGGTGGTCCCTTCCCACGATGCACACATGGGATAATCTGAAACATAGGAAATTAGCATAGTATAAACATACTTCAGAAATAAAAACTGAATACGGAATGGCGGACACCGCCCTCTAGACTCAGGATTACTGCTCATTCATACCGTCAAGTTGTTCGAAGAAAAAAACCGGCTACCTCTACACCAGTGAAATCATGCATTCATACATTCAAAAACGGGTTCCTTTCCATGAAATAGAAAAAAACATACTTGTGTGTGACTTCATTATCTACTCTAAGAACACTATGACCAAATATATAGTTGATGGCAGCCACTAAGGTGTAACAATTCAACGGCGAGAACCCCGTTTTTCGATAAAATTTAGCGAAAATTTTCTTATTTTGCATGGAAAATAAGCAAATTGCTCTGGTTTGAGCAGAAAAAAATCCGCGTTGCGATGTTTTGACTACTTTGGTAATGCCATATACCGACCAAATATATCACATATAAACTCAAAAATCGGGTATCGAAAGGTTCATTTTCCTGCAGTGATTACTCCATATCCCTCGGTTCGCTATTCACCTGATTGTTTTTTTCACATACTATCCGATTACTAGAATGAAAAAAAAATTTGGAAGAAATAACTGTTCACCTTCTTATTTTCAGCTCGATTTTTCAGTCGTCCAGAAACGTCGCAGTCACAGGGGATCGTAGAACAGGGAACAAAATGTATACGAGACCTGAAAAATAATCTAATGATACTTTCCACTGTGCAACATAAACCGTATTTTTGCTGGACCGTTTCAAAAAGGAAATGCATACCAACATTTAGTTCAGGTTTCAGGACATTCTAATGAAAAAAGGAGTTTAGATAGTATACCTGTTACAAATTTGGATTATTTCCATGTTTTCGTCTCAAATCAGGCAACTTTCCACCAAAAACGATTAGGAGACATCGAATAAATCGTTATCAAAATTGGCAAAACAGAAAAGTTCTGTGGTCGTACTTCGTAAATTCAAATACCAGGGTATTTGAGCAAAATAAAAAAAAGGGTTCTACGAACTAATCACTTTTTCTATCTGAAACCTAAATAGCTTGTACAAACTCGGACGACAAGCCTGCCCATTATTAGCTAAAGATAAAAGATGAAACAAAAAGTAACCTCAATTTCTCAATCATAATGTATTCATTGAAATGTTGCACAATACACTTTTCTGTGCTTCTGCCAGTTACCGCTAATAAACCAACAAATTAGAGAATTGCTCGTTTTCCCATGCACAATTGTAATCAAAAAATGGGTTCCCCCTTGAAACAAGTAATAGGGCAATTTCATTTTTATGAATGTTATACGGAAAAATCATGCACAGCAATGGTGCGAAAACGTGTTTTACCAACCTGATTAGTCTAGATAAGAATAAAACATCGTCCGTTCATCCGGGTCTTTCCGATATCACCAGGCAAGAAGTAGGCGTAGTTCGATAATTTTGAATATTCTTGAACAACGTCCTCGACACCGAAAAAGATAACCTGCAAACAAACTGAATAAACTGACCCCTAGTATCGTATAAATAAGTGGAGAAGAGGAATAGAGTAAAACCACCACCCATAATTATCAAGCGAGTTGCGGATTGCATAATTATCAAGCTGGTTGGAGGATTCGCGTTTTGCTGGTTCGAGCAAACGATTGGTAGTAAATAAACATATACTTATCAATACACTGTGGTTAGCAATACTCAAAAGCTAAGACAGAAGTGAGTTTGACGAAAACTAATATTTTAACGAGAACAAGCAAAATCTGGAAATCGAATAAAACCTGATAAAAAGGTATTTTCATTGTGTTTCGTTTTCAGACAGGATCTATAACTGCCTCTAGATCGAATTGATCAAAAAATATTATGAAAAACATGAATTACATTTAACAAAAACAAAGTAAATACAAACATATAAAATTTACGCATAAAAATTCAAGAGCGGCGGGCTGCCACGTTTTAGCATTGAGGCGCGCTTGTCTTTTTCTCTGCCACAGTCCTTTATTTAGGTGCCCCGTCGATGGGTCAGGGCACCTAAATTCGTTTTCCTTTCAGCCCCCCTTTAAACGTGTAATTGCCAATTGGCGTTTGGTTTTGATGGTGTTTGCCAAACAGTCATTCTTTGGAGTAGTTACTGTACGGGGTTCGCTTTTCGCTAAGTATGTTTTACTGGGATAAGTTGCTCTATACCGCTGTGTTTGTAGTTTAATCCCACTAGTTTTCGGTCAAATTCCGTAAATTATGACGGATATCAAGCTCAAAGCACGAGGTTTGGTCAGTCCCTATATGTTAACTGTCGTCAAACAAGTCCACGCCAGTTTATAGCGGGCACGACGGTAGACTTCAGAGAGCAGAGAGAGTCACAAAGACTATCTTAACCTGTTTCGGGCTCATTGACCTGTATACGCTCTAACCTTGGTCGCTGGCCAATGACATCAATTTGGCGGTAATGCTTCTGAGGTTATTCTCAATGACCCCTTTGGAAGCGTGCTAAAGAACTTTTGACTAGAAGAAATGTCATTTAGAAATGCACGGCATTGCAATGGAGAAATGTGTTTTTAGAAGGTCGCGTTCGCAATGAGTTGTTGTGTATTGTATGCTTGTTGGTAACTCATTCTGTCCTTCTGACCAAACCGTTTTCTACCGTCGTAGTTTTCTATCATGTACGGTTTATAGTCGGTGCCAAATTTATACATTTCTGTCTCTCACAGGAACCGAACCTGAGAGCAAAAGATTCGTAAGCGCCCGCTAACCACTGCGCTATTGGAGCACGTAACGGGCAGGTTGTGGAATAGAAGACATGTGTGGGTACACAGCGGAAAGTGAGATATACAGTACCCTACTGCCTTTCCGTTGGCGACCACTATATTCTGTTCAAAGCAGCCATACGCGATGTATTTGGCCCTAACCCGCTGAATTCGTACTTTGATCGTAAGAATTTGTTGAAACTAATTATCTCTGGCGGGTGCCGGGTAAAAACTACAACGAATAGTTGTTAATACATAAGCCTCATCATAGTCAAGCTGAGTGACCAAACAGTTTTTTTAAATTATAAATAACAGCCTCTGCATACATGCATGTGAACTGTTTTTAAAAGATTCCTGGATGGTTATTTCCACTCAAATGAGTCACGAGAAAACGTCACAATTATTGAACACAGTTCTTCTGTTTATTACATCATAGAATAATACGTTGCTGACTGTAACTAAATACTTAATTACTTTCAATTAGTGGCGTAACTCGTGATTAAAATGGATTTGGTTTGAACTTAAACATTGCAAAGATCTTCAAGCCTCTTGCCATTTCAACCATATATATCTGCAAATCAAGAATCACTTAGGTGAATGAAGTTAAATATGGGAATTTGACTCAAATTGATTGTAGTTTGATCGCATAGGTGCCTTTATTCACAATTTCCAATTAAAAAGCAACGTAGTAAAGCTACAAGCACATCAAGGTAGCATACACTGTGGAGGATTGCTCATCAAACAACGTAACCTAGAGTTCCCCGTTAGGCAAAGTAAAAAAAGGTTCAGCACACTTTTATTCTTCACTTGCACATCCTTTGATGTTCTGCAGGTTTTGATACACTGTAGAATACATCTCATTCCGAGCAAAACAGCGCAACTTTCCAAGAAAGATAGCAAACAAATCTTTTCCGTTAAATTATCACGGTTTTCTGATTCGAGTGACTATTCTGGTTATAGTCTCAATGTGCTATGGACCATCATACGAAGAATTCGTTAGCCACGCCCCGAATCGTTCTAAATAATCAGTTTGATACGATCTTCTGGGGTTTCATTGCCGCGGTTCCCAATGTTCAAGCTCAGTCGATTTTCTGCTAATTGGCCTGCCACTTCTGTAGTTAGCCCGACGAGAGAGGGTTCAGATCAGAGAGACGCAGTGTCTTAGTCTGCATGCTCTCAATTTGGTAACTGACCAACCGCCGAAAATTGGCGCTAATTGAAGCAGCCTCTCAAAGCACTAACGGTTTGCGGTGTCGCAAGAAAAAGTGTGTCTAAACGAGAGATTACGAACGCAAACTTCAAATATCTGTAAAATCTACAGTAAACTTTCATGCGTCGCGGCTACATTCCGCATTAAGCTTAGAATAACAAAAGCAGAATGCCGTGTGCCAACCGACAAACCTAACTTTCTAATTTTTTTTCTGACCGATTCTAATCTGTCCAAGGTCCCAATTGGGATCACAATACGTTCAACCAAAATACGAAAGTTTGCACCTGTAGGAACTGAAGAAAGCACTTTCGTGTTGAACCTGCTTATCTATCATGTGGCTACAGACAGGTGCATCATGGAATTTCGTTAAAAGCACTTTCTTTCTTTGTCACGTTTTAGGGCGTGTTTCGAACCCTTTCTGCATAGAAGTGGAATAAATAGTCGTGCAGAGTTCTGAGGAATCTCCGTAGTTCTCTACTGTTCTCTACGTTTCTAATTCAAATTGATTCATTACATTGAGTTGATTCAATGTCAAATTTCTCTAATCATTACGCTTGTAGTTGAGAGAGCAACGAACATACTGTGAAAACGCTGGCAGCTTAAGATACCGGAGAAGATGCAGGCTTAAATACTGGTGTCAATTTAACCTGCATCTCCTTATGAATTTCAAACAGTATAGGCGACATCTGGCTGACCCCGGTATTTTAAGTTGCAAAATTTGCGAGTCCGGTGTTTTAAGTTGCAATGGTTTTTCAGAGTAGTTCTCCTTTTCCAACATACTTTCGGGATTTCGTCTGGTAATCGTTTTGTTACGATCTAACTCACCGCTAGATTGTTCATTCCCATGAAAGATGAACATTTTGCATATTATCGCCCACTTTTGTTATTATCTCAAGCTCGAATCGAAAGATTTGCGTTTTCACATTATTTTGATATATGAGTGTCTAGGTTCGCAACTATAGACCACCGTCTACTTATTTCAGAAAATGTCGGTCACCCGCTTTCCCGAAATGATTGAAAACCTGATGGCTGCAGTTGTGATCGGCCTGGTGCGTTTCACCGCAGACTGAAAACAATTCACTGCTGGCAGCGAACCTCACCAACCTCATGTGAAGTTCAAATGAGTTTCCCATTTTCCACCTCGTGAGCTACTCGTGAGCTCTCAAGGTTGTACCATACCGATCAATGGAATCTCATCAGAAGCTCGTGAGATGGAGCTCATTAAGTTATCAAGGGACTGGTACGCCGACTGGCGTACAACTGCTAGATTCTTCGAAAGCAACAAACTTAAGCAAAAAATATGTTTTTTTTCAGATTTGTCTAATCGGTTTCGTCGTCAACTCTATCATGATCTACCACTTCTGTTCAAGAAAATCTTTCCGAACCCCTTTCAACATTTTCTGTGTTTCTCGCTCGGTCGCCCATATTATGAGCAGTTTCATCGTTTTCATATGTATTTCTCTCAGTATTTTCCTGTGAGTTTCACTAGAAGACTAAACTTTCCGGCAGTTCTCTCTCAACCCGTTTCACTTTCTCCGCCCACTTTTTGGTATAATTGGTATCTCCGCGGCGGGATGCTGAAGCAGGCGGCGTAACAAACCATCCAACCTCATGAGAAACTCAGATGAGTTTCTCATGAGAAGCTCATGAACACCTCATGAGCTTCTCGTTGACTTCCAAAGCATAGTAACTAATAGAATCTCATGAGGAGTTGGATATTGCTCATGACGTATTTCATGAGGTTTTTGAGGGATTGGTACGCCGCGTGGTATCCCGCGGCGGAACCTTTGTTCTTAGAGCCGAGAAATAGTGTATGTTGGAGGGGACGCAGGTTGCGATTGAACGCTCCGGATGTACGTGAACAGCTACTTTCTTAATAAAAGTTGATAAGGGCAGTACAACATTAGTTTTCACATCTGCTTATCAGGTGACTTTCATTAAACGAGAATTATTCATGTACAGCCTCACGCACTTATGTGGAATAGTTTTCTTCTTTCAAAATGGCTTAATTATTGTTAGAGAATGTATATGATGTGAAATGCGGTGGAGTATTGAAAGTAGGTCCCAGGAGAAAGTATAGTTATCGACATTTCCACTGAACTGTTGTGGGTTGATTCACATGCTGTAACAACACGTGAATGTTTCATAAGATCGTTGTGGGTCGAGGTTGCATAGAACAGGCGAAAACGGTCGATGCTTCTAGGTTGTGCTGTGTTTGTAGTTTGATCTAGTTGCATTTCGGTCCATATTTGAGATAATTGCTGATCAAATTACAACTCATATTGACTCCCCTGATACCAAATATATAGTGCTTTGTTGTTATAAATCGTCAAAACGTTAATTTTGAGACAGTTGTGTTGGTACATGTGGGAAATTAAACGATCTTGATGTGAACTTCTGAACCAGTAACATATCACATTGGTTTTCAGACACCAACAGCTCGTCCCGTTTCTCTACCACATTTCCAGTATTTTTCTCCTGAATCTTTTCCCATCCGAGCTTTTTCTGGCATTGAATCGTTTGTTCTCAGTTCTGCTGTGGTCTCACTACGACTCGATCTTCAATACCTACATCACCATGGTCAGTTATGATCGCGTTATTAACATGAATTGTATAGTTCTATAGTTGTTATAATTCGAAATTCATGTAAATAACTGTTTATCCCAATGACTGAATGTTAACAGAAAGGTTTTTCAGAAAACGCACGTTTTCGTTGAAAAACAGTTGCACAAATTTTCTTTGGCACTCTGTCAAGAACTTAGTGCCAGGAAGTATATGACACACCGTAACAAACATCATATTGAGGTCACATCAGAACTATTTGGTGGTAATCTGATAAGCAACAGTACTCCTAACTAGCGTGTCAGATCCTGACCTCCTACTCAAACGTACAATGTTCCGTTTCGTTCACATCCGGCGGCTGGCCTTCAAGTCGTGCGAAAAAACTGCACAGAGACAAGATATAGTGTGTGCCAAATTTATAACTTTCTGTCTCTCGACGGAAACGAACCTACGAGCAAAAAAAATCATAGCAGGGCGCTAACCACTGCGCAAGAAGAGTGCGTAATCGATAAGCTTCGGAATCGAACATATGCGTCCGTACACAGCGAAAATTAAGATATACAGTATCCTCTCGCCTTTCCGTTGGTGACGACTATACGCAGGATGAGATCATGGTTCCGGGATATCTCAAGACGTGCCCACCCTGATGATCAAATGTTGCATAATGCGCCAGTTTATCTATGATAGTTATGTTAGTTCAAATTTTAATATTCCAGGCACTTGTTGGACTAACTTGGGTCATAGCAATCGGATACAAAGTGTATACATCATTGCAAGGTGAGTTGAACTTTCAGATTTACCAAACAAAAACTTTTTTTCAAACAGTTCAGTTGAAAACAAGTTTCAAACAGTTTGATTGAAAACATTTCCGTCTCCAATCTTATTAGTCTGCCTCAATTACTGACTCTTGACAGAGAATACAGAATAATTTTATATAGGTTGCCGCCTGTTTTTCGACTTGGTGGATTTGCGTTCCTACTACGATGATATGAGCTGTTTCCAATACGATGAGGATGTGTCTTATTATTTATTTGTTCCGTGTATTGCTGCCGGATTTTTCATGAATTTTCTGACGATTGCGAAAATTGTGAAAATTTGGGTAGGCTGTTTCACTTCTGAAGTTATTTTCAAAGTTTATCTGCTAGCTTATAAATTCTTTGTGGAAAAATCACGAGAAACAGTGAAGCAAAGCGAGAGACGCAGGTCGCGATGACGGGATGTTCTAGCGCACGATGACAGATTCATACACATTAGTGTCAAATTTCTGGTACCCAATTTGACTTTCAGATTGGTACGAGAAACTCGAACTCTTCCATGGACCAGCGAATGAGGAACAACGTTCGTCAATTCGTCTTTTCTTTCACGCAAAACGTGTTATGGCTGTTGGTCATGCTAGTTTGGACATCGGATTTGGTCAAGATGGTCGACTCTCGACTGTGGGATTTTGGCTGGATGACTCTATTTCCACCACTGGCACATGTGCTGGAAGGGTGAGTTGATGATGGTAGTATCTCAAGAGTAATAATATAGATTCAATAGAATCAACAACAAAAAGTAGTAAGAATTAACTTATTGAGTTATTGAATAATTCAATGGCAGAACGTTCTTGTAGTTTCTCATCACGAGTATATTTCGTGATAAGGATTGGGGCTTCGATCCAATCAAAACGGTGAATTTTTCGATCCGAACATGAATAACATGGTGAAAAAAACCGCGTAGAAAGTAGTCGTGCTAGAGAAAAGCGCGACCGCTTGATAAATGCTGCACCGCTATATTATCTGTGTATAGGTTGTATGCAATTTGGCATGGTTTAGTGGCATTTTTCTCAATTACCCTTCTTTACAGCTGTGTCTACCTGTTTATGAATTGGAAAGAAGTAAAATCGGGAGAAATTCGAAAACCATGTCACAAATCAACGGTAATCGTAATGGTGAACGGAATAGCTGCAGCAGCCTACAGAGTCACCAATCCAATCTGATACATACATTCCGTTTTGAATGTTTATGCAGTAATTATGGAACTTTCACCTGTATTAACTTTGGTTTGTATTTCTTACTACATTGCTCAGATGTAATAAATATGTTTATTGTTATAAATACAATTAATGCATTCATTTTTATGGATTTCGTTGTTTTCACTCGGCCTTCAGATCACAGTATCCGCCGGCGTTCACCGATTGTCGAGAAATTAATTGGATGAGATCGTTCAGCTCGTAGTACTGAAAATGAGCTGTCAACAATACATGATACTACATTTGTCAAGGACCTTGGTAGTTTGGTCATTTTGTTTTAAATTCGTAACGGAGTTTTCGGAGATCTAACTACAGCGGGGATTTCAGCATTTCCTAAACTGGCCTGGCTATTCAAAAGATTCTCGAAAGGTCTTTTTTGTTGTCAAACCAAGTTTTAATTTTCAAGAAGAATAGAGAACTTCGTAGGTGAAACAGACATAATGTTCTAAAACAGATGAATGATGTAATTTCAACAGAGTTGTTATAGTTATTGGTCATAGCAAACACGTTTCCACGTCGTGTGACATTCTGTGTACTGTGTTATCACTCGGAGAGTTGCGCTCAGCGCACAAGCTTCTGCTTCGTTATCGGTTGCATTTCGGAAAGTATACATTTAGTGGAAACCGATGTATGGTTCTAAATAGTTGGCAGCAGTCGTTCGTTTTTACACTTCGTGAATTCATTTCCAAATTTGATTGTTTTCATACAATGAGTTTACTGGTTATTACTGAGACTCTTGAGTTGAAAGACTTCGAAAAAATGCTGACCTTTGCTTCCTGGTAGAGAAGGGCAGCAGTTAGATTGTCCGATGGAAATATGATTCTTCCGTCTCGCATGAAGTTCAGGATGTACATAAACACGGTTGGGTCACGGTCCACAAACACCGAGCCGTGTTTAATCTGTATTTGAAAACAGATTCATTTATCTATGTATTTATGTTTCTATTCAAACAACAACTGAGAAGGAGAGAAAACTACTTCGGAGTCTGGGAAAGTAACTACTGTTTCGATAGAAAACAGCTACGTTTCCGATTACAAAAATCCCACACTTTTGTTAGATATAGGTTGCATAAGCCTGTTACACCGAACAATTAAATTTAAAACAACACATTTCCTGTGAGAACAAACGGACACAGGAGTTACAGACTATTTGAACACATTAGAGCAGGAAGAAACATTCTCACTATGTTCGGTTTGTTCGCCAGAGAAACGTACCTCAATATTGTCGTCAGCCAGCTTGCTCAATTTGTTCTCTCCGCGAGATTTCAATGTGGTTCTGGTGGTCTGGAACTCGGTTCCACCAACGTTGACGGCAATTTTTTCGGCTGATTCCATGCTCATTTTGATGAGGTTCGAAGGTTGAGATTGTAAAAGCTAAAAAATCAAAGCAATATGTTATAGAGTTCTTTCTTAATCTAGCATGTTGAGTGTATCTTGATGTGTCTGTAGTTTGGTTCTGTTATGTTTCGGTTGAAGTTTGGATTGTATTGAGTTCAAACTACAACGACGATTTGGTCGTATCTTATATAGAGAATCACCACTGTATAGCTGAAGTTTGAAGTCGATATTTGTCATAACTTACGAGTTTTGACCAAAAAGAAAGATATAAAACAAGAAACACATTTGGGAAATCAAAGATAATTTGGTCTTTTGAAAATCAATAAATAAAACAGTACTTGCGATATGGAAGCATGTCATTATATATCACTTCATTTCATTGATATTTTGGAGAGAAAGAGAAAAAGAGAGAGGGAGGGGGGGGGGGAAGAAGAGAAAATAGAGACAAGGAAGAAAAGCGAGAAAGAAAGAAAGAGCTAAAGAGAAATATAAATCGAAATGTTATGTTCCACACTCTTCTCTCCTCGTATTTATACCAATTTCACATTGCGAAAACGCGTTTGGTTGTCTTTGACCACGTTTTCTATATTGTGAAATCGAATAAGAGAGCGTCACCCTAGTGACTCAGTGACTCAGTCGGGAGATAGCGCGCGACCAATCGTTGGACTAAACACATAGGTTCATAAAATTAACTTAAGATAAATTGCATGAATGAAACAATGAACTGGTATAAGTTACATCGGTCGGCCTTCTGCACCTCGAAAGGAAAAAAACTTAGAGAGAAAGAATCAAAATGAGATACGTTTCGATGTTTAACCGTAGAGGACCTATTTTGCACTTATTAATAAAATGACTAACGTAATGTGAGCTTTTTTTCAAAAACAGTTGTTATTCCGACGTTCCCAAGAATACACAGGAATCCAACTACAATCACAGTGGAGCAGAAAAATGAACCGTAATAGAATGTATATTATGTTATTTCATTTGAATAAAATATATTTGTGTCAGTAGCACTTTTTGAACGGTGTTATCGGATGCATTTCGTAACATAACGCGATCAAGTGAAAAATGTTTGAAATGTTTCCTGTTTGGAGTTTCGTGCATAGGGAGGGTCAAACCGTTGTGGACACCGTACCATCGAATTTGTGAGGGGCGGGGTTTGGCGAGAAGCAAGCCAGTCTGCGTATAATTGACCTGCACACTCTCTCAACTGCTGGCAAGTTATCAACGACCGCTTGCCCCGCATCCCTCAATCAATCGAACCCTCTGCTGTCTTTATGGGGGAAAATGGCGACGATATAGGAAGGGAGTGAGCAATTTTTATCTGTAGTTTGATCTATGTATGAATTTCGAGCGAGCAAACGGGGGGATCAAAGTACAAACACGGCGAGATGAGGTAGCATATACCGTGTCAGCTTGCTTTCGAGAATTCCAACCTCATAGTACTTTGAAGCTACAACATATAATAATTTCCCATAATTACTAAGAAACTTTTATTTTTTCTAAAAACCTCATTGAAAGGGGAACTTTCACCTCACATAAATATATGCGTTACATTTGAACTTTGAAACCTTTGAAACCTGACGACGTCAACTCACACTCAATGGGCTATATGATTCGGGTAATTATAACTAAATGTGCTGCAGAAGTTAGTATCGATAAATGTTAGGTTGCACCGTTTGAACTCGGACTCTGTCTAACTTGCAAGACAAATTTTTATCCTTTTGTTTGTATTTCTGCTTTTCATTGAATTCTGACACTTTAATGCAGAACTGGGATACACAGAAAAGTCAAAGATTTAACATTCCAATGTTTGTATTCGTTTGTAGTATAGCAGTTTTGTAGGGAGTTGTAGTAACCTAGCTAAATAATGTTCGTTTTGTGCTACTTTTGCTTTACTTAGTCCGATTGGGAGGAGAGCTTTTGGAGGATTTTTCTCAAAAAGCGATACTATAGGTTATAATATTTTATTGAAAGAAAGTGATGAGACCGCATTACATTTTTCGAAGGAGTGACCTTAATCTGTGTTTGTAGTTTGATTCCGTGTTGTTAGGAAATAACTAGAAGTTGCGAGGTATAAACTAAGATTAAAAATTAAATTCAATACAAAAAAGTTGTGCGGTATCTGAAGGGGCAACTTTTCAGCTTCAAAGCACTAACCAATGGCCGTATTTTGTAATGTCAAATAGCCGGGTAAGCTATTTGAGATTCAAATAGTGTACTACAAACTACTCTCTCACTTTTTTTGATATTCATCTTGCCTATATGTAAAACTAGCAAACCTGCGTTTAATTGGCATAGAATAAATAAAGTAATCGTAAACTGAATTAGAATCATGTCATTGAAATTTTGCTCAAATAGCTTACCCGGCTATTTAAGCTTACAAAATACGGCGGCAAGTGCAGCTTTCCTTGCAGTCGTTTTTTTAATGTTTATTCACGTCACGTGAATGGTGAAAAGTAAGCAAACGCAACTCAGGTAACTTTATCACCTTTATAGATCCCTTGATATCTTGAACTTGAACCCAAATGAGCTGGAACCATTTCTTCTAGAATGTCGTGATTTCCCATGGCAACAGTCCCACGCCAGGTGGTTTCCTGGTGTAGGCAATCAAAACAAAAACGATGTTCCTTGTGAAACAAGAAATTGTAGTTTTCTGTCGAGAAAAATCACTGAATATTATAAGACTGACATTCAAACCAAATTCTTCGGGGTAAGAAAAAATTCTGTCAATGTTTTTGTGGATCCCCAAAATCAAAACATTCGCTGCTGCATTTCCAGTCACACTGCAAGAATGATTAGTTGGAAAAACTGGAAAAAAAGAAAAAAAAATTCTCTCTTCTTTAACTAAAGAGTGACTCAATGTTGAGAAATCCACCATTTATCTTGTTTTCTGGTACCTTTTGCAACACACCTGAACCCTAAAGGACCTAATTTCTCCAAACTACCAGTGGCGCGTCAAAACAACTTCACACGCCCACGAACACGGAAGAAATGTACAACTTGTTACTAGTACGTAGTTTGCCCAGCTTGTTGTAAACCTTTCTCTACATAATTTGTAGTTCGTACTTTGATCAGGTTGTCGTATGAGTCGTATACCCATTCCGAATCTATAACGAGTGACTACAGTCATCGCCAGCGAAAAGGCGAGAGGGTACTGTACATTTCAATTGCCGCGGTGAACGAACAGATCCGTTTCATCCTGGAGCCGTTTGATATATACTGCCGTAGCAAACTGGTTAGCGCCTAGTCACGGAATTTTTGCTCGCAGGTTCGATTTCGGCGAGAGACACACATTTATGAGTTTGAGAGCTGCCATCAATTTGATTGTTTTACAACCGTTTTGACCTACATCTGTCTTTGATCAATAACAAATTACAGAACTGAACGGATCCAACTTACCACTTGTCCATGATGGTGTGTAAGTCAAGACGTGCCTCTAAGAAAATGTTTTTGCTGTGTTAAGTGACCGAATATTCTCCATTTTCTCACCAAGATTCTGTTAATCAGATATTTTTAGTATTTTTTCATTACATTATTAACACATTCATAGTACTACCTATATTTGCAATCATGTTTCGCATGTTTCCGTGTAATCAATTTTGCGACTTGAATACGCGCTACGAGAGTATATAATGAAGTTCAATAAACCATGAGTTCACAAAAGTAATGATAAGATTATTTCAAAGTGCAAATATTCGCTAATGGACTATTTGCAACCAATTTAATTCGATATATGGGGGAGACTCTTTTTTTCGTTTTAACAAACTCGTCTATTGTAGCTCGCCAGACCACGAGATTACAAATTTACCGATTAGATCATTGGAAAGTGCGAAACCTCCCTAGACAATTTGTAACAGATTTGGTTTAACAAATTGTTGACAATCATAGCGCCGCTGCCCACACCAGAAAGTGATTAACTGAGTTCAAAACTTGGTCTTTCAAGTTTTCAAGTTTCAAATTTTCGAGTTTCGAGTCAGACTCCCATAGAAATAATCAGTGTTTCTGTGAATCGAGCTCCGAGTTTGACTCGATGAATTTTGATACGTGTGGTGAAACATCCCAAACCTAACTATTTTCATCTGCGTCTCTTTCTCTGCGCACTATCTCGCGAGCATTCTACTCTGACTGGATGTGAGATCACAAAAAACCGCGTGTGGGGAAATAATAATCAGTTGACCAATGTTCTGTATAACAATCAATTCGGCGAGAAATCGATACTACTTGATTTGCTACCTTAAACTAATAAAACAGCGAGTATTACATAGAAGTTCATAGTATTTGAGAGAAAAAATGAACTAGAAATGTGCTCAAAGGAAGAGGATCCCATGTACAACGTCAGGTGGCGCAGTAACCTCCCAAAGGATCTCCATCATCTCAGGGGAACTATATCCTCACGTACGCGTGACTCAGTTTGTGTTATTTACAATTAATGTGTGGGTAAATACTGGGATCTGTCAATAATCTCATTAAATTGGTCCGCAAGGTATTCAGAGATGACTGACGCACACACTTTCGCATCCTAATGCTAATTGTCATATATTTCTCAGTGATTATATGTGGTTCACCTATCTATTCATTCGATGCATGCCAAAGTGCGCTGAACAAAACGTGAGAACGTATTGAAACATGAAGACGCCAAAACTATCAGAATCAGAATATGACCGTGGTCAACATCTCTGAAGCTCTTTAGTTGTTTACCAAGGTTCGCTCAAAGCCCAAGTTGTAAATCAAGGTTCAGACAGTTTACTGAGAACTTCGTGCACAATTATGCACCAAACTTTGATTTCACCACTTGATATCAGCTAGTGGCCAACTTGGTGGGGCGAACCATGGTAAACAACTCGGTTTTTAACTTCAGAGGTTCTCCCTCTCCATTACAGCAGAGAAAGCAAGTGACATTGTACATGTAGCTCTGAACCGTAGTTTCGTAATTTGTTCTCACTGAGATAGTGTGAAATTCGACAACTATGAATAGTGCTTATAATAAGTTGGTCCATAAAGTTGATTTGTTTTTCCTCTCAATTCCTGTACCAATTTGTTCAATACATCTGGCACGAATTTCAATTAGTTTGTGATCAGAAGTACTTTCAGCTGTCCTTTTCAACGTAATCGAATCAGGTCATGCGAAAATCTGATGCACAGCAGTAATTAGTAACACCATAATGAATCGTCAATTGATATCTATCACTGTGGCAAAAAATTCAATTCCGTTGAGATTGTATGAATTCACACACCATAATAAAGCCTCATTCATTATCTATTCTCCGTGTCTGAAATGAAATTCAAGCTCTGTGAGATTGTTGGTGATGTTTAACAGCTTTTTACACGAAACTATAAGTATTATGGTAGTGTTTTGTTTTTCAAAAGGTAATCAACTATTCTTAGTAACTATCATTTCTGTTTTCATCTCTTTTTTTGAAGTTTTACTTCACCCTTTTGTTGATTCACCTAGAAATGACGGAAACTATGTCATAGGATGTAATTACTTCATGCTAAACTGCAATTACACCTGATTTTTTCTGTAAAAAACCAATTTGATGGAAGTATCACTATAGTTCTAATGAAGTATCGTGCACATTTTCATTGCACGTTTCTGGGTTCTGATGTGTTTAACATGTTTCACGTGATTGTGCAATGGACAGACAGTATAATCAGTAGGAAAGGCTCCAGTATTTTCAGTGCAATTGTCTTTACAATTACATATTTCAATGTTTTGATTCATTTTCACATATAAGATGAATTCCGCTACTAGAGGAAATAAAAATTATGAGAATCCTGTAGCAGAACTTTGATTCGACAAAATTATCGCAATTGTATATTTTTGTTATCCGTAACTACGATTCAAACAATTTTCAATCTGTTGTTATTGACATATGTGAAAAGTCAATTTTCATTAAGACTTTAGCACGTTTCAGGGTACGGTCATGTTATATTGGGGCAAACTTGTGGATCTCTTCTCTATTCTATATGTATTCATTCTGATTTGGTATGGCTACGTTTTGTACATTTTGAGATCTTCACGAAACAAGATGTTCAAAAACGCCTATTTTCTCATGTTCGCGGTGATCGGTGAGTGGAAAATCGAAATTTTCCAAAACTCGAAAACTCGATTTTTCTCAAGACTTGAAAACTTGAAATTTTGGACTCGAATATAAACTCTACTGATTATGAACAAATGTTTTGAACAAGTATACTTCTACAAGTAGGTAGAAACTGGTCAAAGATCCAAGGTCAAACACATTAGAACCCACAAAAGTAACGTTATAATTCGAGCGCTGATCGATTTTTATGTACTACAGTAGTAAAGCACACTTGTTCCTGAAACACGTGTTGAATGGGAAGTTGTCAGCATGCATTGAATCTTAGCTTCCCATTTTGTTTGTTAGTTTGTGCTGAACTTTTTGAACTTGATTCCACGTCCATACGTTTTCGATAAGAATAATTAGCGATCTAAAAGTGCGATTGGCAATTAAATGTTAATGCTCCACTGGATAACCCGAATGGGAAATCAAAATGTGTACGGACCATTTGCACTGGAAGTATTTCAAGCTCATGGCAAAATTAGAATGTCGCTATCAGACAGATAAAGTTCTACGGAAAAAGTAACATATTTATTCCTCACGGAGATCAAATCAAACTTGTGAGTGATGTTGCCGAAGAGTTTCACAGTTGAACAGTTGCTAGATGTGCAACAACTAATCATGACACAAAACGTGCAAGAGTACACAATATATTATGGATAAAAAACCTGGTACAGCATAAGGAGGTCAACACGGTCGCACTACGTTTCAGTCTGTATTTCTACTGTACTGTTAGCAACGGTCAATTTTGCTTGTAATTTGTTACGGTGGGTCATAATGACCAATAAGTGATTGAACTTAACCGAACGGACCGACTCACTAAACGTCCCACTCCAACGTCTCAATGTCCCAAAAAGACGTAGATTACAATGCAGACAATACAACACAAGAATGGGGCATGGGAATAGGACATTGGGACTCTGCAACGGAACATTGAGACATATAGCCGTTGAGATTTAGGAAATTAGAATGATACAATCGGACAGTGGTAAAAACCAGCATCAGGAATCTAAAAAAAATCATCAATTTTTTCAGGGGTTCACGACATTATGCTCGGATTAGCAACATTACACAATTTACGAATAGCCATTCTCTTGGAACTGGGTAGGTGTTGCAACAAGTCATTTATGCACAGTTACTTTCTTACATGGTTTCCCCTCGCATGATGTTACTCACTTACACTGGATTAATTCGAGTTGTAGTTTGATCTACAAACAGAACACATAAATCGATTTCACCTCCTAAATGGGGCGAGATTAGGCTACACGTTCAAACTACAGTAGGTAACCAATGCTGTAGTTTGATATTTTTGACTGGAAAACTGGGATCAAGCTATAAACATAGGGGTATCGTCTGCAAAGACCGTATACGTTTACCGTTCAAGCGAGCCTTTATCTACAAATCACATTTAAGGTCTGGGATCGAGAATCTTCTATCAAATTTGCGCGGCTTTGACTCACTCCCAGCTGTTTATGCACGTTAGTGGAAATCTGTGTATGGCGCTCTATCAGTTGACAGGAATATGGAGAGCGTTTCAGCACCAAAAGGTACCATTCAACTGTATTTATTGTGTAGTTTACTGTGAGATAGAGGGTGACCAATAGAGAGAGAAGAGAGGAAAACTTCAGAGGGAGTGAAAGAGAGAAAAGACACAGATTAGAGAGAGTGCAAAAAGAGCGACACAAAGAGACGGAACATATAAGTGTAATGAAAATATACCCATTTATATTTATCTAAATGAATACAACTCCTGAACCGAAATCTCTCACAGGTTGTGTAGCGAAACATATAATAAGAAAGTAAGGAACATTTGATAGTGGATTATTGGTCCGAATGATGACATGTAGATCTCTGTATACTACAATTCCTGAACCATAAATGTTTTTTTTTCAGATTTGGACTCTGAAAAACACCCTCTGTCTCCTATTCATCATTCATGTATGTTCCTACTTTGTCACTGCTCATGTCTTTTTCGTGCCGTACACCTTCAAATTCGATTATAACAGAAAACCGATTGGCTTCGTGAAAGTATACGATATACCGGTAGGGAGTTTTTATTTTCAGCGGTTCTCGAAAAAAAAACCATAAAATGTGGTAAAAATCTTGGTATTACTGTTGCATAGTTCAAGAATAACTATTGGACTAGGGAAAAGTTGTAGAGAATCAGTTCAAAACACCCAATACATTGAAATTATAGGTTTTAGATGGTTTTCGGATGCGCGAATCACATTAAACATATACTGTCAGTCAATCGCACAGTCACGTGAAACATGTTAAACACAGAAGAACTTGGAAACACGGGACCACAAAGTGCACAGTTCCTCATTTGGAAGCTAAGTTTACGTGAATAGTCGATAAACTTCTAGTGTAGCAGAAAGCCGAGGGAATAAAAAGCGCCATTTCTGAGCTGTTTTAGTACATACATTTCAGAAAACCAGAATCTTCAACGCTTTTCTCCTGGTGCTCGGAATCGTTCTAATTCTACTATCCACAAGTGCCACGTACTATGGAGCGTATACAAAAACAAGAGAAGAAACGAGAAAGAACATTCCTGAAAAAGTGAGTTATTCATTATTCAAAAAATAAGAGAAACATATAGAAGTTCCACGAATACTGAAAATGTGGTACGGTCAAAATTTAGTTTTTCGACTCCAGAAAATACGGCTGTAATATGAATGGAAAGAACAATCGATGATGTACGAAATTTTAGCCTAAAACGTTGAAAACACCTTGTGCAATATATATTATTTTGATATATGGTATACTGAAATAATCACGTGACGATTCTTATTTTGTTTTCAGAGTTTATTTCTGATTTCGACAGCTCAGGTTGTATTTTTAACTTTCGTTATGCTGTATCAAATCATGCAGTATCTCAATGTTGAAGCAGGCAGCAGCGTCCTATGTCAAATAATTATCGAAAACGTCAGTTAATGTTTTTCACAATGTTCGTTTGTACATTTTCACAATGCATCGACTCAATAAAACCACCAATTATCGGTTTTAGTTTGATTTCGACAAAGGCCATATGGTTTGGGTGTAGAGACGAAACGTACCACTTTCGTTTCCTTCCTTTCTCGAATATTTTTCTGTAGTTTATCGATATTCATTAGATGAGCTTCACTTTCATTCGACCAAAAACCAACGGGACACGATAACTCACCTCATGATTTGGATAAAACTAATACTTGTGCCGCTCTATATAAGATGATGCTGTATACTTTCAATGGCTTTGTTTATGAGCTTTCTATTTATTAAGAATAGTAATAATCAAAAAATTTCCAGTTCCACGTCTGGTTTTTCCTGACCGGTCAACTGAATGCGTTTTCTCTTCTGCTATTCAGCCGAACTTTCCGTGAAGAAGTGTTTCACAGATGGTTCATAAGAAGAAATTGTGTCGAACCTGCTCTGAGCAGTCCACCTAGGTTATCACTGAAAATGAGCCAAATAGAGAGAGTGGAATGCGCGAGTACAAGAGAAAATTAAGCATAACTGGTGAGTTTAGTTTTATTGTTTGGGTTCATAGTTTGATCCATATTTTTTAAATCAATTTTTCGGGAAGAAATGTTCACCAAAACTCGTTCAATCTTGTCAACCTAGATTATCGTTGGAAATGGGCCAAAAAGAAAGAGTGGAGTTTCTTTGAAGCACGAGAAAAAACAAAGACAAATTAGTGGATACCTGTATTTTTCCGTTTTTATAAATTCCTTTTTTCAATCGTTCTAGATTTATATTTCTTTTTATTGCAGTAGTTTCTCCCACAGTTCTTGTTTGTTTCAATGGAATTTCGCTACCAATAGCTCAGGATGGAACTTTTTTCTCCCTTTGTTAGTTCGTGTTTTGCATGGTCCATGTTGCTCTATTTCACCTTGACCTCTGTGTTTTTATAAAGATTCAATATTCCGCAAAATTCAAAATCAAACTACAAGAGAATACGGGATACCTGCAACTATTACCATACACTTATTCACTTTATCAGAATAATCACAAGTACAAATATTGATCACAACTGACTGCAACTGTATAAATTTCAGAACAAAAAAGACCCTACCCGACTAATGGAAATTTGATTACCACGCGTGCTATCGCAGTTTGTAAACTGTCGTAGTTAACATTTCGGAAAATATTTTCAAAAAAGCTCTACGGACCAGACAAAAAATTATTCAGTTGTTCGAAAAACAAATGGAGAAGAGAATAAAGGTTAGAAACACAGAAAAAATAAATGTGTTTATAGGCATCTATCTATTAAACTGTTAGTCAATTGCACAGCCACTTTGAACATGTTTAACACAGCAGAACTGAGAAACGTGCAACGAAAAAGAGCACGAATCCTCATTAGAAAGCAAAATTTACGTGACTATTCAATTTACTTCCAGTATAGATCGGATACTCATCTCTTAGAGTAGACAAATGAATGAACAGAACTAAGTGAAACAAAACAGATATAACTAAAATAAAGTAATTACATGGGCACATACGAACTACGAATAACAAGTACTATGTTATTTAAAGGTGCTCTGACAGGAACCGAATAGCGTGCTTTACGCTCCACGGTTAATTCGGTCGCTCCATTGCAAATGTACAAAAACTGGTTTATTGATGTTAGATTTAAAAACTTGGTTTTTGGAGCGCATTCGCGTTGGAGCGAATGAATTAACCGTGGAGCCCAATGTACGAGATTTGGTTTCTATCAGACCATCTTTAATGATTAATGTTGCATGTTGGGAGCAACTGGTGAAGATGATGATTGGAAGGTAACCAGTGGTGTAACTTTTTGAGGAAACCACCTATGAATTATTTCTTCTCGGAAAGTTCTGCTGAACAGTGGAAGAGAGAACGCGTTCACTTGTAAGGAGAGGAAAGCGTACACGGGGAACTGAAAAAACATTTGAGTGATGTGCAGTGGGGTCCGAACTCACAAATTGCGCGTTTTTCCTGTATGTCTGGCCATTTTCTGGTTTTTCTTTCATAATTTCATTTGCGTAAGTAGTCAATGAATGGACATCTACGAAGTTTCTGTCGGGATTGTGGGTGCAGTATAGATTTTACCTGCGTTCTAAAACTGTAGTTGAAAAATATAACACTATTTATCAGAACCACTAGCCGCTATCAAAAAAGGGTCCGAAATATCTCTCTAGAACCATCTTTAGTTGGGTATTGTATTAGTGAGGTTCATCACGGTTTCTTGCGCACCGTATTCTAAGACAGGGTTCATACTTCCTGTCGCTGAATTCGGCAGCACGCGCGACAATACTCAAATCATGATTATCGATCGCGTCGCCTGTTGCCGAATTGCGCTACAGCGACGTCGAGTCGCCAACTGGGTGTTCATACTTTTTTGTTGCCCAATCACGTCGCTGTCGCTTAATTCGGCGACAATTGCTGCCGAATTCAGCGACAAGTGTAGTTTACTAGCTAGTAAAATACATGACGCGTCGCTGATTGGTTTTTGCTTAATTTTTTCTTCATTCCTCCAATTTCTCAAATTCGAATGATTATTATGGTATTTACTAACTCAGTTAAAAAATATATCACTTGTATCAATATTGTTCACCGGTAATTGGGGTGAGAAATAATCTGATTTTTGACTTTCTAAAGCTGTCAAAACAAATTATTCTTATGAGGTTTATCGAAACTTGGAAAATCAAACTTTCGAACTTGGAGTGGGTTTTAAAACAAAATAAATCATTAATCGAGAGTAAAACATTCGATCTTATAAAAAGAATCACTCATTGTATCATGATTGAAATTTTCACCAAATAACCATGCAATAAGGTTTTTCGAACAATCTAGACCAAAATTATTAAGTAAAACTACCATTTTTGAAAAAGATCATGATTTTTGACCAAAATTTGACATTTAGTACAAATCGAAGAAAAAATCGTTCATACTTTTTGGTAGCTAGATCAAGCAACATTGCTGCTGCCAATAGGAGCGACAGCAGCCTTTTGAAAATGCTACGCAGCGACTGCTGCTGTCGCCTAATTCAGCGACAGGAAGTATGAAACCTGCCTAAAAGATCGGACAAGTTTTGCACAGAACAATTGTTTCACAAAACCAAAGCCAAAAACTGAATATTCAAATGATTCAACTCCAGCTCAATCCTCAAGCGTTATTCGGCAAAAAAGTTCACTCACAAACTCGAGAATAAATATTTCGAACGGATTGTTGCCGGGTTGCACGTTGAAATATTTCATGAATTGGTAGCAAATGCCAAATGAATGAAACACGACTTGGAACGCGGATATCAACAAAATGCTCTGAAAAGTGTTGAGGATTGAAAACTCTTCCGGAATGATGTTTTTATTATGTTTTTTTCCTTCTCTATTCTCCTGTTTACCCTTTGTTCTAGACACCATTGTTTGAATTCGCAAAGTAGCGTGTTCGAATGTGTAAAATCTCAGTTTGGTCGAAAATCAAGTTTTTCAAATGTTCTGTAGCGCACACACTCGAAACCTCGAACTGAAAAAACTTGAAGTTTTATCTTTCAAAAAAAAATGAAACAGAAATAAAACTGTAGCGTGAGTAGATTGTTACTACTTTTGAAATTGTTCCGACAACATTTTTCTTAATTGCGTTAATATCACCTTTTCCGGGATGTATTTTCTGGTTTCTTCTCTCAGTTTCGTATAGGCGCCGTAGTAAGTGGCGGCCGTAAGAATGAGAGTTAGCAGTACAGCGAAAAATGCGAAGAGTGCATTGAAAACACGGGTTTTCTGAAATCTTTTTGAACCGAATCGGAAAGTTTAGTGAAACAGTTAACTTGTGGTCTTTGTCATTGTGGACCTTAGCAGCTTGCATGTGAAGATTCGGGTGTTTCCCAAGAAAGGTTCCCAGAAATGATGTGTTCACACGCGAATCCTACAAAACTTTTTCTAAAAACATTCATATGTTGAAGCATAAGTTTTCTTGAAACAAAATGTTGTCACGTGATATCTACAGAACATTTATTCGTCAAAATCCTTTTCACTAAGGCAATTTGAAATTAACTAACCGGTATGTCCTCTGTTCTAGACACGCCAAGTCTGTTACCACTATCATCGTACTTATAGGCGTAGGGCACAAAATATAGGTGGGCTGGGACGAAAATTGCGAAGAAATGAATGACCACCAGAATTATTATGGTGGTCTTGGTTGACCAGAGCTAAAAACTCATGATAATAGAAATTTATGTTTATTTGAATTAAACGAGTTATTCAAAAACCACGAATAACACTCATTTTCGTTATCATTCATCATGTCGGCGTTGTAGTACAATAAGTGTGCCTGAACATCAGCATACTCAAGCTTAGTGCATGGCAACATAGAGAAACGTGCATAAGTTGACCTTTTACGTAAAGTTTTGAAGAAGCTTTATTTTACATTTTATGTAAAATCAAATTCAACCGTACCTTACTATGAAGCGACGGGACCCAGACTCCGGTGAACTGATAGAAAGCCATGCACAAATTTCCGATCAAATGAATGATTATTTCGGTGTGCGTTACTGAGCCAGTTATGTGATGATACTGTATCACATCGACACCTAAAAGAATTCAACTTAGAAAAATTTAATTTTGCTCCAAAAACAAACCATAACCTCTGCAGACAAGTTTTAATTGCTAGAAAATTAATAACACATTCGTATCTCAATTTTGCAGTTTGGGCCATACAAATTAGAGTTATGTGAAGTGAATAGCACCGTTTTTATGTAATTGCGAATGAATATCAAATTGTGCGCCTCTGATCAAAACACAACAATCAGGTTCGTGGATTTGTAAAATTAATTAGTGGAGAACACGTTTTTTTAATGACAATAGAGAGAGAGAGAAAGAGAGAGAGAGAGAGAGAGAGAGAGAGAGAGAGAGAGAGAGAGAGAGAGAGAGAGAGAGAGAGAGAGAGACAAACCCCAATCCAACAGAGTTCTCACTTTCTGATTATGCTCGGATGCCAGACCAAATATGACATCGTGGATTCCTGGAAGCAGCGTTTAAAACAGAGTTCCCTATGTTTGTAGTTTGATGACAGCGTGTTCCCGGAAAACACCAATCTCTGCTGTATTGAGAGATCAAAGTACAGTTGTGTTTGATAAACTCCTATTTGTGAGAATGATGACTACCTTGTGCGTGTGTTTATCCCGCAGTGTTTGTTGCTAGGTCTGCTAACTTTTTGCTCAAACTTCCCAAATGTATTGTATAAGTTTCTAACTGAAATTCAGCTGTGTTTCCCTAAACCTAACTTGCACATTCCATCCGTGCAAATTGCACCAAATTAGATCGTTAGCTATTTCGTTAGCCTGACTGATCAGCTGACGTACTCCCCAATGAACAGTCTGAGCTCTCAGTTCTCAGAACCCACTCAGGCACTGGAAGCTAATCAGAACTCCCCCTGGGAACTTTTAGTTTCAAGTATTTACAGAGATGAACAGCGACAACAAAGACCAACTAGTAGCAGATTGCAAAACAATACTTTATAATAAACAATAATCTTTACACGGCAACTATTTCAGCCGTGTGGTACTGTATTTACGCCATCACAATAATCAAATCACACATTTCACATTATCAACCGTAATAGGACTGTCCGTAGAGCGGTGGAAATAAGCGTGGGTGAGCTTTGTCACCAGCTCATGCGGTCGCCAGACAGATACCGCGGCGAGTGGGGATCGAACCCAGGTATGTGGAACGACAGCCGAACGCTAACTACTTGACCACTGGGTTCTTTGACTATTCTAATGACGAAAATGAGGTACCACACGAAGTAAGCTCAGAATTTGGAATGCACCCAAACTCTAACGATAGTTGAAAAACATAATGTCTGAGCTCCAATGGTCTCAATGTTTTTCACAACTCATGATAACGCAGTACAATTTGATACAAAGCAAATAATCTGCCACAGTTTTCATAGTACTTGATCTAAACTCACCAACAACGAAGAGAAGCAGGAAATATGCGTTTTGGAACATTTTGTTCTTCGAAGTTCTCAGAATGTACAGAATGTATATATGCCATATCAGAATGAGAAGGTACGAGAAAAACAGGACATTTTCCAATTTGGACCAATCAATCATTCTTGTTAATTAAAATCCTGAAACTAGTACAAATATAAGGTGGAATATAATATTTTTGAATCACATGCAAAGTTTGATTACAACAAGAATCAATTGAGACATGCAATTTCATCACCTAGCTCAACAATAGTTCATTACAGAATGAGAATCATTGATATTTGTGTTAGCGTATTATCTCTTGAAATGTGTATCACAAACTTCTGAGTACGTATGCTAGAAGATCCTGGCACCGTCATCCCATCCTGCGACTCCCCAAACATACGCTATTTGTCCGCTCTCACATCCCGCCGGGGTGGGATAGACCAGGAAAAGTGAGCCAGAGCCAGACGCAGGATGGGATGAAGGTGCCGGGATCTTCTAGCATACGTACTCCGGGATCCCTGGCGTGAGCAAAAAAAACTAAATTCAGTATTTTGAACAGAAACGTCACCCTAAGCGGCCCTAGTAGGTCCTGATGAGGTTATTTCGGGCAAACACCACGAGCCTAAAATGAACTTTTTCGCCTATGAGGATTGAATGAAACAGCTTCACAAAAAGAGTTTCGACATCAACAACTGATCTTCTACATTTCATCAATACAGTTTGAAAATCTTATCCTTAAGCACTTTAGCACTTTCATGACTTTTCTACGGTGCCTGGTACCGTAGCAAAGTCTCATGAAAAATGGTCACCTTTGAGCTGTACTCTACGGTGACGACCTCGCCCAGGTTTGGGTCACCTGCAGTATGCTTGTACATACAAAATTCAGTTGTTAACTATGGTTGGTAAATATGTGGCCAGAATGTGACCAAGCCTTATATCAGGTTGAGCTCACAATTTGCTCGATTTTGCTACGGTGCCTGACTAGAAGATACTACTACAGCTGTATCTAAATGCCGGAAAACATCAATTACGAACCGGTGGGTAGTGAGAATTGTTGAAAAATAAAATAAACCCCAGGGAGTGCATCAGCTGTGAGTGAATCAACACATCAGAAATCACGTTTATCAATCACATTCAAGGGTTGCAACTGTTAGAGAAAGTATTCTTCTCCACAACCCTCACCAGCAAGAATGCTTGACAGACACGGATTCGAACAACTTCACGGAAGTTTCACATCACTTTCTCTTTTCAGAATGTTGCTTTCAGGACATTTCGGCGACGCAAAGCCCAGCGTTTGTATTTCCTCTTGGCTCACTATAGGAAATAGCTATATTCTAATTTGGTCATTTTCAAATAAAGACTGAGAAGTGCTGGATCAAACTACAAACAACCCATCTGTTCTGATTCCATGAATATCCCGTAGTACTTGTTTTCTACGGCCGTTTTTAGGGAAGCGATGACTGTGACTCAGTGACTCGGTACCATGAGTCAGTCACGTTGGGTTAGAATCGAGTTTTCTGAATCGGGCGTGAGAAAACGCTTCTTACGAGCCACAACGACATTTACCTCAGAAAATGTTTTAAACACGTGAATAATAATGGAACAAAAACAACAGGGTCTGGTGTATGACAGTGGTGCAATCAAAAAAGGAACAAGCAATAAACCATAGATGCAAGTTCGGGTTTGCCAACTCGAATACTCTGCAAATGATATACTATTATTATTAGACTCATCAAGTCATTTTGTGAAACGTGAAATGTCACAATCTAACAGGAAATCAGCATAATTTCCTGGCAAAGGTCATTCCATCCGTGACGTACTGACGAAAAGGTCAAGTAGAAAGTATGGAGAGCAAGTTTGTTTAACAAAGTACGTTCAAACTAAAGAAGAGATTGATGCAACGCTTCAGTTAATTTATTCAATTAGATTTGTGTGAAGGCGTGTTTGAATTGCGTAATAATCAGCCAGGTGTAGAGTTATCGATGGTAATTGACCGGACAAAATAAAAGAATGAGAAAAAACATCTTCACTCCTCCTCGTTCCTGATGTGTTCGGAGGAAAATGTACCTTGCACCGTCTATGCTTTTTGGTAAGGAAAGGTGATAATTCCAACATTTTCATGAACTGTGAGATATAGTCGTCGCCAACGGAAAGGCGGGAGGGTACTGCATCTCTCACTTTCTGCTGTGTACGCATGCTTGCCTCCGATTACAAAGCTTGCCGGTTATCCAATAACGCAGTTGTTCGCGCCCTGCTACGAATCTTTTGCTCGCAGGTTCGATGCCGGCGAGAGACAGAAATGCATAAATTTGACACTCACTATAGTTCAAATGAGACATCGCAGAATATTGGAAGCAACTCATTCAGCCCGCTGGGAAAATAACAGAGAAGAGAAAAACATAATTCCTTACGCACATATAAATTCATATTTTAATTTTTTGGCATAGCACACCTAGAAAAAGTTGCTCTCGTTGCGAAAAAAAAAACAGTGTCAATTGCAGGTTTTTAGTTCGACAACCGGCGTTCACACCTAATAGCCTTGTGAAATTTTCTGTACGTCCATTACTACAAACCGTGAAATATTGAACTCAAAATAATGAATTGTTCATTAGAAAAAGCCTCCTGACTATTTGACGGCTCACTGCAGAGGTACATCGATTGGTGAAACAGACTATGCGTAGTGATCTCCCCAAACCCTACTGATCTCAAGGCAACAAAAACATATTTTTCGGGCTTCTGCGAGAGCTCATGAGACTTTTTTCATATCCTGTGGTTGAATTTGAACTATCGTGAGTTCTGTAATTGCCTCATGAGTTCTTCTCATGAGATTTGAGGAAATAATCAGCGCGCCTGCTATTAGGGTTGAGAAAGTCTAATGCATTTCTGTATTTGAGTTTTAAACGAAACGCAAAAAGAAGTATGCTGCATGTGCTCTGCTTTCATTTAGAGAAAAAGTAGTGACAGCTGAACTTGGAGTTTTCAATTTCACCTGCTAACAATTTCCATATATTATTGCCCATTACAACGTGAGCGACCGTTATCATAGAAAAAGTGAGAATTGGAAACCCCGAACTTTTGTTGGAAACCCTGAACTAAGTTGTTAGAAACACTGAACTGAAAACTGAAGGAGTAAATACAAAACATTTGTACTACACCAAAAACAGAACAAGTCTTCAAAACATTTGATTTTTCTCACGTTTTCCCTTCTAAAATAAAATCTGGTTCAGTTCTGGCTAAACCGGAGAGTTGCGGTCTCCGGTCGCCGCGCGTTCTAATTCACTTGGAATCATCGCCCGAACTCATCACTACCAGATTATCAAATCAGAATTATCCTGACTGAAGACAAAATTTGAATAACGGCGGGCAAGCG
Source organism: Litoditis marina (assembly GCA_964036275.1). Taxonomy (NCBI): domain Eukaryota; kingdom Metazoa; phylum Nematoda; class Chromadorea; order Rhabditida; family Rhabditidae; genus Litoditis; species Litoditis marina. The sequence continues at coordinate 30,369,083 of OZ038434.1, forward strand.
CGTCCCTGGTTGCGCCGTATCTAGTACGGGTTTTCTTGCCCAAGCCGAAATCTCAGAGAAAGTCGATTGCAAGCCACAACAATTATGCCTAAACAAAGTGAAAACGGCTGTGAACCAACTCGAGATGTTTTGTTATGAAACACATTATGTGAGAATTTGGTAAACCATCTTCTGCAACGAACTATTTATTTGCCACGTCTTCTTGTTCAGTAGTGGTACAGTTGATTCCTCATGGTGGATATTCGTATGTTGTGAGCCATAGCCCCAGTGACATGCCAGAAACAACAGTAGAACCAACTGACGAATCGACTGTGAATATGCATTCCTGTCTCTTTTCACTATTCGGTATTATAAACTGTAAACTCGTGATTCACTTTTCAATAGCTCATCTCCCATTGAAATGAGAAGTACTATGGATGGTATCTGAACTAGATGATAACATGATAGAACTCGACCGGAGGTTTTCAATTTGAGCTCAATTCGGCTGTTTCTAAACTGTCTTTGTTTCAAATTAACCATATGTGTGCCCTCTTCATCCTTTCAAACCGAAAAAATTCAGAAGCTAAAAATAAAAGCGAAAACACCCTAGATTAACCGAATAAAACCGTCACATCTTTTATTATCGAGTTCGTTCAATTAGTTAGAATTAAATCAGTTTATGTGTCGAATAATTCTTCCTGCTTTCTGGCAAATTCATTAGTATTGTAAAAACCGACAAAAATCCATATATTAGATAGAATAAAGATCAGAAATACAGAAAATCGTGTTGATAAAGAGAATTTCATGCATTTTGTTCGTTGTTGAGAGGAGGCATGGATGAAGTCAGCGTGAAGCTTAGTTGTGCCACTTTTGGTCGGAACCATCTATGAAAAAGTTCTTGACGGAAAGACTTGCTGAACAGCGGCAGAGAGAAGGCGTTCACTTGTAGAGAAAGAAAGGTATAGACATAGAACTGAAACATGTTAAAAAAAGTTAAGATCTTATGTTCAGAGTACCTATGTTAGCAGATCCCGGCACCTTCATCTCATCCTGCGACACTCGCTCTGCCTCACTATTTATCGTCTCTTATATCCTGGTGGGATGTAAGAGCAGAGAAATAGCGTTTGTATGAGAAGACGCAGGATGGGATGAAGGTGCCGGGATCTTCTAGCATACGTACTTAGTACTATGTTACGTTTATATGCTTTATTATAGTTGGTTATTATGGTCATAGTTTGGTCAGATGATACTTCGGCTTTTTGTTAGGATTAAATTGGTATGGCCTGTACACCTATACTTGACAGAGAAACATGAACTTGAAAAACTGTATATACACCAGCGTAATATCGTGCAAATGTTTGAAAAAACTGAAAACAAATCAGCTTGTCGCATCAATATAGTTTTTAACTCACAAACTTGAGTATAAATATTTTGAAAGGGTTGTTTCCGGGTTCTATGTTGAAATAGTCCATAAATTGATAACAAATACCAAGCGAATAGAAAATAACTTGACACGCTGAGATCAACAGAATACTCTGAATTGTAATTTTCTTCAGAGAATGCAAGAAGAAAACCCAGAATCAAACGAAAACTCTTCAGTAAATTTTTTCCAAAATTTGAATTCGGTCAACAGGCAAGCGTCAGCTCAACTCAAGCGAATGCGTGCAGTAGGTAAAAAAGTACAGGAACGTACGACCTAAAAATGTTAAAAAGTAGCAGAATGTCTATTTTCGGAGTTTGCTATTTTGGTAGGTACCGGTATGTCTCGAGCACCTCGCCATCTCTTGGTACACTGGGGATGTACCGGTCGTCTGAGAACTTGTAAATGCCAGAAGCAAAAGTTATTCGGATGTAGTTTCGTGTATTTTCTGATTATGAACTGTCTCAACATGGAGATAAAAACACACAAACCTTCTCCGGAATATGTTTTCTAGTCTCTTCTCTCAGCTTGGATGACGCTCCGAAATAAGTGGCAGCTGTTAAAGTCAGGATCATTGATACACTAATAAAAGCAAAAAATGCATTGAAGAGTCTGGTTTTCTGGAACAGAAATCGAGGTAAACAGGTCCAAAGATTCGACGGCGTTTCAATATTCCGAGGCTCCAAAGCCGACGTGATTTATAAGTCATTGATGCGTTCTCCACAGTGAAATTATAGAAGTCGATCGATAATCATTATTGGTACGCCTTCGCGAACACTCTCAAGACTAACAGATGATGAAAACAAATGAAACTTTGGAAAGTTTTAGTATTATAACTTTGTGTAATGTAAACTACCCACCGGTATGTCCTCTTTTCTGTATAGGCCGACCTTGTTGCCAGTCTCGTCGTACTTGTAAACGTAGGGCACGAAGTACAAATGCGCCGGAACCAGAAAACCAATAAAATGAATTATGACCAGAATAATCTTTGTGATTTTGGTGGACCAGAGCTGAAATAGACATATAAGAAAAGAGGAATGGCCGAGTTAAAGATAAACTTTCCAGTATCTGCAAATATTTTTAAAACACTTACTTCATCTGAATTTCGACTTGGATGTAGAATCTGAATTGTACCTTATTGTGAAGCGATTGGACCCAGACTCCGGTAAACTGATAGAAAGCCATCATCAGTATCCCCAGCAAATGTATGATTATTTCCATGTGGGTGATCGATCCGGTTAGATGATGATAAGTTGCTACATCGATTCCTGTAAAAAAGAAATGTCGAGTTGTTTAGTCTAGATGCTCATACTAGCGTGAACACATGTATTAAAAAATAAATAAATTTTCACGTAAAGTGAGCATTCTAATGAGGCATCGTGCACTTTGTCCTTGCACGTTCCCGAGTACTGCTGTGTTATCTGTGGAACTGATCAACTACTAGTTCTTACTTGATGCTCATTCCAAAACTCGTATCGAATTAGGCAAATATGATAATACTCTTTGAAGAAGGATGATTATGTGGTCCAATCGCAACACTTCAGTCCTTTAAAATGCAATACATTTTCTAATTGCAGTTTAAAGGACCGTTGACATGGGATTGGTCCACATAATCGTACTACTTTAACACACAAATGTTTATGTTCAAGTATACGAGAAACTGTACAAACCCCAGTGCATGAGCGTTTCCACTACAATATTGTGCTCAGATGCGAGACCAAAAATCAGATCATGGATTCCTGAAACGTTTTTTTGTCTCTAACCAGACATTTTTTGGGACTTTTTTTGGGACCGAGTGTTGCCAGCTCATAGTACCCAACGAAGGGGGAGTGGGTGTCAAATTTATAAATTTCTATCTCTCGCCGAAATCAAACCTGCGAGCAAAAGATCCGTAGTAGAGCATTAAGTACTGCGCTATTAGAGTACATAACCAGCAAGCTTTGCAATCGAAAACATGCGTGCGTGCACAGCGGAAAGGGAGATATACAGTACCCTCTCACCTTTCCATGGGCGACGACTCTATGAATCGCAGATTTCCTGATAGAAACACTAAGTGTCTGTTCGAAAGTCAGTTTTTAATCGTCAAATGTTCGAAACATGCTTTTTCAACTGTCCTTATTGAAATGAGAAAAAATTGGCTGGAAGTAAAACGTGACCTCTAGCTATTTCCATGTTCCATACCGTATTTCTATCCTTAATGGTTTTAAAAACAGCGAAAAGTAAAATACCAGACACATAATTAGTATAGTTCGGTGTGCTTTGCAGTAAAACGCAATGTGGAAACTGTCATTGATGGTGTTAAAAACTCACCAACCACGAAAAAAAGAAGAAAATAAGCATTTTGAAACATTTTGTTTCTTGAACTTCTCAGAACGTACAGTATGTAGGCATGCCAAATTAGAATAATGAAGTAGAAGAAAAACAGAACGTCTTCTAGTTTTGACCAGTTTATCATCGTTTCTGGAAAGCCTGAAAACTGAATAGTTATATGTGAATAATTCAAAAAAAAATGGAGTTTGAACAGAAAAGTCTGCCAATAGGCCAACCTCTGCTTAAACAAAAGTGCATCTGCTGAAAAATATTAATATGATGAAAGTTAAGTTAATTTTAACCAGTCCCTATGGATCTCTCTATTACGATCAGGAAATTTGGACTCAAAAGTTCGTGCGGTCAAAAAAAGTGGCTGCAGCGAAAACAATTTGCAAGAAACAAAACTAGATAGAAACAACTAGATAGATAGAAACTAGATAGAAACAAAAAAAAACAAGATCCGTGAAGGATAGTGATTGGTACCTTATTAGATCCAAAAAACCCATATCGTTAATTGTTGTGAAATACATCAAAAAACATATATACCGTTGGAACCCTGAGTTTTTTGATTAGGCCAATTTCATTCAACCTTTTGTAGTTGGATTGGTGTTTAAAGGGACCGTTTCTCTATAATTTGGATCGATTAAAAAACATGAAGTCTCAAGATACTGCCTAGATAGTGTAAGATGAATTCGGTTCTAATACACACAACCTCAATCTTAATTGATACAAAAAGAGGCATATATAACTAAAACATCCCCTAGTATCACACAAAAAAAGAAAAATGGAAATCAGTCGAGAACCAAGCCTTTTATGAGCCAAGCTATCTTAAGGGTTACTGTATGGCAAAACTTTTGGTCAAAAGATGAATTCGGTTTTAATACACACAACCTCAATCTTAATTGAAACAAAAAGAGGCATATATAACTAAAACACTATACCATGTCAGTTGTTACGTGATTGAATTTATGATACGTTTCACGGACGGTTTGCGAACAATTTGTGCGCGTCTCCATGAAAATAGGTACGTGCTGTGACTTCCGCGTTGTGGCCGTACTCAAATTTGCTCAAAAACGACCCAAGTTGCGGAATTTTTACTAATTCTGACTGTTTTGCCCGTTTTTCGTCCCCATGTGTCCACTGATAACTCAAATCATCAAATTAAAGAGGTACGGTCCCTTTAAAGACCAAACTACAATCAGATCTGGTTGGAACCAAGACAGGTTCAGTTGTTGCCTCAACCTCTATATTCAAATTCTGTGTTAAAAAACGAATATTTTGTTCTAAACTACTTTCCTCTTCATTTTTTTGGCGGAAATCTGGTTCAGTTGTGGCTAAACGGGAGAGTTGCGGTCCCCGGTCGCCGCGCGTTCTAATTCACTTGGAATCATCGCCCGAACTCATCACTACCAGATTATCAAATCAGAATTATCCTGGCTGAAGACGAAAATCGAATGAAGTTTTTCCAGACAGTTGATGAGGATGATGTGTTTCCTTCTCAATGAAAGCGATGTGGACTAATTAGTGAAAACTGTCAGATACTGTGGATTCAACTACTGCTGTGCACGAACCTCCAAACGCATTTGTGTACTGTGATACTCTTGATTCACGGAATCGTGAGAGAAGCAATTGAGAAAAAGGTTTCAATTCTAACCTTCAGTTCTGAATAAACACAGATATAATCACGAATTCACGCGAACGACAGTATTCGAAAACAACCTTTACTGTGACTTTTGAGTAATTTCAGACAAAAATAACACACAACTCATGGGATTTATTCGCAGGTATAGAGTTTTGCTGATGTTGGGCCTCTTCTTGATCAGTGAGTTTCGAGTACTCAGTTCTGCTGGGGTTCTTCAGTTGGGAGGGTATCCGATTCCTGAACAGGTTGAATGTTTTATCCGTCCAGATGGATCAAGCTCAGAAATTCGTTTCAATCTGCGTCTCCTTCAAACACATGCTATTTCTGTGCTCTTACGTCCCGCCGGTACAGGCGTGTCGTGAAATAGTAAGCATAACGAAGAGACGCGAGATGGGGTTAAGCGTTAAGTATGCGTGTACAAAAAACGACAGCCTGATTTCGCGCGGAAAAAGCACAGGGGGCGGGGCTTAGAAATGGCGGGAAAACACCAATTCAAATATTTCTGGCTGATTTGCTCGTTTTCGATGAAAACTCGATATTTTTGTACAAAAGTGGATTATTCGGTGGAATACTAAATTGGAATTCATGTGTTAAAACTTGAAACTAATAATTTATATTTTCTTCTTCTGGGAATAACAAAAAATGAATTTTTTATTAGTCAGTCGATAGTCACTCTGTGAATGTTTTTGCTTAATAGCAATGGTTGAGTAGTTTGAACCATAATCACGATTATGATTGCTTGTTCTAGGTGTGCTGAGCTCTCTTTTAAGTTATTTGGGTATTAACTCACTGAGACAGCGTAAACTCTCTAGAATTTGGCGGCGAGTCGCCGGCGACATGGAGGGGTCGGCAGAGTGTCGCCGGCGGGTCGCCGGCGGGTCGCCTGCGATTATTTTTAGGTCCTTCACACTAAACGTTCTATATAGTAATCTGATACCGGAACTGGTAATTTTACAGAGAATAAAAATGTTGTATATACTTGTCGTCGCCATAAATAGACACGATGATATTCACGGCTTCATTGTTCATGTATAAACATGTCGCCCACCTAAAAACTACAAGTATACGTATCTGATTAACCTTTATCTTATCCAGAATGAACGACCTAAAAATAATCGCAGGCGACCCGCCGGCGACACCCTGCCGACCCCTCCATGTCGCCGGCGACTCGCCGCCAAATTCTAGAGCTGTAGCGGGAACAGCTCAGATCTAAGCAGGTAGAGACCAAACTATGAAAATACTAGGGATAGTTCAACTCGTCCACTAATTCTGTCTAGAATAGTTTCTTATGAGTTGTTTTAGGTATAAAATCACTGAGACAGCGTAAACTGTAGCGGGAACAGCTCAAATCTAAGCGGGTAGAGACCAAACTATGAAAATACTAGGGATAGTTCAACTCGTCCACTTATTCTGTGTAGAATAGTCTCTCATGGGCTGTTTTAGGTATTAACTCACTGAGACAGCGTAAACTGTAGCGGGAAAAGCTCAGATCTAAGCAGGTAGAAACCAAACTATGAAAATACTAGGGATAGTTCAACTTGTCCACTAATTCTGTGTAGATTAGTCTCTCATGGGCTGTTTTAGGTATTAACTCACTGATACAGCGTAAACTGTAGCGGGAACAGCTCAAATCTAAGCAGGTAGAGACCAAACTATGAAAATACTAGGGATAGTTCAACTTGTCCACTAATTCTGTGTAGATTAGTCTCTAATGGGCTGTTTTAGGTATTAACTCACTGAGACAGCGTAAACTGTAGCGGGAAAAGCTCAGATCTAAGCAGGTAGAAACCAAACTATGAAAATGCTAGGGATAGTTCAACTTGTCCACTAATTCTGTGTAGATTAGTCTCTCATGGGCTGTTTTAGGTATTAACTCACTGAGACAGCGTAAACTGTAGCGGGAACAGCTCAAATCTAAGCAGGTAGAGACCAAACTATGAAAATACTAGGGATAGTTCAACTTGTCCACTAATTCTGTGTAGATTAGTCTCTCATGGGCTGTTTCAGGTATTAACTCACTGAGACAGCGTAAACTGTAGCGGGAACAGCTCAAATCTAAGCAGGTAGAAACCAAACTATGAAAATACTAGGGATAGTTCAACTTGTCCACTAATTCTGTGTAGATTAGTCTCTCATGGGCTGTTTCAGGTATTAACTCACTGAGACAGCGTAAACTGTAGCGGGAAAAGCTCAGATCTAAGCAGGTAGAAACCAAACTATGAAAATACTAGGGATAGTTCAACTTGTCCACTAATTCTGTGTAGATTAGTCTCTCATGGGCTGTTTCAGGTATTAACTCACTGAGACAGCGTAAACTGTAGCGGGAACAGCTCAAATCTAAGCAGGTAGAAACCAAACTATGAAAATACTAGGGATAGTTCAACTTGTCCACTAATTCTGTGTAGATTAGTCTCTCATGGGCTGTTTCAGGTATTAACTCACTGAGACAGCGTAAACTGTAGCGGGAAAAGCTCAGATCTAAGCAGGTAGAAACCAAACTATGAAAATACTAGGGATAGTTCAACTTGTCCACTAATTCTGTGTAGATTAGTCTCTCATGGGCTATTTTAGGTATTAACTCACTGAGACAGCGTAAACTGTAGCGGGAACAGCTCAAATCTAAGCAGGTAGAGACCAAACTATGAAAATACTAGGGATAGTTCAACTTGTCCACTAATTCTGTGTAGATTAGTCTCTCATGGGCTGTTTTAGGTATTAACTCACTGAGACAGCGTAAACTGTAGCGGGAACAGCTCAAATCTAAGCAGGTAGAGACCAAACTATGAAAATACTAGGGATAGTTCAACTTGTCCACTAATTCTGTGTAGATTAGTCTCTCATGGGCTGTTTTAGGTATTAACTCACTGAGACAGCGTAAACTGTAGCGGGAACAGCTCAAATCTAAGCAGGTAGAGACCAAACTATGAAAATACTAGGGATAGTTCAACTTGTCCACTAATTCTGTGTAGATTAGTCTCTCATGGGCTGTTTTAGGTATTAACTCACTGAGACAGCGTAAACTGTAGCGGGAACAGCTCAAATCTAAGCAGGTAGGAACCAAACTATGAAAATACTAGGGATAGTTCAACTTGTCCACTAATTCTGTGTAGATTAGTCTCTCATGGGCTGTTTTAGGTATTAACTCACTGAGACAGCGTAAACTGTAGCGGGAACAGCTCAAATCTAAGCAGGTAGGAACCAAACTATGAAAATACTAGGGATAGTTCAACTTGTCCACTAATTCTGTGTAGATTAGTCTCTCATGGGCTGTTTTAGGTATTAACTCACTGAGACAGCGTAAACTGTAGCGGGAACAGCTCAAATCTAAGCAGGTAGGAACCAAACTATGAAAATGCTAGGGATAGTTCAACTTGTCCACTAATTCTGTGTAGATTAGTCTCTCATGGGCTGTTTCAGGTATTAACTCACTGAGACAGCGTAAACTGTAGCGGGAACAGCTCAAATCTAAGCAGGTAGAAACCAAACTATGAAAATACTAGGGATAGTTCAACTCGTCCACTAATTCTGTCTAGAATAGTTTCTTATGAGTTGTTTTAGGTATAAAATCACTGAGACAGCGTAAACTGTAGCGGGAACAGCTCAAATCTAAGCAGGTAGAGACCAAACTATGAAAATACTAGGGATAGTTCAACTCGTCCACTTATTCTGTGTAGAATAGTCTCTCATGGGCTGTTTTAGGTATAAAATCACTGAGACAGCGTAAACTGTAGCGGGAACAGCTCAAATCTAAGCAGGTAGAGACCAAACTATGAAAATACTAGGGATAGTTCAACTCGTCCACTTATTCTGTGTAGAATAGTCTCTCATGGGCTGTTTTAGGTATAAAATCACTGAGACAGCGTAAACTGTAGCGGGAACAGCTCAAATCTAAGCAGGTAGAGACCAAACTATGAAAATACTAGGGATAGTTCAACTTGTCCACTAATTCTGTGTAGATTAGTCTCTCATGGGCTGTTTTAGGTATTAACTCACTGAGACAGCGTAAACTGTAGCGGGAACAGCTCAAATCTAAGCAGGTAGGAACCAAACTATGAAAATACTAGGGATAGTTCAACTTGTCCACTAATTCTGTGTAGATTAGTCTCTCATGGGCTGTTTTAGGTATTAACTCACTGAGACAGCGTAAACTGTAGCGGGAACAGCTCAAATCTAAGCAGGTAGGAACCAAACTATGAAAATACTAGGGATAGTTCAACTTGTCCACTAATTCTGTGTAGATTAGTCTCTCATGGGCTGTTTTAGGTATTAACTCACTGAGACAGCGTAAACTGTAGCGGGAAAAGCTCAGATCTAAGCAGGTAGAAACCAAACTATGAAAATGCTAGGGATAGTTCAACTTGTCCACTAATTCTGTGTAGATTAGTCTCTCATGGGCTGTTTCAGGTATTAACTCACTGAGACAGCGTAAACTGTAGCGGGAACAGCTCAAATCTAAGCAGGTAGAGACCAAACTATGAAAATGCTAGGGATAGTTCAACTTGTCCACTAATTCTGTGTAGATTAGTCTCTCATGGGCTGTTTCAGGTATTAACTCACTGAGACAGCGTAAACTGTAGCGGGAAAAGCTCAGATCTAAGCAGGTAGAAACCAAACTATGAAAATACTAGGGATAGTTCAACTTGTCCACTAATTCTGTGTAGATTAGTCTCTCATGGGCTGTTTCAGGTATTAACTCACTGAGACAGCGTAAACTGTAGCGGGAAAAGCTCAGATCTAAGCAGGTAGAAACCAAACTATGAAAATGCTAGGGATAGTTCAACTTGTCCACTAATTCTGTGTAGATTAGTCTCTCATGGGCTGTTTCAGGTATTAACTCACTGAGACAGCGTAAACTGTAGCGGGAACAGCTCAAATCTAAGCAGGTAGAAACCAAACTATGAAAATACTAGGGATAGTTCAACTTGTCCACTAATTCTGTGTAGATTAGTCTCTCATGGGCTGTTTCAGGTATTAACTCACTGAGACAGCGTAAACTGTAGCGGGAAAAGCTCAGATCTAAGCAGGTAGAAACCAAACTATGAAAATACTAGGGATAGTTCAACTTGTCCACTAATTCTGTGTAGATTAGTCTCTCATGGGCTGTTTTAGGTATTAACTCACTGAGACAGCGTAAACTGTAGCGGGAAAAGCTCAGATCTAAGCAGGTAGAAACCAAACTATGAAAATGCTAGGGATAGTTCAACTTGTCCACTAATTCTGTGTAGATTAGTCTCTCATGGGCTGTTTTAGGTATTAACTCACTGAGACAGCGTAAACTGTAGCGGGAACAGCTCAAATCTAAGCAGGTAGAAACCAAACTATGAAAATACTAGGGATAGTTCAACTTGTCCACTAATTCTGTGTAGATTAGTCTCTCATGGGCTGTTTCAGGTATTAACTCACTGAGACAGCGTAAACTGTAGCGGGAAAAGCTCAGATCTAAGCAGGTAGAAACCAAACTATGAAAATACTAGGGATAGTTCAACTTGTCCACTAATTCTGTGTAGATTAGTCTCTCATGGGCTGTTTTAGGTATTAACTCACTGAGACAGCGTAAACTGTAGCGGGAAAAGCTCAGATCTAAGCAGGTAGAAACCAAACTATGAAAATGCTAGGGATAGTTCAACTTGTCCACTAATTCTGTGTAGATTAGTCTCTCATGGGCTGTTTCAGGTATTAACTCACTGCATAGGTGAAAAATCGCGGGCCGATTCGGCCCGAGTCGGGTCATTTCGGGGGAAAATGTCGGGCCGAAAAGGCACCTTTTCGGCCCGACGATCGGTCGGCCGATATGACCCGAATCGGGTCGATTCGGGGAATTTCGTGAAACATTTCATTTTCTCAGCTCTTTCGATAATACTTTCACGAGAAGTGAGAACACATACAGTAACGCAATTCATTTTCATCAAAATTATACATAAGTAATACACAAAGTATCGTTAATTTGGGCGAGCCTCATCTGATGGGTGGCATGAAGGGTGGTCCAAAACACTCAACATATCTGAAAGAACAAAATATTAGAACCTATGAGGACAAATCGCCAATAGCTGCAACCCGCAAACTCTAACAATCTTCAGAACCGAAAAATTAAAACTTCAAATGTATCCGATAATTACCGAGTTTATACGTCGACATATGTGACTCATACAGGTAATTAGGCCAGAGATGTTGTGAAATGCAAAATATCATACCCCAACTTGTAGAAAAACGAATAACTGAAATTCTCTGCCATATCTCACCAAAAGGTGCAATAATGGAACCTAATATAGAATAACCGCGTAATCTGTTCTGATAGTCGATACTCAACTCTGCTTACTGAAAAAAGCCAATACTGTCCGCTTTGCTCCAAAGCAAGTCAATGAGGTGTATGTTGCCCTTTCACGCTGTGTTTGTCGTTTTCTGTCGCTTTTTTGGTCAACATTTGTGAAGTATGCCATGCATCGAGTTCAAACTACAACTTAACTTCAGAAGATGACCAATTCTTCGTTGTAGTTTGATCTCGATCGTCTCGAAACACGTCACAACTTTCGAATTTTGCCCGAAAACCATAGAAATCAAACTACAAACACAGAGAACTTGGTCAAATCACAGCATTCTTTTCTTCTGTGAGAACTATGTGCAGATTAACTTATAAAAAAGACAAATGTTAAATTTTGAGTGTCTGTGCTTTAACTAACCGAATAATTGACCGGGATCGGCATCTTCTCCTCATCTCCAGAAGGGGAAGGGGGAAAGAGCGCGCTGTTAGTGATCCTGAAGAAAACACATTGATAAACTTCGCAATATTTCAGTCAGTGGCTCTAAGAGTACGACTAAGATCAACATTTTTTCAGGCAATTTCTTTATTTAACTTGGTACTTCGTAAACTCTATCAGGTAACCTTGAATGGGTTATGAGTTGCCTGGTTAACCCTTTTGTTAACCGCTTGGTATTTGGTAACCCCGAATTTCCCTCAAAATACATTGTAAAAAAAAAGGCTCAACATAAGAGTTAACTAGGTAAGTCTTGTTACTGCCCCAGACCCGTAAAGTGTGAATATATTCTCCAAATGGAAGGCAGTTTTTTTAAAATTCAAATGAGCAATATTTGATTCAAAAATAGGCGCTTTCTCCTTAATTGGGCGAAAACGTACTTCGTTCTTTGAACTTTTGTGGGTATATGTACAACATGATGTATGGTTACTAATGACAAATAAATAGTTATAACAAACAAGGATGACCGAAACTCTGACAGACCCGGCAGGTTTCCGAAAAAAGAACAATGAATACAACTATTACAATGAGAGCTATACGTGAAACCAGCTTTCAACCTAAAATTTATGTGACTGAACTAGTCAATGAACACTCACCATGTTAACGAAATCTAATAAAGATCTTGTCCAAATAGTCGGGAAAAATAAAAAAAACGGACTACTTTTTCGCCGAGAAGAAGAAAATCGGTCTACTTTTGATAGAAAATAATAAATTTTCACGTGTTTACATCTGAAAACGGACTAGTTTTTGTCGCATAGTCAGACCTTGCTGTTGTATGGACAGAATTTGTACAATTGAAACAATTGAACCTTACTGGCAAACAATTGAACCTTACTGGTGTTTGAGAGTTTTTGAGAGTATCATAACGTGACAACTTCGAATCTTGAACTATTACTTGTAGATATAAGATATATGTTTTACAATCTAAGTATCGAGAGCTTCTGAACTGCTCACCTTTTTCTTAGCACTCGATCATTCGAAGTTCGAGTGTGCTATCGGGCTATCCCTCTCTATGCGGATCGCCAATTACAAACAGACGTTTCTGCAACACAACGACTGTGCACTGATAACAGTGATTGTTTGTTAATTGACTTATATTTAATTAGACCAACTATCTGGCCGGCTCAGCTGAAAAAAAATGCAAATAGGAAACAGATGACAGATACAATTTCTGCAAAATTAGTGAATTTCACTCTACTTCTAGCCTTCTGTCTACAAGTTTACACGAGAGAAACGGTTAACCCACACGAAAAACAGCTAGCGTCATGCTACATATTATTGAATGGACGACAAAACTGCCAGCGAGAAACTCGATTTTAGAACTATTAGTCGTTTACCAGAAACAGCTATCTTCTAAAGCGTAAAAAACTCTACCGAACCGTTTTTGTAATGCTATCACCAAAATCACTAAATTACGATTATAAGACGTTGAAAAACGTATTCTAGAACAACAAACCACTTCCAACAAGTAACAACTCATTGATTCATGGTGGCTTGTGTAATTAGCTCAAAAAAATGCACACTGTTCTGGCGGTTTTATAATTTCTTAACTACCAACAAGTGTAAAAATGTTAACTCACGTGTTGAATACTTGACTAAATCCTGAATCGAATGAAGAGTAGAAAAACCGTACAGTAGCTCGGTCCCTGTGTTGAAAACCCCGCCAGCGACCGGGCCTGAAAAACGCATGAAACAAAAAAGAATATTAAAACCATTTGACAATATAGATTGTGTACGAATGCATGTATTTCATCTCTCTATTAGTGTCGAACAACTAAAGAAGTAATGTTGTTGACGAATCAAGAAAATTTAGTCAATAAAACTCACAAATTTAGTTTAAAACCAAAGATATTAATGGGAAACGTATTCCCAAGTAGGAAACACAGTGTGCAGGCAATTTTCAACAACGAATAAAACAAAATAATAAAACTAAATGCAACTAAACTATAATTAAAACAAACATTTCATAAAAATTAGAATTTTTTTAAAAATTCACAAGTTGAAGGACTGTGCGGCAGAGCAACCAATTAGCAGGCGGGCGCACTTAGGCTGGCCGAATCGTAGCCGATTCGCCACGACACCTCACGACGCGACACGACATAACACGACGAGCCGATCTCACCCGACTCGGGCCGAATCGGCCCGCGACTTTTCACCTGAGTGAGACAGCGTAAACTGTAGCGGGAAAAGCTCAGATCTAAGCAGGTAGAAACCAAACTATGAAAATGCTAGGGATAGTTCAACTTGTCCACTAATTCTGTGTAGATTAGTCTCTCATGGGCTGTTTCAGGTATTAACTCACTGAGACAGCGTAAACTGTAGCGGGAAAAGCTCAGATCTAAGCAGGTAGAAACCAAACTATGAAAATGCTAGGGATAGTTCAACTTGTCCACTAATTCTGTGTAGATTAGTCTCTCATGGGCTGTTTCAGGTATTAACTCACTGAGACAGCGTAAACTGTAGCGGGAACAGCTCAAATCTAAGCAGGTAGAGACCAAACTATGAAAATGCTAGGGATAGTTCAACTTGTCCACTAATTCTGTGTAGATTAGTCTCTCATGGGCTGTTTTAGGTATTAACTCACTGAGACAGCGTAAACTGTAGCGGGAACAGCTCAAATCTAAGCAGGTAGAGACCAAACTATGAAAATGCTAGGGATAGTTCAACTTGTCCACTAATTCTGTGTAGATTAGTCTCTCATGGGCTGTTTTAGGTATTAACTCACTGAGACAGCGTAAACTGTAGCGGGAACAGCTCAAATCTAAGCAGGTAGAGACCAAACTATGAAAATACTAGGGATAGTTCAACTTGTCCACTAATTCTGTGTAGATTAGTCTCTCATGGGCTGTTTCAGGTATTAACTCACTGAGACAGCGTAAACTGTAGCGGGAAAAGCTCAGATCTAAGCAGGTAGAAACCAAACTATGAAAATGCTAGGGATAGTTCAACTTGTCCACTAATTCTGTGTAGATTAGTCTCTCATGGGCTGTTTCAGGTATTAACTCACTGAGACAGCGTAAACTGTAGCGGGAAAAGCTCAGATCTAAGCAGGTAGAAACCAAACTATGAAAATGCTAGGGATAGTTCAACTTGTCCACTAATTCTGTGTAGATTAGTCTCTCATGGGCTGTTTCAGGTATTAACTCACTGAGACAGCGTAAACTGTAGCGGGAAAAGCTCAGATCTAAGCAGGTAGAAACCAAACTATGAAAATGCTAGGGATAGTTCAACTTGTCCACTAATTCTGTGTAGATTAGTCTCTCATGGGCTGTTTCAGGTATTAACTCACTGAGACAGCGTAAACTGTAGCGGGAAAAGCTCAGATCTAAGCAGGTAGAAACCAAACTATGAAAATGCTAGGGATAGTTCAACTTGTCCACTAATTCTGTGTAGATTAGTCTCTCATGGGCTGTTTCAGGTATTAACTCACTGAGACAGCGTAAACTGTAGCGGGAACAGCTCAAATCTAAGCAGGTAGAGACCAAACTATGAAAATGCTAGGGATAGTTCAACTTGTCCACTAATTCTGTGTAGATTAGTCTCTCATGGGCTGTTTTAGGTATTAACTCACTGAGACAGCGTAAACTGTAGCGGGAACAGCTCAAATCTAAGCAGGTAGAGACCAAACTATGAAAATGCTAGGGATAGTTCAACTTGTCCACTAATTCTGTGTAGATTAGTCTCTCATGGGCTGTTTTAGGTATTAACTCACTGAGACAGCGTAAACTGTAGCGGGAACAGCTCAAATCTAAGCAGGTAGAGACCAAACTATGAAAATACTAGGGATAGTTCAACTTGTCCACTAATTCTGTGTAGATTAGTCTCTCATGGGCTGTTTCAGGTATTAACTCACTGAGACAGCGTAAACTGTAGCGGGAAAAGCTCAGATCTAAGCAGGTAGAAACCAAACTATGAAAATGCTAGGGATAGTTCAACTTGTCCACTAATTCTGTGTAGATTAGTCTCTCATGGGCTGTTTCAGGTATTAACTCACTGAGACAGCGTAAACTGTAGCGGGAAAAGCTCAGATCTAAGCAGGTAGAAACCAAACTATGAAAATGCTAGGGATAGTTCAACTTGTCCACTAATTCTGTGTAGATTAGTCTCTCATGGGCTGTTTCAGGTATTAACTCACTGAGACAGCGTAAACTGTAGCGGGAAAAGCTCAGATCTAAGCAGGTAGAAACCAAACTATGAAAATGCTAGGGATAGTTCAACTTGTCCACTAATTCTGTGTAGATTAGTCTCTCATGGGCTGTTTCAGGTATTAACTCACTGAGACAGCGTAAACTGTAGCGGGAAAAGCTCAGATCTAAGCAGGTAGAGACCAAACTATGAAAATACTAGGGATAGTTCAACTTGTCCACTAATTCTGTGTAGATTAGTCTCTCATGGGCTGTTTCAGGTATTAACTCACTGAGACAGCGTAAACTGTAGCGGGAAAAGCTCAGATCTAAGCAGGTAGAAACCAAACTATGAAAATGCTAGGGATAGTTCAACTTGTCCACTAATTCTGTGTAGATTAGTCTCTCATGGGCTGTTTCAGGTATTAACTCACTGAGACAGCGTAAACTGTAGCGGGAACAGCTCAAATCTAAGCAGGTAGAAACCAAACTATGAAAATGCTAGGGATAGTTCAACTTGTCCACTAATTCTGTGTAGATTAGTCTCTCATGGGCTGTTTCAGGTATTAACTCACTGAGACAGCGTAAACTGTAGCGGGAACAGCTCAAATCTAAGCAGGTAGAAACCAAACTATGAAAATGCTAGGGATAGTTCAACTTGTCCACTAATTCTGTGTAGATTAGTCTCTCATGGGCTGTTTCAGGTATTAACTCACTGAGACAGCGTAAACTGTAGCGGGAAAAGCTCAAATCTAAGCAGGTAGAAACCAAACTATGAAAATGCTAGGGATAGTTCAACTTGTCCACTAATTCTGTGTAGATTAGTCTCTCATGGGCTGTTTTAGGTATTAACTCACTGAGACAGCGTAAACTGTAGCGGGAACAGCTCAGATCTAAGCAGGTAGAAACCAAACTATGAAAATGCTAGGGATAGTTCAACTTGTCCACTAATTCTGTGTAGATTAGTCTCTCATGGGCTGTTTCAGGTATTAACTCACTGAGACAGCGTAAACTGTAGCGGGAAAAGCTCAGATCTAAGCAGGTAGAAACCAAACTATGAAAATGCTAGGGATAGTTCAACTTGTCCACTAATTCTGTGTAGATTAGTCTCTCATGGGCTGTTTCAGGTATTAACTCACTGAGACAGCGTAAACTGTAGCGGGAACAGCTCAAATCTAAGCAGGTAGAAACCAAACTATGAAAATACTAGGGATAGTTCAACTTGTCCACTAATTCTGTGTAGATTAGTCTCTCATGGGCTGTTTCAGGTATTAACTCACTGAGACAGCGTAAACTGTAGCGGGAAAAGCTCAAATCTAAGCAGGTAGAAACCAAACTATGAAAATACTAGGGATAGTTCAACTTGTCCACTAATTCTGTGTAGATTAGTCTCTCATGGGCTGTTTCAGGTATTAACTCACTGAGACAGCGTAAACTGTAGCGGGAAAAGCTCAGATCTAAGCAGGTAGAAACCAAACTATGAAAATACTAGGGATAGTTCAACTTGTCCACTAATTCTGTGTAGATTAGTCTCTCATGGGCTGTTTTAGGTATTAACTCACTGAGACAGCGTAAACTGTAGCGGGAACAGCTCAAATCTAAGCAGGTAGAGACCAAACTATGAAAATGCTAGGGATAGTTCAACTTGTCCACTAATTCTGTGTAGATTAGTCTCTCATGGGCTGTTTTAGGTATTAACTCACTGAGACAGCGTAAACTGTAGCGGGAACAGCTCAGATCTAAGCAGGTAGAGACCAAACTATGAAAATGCTAGGGATAGTTCAACTTGTCCACTAATTCTGTGTAGATTAGTCTCTCATGGGCTGTTTTAGGTATTAACTCACTGAGACAGCGTAAACTGTAGCGGGAACAGCTCAAATCTAAGCAGGTAGAGACCAAACTATGAAAATACTAGGGATAGTTCAACTTGTCCACTAATTCTGTGTAGATTAGTCTCTCATGGGCTGTTTCAGGTATTAACTCACTGAGACAGCGTAAACTGTAGCGGGAAAAGCTCAGATCTAAGCAGGTAGAAACCAAACTATGAAAATGCTAGGGATAGTTCAACTTGTCCACTAATTCTGTGTAGATTAGTCTCTCATGGGCTGTTTCAGGTATTAACTCACTGATACAGCGTAAACTGTAGCGGGAACAGCTCAAATCTAAGCAGGTAGAGACCAAACTATGAAAATACTAGGGATAGTTCAACTTGTCCACTAATTCTGTGTAGATTAGTCTCTCATGGGCTGTTTTAGGTATTAACTCACTGAGACAGCGTAAACTGTAGCGGGAAAAGCTCAGATCTAAGCAGGTAGAAACCAAACTATGAAAATGCTAGGGATAGTTCAACTTGTCCACTAATTCTGTGTAGATTAGTCTCTCATGGGCTGTTTCAGGTATTAACTCACTGATACAGCGTAAACTGTAGCGGGAACAGCTCAAATCTAAGCAGGTAGAGACCAAACTATGAAAATACTAGGGATAGTTCAACTTGTCCACTAATTCTGTGTAGATTAGTCTCTCATGGGCTGTTTCAGGTATTAACTCACTGATACAGCGTAAACTGTAGCGGGAACAGCTCAAATCTAAGCAGGTAGAGACCAAACTATGAAAATACTAGGGATAGTTCAACTTGTCCACTAATTCTGTGTAGATTAGTCTCTCATGGGCTGTTTTAGGTATTAACTCACTGAGACAGCGTAAACTGTAGCGGGAACAGCTCAAATCTAAGCAGGTAGAAACCAAACTATGAAAATACTAGGGATAGTTCAACTTGTCCACTAATTCTGTGTAGATTAGTCTCTCATGGGCTGTTTTAGGTATTAACTCACTGAGACAGCGTAAACTGTAGCGGGAACAGCTCAAATCTAAGCAGGTAGAAACCAAACTATGAAAATGCTAGGGATAGTTCAACTTGTCCACTAATTCTGTGTAGATTAGTCTCTCATGGGCTGTTTTAGGTATTAACTCACTGAGACAGCGTAAACTGTAGCGGGAACAGCTCAGATCTAAGCAGGTAGAGACCAAACTATGAAAATGCTAGGGATAGTTCAACTTGTCCACTAATTCTGTGTAGATTAGTCTCTCATGGGCTGTTTTAGGTATTAACTCACTGAGACAGCGTAAACTGTAGCGGGAACAGCTCAAATCTAAGCAGGTAGGAACCAAACTATGAAAATACTAGGGATAGTTCAACTTGTCCACTAATTCTGTGTAGATTAGTCTCTCATGGGCTGTTTTAGGTATTAACTCACTGAGACAGCGTAAACTGTAGCGGGAACAGCTCAAATCTAAGCAGGTAGAAACCAAACTATGAAAATACTAGGGATAGTTCAACTTGTCCACTAATTCTGTGTAGATTAGTCTCTCATGGGCTGTTTTAGGTATTAACTCACTGAGACAGCGTAAACTGTAGCGGGAACAGCTCAAATCTAAGCAGGTAGAAACCAAACTATGAAAATGCTAGGGATAGTTCAACTTGTCCACTAATTCTGTGTAGATTAGTCTCTCATGGGCTGTTTTAGGTATTAACTCACTGAGACAGCGTAAACTGTAGCGGGAACAGCTCAGATCTAAGCAGGTAGAGACCAAACTATGAAAATGCTAGGGATAGTTCAACTTGTCCACTAATTCTGTGTAGATTAGTCTCTCATGGGCTGTTTTAGGTATTAACTCACTGAGACAGCGTAAACTGTAGCGGGAACAGCTCAAATCTAAGCAGGTAGGAACCAAACTATGAAAATACTAGGGATAGTTCAACTTGTCCACTAATTCTGTGTAGATTAGTCTCTCATGGGCTGTTTTAGGTATTAACTCACTGAGACAGCGTAAACTGTAGCGGGAACAGCTCAAATCTAAGCAGGTAGAGACCAAACTATGAAAATACTAGGGATAGTTCAACTTGTCCACTAATTCTGTGTAGATTAGTCTCTCATGGGCTGTTTTAGGTATTAACTCACTGAGACAGCGTAAACTGTAGCGGGAAAAGCTCAGATCTAAGCAGGTAGAGACCAAACTATGAAAATACTAGGGATAGTTCAACTTGTCCACTAATTCTGTGTAGATTAGTCTCTCATGGGCTGTTTCAGGTATTAACTCACTGATACAGCGTAAACTGTAGCGGGAACAGCTCAAATCTAAGCAGGTAGAGACCAAACTATGAAAATACTAGGGATAGTTCAACTTGTCCACTAATTCTGTGTAGATTAGTCTCTCATGGGCTGTTTTAGGTATTAACTCACTGAGACAGCGTAAACTGTAGCGGGAACAGCTCAAATCTAAGCAGGTAGAAACCAAACTATGAAAATACTAGGGATAGTTCAACTTGTCCACTAATTCTGTGTAGATTAGTCTCTCATGGGCTGTTTTAGGTATTAACTCACTGAGACAGCGTAAACTGTAGCGGGAACAGCTCAAATCTAAGCAGGTAGAAACCAAACTATGAAAATGCTAGGGATAGTTCAACTTGTCCACTAATTCTGTGTAGATTAGTCTCTCATGGGCTGTTTTAGGTATTAACTCACTGAGACAGCGTAAACTGTAGCGGGAACAGCTCAGATCTAAGCAGGTAGAGACCAAACTATGAAAATGCTAGGGATAGTTCAACTTGTCCACTAATTCTGTGTAGATTAGTCTCTCATGGGCTGTTTTAGGTATTAACTCACTGAGACAGCGTAAACTGTAGCGGGAACAGCTCAAATCTAAGCAGGTAGGAACCAAACTATGAAAATACTAGGGATAGTTCAACTTGTCCACTAATTCTGTGTAGATTAGTCTCTCATGGGCTGTTTTAGGTATTAACTCACTGAGACAGCGTAAACTGTAGCGGGAACAGCTCAAATCTAAGCAGGTAGAAACCAAACTATGAAAATACTAGGGATAGTTCAACTTGTCCACTAATTCTGTGTAGATTAGTCTCTCATGGGCTGTTTTAGGTATTAACTCACTGAGACAGCGTAAACTGTAGCGGGAACAGCTCAAATCTAAGCAGGTAGAAACCAAACTATGAAAATGCTAGGGATAGTTCAACTTGTCCACTAATTCTGTGTAGATTAGTCTCTCATGGGCTGTTTTAGGTATTAACTCACTGAGACAGCGTAAACTGTAGCGGGAACAGCTCAGATCTAAGCAGGTAGAGACCAAACTATGAAAATGCTAGGGATAGTTCAACTTGTCCACTAATTCTGTGTAGATTAGTCTCTCATGGGCTGTTTTAGGTATTAACTCACTGAGACAGCGTAAACTGTAGCGGGAACAGCTCAAATCTAAGCAGGTAGGAACCAAACTATGAAAATACTAGGGATAGTTCAACTTGTCCACTAATTCTGTGTAGATTAGTCTCTCATGGGCTGTTTTAGGTATTAACTCACTGAGACAGCGTAAACTGTAGCGGGAACAGCTCAAATCTAAGCAGGTAGAGACCAAACTATGAAAATACTAGGGATAGTTCAACTTGTCCACTAATTCTGTGTAGATTAGTCTCTCATGGGCTGTTTTAGGTATTAACTCACTGAGACAGCGTAAACTGTAGCGGGAAAAGCTCAGATCTAAGCAGGTAGAGACGAAACTATGAAAATGCTAGGGATAGTTCAACTTGTCCACTAATTCTGTGTAGATTAGTCTCTCATGGGCTGTTTTAGGTATTAACTCACTGAGACAGCGTAAACTGTAGCGGGAACAGCTCAAATCTAAGCAGGTAGAGACCAAACTATGAAAATGCTAGGGATAGTTCAACTTGTCCACTAATTCTGTGTAGATTAGTCTCTCATGGGCTGTTTTAGGTATTAACTCACTGAGACAGCGTAAACTGTAGCGGGAACAGCTCAAATCTAAGCAGGTAGGAACCAAACTATGAAAATACTAGGGATAGTTCAACTTGTCCACTAATTCTGTGTAGATTAGTCTCTCATGGGCTGTTTTAGGTATTAACTCACTGAGACAGCGTAAACTGTAGCGGGAACAGCTCAAATCTAAGCAGGTAGAGACCAAACTATGAAAATGCTAGGGATAGTTCAACTTGTCCACTAATTCTGTGTAGATTAGTCTCTCATGGGCTGTTTTAGGTATTAACTCACTGAGACAGCGTAAACTGTAGCGGGAACAGCTCAAATCTAAGCAGGTAGGAACCAAACTATGAAAATGCTAGGGATAGTTCAACTTGTCCACTAATTCTGTGTAGATTAGTCTCTCATGGGCTGTTTCAGGTATTAACTCACTGAGACAGCGTAAACTGTAGCGGGAAAAGCTCAGATCTAAGCAGGTAGAAACCAAACTATGAAAATGCTAGGGATAGTTCAACTTGTCCACTAATTCTGTGTAGATTAGTCTCTCATGGGCTGTTTCAGGTATTAACTCACTGAGACAGCGTAAACTGTAGCGGGAAAAGCTCAGATCTAAGCAGGTAGAAACCAAACTATGAAAATGCTAGGGATAGTTCAACTTGTCCACTAATTCTGTGTAGATTAGTCTCTCATGGGCTGTTTCAGGTATTAACTCACTGAGACAGCGTAAACTGTAGCGGGAAAAGCTCAGATCTAAGCAGGTAGAGACCAAACTATGAAAATACTAGGGATAGTTCAACTTGTCCACTAATTCTGTGTAGATTAGTCTCTCATGGGCTGTTTCAGGTATTAACTCACTGAGACAGCGTAAACTGTAGCGGGAAAAGCTCAGATCTAAGCAGGTAGAAACCAAACTATGAAAATGCTAGGGATAGTTCAACTTGTCCACTAATTCTGTGTAGATTAGTCTCTCATGGGCTGTTTCAGGTATTAACTCACTGAGACAGCGTAAACTGTAGCGGGAACAGCTCAAATCTAAGCAGGTAGAAACCAAACTATGAAAATGCTAGGGATAGTTCAACTTGTCCACTAATTCTGTGTAGATTAGTCTCTCATGGGCTGTTTCAGGTATTAACTCACTGAGACAGCGTAAACTGTAGCGGGAACAGCTCAAATCTAAGCAGGTAGAAACCAAACTATGAAAATGCTAGGGATAGTTCAACTTGTCCACTAATTCTGTGTAGATTAGTCTCTCATGGGCTGTTTCAGGTATTAACTCACTGAGACAGCGTAAACTGTAGCGGGAAAAGCTCAAATCTAAGCAGGTAGAAACCAAACTATGAAAATGCTAGGGATAGTTCAACTTGTCCACTAATTCTGTGTAGATTAGTCTCTCATGGGCTGTTTTAGGTATTAACTCACTGAGACAGCGTAAACTGTAGCGGGAACAGCTCAGATCTAAGCAGGTAGAAACCAAACTATGAAAATGCTAGGGATAGTTCAACTTGTCCACTAATTCTGTGTAGATTAGTCTCTCATGGGCTGTTTCAGGTATTAACTCACTGAGACAGCGTAAACTGTAGCGGGAAAAGCTCAGATCTAAGCAGGTAGAAACCAAACTATGAAAATGCTAGGGATAGTTCAACTTGTCCACTAATTCTGTGTAGATTAGTCTCTCATGGGCTGTTTCAGGTATTAACTCACTGAGACAGCGTAAACTGTAGCGGGAACAGCTCAAATCTAAGCAGGTAGAAACCAAACTATGAAAATACTAGGGATAGTTCAACTTGTCCACTAATTCTGTGTAGATTAGTCTCTCATGGGCTGTTTCAGGTATTAACTCACTGAGACAGCGTAAACTGTAGCGGGAAAAGCTCAAATCTAAGCAGGTAGAAACCAAACTATGAAAATACTAGGGATAGTTCAACTTGTCCACTAATTCTGTGTAGATTAGTCTCTCATGGGCTGTTTCAGGTATTAACTCACTGAGACAGCGTAAACTGTAGCGGGAAAAGCTCAGATCTAAGCAGGTAGAAACCAAACTATGAAAATACTAGGGATAGTTCAACTTGTCCACTAATTCTGTGTAGATTAGTCTCTCATGGGCTGTTTTAGGTATTAACTCACTGAGACAGCGTAAACTGTAGCGGGAACAGCTCAAATCTAAGCAGGTAGAGACCAAACTATGAAAATGCTAGGGATAGTTCAACTTGTCCACTAATTCTGTGTAGATTAGTCTCTCATGGGCTGTTTTAGGTATTAACTCACTGAGACAGCGTAAACTGTAGCGGGAACAGCTCAGATCTAAGCAGGTAGAGACCAAACTATGAAAATGCTAGGGATAGTTCAACTTGTCCACTAATTCTGTGTAGATTAGTCTCTCATGGGCTGTTTTAGGTATTAACTCACTGAGACAGCGTAAACTGTAGCGGGAACAGCTCAAATCTAAGCAGGTAGAGACCAAACTATGAAAATACTAGGGATAGTTCAACTTGTCCACTAATTCTGTGTAGATTAGTCTCTCATGGGCTGTTTCAGGTATTAACTCACTGATACAGCGTAAACTGTAGCGGGAACAGCTCAAATCTAAGCAGGTAGAGACCAAACTATGAAAATACTAGGGATAGTTCAACTTGTCCACTAATTCTGTGTAGATTAGTCTCTCATGGGCTGTTTTAGGTATTAACTCACTGAGACAGCGTAAACTGTAGCGGGAACAGCTCAAATCTAAGCAGGTAGAAACCAAACTATGAAAATACTAGGGATAGTTCAACTTGTCCACTAATTCTGTGTAGATTAGTCTCTCATGGGCTGTTTTAGGTATTAACTCACTGAGACAGCGTAAACTGTAGCGGGAACAGCTCAAATCTAAGCAGGTAGAAACCAAACTATGAAAATGCTAGGGATAGTTCAACTTGTCCACTAATTCTGTGTAGATTAGTCTCTCATGGGCTGTTTTAGGTATTAACTCACTGAGACAGCGTAAACTGTAGCGGGAACAGCTCAGATCTAAGCAGGTAGAGACCAAACTATGAAAATGCTAGGGATAGTTCAACTTGTCCACTAATTCTGTGTAGATTAGTCTCTCATGGGCTGTTTTAGGTATTAACTCACTGAGACAGCGTAAACTGTAGCGGGAACAGCTCAAATCTAAGCAGGTAGGAACCAAACTATGAAAATACTAGGGATAGTTCAACTTGTCCACTAATTCTGTGTAGATTAGTCTCTCATGGGCTGTTTTAGGTATTAACTCACTGAGACAGCGTAAACTGTAGCGGGAACAGCTCAAATCTAAGCAGGTAGAAACCAAACTATGAAAATACTAGGGATAGTTCAACTTGTCCACTAATTCTGTGTAGATTAGTCTCTCATGGGCTGTTTTAGGTATTAACTCACTGAGACAGCGTAAACTGTAGCGGGAACAGCTCAAATCTAAGCAGGTAGAAACCAAACTATGAAAATGCTAGGGATAGTTCAACTTGTCCACTAATTCTGTGTAGATTAGTCTCTCATGGGCTGTTTTAGGTATTAACTCACTGAGACAGCGTAAACTGTAGCGGGAACAGCTCAGATCTAAGCAGGTAGAGACCAAACTATGAAAATGCTAGGGATAGTTCAACTTGTCCACTAATTCTGTGTAGATTAGTCTCTCATGGGCTGTTTTAGGTATTAACTCACTGAGACAGCGTAAACTGTAGCGGGAACAGCTCAAATCTAAGCAGGTAGGAACCAAACTATGAAAATACTAGGGATAGTTCAACTTGTCCACTAATTCTGTGTAGATTAGTCTCTCATGGGCTGTTTTAGGTATTAACTCACTGAGACAGCGTAAACTGTAGCGGGAACAGCTCAAATCTAAGCAGGTAGAGACCAAACTATGAAAATACTAGGGATAGTTCAACTTGTCCACTAATTCTGTGTAGATTAGTCTCTCATGGGCTGTTTTAGGTATTAACTCACTGAGACAGCGTAAACTGTAGCGGGAAAAGCTCAGATCTAAGCAGGTA
Source organism: Litoditis marina (assembly GCA_964036275.1). Lineage (NCBI taxonomy): Eukaryota > Metazoa > Nematoda > Chromadorea > Rhabditida > Rhabditidae > Litoditis > Litoditis marina. Next base: position 30,395,097 of record OZ038434.1, read on the forward strand.
GAGACGAAACTATGAAAATGCTAGGGATAGTTCAACTTGTCCACTAATTCTGTGTAGATTAGTCTCTCATGGGCTGTTTTAGGTATTAACTCACTGAGACAGCGTAAACTGTAGCGGGAACAGCTCAAATCTAAGCAGGTAGAGACCAAACTATGAAAATGCTAGGGATAGTTCAACTTGTCCACTAATTCTGTGTAGATTAGTCTCTCATGGGCTGTTTTAGGTATTAACTCACTGAGACAGCGTAAACTGTAGCGGGAACAGCTCAAATCTAAGCAGGTAGAAACCAAACTATGAAAATACTAGGGATAGTTCAACTTGTCCACTAATTCTGTGTAGATTAGTCTCTCATGGGCTGTTTTAGGTATTAACTCACTGAGACAGCGTAAACTGTAGCGGGAACAGCTCAAATCTAAGCAGGTAGAGACCAAACTATGAAAATGCTAGGGATAGTTCAACTTGTCCACTAATTCTGTGTAGATTAGTCTCTCATGGGCTGTTTCAGGTATTAACTCACTGAGACAGCGTAAACTGTAGCGGGAACAGCTCAAATCTAAGCAGGTAGAGACCAAACTATGAAAATGCTAGGGATAGTTCAACTTGTCCACTAATTCTGTGTAGATTAGTCTCTCATGGGCTGTTTCAGGTATTAACTCACTGAGACAGCGTAAACTGTAGCGGGAACAGCTCAAATCTAAGCAGGTAGAGACCAAACTATGAAAATGCTAGGGATAGTTCAACTTGTCCACTAATTCTGTGTAGATTAGTCTCTCATGGGCTGTTTCAGGTATTAACTCACTGAGACAGCGTAAACTGTAGCGGGAACAGCTCAAATCTAAGCAGGTAGAAACCAAACTATGAAAATACTAGGGATAGTTCAACTTGTCCACTAATTCTGTGTAGATTAGTCTCTCATGGGCTGTTTCAGGTATTAACTCACTGAGACAGCGTAAACTGTAGCGGGAACAGCTCAAATCTAAGCAGGTAGAGACCAAACTATGAAAATGCTAGGGATAGTTCAACTTGTCCACTAATTCTGTGTAGATTAGTCTCTCATGGGCTGTTTCAGGTATTAACTCACTGAGACAGCGTAAACTGTAGCGGGAACAGCTCAAATCTAAGCAGGTAGAAACCAAACTATGAAAATACTAGGGATAGTTCAACTTGTCCACTAATTCTGTGTAGATTAGTCTCTCATGGGCTGTTTCAGGTATTAACTCACTGAGACAGCGTAAACTGTAGCGGGAAAAGCTCAGATCTAAGCAGGTAGAAACCAAACTATGAAAATGCTAGGGATAGTTCAACTTGTCCACTAATTCTGTGTAGATTAGTCTCTCATGGGCTGTTTTAGGTATTAACTCACTGAGACAGCGTAAACTGTAGCGGGAACAGCTCAAATCTAAGCAGGTAGAAACCAAACTATGAAAATGCTAGGGATAGTTCAACTTGTCCACTAATTCTGTGTAGATTAGTCTCTCATGGGCTGTTTCAGGTATTAACTCACTGAGACAGCGTAAACTGTAGCGGGAACAGCTCAAATCTAAGCAGGTAGAGACCAAACTATGAAAATACTAGGGATAGTTCAACTCGTCCACTAATTCTGTGTAGATTAGTCTCTCATGGGCTGTTTTAGGTAGAAACTCACTGATACAGCTCAAACTATAGAGGGAACAGTTAGAATTAGGGCATAGTTCATTCAAACTACATAGAACTAAGGAATAGTGTGCCTTGATGGGTTGTATAGAACAGTCACTCTTGGCTGGGTTTGAGCAACAACACACTGAAAAGCCTCACTTTATAGTGGGAACAGTTAGAATTTACTCAAGCTCAGACTAAACTGGACGACACCTAAGAATTGAACACACACTGTTCTGTGGGTCCGTATGAGTCGGCAACCAGAATAAGTCATTCAAAATTAAAAGTCATTAAAGTAAAAGTCATTTGAAAGTAAAAGTCATTAAGTACAAAAACAGTTGAGAATCAGAAATAAAGTTTTCAAAAATTTTCGAATTTTTCAAATCCTGACTAAAAGTGAATTAATGACTTTTACTTTTGAATGACTTCTACTTTAATGACTTTCATTTTCGAATGACTCTTTCCAGGTACCGTATGAGTCGCAACTAGCTGAGACAGCTCAAACAGTAGTGAGAACAGTCGGAATATACTCATGTTCAGACTAAACTAGAGAATACCTAAGAATAGGTCCACCTGTATCGATAAATGTTTATTGCGGACTAATTGTAGCTATCACTCATCCAAACAGCTCAACATACAGTAGTTACAACCAACATCTAAGCTTGATTCTTGTTCGAGTTGTTCGAAGACATTTTTGTCACGAATGGTGGATTTCGAGCTAGTTTGAGCTGCAGCTCAAACTCAGCTCGACCTAAGAATACCTCAACTAGTTGATTCTTTCTGTGTAAAACGCTCTCTTCAAGGTTGGATTGAACTACATCTCTATGTTCAAGCTCAGTCCAAGCTGGGAAAAGTTGGAATCTGGGTAGTCACAGACTCAATAGAACAATCCTTAATATGTGTTTGACTTGTCGGCTGTTTATCTAAGAAATAGTCTGTTTTTGATTGAATTGACCTACCACTTTAGGAAAGTTCGCACGTGTTTTTTCCAACGCACCGATACTCAGTACGTGCTGTTTACACTCGTGTTAAAGCGATCGCGTTGGGCAAAATACACGTCAATCACCATTATATATTTTGATTTGTTCTGTTTTCTTTCTGTTTTTATTTCACGATTTTAATGTGAATTGTTATAATTTGGGCCATACGTGCTGAAATATGTTATTTCTTGGAAGAATGCGTCGATGTAGTAGTATTTTGGGTGTACGATTCAAGTCACGTACATGATCGCTCCAGTAAGGTGATAATCCTACCCAAGTGTTTTTTCATTCTTTGTTTGTGGGGGGTTGGGTTGAAAACTGTTATTTCGGTGTTCAATTTCATGAGAAACAAGTCATAAAAGCACCCTCCGTTTGGTTTTACCACACATTTTGCTCTAGGACTCTTCTATCTCTTAGCCACAAATGCATTTGTTTTTGTTTCATTTCGATATTTTCTGAAAATGGTTGATTTGCAGATGGTTAGTCTGACTCCGTTAGTGCATTGGAGGCAGCAGTCAACGGACCATACAAAGGATAGAGGTGTGTTTTCTGAATTTTGTGTTTGAGCTCTATTGAAATCGCAGTTGCTCTCTACTAGGTGACAAATTGATTTTCAACCGGGTTCAATGGCTAGATACTAGATCGTTGGAAGTCAGTAGAAAAACTTGCGTTTGAAGGTACGTTGCGTCAAAAACAGGCATAAAACCCGTGCAGTATGTTCCCTGCATGACCCCACCTCTTCTTTGAAAAATTAAATCGCCCAGGAACGCCGAAGTAGTTGACGAAATGAAATACAAACGCGCCAAATCGATTCGTTCAATTTTCATCTTGATTTCTGGATTTTCTGAATACTTTTTGGGCTTTTCTTTGATGACAACTCATGTATAAATTACGAGGGCGGGGGGGGGGGGGGAGAGGAGTGTTTAATTTGGTATGATACGGAAATTGGGATTATGACAAGTAAATAATTTTTTGAATCTGAACTATGCCAGTGCCGATTCTTCTTTGGCCGGGTCATACCGATCAGCCAGGTGGCTCTTTTGGACGAACCAACATGGGTTGAGAGCAAACCGACCGAAGTGATTGATGCCTGGTTTAGTCATACATGGTTATGGTTTAAGGGCAAGATTTAGTTTGTCCGTATAACGTGAGCGCGTACACAATAAACCGCCAAAACTCGCACAGCGGGAGCAAAATATCGCAAACTTATCTATTTTTTTGCTGCCGTGAGCCGCGACCCCTCCCAAGCTGTGACCGTGACTAACTTTTAGATGAGTTATCGACTATCCTATTTGGATCCAGTCGTTTATGAATTCGCTATTTCTACTTTTCACAATAATTGTTCGCGATATTCAAAGGAGAACCGTTGGCGGTGTATTGGTGAGCCGTGCCCGTGAGCGCAGCCCGCAGCGTTTACGTGACAAATTTGGATTTGTAGTTGGAAACGAAATTATTTCAGATTGATGGATTGATCTAATTCGTGTTTAGGTTTTACTTTATCTTTCTGAGTTTATGGTTTTTAATCCCTCTCAATTCGTTCTTTTTCAATTAAATATTGAAATAAGGACTACACGCCTACAATCTACCATCTGGAGAAAACTAACAGACTCTCGTTCGTTCACAGCCAGTTGATAAAATCATTCACACTTACAAACAATTATTTCTTATGGAAATTTCTTCATAACTTTAACAAGTGTTCCACAGTACAAATCGATCAGCCACATCTGGTTTGAAGTTTAAACTTGTTTTTTTGTTGTTTTAGATATGACCGAAGACGAGACTCGGACCCGGAAACGGCGGGAACCAGTGAATCGACGGGCACGGGGGACGGACTAGCTATAGGTTAGTGTAGAATTTTTTTATATTGATTTTCAATATGGTAGAAGTGAGGGGTAATTGAGGAAGACTAGTTGAAATAATTGACTGTGGGACAGACTGTGGGAAAACTGAAGTATCGCCTCCCACTTTAGTTGAGTCCCCCCCGTAGCACTTCAACCCCCCAGCCAAGCTGAAACCTGTAAATCTAGGAGAGGGGGGGGGGGTCAAAATTCAACTTCGACATTTACTATTTACCCCCCCCCACTTGGGTCGACCGGGGGTAGAACTTCAATGGTGGAAGGTCAAACTTCAACGAGTGTTTAGTGTTTACGAAATGTTTACTTTTCAGCCCCCACCCTCAAACGTTTGTATTGCAGGTGATAAATTGTATTATTACCCCCCGGTAGGGGAGTCAAACTCAAACTACAATTCTCCAAACGCAGTACAAATTTAGAAAGGTGGGGGGTAAAAAGTCAATGTTCCCCAGACTGTCACTAGAGGTATCGATTCTGCATTCTGGTCATTGTGCCAATTCTGAAATCGAGCTATTGATTGCTATTGATATTGATTGGCTTGTATCAAGTTCAGTACAAATACACTGATAGTCCCCTTTTTGACTGGCCAAATGAGGATATTTTCTAGTAGTGTTTTAAATGGTAATTATTCTTTGGAGAACGAATAATTCAAATATTCTTCTTACGCGCGTAGCAGATGGCATATAGGGGCGATTCCACGGTAGCTGATCTGACCAAGAAAACCTCAACTTTTCCATTCACCTAGGCTGGTGAGGTTCGGTAACTATTATTCATGGGGAGATGCGCTCCATCCACGAATTTTCGATAGAGCCACCATAAAAAGCAATTAGTGACGAGCGAGCCAAAAATCTGTGGATCCAGCCGCACTTTTCTGGTTAACTGGGTCACCACTCTCAAATGACAGAGAAAGCGTGGATGGAGCATATTATCACAAGGTTTTAGCAGCTGATACTTGGTGATAGTACTTGTTTTCCCAATCAACTATTTTGTCGAATTTAGTTTGTCGGTTAGAAAGGCTTAGGCTAGTAATCGTTCCTAGAGTAGCTGGTTGCACCTTAGGGTACTGGCTCGTTCCACTTCAGGTAACTGGCTCGTTCATGTGTAGAACTATCAGTATAGGTTTCTCCTGTTTTTGTTCATAACTCATATTTCTAACTTGTATTACCAAGATCGGAAAGTGAGTCAAAGACAATATCAAACCGTTACAAAGTATTTTCAACTCTCAACTATTATCTCAAAACACACTATCTTCTCAATTTTTTGTCTTCCACACTTTATATAAGAATATACATAAGTTTTAAAGGTAGAGTGCAGCTCCATCCACAATTTTTGAAGACTCTGCCGCGCCATCCACGCAATTAAAAGAGAGCGCCGCGCCATCCACAAAAAAAGTCCACTTAGCGATTCGTGGATCGAGCTGTGTATCCTCGCGACCCCCCCCCCAAAACGGCGACATTCAACTAATTTCCGGGAGATTATAGCTTATTTTGTATGAAATTTGTTAGTTTACAGTTTACAGCTCACGACCCCTACTTTTTACAAAGATTTGTTGGCGACTCCCCCTTTTATGAGGGGCCTTGGCGGTGTATGATGCCCTTACTTATCATCTAAATCCCCGCGGTTTTTTTCAACTTATACATAAAATACCCTCCTATTTTGATATTGACTGATGCTCATTTTCACCCAATTACGATCAACGCTTGACCACTTTTTGGGGTATTGCCAGTTTCTCGTTTGTGATATTGTGATGTCTCACGATTTGTGGAGAAAATACACGTCTTTGGTAATTTTCGGTTACGCATGCCCTATGCACACTTTTCCGTCTTTCTCATGCTGACTTTTCTCATCCCGATTTCCCGATTTGGATCTATTTTCCGTATGTTTCAACTCCTCCTTTTCGCTAGTAACGGGGGTAAATATTATTTCGGTAAAATAATGAAGTTTTTCGTAATTCAATGAAAAAAGGTTTCTTTTTGTGGTTTAGTCACACCTCACTGCTGTTTGACTAAACGTACTCCTTAGTATGATACAATATGCACGTCATACATAACTACGTCTGCAGGTTCACTCCTGCTTATTGTCTATAAGAGGATTCAGTGTATTGTGTATTTCTGATACAAAAACAGGAAATTTAACATATTTGATGTTTATGTAGGAAATAAAGGTTATTTTTAGCATAACAGTCCACCTTACTGATGTGGCAGATTACTATTTATTTTTCGTCGACTTTCCTCGCTAGATAGAAAATGAACTTCATTCCGGCCAACTTGGCTGTATAGTCAGCTGTCATAATAAAAAAAAAACCACTGCCCTCTTCCAGCGAAAACCTGATCTTGTTCAACTCAACACATAAAATTCGAATAAGTTTAACAGAAAAACGAGTTCCCCTTTGAAAGACAGGTACATCTTGCTGGTGTGGGGGTGTGGGAGCAAGTTAGATAGTTTTTTTATTGTACAGTGGTAGGTTAGAGGATGCCCATTGTGTTTATTGCTGTTATAGAATATTCAAGTTTGCCGACTCTACATTTCTACAAATCAACAATACTCAACAAAATGCCACATGTGTAAGCAAACTGAAAAATACTACTAGTGACTCTATATTGTAAATATTGTAGGTTCAATGTCGCTGATGGTCCCTCTATCGACGTGGATTGTGGATATGAAATAATTGCGATGGATTGAGATATACCATATACATAGCACACTATACTGGTATCATCTCACCTTGCTCGAAACCTGCCCCCGGTCAACATTGCATTCGCTTTCTGAGAAACTACAAGAATCGAATTCTTAATTTTCTCTTTCACACGATTCTCACGAAGTTTACCTACATATAAAATTTTTTCCAAAAAGCATGGGTAACAGATGCTACTTTGCTAGTGGGAGAAATGGGAACGTAGTACGTAGTAACCTCGTGAACGAGTATGACAGCACCAATTCAAGGGGTATTTAACCGGAGTTATGGTTTGTTCTACATTTATTAATAGCCGTTATCGGACGATGGTTGAGTTAGGGACCACCACCTTTTTTACAAGAATATCTTCATTTTAACTTCGTATCTTCAATCAACATAATACACGTTGTTTTGAGATATAGGTGTGATTCTCACATTTGGGGTGTAACCAAGGGGAATGGTGTTTGAGAAAGGGAAGTAGTGTGAAATGGGATATTTTTCGAGCTGCTGAATGCAATCGTTGGCAGGATGAACCTGTTTGTTTTTATTAGCTCTCATAATATATGACAATTTCTCAAACTTTGAGACTGAATTTTTGGAATTTGAAATTCAGACCCTCTCAAGTGAAAAGCCGCTAATTTTCTTGGCGAAATTATGTAAGAACTTTATAATGGTATCTCTATTCTCTGAGATTTTCCAACCAGGTAAAAAGTCAGCTGTTGTTTATGCTTTTTCTCCATCTCAGGTGTTTTGTAAAACATCCGTTCCTATTACCTCCACCTTCCTTACCATGTTTTCTTTTCTCTTTGCAACTAGGCCTTCAATCTTTTTTAGTTTATCCTCCGGTTTACCCGTTTATCTGGACAAATTCTCGCTCATTCATCAACATACTCATTATGGTACTCTCCGACATAAAGGCAGTCATTCCTTATCATGATTATAGTTATTTTATAACTCTGATTTTAGCTGAAATCGTCGGTCGTGATTGTGAATTGTGGTTGTATTGATTAGGTTGTTCGAATGTTTGAGGGCTATGAGATTCTTGTATATATTTTCTATTTTCACCCGTGTTGTTGTTGTTCTTACCATTCTCATATAATTTTTTTAGATTTGTGGATTTTATTCGTCACACTACTTCACAGAACAGCTAATCGAAATGTGAAGATTTGTTTTTCTAATGAATTTTTTTCTTTTTTTGTGAGTCTGATTCAAGAATAATGAGTTATAGTTTCTTTTCAGCCGCAGTTGGAAAAGACGACATTAATAAATATAAACTTTAATGCTAGGCGGTTTGCTGGTTATGATAGGGATGCCCAATGTTGTCCAGCTGTCCCCATAACTAGCATGATACCGTTCGACGGAAGCGTGTGTCGAGAGACGTTTTCTATTTCTCCTCAATCTCTGAGTTCTTTCATGGTTATATTTTGCTAAATACAGCTCAAATAATAATTTGTTCATTCGTTCAGAAGTTCAATGTTCGGGAAAAAGATATGGTCATCAAGTTTACTCGCAATAAACTAAGCTCAAGAGTACTACCATTCTTCATTTTTCTCATTTTAACTGATAACATCCAAATGTCCAAATAACATTCTGTAAGTGAATTGAGAAAAAATGTGATTTCTGCCAACCATGGTGGTTTCAACTTTCGGTTTGACTTGGCCAATAAAAACAATGATTGACAACTGTCTTTTCGTTGAAACTGGAAACTTCTTCTGCGTACGACAAACCAAACTACAATTACGCATGAGACATACTTGCTAAACGAAGTCTTTTAACGTACAAATATCAAGCAAATGAGGAAATGCGAGTTCCTACCATCTATTGAATATATTTTATTCATGTTTTTCTAAATGTAAGACCATCCAGTGTTTTTCCAGTGTGAAACATGCGAAATTCCATAAAAGCATCGAAAAACGTTTGAATTTGGTTTTCCCGCCATTTCTAAGCCCCGCCCCCTGTGCTTTTTGCGGCTGAAATTTGGGTGTCGTTTTTTGTACACGCACAGTTAAGATACAGATAGATGGAGACAGATGACCGAGATGTTGTAGCAAACGTACAGATAAACCATGAATCTTAGGCAGGTAAAGGCAAAATGTCCTGTCACACTGGCAGAAAAATGATAAATCTCAACCGAAACGTAAAACGTACTTGTAGGGGTTCGTTTCCGGGAACCTGGGGCCAGTTGCTGGGATTAAACGACGCTCTGGAATGAAGATTGATAGAAGATATACTACTGCCCCCCCCCCCCTATGCTTAACATGTTTCACGTGTGCAGTTGACTAACAGTATAAGTCCCATCAAGTCGCCAAACTGTTTTCAATTTCAGCGAGGATGAGCTGTAAATTGATATTGACTGAAAACCGTTTTAGATATGTGACTTAAATTAGTCAATGTGCTACATGTGAAAACTACATATCATTTCTTTCTGATTTTGACGTTTTAGTTGATATCATATGGAGCATTGAAAGCCAATTACAAACATACAACTTTCTCACCCTAATCTTATTTTGTTTTTTCATAAAGTCGATATAGTACACCGCAAACGGGTTACGTACAAAAAATCATGGAAATACTTGATCAAAGTACAGGTACTTTCCAAATACGTCTCACAGCTTATCATGATACAAAAAATGAGTGAAAAGTCGAATTCATTAAAATACTGATTAACCAAGCTGGATAGCGTTACAGTGAAAGTGCTCAAGTGCGGGTATGTATGGAATGGCATTAGACAATTTTTTTCTGATTTTAAATTCTTAAGTTGTTGATGATAACTGAAACACTATAGAATAAATTTCGCAGATTCCAGAATTCTCGATTATAAGGAAATTATCTTTTTATAGTTTGTGCCAAATTCATCAATTTCTTTCTCTCACCGGAATCGAACCTACGAGCAAAAGATTCGTAGCAGAGCGCTAACCACTGCGCTCGTAGGGCACATAACCGGCAAGCTTGGGAACCGTAAACATGTGTGCGTACACAGTGGAAAGTGAGATATACAGTATTCCCCCGCTCCGTTGGCAACGACTATAAGATACCTGCACAAGGGACACGTGGACGATGACGCCGAGGAACTCTGTAGAATCCACCGCGCGATACAGACACCATGGAACATATGATGGCAACCTATTTCAGCCACAACCTCACCTGTAAAACATTTTTGTATATTGCAAGGTTTATAAGGTATATATAGGGATAGTGTAGGATGAGTCGGTAGAGGGCTGGGTTTCGCGAGCGGTCAAATCGTCTGCGGAAAAATAATGATTCAATTCTCCGAGCAGTCTGAATGAAAATGAGAGGCTCACCGAGCAGAAACGATTCGAGGCAAACCGAACATCTCGCTGCCTCAATCACATGTTCTTCACTTATCTGGAAACTCAAATAAACAAGATAAAGGGAGTTTCAATGGGTTTTCACTTTCAACACAGCAAACGAGCGAGATTTTTCTCTTTGCAAACCCATATTTCCAACAAAATGTTTATATTCAGTTCATTGACTCACTTTCAGGAAGGTTTTAGTGAAAGGAAAAACACTTATTTCCCAACTTGCAGACCCCTAAACCATATCTGAACCACTATACGCTAAATTCCTCATTGCATTGCTCGAGCAAGTCTCGAACACTTCTCACCACGAGTGACTTCAGAGTGCGTATCTAGAAGATCCCGGCACCTTCATCCCATCACTATTTTTTGTCTCTCACCCCGGCGGGATGTAAGAGCAGAGAAATAGCGTGTGTTTGAAGAGACACCAGGATGGGATGAAGGTGCCGGGATCTTCTAGCAAACGTACTCAGGACGGAGAAGGAGTAGACGATTACGAGTGAAAGATTTTTTTTCCGTTCCACACAACAGTGTATATTGTTCCTTTCGTTCCTACTGAACCGCATTGGCATAGTGCCAAGATTTTCGGATGGTTATTTCTCAGACCACATATAAGTTTTCGAAAGACTTTATTTAGTGACTTACTCCTATCACACTGAACAACCTCCAACAGCAATTTGCAAAATCTCAAGTGGTCAAAAATCGCTTTAAAACATTATTGGCTCGCAGCCAAGTCTCACTGAGAAGGACCGGGACAAAATCATTACTCAAAATACAGAAACATACACCATTACTACTGAAACTCCTACAGGAACCTTACAAACATTCCGAGCTGTAGTGAAGCCGACGATTCAGTTCATCAAAAATTATTTTGTATTCTTACTGAATCTGAGAAATGAGGTGCGGAAATTCTCAATCTTTCCGATGTTAAGTAAGTAAGGAAAACGGCTTGGAAGTTTCGAAATCCTACTGTGGGACTCTCAGTAAGGATGAAAATCACAATAGCTCACCTGCACACATGGCAGTTTTCTGATGACCTCGTTTCTCTTCATCTGTAAACAGACTGGAAACAAAAATCAAAACTTTATAAAAGATCGGACACATTTGAAAGGGAGTCAAAAACTATTTAGGTTGAACGAATTGATCGGGAAAAAACTAGAATTTTTCGATTACGAATGGTTCGAGTTCAATTCTGTTGGTTGAAGGCGATTATGAAACATAGATATTGTTTAACCCCCCCCCCCTCCCCCTTCATTAATACAGTAATAACAACTCTTTCACAATAACCCACCTTCTATAAGACATATTAGGACCTGGACATTTTCTCACCACGCGTCGTATCAATTCTTACAACCCCATGACTCATCTGATATCCTCATAAGAACCTCATTAACCTCTCATGAGCTACTCGTGAAATTCTAATGTTTCAGCATAGAATAGAAATATATGAAATTTTACGGGAATTTTATACCGATTCAAGAGCTACTGCACCAGATAAGATACCATGCTCAGAATATTCCTTCTCAGCTAACCCCTTCTGTAGCGGCCTGAGCAAGAGAGTGTGTAGGTGCAGAGAGGCACAAATGTTTCAAACTATCTGCGGCCTCAGTGATCTCTATGCTCTCTCGTTCTTGTAGTTTGCTAATCGCACAAAATTGACATTTACATCTTTCGGAGTGTCTAGTTGAGGTTGGTGGGTGCCAATTTTATAAGTTTCTGTCTCTCACTGGAATCGAACCTGCGAGCAAAAGATTCGTAGCGTCCCGCTAACCTCTGTGCCATCAGAGCACATAACGAGCAAGCATTGAAATCGCAAACATATGTGCGTACACTGCCGAAAGTGAGATATACAGTACCCTACCGCCTTTCCGTTGGCGACGACTATATAGTTTAGAGCACTTGCCTCCGATCTACGATCTCTGCGGCGAACGAGTTCCGCCACGGAGTCATCCATTTCCGCAAACCGCCGAGCCCGCGATTGTTGCAATTCTGCTTCTCTTTCTGAGCCCTCGGAAAACTGTTGCAGAATGTCTTGTTCTTGTTGCTGGTAATGCTCCGTTCTCTGCTGGAGTGCTCGCCTTAAATACGCCGTACTTCCTTAATATGCAATTATCGATTGTATTGTGAAGATTATGTACATTTCGAATAGGACACACTCCAATTACCGAATTGTACTTCAGATAAACCAGCATGCGTACGATTCAGACATTTAGTGAACGTATTTTGGAGGACTGTAATGCCGTAGTTTTTTGGGGGTTCCCTGACTCGGCCCTCGCCAACTGAGTCGAAATTGAAACGGCAACGACAATGTCGCTGCCGTGACAAATTTTACTCATGAAAAAAGCATATGTTTTGAGGGGGCGCAGGCTGATAAACAACAGTTAAAACGACGGCAACGACATTGTCGCTGCCGTCTCACGTTTCACTCATATCATCACACTGATTTGCTGTGTTCAGAATAACTCTGCTCCGCCACATCCTGGAGAACTTGCCTTACTCGTTCCATAGCTACTTGACCGTAATCTGGGCTCCCAATGCCATCTTCAAGGATTGAAACTATCTCGAGTACAAAGTCCGTACGCGATTCAGTACCAGTCTGTAGGGTGGTAACAGTTAACATTATGTATATCTCGAAAAGCCATTTCTATTCATCTACTTCACACAACGCTATCTCATTCACATAATGACCGGGACACCTAGAACTAAAGCGTGGAGTTACGTTATATAGGTTCTCAAAGAGAGAAGAAATGTTCGTCTAACAACTAGTCTAGCAATCATAGAGTTCATTTTCACATTAACAATCGATCTGACAAACATCATACCAGCGTGCGGGAACGGAAAAGAAAATCTTTGAATAACAAATCATTATCAATACCGAAAAAAACTGGTAGACGAGCCGGGACTCACCTCACTCGGATTAATATCTGAAACAAGATAATGTTGTATCGCAAATTAAATACAAATGTTTTACAGCATGAATGATATCATGATTCACTTAATTCCTACCGAGACTTCTACAGTACATATTCAATGACTATGAAAAACGAACATTTAGTAGATCTGTATTTATTGCAATTTGAGTGCTCATACAAGAAATGAAACCTACCCATCGCGAGCCAACCGCCAGCCAGAAAAATGTGAATAAAAATGAGAGAATACATTTTGATTTTCTCGTTTCAACTTCTACCAGAGTACAGAAAGTGGAAGAAAGAGAACAGAGAGAGAGAGAGAAAAAAAAGAATGAGAGAGAGAAGATGAGAAAGAGAGAAATATAGAGATAAAAAAGCAGAGAAAGAGCAAGAAATAATATAAACCAAATACAAAAACAAGTAATGTATAACTATGACACAAACAACTTTGTTCACGCGAATAGACTGTAAGAACAATTGTGTGTACAACTTATTTCATCTGTGTTTCGAAAAATTATTCTGAATCGTTCAATTATAGTGGGAGGCGATACACGTGGCGCTCTTCTAGCGGCTCATCGCGGTTCGTTCCAAAATTACCGCCGCGTGCGGAGATCGAACTCGGGTCACGTGGAGCGTCAGCCGAACACTTACCACTCAGCCAGTCGGCTATTCTATTCATTCTGTATGTTCTATGTTAGTGCCAGAACGTGTTGACGACTATACTTGCACAGTGATTTGCTGTCCTGTAAATCTTGAAGGAAACCATCTCTGGAACAGTTCGTCGCGGAAAGCATTGCAGAATAGAGGCAGAAAAAAAGCGTTGACTTGTAGAGACATAAAGGCGTAGACAGAAAACTGAAATATGTTGTTTGACACAGAATATTGTGAGGTCGCGTAATGTTCCTCTTGAACTACACAATTATGATTGACTACGTGGAATGTAGATCTAGTGAATACAAATTGAACTTCAGTTGAACTCATATGCGTCTCTCTCTCTGCCCTACTCTTTCGAGCTACTCGTATCCGGCGGGAGGTGAGAGCAGAGAAATAGCGTATGTTTAAGGAGACGCAGGATGGGATGAAGGTGCCGGGATATCCTAGCATACGTACACCAGTACTAACAAAGCAATGAACACCAGAGTACTACTATAAAGCGAGTTTGAAGAAAGGAAACAAATGATTTTAGATAAACCGATAAAACTTGCCAGAGGGAACCAGTTTTTTTTCAGATGAGAGTATGGCTAAAATCGACTGCCACCACATTTTCCATCGCGGCTGTATTTCGCGTTGGATGGTACAGATTTCATCGACCGCTTCGCTCTCGTGTCCTCTTTGCAGGTTTCTTTTTGTTCGAGATCACCGAAAATAGTTGCAAGACGGCTTTCGCCTAGAATGGTTAAACATGATCAGAATTTCGTTTTGTTCAACTCATTGGAAATCCATTCGTAATCCATTCTAGTTGTGTCTGAATCTCCAAGCGTTGACTTTCATTTGAACTATAGAAAATTTTGTTTTCAATCCATATCCATTTTCACATTCCTTCTCACTTTGAAGTTTGAAGCAAAACTGTTCTCCTTGCTGAGAAAACCGACTTCGCGAGTTAATCGTACTAATTCTCATAAAAAGGAAATAGTGTATTCAGGTACTTTCCTTGTTGCACCGCTCTACTTAGATAAAAACTGTGTGGGGGGGGGATTGTATAAAGTTTTCCAATAATCACTTTCAGGGCATCTGTTGACCCCACTAAAGTGGCCCCAGGCTCCCGGAAACGAAGCCGAACAGGTACGCTCCACGTTTTCAAATGTGATCAGCCATTTTTTTCTAAATCGGAAAAACATTTTGTCTTCAACTGCCTAA
The DNA here is from genome assembly GCA_964036275.1 of Litoditis marina. Taxonomy (NCBI): domain Eukaryota; kingdom Metazoa; phylum Nematoda; class Chromadorea; order Rhabditida; family Rhabditidae; genus Litoditis; species Litoditis marina. The sequence goes on from OZ038434.1 coordinate 30,410,322, forward strand.
GAATCGTGGTTTCTGATAATATATGATACAACATCTTGGCCGCTTCCTCCCATCACGCGTCTCTTGGTTCTGCGAAACTATTTCACGTTATTTGTGTCCCGGCGAGAAACGACCGCGCAAAATAGCATGGGTTTGACGCACGTTCAAATAAGAAGCCGGTATTCTCATAGATATCGCGTCTAACTCCAGTTCATCCGGGCCAATAAAACATTCAACTTGTTCAGGAATCGAGCAACCTCCCAACTGAAGAACCCCAGCAAAATCAAGTTCTATAAACTCACTAATCAAGGAGACGTCTCAACATCTCAACGCGAATATATCTCGTCTCAACGCGAATAAATCTCGTGAATTGTGTGTTATTTTTGTCTGAAAGCACTCAAAAGTCACAGTAAAGTGTGTTTTTGAATACTTTCGTTCATGTGAATTTGTGATTATGTCTTTGTTGATTCAGGAGGACTGAAGGTTAGCACTATAACTCTTTTTTTATTTAGAAGAGTATTACAGTACACAAATGCGTTTGGAGGTTCGTGCACATCAGTAGTTGAATCCACAGTATCTGGCATTATTCACTAATCCGTCCACATCGCTCTCATTAAGAACAAAACGCGCTACCTCAATCTATTTAGAATGTCCGGAAGAACTAGAAACCAGGAAAAAAGTAATGTTTTCTCGTTTCCCAGAAATGCAGGTTTGTATAAACAAGAAACAGTTGAACAAGAAACAAGAAACAAACGAGAATCCCTTGAAAACAGCCCTCAAAGTGCATGCTGACGGGAATTCTTTCACTTTTTTGTTGCAACTGATGGTGAAGCAGTTGTTTCAATGGTTCTTAGTCGTGACGCTCTTCTGGCGGCCTATGCAATCCGTTTCAAAAATACCGCCGTGAGCGGGGATCGAACTCGGGTCACGTGGAGCGTCAGCCGAACACTAACCACTCGGCTAGTCGGCTATTCTATTCATTCTGTATGTTAGTACCGAAACGTGTTGACGATGACAATTGCACAGTGATTTGCTGTTGTGCAACTCTTGAAGGAAACCACCTATGAAATAATTCGTCCCGGAAAGCATTGCTAAACAGGGGGATAAAAACCGGTAAAACCGAAAACCCACCAAATATTCTCTCATTTACCTTTTCATTTATTCTATGCACAAAACACAATATGAAATCAATACAGACGAATGAGCATCTTGAAATCAGTATCTTACAAAATCCACATGCGGGGCTCGAACCCTAGTCATGTGGAGCGTCAGTCAAACGCTTACCACTTGGCTATTCAATTAATACTGTACATTGGGCCCATAGGGTGTTGATGACGAGACTTGTACTGTGTTTCCAATTTGCGCTACTCTTGATGGAAACCATCTATGGAACAATTCAGCCCGAAAAGCATTGCTAAACAGAGGAAGAGAGAAGGCATTCACTTGAAGCGACATAAACGCGTAGACAAAAAACTGAAAATTGATGTAGTTTGATTTCACACATCCATCAGTTCACAGTTTTGATCGATTAGCAATGAGATCAAATTACAAACACAGCGGTTTGAAGAAATAGGCTCATTCTCGTGATTTTTAAAATTTGAAAAATATGTGGTCAGAAAGTTCTTGTCATTGGGCTTGGTGATCTTCGAAGTTTCAGATAACATGTGCCCGTATTTTGTAAGCTCAATCAGCCATGTGAGTTACGTGAGCAAATTTTCAATAAGAAAATATTAACTTCTGATTGACTTTGTTCAATAGATTCGTTGCCCGTTTTCGAAGCAGCCAAAGGTACCATCCAAAATGGCTTAAATTCAAACGAGATATCGAACCCTAAGCCAGATATTGCCCATTGAAAATTTGCTCCGGTAACTTACACGGTAAAACGAGAAAACGATTGGGATGGATGTACGCAACAACACTAGCACCATGTTTCTGTAATTTTAGAGCTACGAAAGCGAGATAGCATGCAGATCAACGAGAACGCAGATATACCAATACTCAATACACCGTGCGTTCTCTGATCTGCACACTCTCTCGGCAAGGCCGCTTCAAAACTAACCGCCCAGTTGGCTTGGAGTTGTTTGAGAGTTCAAGAGACAACAATATAGTCTGGGAAACGTTATATTTGACTTCGTGTTGATATGTCACAAGTTTATTGTATTTCTATCACATAATATCGTTGATGTGGAGTTTTCTATTTGGGTGGCGGTGGACTTTTGCTGAACTTGGACTTCAACCGGGCTATAAAACCTTCCTATACAACCTATGTTGTATAAGAGAAACCGAACTCTCACTAACAGAATGATTATTTTAAAGAGTTTTGATATTTTGTAAAAACATTGTACGGCACGCTTCCTCACGTCAGTTGAGAAATGTGTACTATATTGGGTGCCAAATTTATAAATTTCTGTCTCTCGCCGGAATCGAACCTGTGAGCAAAAGATTTGTAGCAGGACACTATCCACGGCGCTATTGTAGATAACCAGCAAGCTTTGGAATCGAAGACATATGTGCCTACACAGCGGAAAGTGAGATATACAGTTTCCTTCCGTCTTTCCGCTGGCGACAACTATATGAAAGGTTAGGCGAATCGAAAGTGAGAAAAAACCTATTCCGAAATGTATTTTCTGGTTTCTTCTCTCAATTTTATATGAGCTCCATAATAGGTGGCAGCTGTGAAGATGCTAGTAAGCAATACAGAAATTGCAGTGAACAATACATTGAAAATCCGGGTTTTCTGGAACGTATCTTACGGGAAAAAATGGTGAATAGTACACGCGTCTTTTTAGACCGTGCGATTCAGAAGGTTTACGGAGGAAAAGACAGATAGTCGTGTTCGCCAGTGGATGTCGCTGTTAATCATGTTATTCGCAAAGCCAGGCGGGGTAGCGAACCGTATGATATCATGAGAAATTTATATGAGTTTCTCATGAGATAATTCATGAGCTACTCGTGAACTCTCAATGTGGTAGCATGGCAATCAATAGAATCTCATGAGACGCTTGTGAGATCTCGTGACTCATGGGGTATGTCATGAGATTTATGAGAGGTTCCTGCGTCGCCAGAGTACGTATGCTAGAAGATCTCGGCACCTTTGCTCTGTTTCACTATTTCTCGTCTCTTACATCACGGTAGATAGTAAGAACAGAGAAATAGCATATGTTTGAGAAGACGCAGGATGGGATGAAGATTTCCGGATCTTCTGGCATACGTACTGAGATGTGAACACGCAGATAAAAATCGACCCCAGTTGCTGTATTTTTAACCTCGCCATGTAAGCTACTTGAACAAAATTTTAATAGGAGATAACTCGTTTCGTTTCCAATCGTTACGAAAAAGGGCAATGAATTATTCAACCAAGATTAACAGTAGTTTGAAGAGGTCAAGTGCAAATTTGTTTCTAGAATTTACATGGCTACTCAACTCTAAAGTTAGGGAAACACACATTTGGGGCACTACGTACCCTCTCAGATCGTTCGCTGTCTTTGTTGGTGAAACAAAGACTATACTCCGGTTTAAATCACGGGGATGTCTTCTGTTCTATAGAGTTCTACTCTGTTTCCACCTTCATCATACATGTACGCATCACACACATAATACAGGTGAGCTGGGGTCGAAATACCAAACATATGAATGACGACAAGGATCACACTTAGTATTTTCGTTGACCACAGCTGAAAAAAATGACTCTTTTTGTAGTTGTTCGCTTCTATGGAAACTTTGTGAGATCGTTTCGTTGAGTTTGACTATTGAGTTACCAGTTTAGTTACCAGTTTATATGACAAACTGTGAAAAACGAATGTGTTCTATCTAAAATGCGTTGTACGTTCTATAATTCACGCCAGCAACATCGCACAAATCGTCCGAAACGCACCAAAGTCGTAAAACAAATCAAGGCAAACAATAAGAATTCACAACTCATAAAAACATTAATAGACAGAGTTCGGTGACGTTATACTACAACTTAGAAATGAAAATGTTTTATCTAAATTTACTAAGCAAATTTGTGTGTCTATTTTAGTTCGTTGAATCGTTGCGGTATCACGATGAGATACCATTTTTCAACCTCTGACTGTTTCATTGAAACGAGATTGTCGGAAAATGAATTGAAGGTGGGCACAATGGGTATAGGTATCCTGGGGTACCTAAACATAACGTTGCGCGCACCGAAACAGTCTTGAACATGTGAATCATATGCAAATTTGGTTGTTAGTTTGCATAAACAAGGTATATTTTCCAGTTCAGCTTGAGCAGCCCTCATATATCCTATGTCCTTTCTGCCCTCCTCCAAATGCTCTCTGTGTACCTTGTCGTGACATGGCCCAAACTCCGGTAAACTGATAGAAGGTCATCGTTAAAATTCCCGTCAGATGAATTAATATTTTCGCATGACTCAATCAACCGTCTGTATTATAGTAGCTAGCCACATCAACACCTGAAAATAAGAATGTATTTTCACTTCAAAGAAAACAAGAAACCAACTTCGAATTTTGAAAAGAAACTGTATACTGTTTTGGTCAGACGCGTTGCGTGTTAGGCAGGAATTGCATATTTATGGTAAGTACCTTAATCCATGTAAATTACAGAGAAAATCTTGCCGAATGCAGGCCCGTTACGCCCATTTTTCTCTGAACATCCTGTCGATCTGAGCCTGTTGCACGTCCGCTTTTGGGCGTGTAGCGCTCTCGCTCAGACAATTTTCCTTCCAATTAGCAGAGGTACGCAGATGTCTGCGGCCTCATTGACCTCCATGATCTCTCATTTTTTTAATTTGCCAATCGCCAGATCGCCAATCGTCTTAAGGGAGCATCGAGGTCAGTAAAGCAGCAGACCATCTGAGACATCTGCGTCTCTCTGACCTGTCCACTCTCTCGTGTTGACCGCTACAAATGTGCCAATTAGCAGGGAATTGTCTACGAAACCAAATTGAGAGGAGACATTATTTAGTTGCGGGCGGGATGCGGTTATCCGATTGCGATCGGTCTGAAATTTCTAATAATAACTGATATACCAACATAGTTTACTGTACCTATTTCGATGCCTTTCGTACGTTATACTACACTCAAAAGTGACTTTATACTCTGACCTTCACCATATTTTTAGGCTTAAGCTGGTTTGGCAAATAGGTGAAAGTGACATGACCAACCCCAATCCACTAGCGTTTTTACTTTGATGTTGTGCACGGTGATGAGACCAAAATCCAGATCATGGATTCGTGAACAAAATTCTTGATTTCATACGGTTTCCAATTAACGAACCTCCATTCCAGTTTTTTGGGTTTGAACTCCAGCTTTCGACCAATAATAGAAAAGAACTAAAGATAACGATAATAAATTAGAATCACATTGTCAGAATACGAAAGGTCAAACGACCGACGCATCTGAGAATCAATGGCGCAAGATATCTGCGATTGGGTAGCCACAAAAGCAAGAAAGCATTCAGGTCAATGAGAGGCAGACAGGTTGAGAGAGTTAGCGTCCAGCGGTTAACAGTGGAATCAGGCTACAACCTTAACAAATATCATATTCGTGAATCACTCACCTACTATGAAGAACAAGTTGAAATAAGCATTTTGGAACATTTTGTTTTTCGATGTTCTGAGAATGTACAGTATATATAGTCGTCGCTTACAGAAAGGCGACGTTGTACTGTATATCTCACTTTGCACTGTGTAAGAACACATATACTTGATTGGTCCGCGCTGCTCGTATAAGCTCAGTTAGTGTAGTGGTTAGCGTTCGCGCCTCTCAAACTTTCGAGCCCGGTTCGAGTCTCACATGAGGCGACTATTTTATAAGTTTGGCACGCACTATAGGCGTACCAGATGAGAATAAGCAGATAGGAGAAGAACAACACGTTTTCCAGTTCGGACCAATTTATCAGGTTTGTCATCGATTATCTTGAAGTAATTTAGAATGAACCGAAGTTCATTTATTGTGTCAAGTGCAGAGTCACGTTAAACGTGAACCCAGCACAACTCAGGAACGTGCAAAGACAAGGTGCACGAGGCCTTATTAGAATGCTACCTTCGCGTGACTCTTCAATTCAGTTTTAGTTCATTGAGCCTTATTGAGTTGTAGAGCCTGAATCCTTAAATATCCACCGATCTAATCATCTGTTGTTCAATTGTTCATTTTCGCCTTAATTATTCTTTTAGTTACTGTAAACCTGATCTTATTGTATTTTTCTTGTCTTTTTCAAATTGTAATCGATCTGATGAAACAGCGGACTTGAACTTGAAAACAGTAAAATCTTCTATACTGGAGATGAATTGAACAGTCACGTGAACTTAACACTCTAATGTCTTATTCAAGTTTTATTCAAGTTGTAATTCATCCGTTAGACACATCAGAATTCTCGAACGTAAAAACATAGATCATCTATACTGGAAGTAAATTGAATAGTCACGTGAAGTTAGCATTCTAAAGAGCCATCGTGCACTTTGACATTGCACGTGTTTGAGTTCTGCTGTGTTTTTAACGTGACTGTGAAATTGACTAACCGACTCCCTTTCGCGATTACGCAGTGCAATCAGAGAAGTGTAGGCAAGACGTCTGATTGAAACGTTACATTGCAGGTTGCCATGTAAAAATATATAACAAATGTCACAATTTAAAAAGGAGTTCGTTGGAACAGGTGAAAATTGAAAGGGTTCAACGTGCTCTGAAGGGTCAACCACCTAAAAAGTGTCAGATGAGAAAAAAACTTATAATAAAACTAACGAGTCTGAGAAGTTTCTCGGGAATTTTTCGGGGAGCGGTAATGTGGTCGTTATGGCCATTCGGACAGTATCTGAACCATCTCTATCCCTCTGTCTGTCTATATGTCTGTCTCTCCCTCCCTCACTCTCTATCTCTTTATTTATCTCTCTATCTTCCTCTTTACCTTTCATTCTCTCTTTCTCTATCTATAGTTCCTCTTCCTATTTCTCTTTCTGTTTTTTTTTTCGTCTGAACTGAATGAACCTAGAAATCTCCCTAATCTGAGTTGGACGTGAGTTTTGGCGATAAACATGAATTTTCACCTGCCTTCTAATACATGTGATTCAGTTCTGTGATACGAAAAAAAGAAAGTTGTCCACAAACAAAAAAGAGTTTCTGAATAGAAGAGCTGATATTTTATGTCTTGAACTCACTTTTGTTTTTCAATGAAACTATTTATCATTGAAAGGTGGACTATCGTAAACGACGTCGGCCAAGTTTTAATCCTTGTGATTGAAATCGACTAGTATACAGATACTCAATGCACATTCATGTTGCCCTATCCCGCTGTGTTTCTAGTTGTCTTTCGTTGCTTTTCGGTCAAACTTCGTTAATGGTGTGTTTTGAGATCAAACTACAACGGCGGTTCGCTCACTCTCTATAGTGGGAGCCAAATTTATAAATTTCGGTCTCTGGCCGGAATCGATCCTACGGGCAAATGAGTCGTAGCAAGGCGCTAACCACTGTGCTATAAGAGAACATATCCGGCCAGCCTGGGAAATTAAGACAAGCGTGCGTACACAGCAGAAAGTGAGATGTAAAGTACTCTCCCGCCTTTCCGTTGGCGACGACTATACAACCCCTATATAAATCCGTGTTTGTAGCCACCATTCTATGGACCGAGGAGCAACGGGATCAAACTACAAACACGGCGTGATCGGTAGAGAGCAACATACACCATCTATGTTGGGGGCCGAGTGGTCAAGTGGTTAGCGTTCGGCTGTCGCTCCACAGACCTGGGTTCGATCCCCGCTCGCCGCGGTATCTTAATGGCGGACCGCATGAGCTGGTAACAAAGCTTACCAATGTCTATCTCCACCCCTCTACGGACAGTCCTTCTACGGTTGATACATGATTTGTGTATGATTATGTTATTCCCCAATAAATTGATACCCGGCTGAAATAGTTGCCGTAAAAGATTATTATTATATTATGTTTGCTTGGGAAAGAGCGACTCAAACACGCGTAAATGTGTAACTCATCACGTGTTGCTCACGTTACATATTACTGGTCGACTGCAAACTCATAAAGTACCAAATGGAACTTGAGCTGTCAATCTCCAATCTCTGGACGGAGTGGGTGACGATTGAACTTGAAGGCATTGAGCGGCTGTCTTCTATTGAAAACTGATTGAATGGATTCTCTCCAAGTTTGCACGACCACAGTTTATTTATATAAACTAGCCATTGGGTGACTTTGAACTTGTTTGTGATGTGTTGACTTGAGTTGTAAGTTGTAGCTTAAGGCGTTTCAACTAAATCGTCACCCACTCCTGGGCGTAACTACTATTTGATCTTCTAACTGCTGTTTGATTTTCTCAAACTCTAATTGAAGCTCTCAGAAGATGTGACGTAAGATTCAATAGGGAGTTTGGCGAAACGTTCACGGTCTGTCTGAGTTCATGAATTAATTATTTCAAAGTGAAAGATGACCTAATAGGAATCCACTTATATTTAGAAAATTTTAGTTAAACGCATGAACGGTTATCGCGGCAAACGTGTTTTGGTGAGAGCCAGGCTTTCATTTCACGTGTTTCCAGTAATAGTGTGAATTGGAAGAGGGGTATACTTACCTTTCTATTGTTGAAAAGATCAACTCTATGCAGTGGTCCCATAAGGTGTGGATGACGAGACTTGCACCACAATTCCGAGTTGCGCTACTTTTGAAGGAAACCATCTATGGAACAATTCAGTCTGGAAAGCATTGCTAAACATGGGAAGAGAGAAGGCGTTCACTTGTAGCGACATGAAAGCGTAGACGGAAAACTGAAACAGAAATAAGAACAATTAACGGTTGTAGTTTTATCCCGTTGTTCACGCTTTTTCAGCAGGAAACTACGCGATCGAACTACAAACACAGCAGGATATTACATCGAGAATCGTATCAGCGTTTCCCAGAGAAGTGAATAGAAATCTTGCGCGACTTTTGTTCATTTTACATTCGTGAGTTGTGATGTGTATAACACATTCGACGTGTGGGTGCATGATTATTCTTATCAATCAATTAATGAAGTTCCAGCCTATCGTAAAATGAGATTCCACGAATAATGTTTGTATACCGCCGGTGAACTCACGATCACGTACTAGACAAAGAAAAGAAAAAGAAATCAGGAAAAAACAGCTGAAAAGGTGTTCGGCTCAGTTTTCAGCTTGCAACTGATTTTCCGTTGACGTTAACATGCAAACTTACAAATTCGAGAATGAATATTTTGAAAGGGTTGTTTCCGGCTTCAATGTGAAAGTAGTTCATGAATTGATAGCAAATGCCAAATGAATGGAAAACAACTTGAAACGCTGAGATTAACAGGATGCTCTGAAAAATTGCCTCTGCGTGCGCGAACAGAATTCGTCATGTGCCCAGTCACGGCATACACGTTGAACACAGCAGAACTAAGAAACGTGCCATGACACAGGCACGATTCATCATTGGAATGTTGAGTTCACGTGACTATTCAATTTATTTCTAGTGAAAATGTTTCAATTTGCTTTCCCGCCCACAGTGGATTATAGTGCTGCTCATTGATTTCGTTGGGTTTTCTGACTGTTTCGAGCAGTTTCCAGATGCTGAAAAACTAAAAAATATGTTTATTGGCACGCTGCCAATAAAATTTACTTTGAAATTGTAATTTTTTCTTAGACACGGACCTTTTCCGGAATATGTTTCCTGGTTTCTTCCCTCAATTTTGTATAGGCTCCATAATAGGTGGCAGCAGTGAAAAGGCAAGTCAGCGCCACACAAACTGCACCAAACAGTGCATTGAAAATTCGGGTTTTCTGAAACGTCGGTCTCAAAACATGAAAGACTGAACCTGCATTTTGAGCTTGATTCAGTATAGTTTCTCCAGTTCTTCCATAGGTTCCTCATTTCTCATTCCAAGTTTTGTTCCCACGCAGTTAAACAACAACTGAGATAAGCGCTCTTCGCTGAGTCGAATAAACTGTCAGGTGGTTTTTTGTCTTGGTTGAAGAGAAACAGACTCGACTGCGGTTGAGCTCACTTACAGGAATGTCTTCTTTTCTGTATATACCTACTATATTGTCGTTCTCATCATATTTGTACACATAGGGCACGAAATATAAGTGAGCTGGGACGAAAATACCGAACAAGTGAATAAAGACTAGGATCATTTGTCTAAAAAAACGATGTAAAGTGAGAGACGATTAGCTTTTGAGATTGAACTGCATGGAATATAGAAAAGGAGGACAATAACTCAAGAGGGAAATAAAAAATGTAATCTCGCAATTTTCATGGGTCAAAAACATTTTGTTTTTCAGTGAAAAAAACTTGCAGCAGACAATTAGATGAAACGTCCTAATATGATTATCACCATTGATTCGAAAATGATAACAGAACAGAGTACACTATATGTTTCTTGAATATTCATGTAAAGTTAGCATTCTAATAGCCTAAGTGTGCACTTTGTCGTTTCACGTTTCCGAGTTCTGCTGTGTTTAACATGTTTCACGTGACTGTGCGATAGACTGACGGTGTAGCTGATTTTTGTTTCAGATACGTTTTTAGTGTAAGCGGACTTTTCTAAAAGCTTTAGCATATATTTTTTGAATCAGTCTGTCAGGATGATCATGAAAATTGCGAGATTAGATTTTTTATTTCCCTCTTGAGTTATTGTCCTCCTTTTCTATATTCCATGCAGTTCAATCTCAAAAGCTAATCGTCTCTCACTTTACATCGTTTTTTTAGACAAATTGTCCTCATTTTCTATATTTCCGAAGGAAATAATGAATCAATAGATAGGAAATAATGAGCATCTAATCAATTATTATTAAACTTTTTTCAACGTAACAATGAATACTAAGTTGATTTGCAGAACATAAACTGCGTTAGAACTCTGGTTAGTAAGCATTCTCTCAGAAACCGTGATCAATCCTTGATTTCGGGCAGCGCACGTGTGGCGCCGTCCATTTTTTCTTCTTTCGTGACGATTTGGCTCAGTCGGCAGAGCAGCGTACTACAGTTCAGTAGGCCGAGGGTTCGAATCCTTTCACGGACAGCATTTTTGTTTTTGTTCGATTAACCTTTTTATGTAGTCAGGATCTCTACGGATTAACACAATTGCTTTTCCAATATATTTTAATCTATTCACACACGCTGGGTTGATGCTTTAAAAACAAAAACTGCGTTACGAGTTTGGTTAGTAAGCCTTCTCTCAGAAACCGTGATCAATCCTTGATTTCGGGCAGCGCACGTGTGGCGCCGTCCATTTCTTCACTCTTCGTGGCTATTTGGCTCAGTCGGCAGAGCAGCGCACTACAGTCCAGTCCGCCGAGGGTTCGAATCCTTTCACGGACAGCATTTTTGTTTTTGTTCGATTAACCTTTTTATGGAGTCAGGATCTCTACAGATTAACCTAATTGCTTATTCAACATACTTTAATCTACTCCAACTACCAAAAAACAAAACAACAGCTCACTTCGCACACTCCGCACATCTAGAAGTGATCGTGAAAGCAGCTGAATGCAATGTTTGCAAGGCGATAAAATGGCTCATTTTCAACCGATTGGTCCAAGATTTCAGATTTACACATAACTCTGCTGTTTCTAACTATATTCCAAATTTCAGACGAATCGGTTAAATTCGTCGGTTTTGCGGCCGCCGCGCCACGCCGCGCCACGCGGCCGCCGTCGGAAGACATTTTTGCGAGACGATATTCAGCATAACTGTAGATCACTGGTCGCACATTAAATATCGAATAGCTCAATGATAAAGCCTTTCCTCCTCTATCTCTTTCCATCAAAATCTCAAAAATCCGTTCAGGAGTTTTTGAGAAAATGGCATAAAACCACTTTTGAAAGTCCGCAATGTTGTGATCAAAAACTAATCTGCGCAGCGCTTCGCGCTGCGCGCGATAATCAATATTTTCGTCGACCAGAGCTGGAGAGAAATATTACAGAAATTGTTTTTTTCCACTGAGAACTGAGCCGAGAGCCTAATATGGTTTTAGCTAACTTTCAAGATGACAGCTTTAAACAACCAAAAGTTTGGTATTTGGTGGTTAACCTTGGATACACGTGAGCGAAAACATTTTCAAATAGATTTTTTCCATGAAAAATTTATTCAGAAATTTCAGTAACGGAGTGGTGAATCTGATATATTTTCGGAGAAAAAAAAACTGGCTGTTGGGATAGCAGCCGTTCATCTATTCTATAAATGTCCCATTGTTCTAAAAACCGCCAGACCATTCCATCCATTGAAAAAGGGACAATGAGCCATTGAAACGAGAGAGTGGGATGCTGGTACGTTGTAATGGCACAATGGCACAATGGGATATTACAACGTTCGCAGAATCAGAGTTTGTGTACCTTACTGTGAAGCCACGTGGCCCATACTCCGGTGAACTGATATATGGTCATCAGCAGCATTCCGAGCAGATGAATCAATATCTCCGTGTGATCTAACCAACCGATCAAATGGTTGTAGCTGGCTACATCAACACCTGATAAACGCAAAAAAGTGTCGTTTTCGTTCAAAGGAGACCGGAAACAGAATTTCAATCCAAAAAACTTCGGTTTTGACGCGTTGCGTGTCACGCAGTGTTCACATTCAAATGAAATTTTTCACTTTATGGGAAGGTCCCCACGAGTTCAGTTATTCAATTGTGAATTAATAAAACCACCTCGAAGTGACACCAATGCTGAAAATGGTCTACGTTATTCTTCAACTGGTATATCAGGACCACCGAAGTTTGGTTGAGTAATATGTGTAGTTCACGTTATGCTGTTCATTTCTGGAATCAGCCTAAATGCTTACCCGTTTTGCTAAATGGTTCAATTTCGAGCGTATTTCGCACGTTATCACGTTTCCAAAAGTGCTCTGATCTGCTGACTAGTTTTCTTAAATTCATATCGTAAAAGTACAAACCCCATTCCAGTAGCCTCTTTAATTTTATATTGTGCTCGGTCGTGAGACCAAAAACGAGATCATGGATTCCTGAAAAATATTCAATTTGTTTACTTAAAGAAGGACGATTATGTGGACCAATCTTGTGTCAACGGTCCTTGATGACGTATTACGCAATTGAGAGCCTTTAAACTGTAATTGAAAAATGTATTGCAGTTTAAAGGGGGGGGGGGGGCTGCATTGAATGCCGAATTTGGCCAACGGCGTTAGCCGAAAAGGCACTAGAGTCGGAGAAGTGCGTGCAATCAATTTTCAATCACTCCAAATCATCCTCTGCGTCCCTGACAGTATGCAAAAAATTGGTGAAATTTTGAAAACAGAGCTTTGAATTGGACCTTCCAGTAAGAAAATACTATCTATCGAATTGTCTCAGTTCGATCTTTCATTCGAAAATGCCCTGCAGCCCCTCTTTGAAGGATTGAACTGTCGCGATTGGACCACATAATCGTCCTTATGAGGGTATTCATTTTTTTTCTCCATTCAGGGTACTCCTAATTGGAAGTTATGTTGGAGCACCAACTGAACAGTGCGTAATTTTCGTAAGTTTAGAAGAAATTAAAGGTTATATTAAATAGCAAAAACAGTATCAGAACAATTTCAAATTAAAAAAAGACAGTTGCTCACATTCAGTTTACAAAGATCATAGAACATTGCTACTGCAAGTTGTAAGAATATTTGATGTTTATCATCACATCGAACTACAAATACAACAAACATCATAGTTCTAAACAACTCACCGACAATGAAGAACAAGAGAAAATATGCATTTTGAAACATGTTGTTTTTTGAAGTTCTCAGAATGTACAGTATGTAACCATGCCAGATAAGAATAAGCAGATAGGAGAAGAATAGAACATTTTCCAATTCAACCCAATTGATTAGGGTCGTCATCTCGTTTACTCCAATTAGTAAACTAAAGATGAGAAAATATGAAAATGTTTATGAGTATATGCAGTGAGATCAGAGAGATTCATTATACCTGAGCAAGTTCATTTCATTTCAAAACCATAGAGGTAGGCGGTAATATTTCCAAAATACACGTTGCAGCTGGTTGGCACAGGTGCAATATGAACGAATGAATGAATGAATGAAAAAATGAATGAATTTATTTAGCAAATGAAGCGTGTGATAGAATAAATTGATAAAACGGAAAACACTGTCGAGGTTGCAAAGACAGTGTGGTTGAAACGCGGAAAGATATAACAACAAGTTGGAGGCAGATTCTACACGGAAGCGAAAACATTGGTGATATACAGTACAAGAAATCATAATATGGCAATAGTTACATCGTGAACAGTCAGTCAATACAGTGCATATGTCACATGAAAAGCTTTGAATGATCAGAGCCCCTTTTGGAGTTCAAGTATGGAAAAAGAGAAGAACTGACGAAACGTTTCCGAAATGTGAAACATGAGCTCAGTTACAACAGTATAGTCGTCGCCAACGGAAAGGCGGGAGGGTACTGTATATCTCACTTTCCGCTGTGTACGCACACATGTATTTGATTCCAAAACCTGCCGGTTGTGTGCTCCAATAGCGCAGTGGGTTAGCGCCATGCTGCAAAACTTTTGCTCGCATGTTCGATTCCGGTAAGAGACAGAAATTTATACATTTGGCACTCACTATAGGATAACGTTATTTTCAGTTCCGATGATTTAGTGTTTTTTTTTCGTTCTTAGATTTACGATTCAAAACTATTACAGATTGCCTCCCCCCTCCCTCTCTCGCTATTTCTCTATCTCTCTCTTTCTCTCTAATTCTTCATCTGTCTCTTATTGTGCTCTTTTTCCCTACTCTTGCTTGCTATTTTTCATTCGATCAGCTCATTTCGAAATCACTACATGCACTCAATCCCAAACTTCAGAATGATCACTCTATGATTGCACTGTTTTATGGACTGGAAGTTGACTGATTTATCACGTGAAGTTGGCATTCTAATAAGGCATCGTGCACTTTGCAATCGCACGTTTTGAATTATGCTGTGTTTGAAATTTGCATGTGCGGGTGCAATTATGCATTGCAATTATGCAACCAACAGTATATCAGTTTTGCTGGAATTTTTTTCTGTCTGACCGATTTGCACCTGGAAATATCGCTGATCTGAGGAGAACCTGAATCTTATTAGGAACATGATTTATCACCTGCTTTCTCAATAGTTTTTCAAGGACTGTGATGTAGAAAAAGATGCAGACTAATTCAAGAATAGAATTAATTCAGTTTGCGAGTAAAAAGGAAGTTTCGTCCTGAACTCATTATTAGGGTTGTTAATCGAGTTCAAAATTTCGAGTTTTCGAGTTTTCGAGTTTTGGGAAATTTCGAGAAAATTCGAGTTTTCGAGTTTCGAGTTCGACTCGACTCGAAAATTTTCGAGTTTTTTCGAGTCGAGTCGAGTTTCGAGTTCGACTTTAACAACCCTACTCATTATGTATAAATCTAATCAGCAAGAGATGTTGGCGTAACCTACACAAATGACCTAAATCGACATGTTTCGATCGTACTTGATGTTTAATTCGAATATGGTCAGTTACAAACATGCCTCAGTTAAAAATGTGGCGGTCTTGAGGAAACCGTGGTTGGTCGCAGAGACCGCGTGCCGGTATAATTGAGATCTTCTCTGAATCCTTCAAAGAATGACGAGTAAGGAGATTTCATAGGAATCGGACATGGAGGATAGTAATATGCAATTTGTTTTTGTGGAGACATAGTCAATTCCGTGAACTACCGGAACGTTCCCGACAGTTTCCACCGCGCCGCACGATAAAATTTGCAAAAAAAAACTCAAACTGTCCACCATTTTCTCCATGGTTCTATAATACAAACCTGAACATTATTGTTGAAACTTTTGATCACTTCACTTTTCGTAATTGGGAATAAGCATGGAATTCATCATTCTATCACCTTTCGGATAATTCATGCAGTTGCTTCCAAATGAGAGCTACCGTACTGCTTCACTCTCAGTAGAAATGGAAAACACTATAGGTTCCGGGGTTCAGATTCCACCCTGCGTCTCTCTATTCTCACACTATTTCCCGATCATAACGACGTTTAGGTGCAAAGCAGCACCCCATTTAAACATCTTGATAACTTCTATGCGTGTCCCAATGCGTCACGTTATAGTCACGTTTTCCTAACCAAGATTTCGGTAGCACGCCTGAAAATGTTTAGGGTTGTAAGCGATCCCCTTATCGTTTTAACATCAATTCAATGAAAACAGAATGACTAGAAGGAGTATTTCTCCCCTTCTCTCTCTATCTCTCACGATATCTCTCTCTCGATCTCTCTCTATCTCCTTACTTCTCTCTATCTCTCTCTATCCCTCTCTCTATCTCTTTCTATCTCTTTCTATCTCTCTCTATCTCTCTCTCTATCTCTCTCTATATCTCTTTATCTCTCTCTCTATCTCTCTTTATCTCTCTCATCTCTCTCTATATCTCTTTCTCTCTATCTCTCTCTATCTCTCCCCCTCTATCTCTCTCTATATCTCTCTATTTCTCTCTATATTTCTCTATTTCTATTGTCCAGTGATGATGCGCGCATCGCGATTTACGCTCTCATGGCAACAGTAAATCAGCGGTCAAGGCTCCACTGATACCAGTATCATATTTTTGTAAACTTTTCTCGCTGGAAAATGGTTGCAAAATACATTCTGAAATGTTGCACTCTTAGTACAGAATAGACAATTCATTGAGCTGAAGATTCAAAAAATGTATCGATACAGACAATATAAGTAAACTCGATTGAGACGACACTAAAACAATCTGAGACTTTGATTCGAAGACTTGGAGTGGAGGTCAACTTCGAAAAGGAATGATTTCCTTGAAAAAACATACCAATAACATTTTGAATTCCAAACGAATAGGATACGTAGAGACTTCATATTCAAACTCTTCAAAATTTGACTGTGGCAGAATACAGACGTGAAAATACCTACCGACATCTCTTATGGGTAAAATTGGTGAAAAAATCCCTTCCTATGAACTCAAATGTATAGTTTCTACCGTTATGTTGATACAATGTTTTGATTTTATTTGATTCCACGGAAATTCAATCAAGGTCGAATTGGCGTGGAGTCTATCATCATTTGCTGTGATAGCCAACGTTTTTGATAAACAAATATGAAATGTTAACTAATGGAGAAAATTTAGAAGCATCGGTTTTCTTGCTGTTAAGAAATTCACATGATCCTTTTGATGTGAGGATCATCGAAATATTTCGAATTTCTGCCCACTTTAAATTTTGTTCTACAATACTCGATAGAAACTTAGCAGAAATAGGTGATATATTCTTGATGAGATGAACTCATGATGTTAGGTTATTTGGCTGCGTCTGAAACTCATGAGGATAATTCGGCGTTTTTCATGATGTCTCTTTTCCTTATCTAGTGAATAATTCACTTTCACCATACTTTCTTTGTGTAGAGGGGGGGGGGGGGATGGGGGTATTTTCTGGCGTAATGTCTATCATCTTGAAAAACAATAGAAGATTTCCAGGCTTGTAACTTTCACCCTTTCCTTCCATTTACGTTAGTAGGGGTGTTTTCGCCTTATCTTGCAGGTTCAATAATTTTAATTGACTTTGCCTTAGTCTCGAGATAAAAAGTAGCGTCTCGCTATCATTCCTGTTATTGTGTTAACGGTGCACTAACTTGAAAGAAACTATTCAAAAAAATCTAGTTTCAAACATTTTTAATTGTATCTTTCTTGTTTACCTTTTCGACCTGAACGCAATTCATGATGCTTCTTCATAAAGTTTTCGCGAACACTTTTGTAGCTGGTTCAAGTAGTGTCTAATCATTTTGTTAGTTAGCAACTTAGACCTCACTCTATTTTGTTTGCAAATTTGTATTTAGAAAATATAATTTTGCCTAATAATACATAAATGTTTGCAATGAGTTCACAGAGAAAGATATACTGAACAAAACATTAAACATGTACATTGCCTTATCAATGTTTGATTGTTGATAATTTGTTTGAAACCTACTATTAACTATCTGTTGTTTCCACGATACATATTTATGAGAAAAGCGCCGTAACTCGAAAACCACATAATGAATAGAAATCACTCAATTTGTTTAATTAATGCTTAATTGTTTTTAATTTGTTTTCAACCTAGACATTTCTGTCGCTATCAGTCACTTTGTCCTTTTTTACGATGCGAGTTGCCGTTTCAGTGGGGGGCGTTCGGTTCTCTCATACGTGATCTTTTCGAATTTTGGCGATCTCCAACGCTATTTCCAGCCCAGCCCGAGAACATTTCTGTCTGATTGTTTTGACATACTCAGTACACACAATTTCCAATAGTTGTTATTGATGAGCACTCACCATAGCTACTGACATTTGCCTTCAGAATCAGCTTCGAGTTATCCTAAAGTTCAATTGAAACAGTGCAAGATTCTGCAATAACACCTCGGCATGCATTTCTCCCATTTTGATGTTTCTTTCCCAGAGAATACAATGGAGGGGTACACGTCAATTCAAGCTCTGGTCGAAGAACTTCAGAAGGAAGTCGCCAAGTTCGAAACCTAGTTAGTGCCATTTCTTCACTTTTTGTGAAGTTTTACTGAAACTTGTTCATGATTATTTCTTTTCCTCTAAAAAAGTGGCTTTGGTTCTAGCTAGGAGAAAAAGCTCATAATAAATGATCCACTTTTTACACTCTTAGTTTCCAGTCTCGATGGTCGGAGGAGAATTTGGAAAACGTTCATGTATGAGTCCAAAAACGTGTGGAATAGACATATGACAATATTACAACATAATTACCTGCTTCTATCAACTCAAAGTTTGTTTCAGCAAACGTGAGCTCGACGCCAGAGCAAGTGAGATATCCGCTCGCGAGCACCGAATCATTGACTTGGAGAGAAACACCAACAGGTAAGGGTTTTAAAAAGCCTAATTTACCCTCCCTGTCAATTTTACCTTCCAATGGCTCAGAGCAGAATGAAACCATATAATCCCGCAACGATTACCGTGAATAAGCGATAGACGCGGAGCATTGCGCGCCTACGTCAAATAAATGAAATATTTACCTAAAACACTATTTTTTGTGCACCTAAATAATCTCAAAACCAAATATGTTTTGCATGTTTTACACAGCTTAATTTCCAATTGTACTGTTAGTGAATTGCACAGTCACGTGAAAAATGTTAAACATATCACAACTCAGAAACGTGCAATGACAAAGTGCACGATTCCTCATTAGAATGCTAACTCTACGTGACGGTTCAACTTACTTCCATTTAGCACAATACGAACGATTACCGCTTCTACTGTTCGTTTTTGTAATGGTTTAATGTACTGTTTGATGTCTATACAAAATTGTACATGACAATTAATCTCCGCGACATTTTTTTAAATCCAAAAAAGTTTTCCGACTTGCAAGAGCAGTCCATCCATGTTGCAAATCCAATCCATCAAACTGCTGTTGTTGACAACTGCCCCGCGATATTGGTGTAACGCGATCATCTAAACTCTCATGAGAAGTTCACGTGATAGTCTCATGAGAAGCACACATGGAAGTTTTTCAATGACCTTTCAATGGTATACGTATGAGAACGATGTTGCAACCACCTTAGAGCATGAGAAGCTCACGTGATTCTCCAATAAGTCCGCATTCACGAGAGACTTATGAGTTTTTTCACATTTTCAATGGTAAAAGTAGCAAGTGATAATAATGAAAAGTCATACACTTCTCAGAGGTTGTTCACGATAACTGAGTGAGATAGTATAGCAATTCATTTTCATATTTTTACGCTAGTGAAAGTTTAACAAAGTGATTAATGATCCATTGAATCTGTTGAGATCTTCTCGTGCGCACATCAGCATTGTTTGCGTAGATTTCATCTTCGCGACGTTGAAAAAGTGGAGAGCTTGTGTTTACTATTTTCTCATGGAGAGACATCGTTACATTTTCTTTTTCCGGAGTTCTGAGCGTTTTCTTTGCATCGCCCCCGAGCAGCTGATTATGTTAAAACACCGATCTATAGTGAGCATGTCATTCTGACGAAAGTGATTGAGTTTCAGTCATAGATTATGGGATAATGTCATGAGAAATACAAAACGGTTAACGTTAGTTCTCTGACTGGAAAGTACATTAGATAGGTAACACTTTCTCATGCAGACTATTAGTGACATTTGTGATAAATTCTCTGTCAACAGACTCATGTTTTTGCAGTGCCACCGAGCAACTGATTCGCGAGAACACGGAACTGCGGGCAAGTGTCGCAGCGCTGACTGAAAAGCTGAACGAGGCTGGATCTGATCATATCATAGAGTGAGTTGAGAATAATTTGTTTGGTTTCAGAGAGAGATACATTTCGAAAAACATTTTAATCACTGAATGATGATCAAGTTTCACCTCCTATTTCAGAGCAAGCAAAGTGTAGAAAATGAATCAAGTTGAAACACATAAATAATGTAGTTCGAAGTTGATGTTTTGATGGAAAACTTGAATTAGTCAATTAGCCTGAAATACTCGATAGATAGCTAAGTATTCATCAGTAACTTTGTTCTCGTTCAGCTGCTACACTCCCGCCGCGCCCGTCGCACCACGTAAGGATGTAGTGGCGGAGCTGGTACCGGAAGAAACTAAATACGTCTGGGAGGAGTCTTTCCCCGCGTCTGTCAATTGCGTGGAATTGGCCTGTTCGCAATGGGAGTGGCAAACCAGGTAACAAGAGGGAATTTCTGACATCTACCGTTTGTTACTATTGCATCCCTGTCAGATGATGATTGTCTTTGTCGATATCATCTCGAACGCTCTGTATTCGTCAGAGAAACTATGTTCACATTCTGATTATGGTCACGTGGACGTGTGTATTCTTCTTTGCTCGAACATAATATATTTTTCTTCGCGATTCAACACGTAAATTTCCAGACTTTTAATGTGGCACTCCATTTCGAGAAGTGGAAGAAAGAGATGTAGTCAAATTTATTATTCCATTAATTATTTAAAGGTCCATGACCCGAGTTGACGAGACCACCTGGAGGCTAGAGGCCGTTTTGGACCGGACCAGCCCGGTCATGTTCAAATTCGTCGTGGACGGGTTCTGGCAGTGCAGCGACAACTATGACGTCTGTCCCGATTCCGAAGGAGTCTACAACAATTGTCTTCCACACAAAATTTGAATTTCACATAATTCACAGTAATGATCAAATTTTCTAATGAATGTCGAGTATTTCCCACTAACAACTTCACTGCAAATAAATATATCAATAGCTGTTCTTCACATTTTCAATAACCACGCTTTTATTAAAACAGAAAATGGTGACAGCTTCGCGCCAGCCCAAAATGAAAAACATTTTATTTGGATTTGGTGGTGCTTGAGTATTGTTACGTTCTTTTCGCGTTAAATGTTCTGTATGTACAAACTGTTCTTGCAAACATTTATTCCTTAGAATGTGGAATATGTATGGAAATAATCTATGCAGCATACATCTCGTCCAGCGGCAGAGGGCGCATTTCAACCACTCTTTCCGTATAATTTTCGGAATCAAAACTGAAATTGATTTCAAATATTAATCAAACACTCATTGAATAGCTACATTGAAACTTGAAACAACTATGTTGTACAACTGTTTGTTAACAAAAATGTTTTGAGTGACATGAAAACAATAACTCCCATACCGTTAGAGAAAATTAAATTTTATGTAAAAAAAATAGCACAATCAACTCTCGTTTATATTGTCAAAGAATTGCACAGTCAAGGTGAAGGCAGGGTACATTTTTTATCAAACCTTCTTCAAACGAATTAAGTTTGCTCGACTTTATACTTTTCGTCAATTGCACAGTCACGTGAAACATGTTAAACACAGCGGAACTCAGAAACATGCAATGACAAAGTGCACGATTCCTCACTAGAATGCTAACTTTACGTGACTGTTCAATTGATTTCTAGATGAAGCATTTTCAGCCTGTTTTACCACATGACCGAATTTAAAAACTTACTAGTTCATTGTTGCGTCCGGAAAACCTCCGCCAACGTGACAAATACATCCCAGATGCCACATTTTATCGGTGAAAACAGTCTGTACCGCTGACAATGTTGGCTGTCAGTTTGGCCTGACAATGAGAGAATGGTTCAAAAATTATAGCTCGTGCTTCGGCTATTCCCAAGCCATTTTTAACCCGGCACTGGAAGTTTCATGCATATGACCCATGATTCTGATCGAATGTTCACGGGCCGTTGTGAACACCGTATTGCCAATTTTGTTAGCGGCTAGGGTCTGACGATCTGCGTATTTTTGATCTACACACTCTGTCATCTGCTGACAAATTAGGAACAACCACTCGTCCCGCACTTAATGAATTTATTCAGTACAATGCTGTCTTTCTTTGAGGAATAGGGACTATACGGTTAGTCAGTTGCATGGTCACGTGAAACATGTTGAACACAGCACAAACCATAAACGCGCAATGATAAAGTGCACGATTCCTTATTAGAAAACCAGTTTCACGTGACTATTCTATTTACTATGCGGCGTAACAAATCGTCCAACCTCATGAGAAGTTTTTTTTTGGAAGTTTATATTGAATTCTCGTGAGAACCTCATGAACATCTCATTAACTGCTCGTGAACTTCCAATGTTGAAGCATGGTAGTCAATAGGATCTGATTAGAAGTTTGTGAGATATTTCTTAAGAGGTATACCCTGAGGTTTTTGAGAGATATCCACGCGCCTAGCTTAAAGTAGGAATGTTCCAACCAACCGTGAGTCTTCTCCTTGTTGTGTAACTTGTGTTGAATTTCACACGTAACGCCGGCTCGAACGATTGCTGCCAAAAAAGGTCGGACATTAACAAGTGGCAACTTCTGAACGGCACCCGAACCACTGTCACCCTGATAATAATGATTATAATGACAATGATTGCAATAATAATAATATTAATTATAACGATGATAATGAAAATAACAACAATAACAATGATCGTAATGGTAATACACACTCTAACAGTGGAATAAACGTTTTGTTGTATTTGGGCATCAACTATTGGCCAATTCTGAGCAGCACCCAAACCACTGTAACCGTAGAGACGTGAGAATTAGAAGTTTTTTATATTCATTGAAAATCCAGCAAAATCCATGTTTCCAAAATTTTGTTATCACTGTGTGCTTCATGGAAGATCACTATAAGGTTTTATTCACGATTATTTGATATTTTTTCTTTTTTTTTCTTTTTTTCAAGTTCTTTCTCAGTAGAAAACCAAAATGTTTTTGACCCATGAAAATTACGAGATTAGATTTTTCATTTCCCTCTTGAGTTATTGACCTTCTTTTCTACATTCCATGCAGTTCAATCTCAAAAGCTCATAGTTTCTCACTTTACATTCGTTTTTATACAAATTGACCTCTTTTTCTATATTTCCGAAGGAAATAATGAATTCATAGAAAAACATCTAATCAATTATTGCTTTTTGAAAGTTTATTCAACTCAACAAGTAAAACTAAGTTGATGTTTAAAACACAAAAACTGCGTTACAAGTTTGGTTAGTAATCATTCTCTCAGAAACCGTGATCAATCCTTGATTTCGGGCAGCGCACGTTTGGCGCCGTCCATTTCTTTCCAATTCTTCGTGACGACATGGCTCAGTCGGCAGAGCAGCGCACTACAGTCCAGTAGGCCGAGCGTTCGAATTCCTTCACGGTCCTCATTTTTGTTTTTGTTCGATTAACCTTTCTTTGGAGTCAGGATCTCTACAGATTACAACAATTGCTTTTCCAATATATTTTAATCTATTCAAACTACCAAAAAGCGAAACAACTCACTGCGCACCCTCCACACATCTAGAAGTATGAACCCTGTCATAGATGAGGTCACTTATAGAGGGTCAGACAGAATAGTAGTCATATACACAAATGGTCGAAAAAGAGATAAACGCCGCTTTGAACAGGGAGCGAGGTAGTGGCGGCCTAAAAACTCAAAGAGGGTCGCGATATTTTCATGTCGTTTTGCGACGGTTACTATTGTATAATGACAACCTTTCTTCATAATAACATTAACAACGACCCTAGTTCAGAATTGGGGTGAACTGCATCAGTTGAATATATTCTTCATTTTGGTCCGTAGCACTCGCTGTTGTGTTAAAATAAGGCTGAGGTAAAAGGTCACAATGACGCTGCCTAGCCTGGTTCACAGTGATAGTTGTCGCTTATAGAAAGGTATAATGTACCTTACGTTGTGCTGTGAACACATGGATACATTGAATACACGAAACACATGAACACGATATGTCGACAACGTTTATATCAGCGCATTTGATTCAGAGGGTAGCGTTCGGGTCTCCCAAACTTTTGAGCCTGGTTCGAATCTCACATGGGACGGATATTTTGGAAATTTGGCATGCATTATAGCTGGTTTCCAAGAAGGTCACTCTGAATCTGGAACATAAATTGCCATAAATTCTCCGTGATGCCCACTTTTGTAACTTCTGATTCGAAGGACGTTCTGTAGCATTTGCCTCTAACGTGTGCCATCTTTTCAGTTATTTTCCGTTCCAACCTGCCACTGAAGATGATAATTTAGGAATGAGTGGGACTGGTTCTCCCAAACTTCAATGTTTTTATCGAACCACCTAGATGTTAACGAACTCACGTAATCCAGTGAAATTGTTCGATTGGTACAAATTCCGGGAAAAAATGAGCTTCCCTTTTGCTGAAGCTGGCCAGATATGCAATTCTTTAAACTCGACGTCATATGAAGTTTGAGGCTACAGAAAAACCAGTAGTAAATCTATAGTAGTAGTACTGTAGGAGTACCCCCGTAGTGCAAGTGGGGTAGAAAACTAGTATTGAATAAGTATTACGCAACTTAGCTACGTGAACTGACTGTTTCACGTGAATGGGTTACCTGACATCACACACGGTACGTCTCGATATTGTGACTCCCGTGAGTTCACGCACGCATTTGTAGTTAAAGATTTTAATAGAAATAAAGTATTCGTTTATTTCAACTTTTTCTCCAGTATAGGTGGCTAAAGATTCCTTATTTCGAATAACCCAGAAACCGTTGCTGTAGCTCGCCGTCGATATTCGCATTATTTTGGTTTTAAAGTTCACGAGATTGTAGTGATAAAGGTGCAGAAGACACTACCAAAATTTGAAGAGAATTCAAAAAATGCCAACATACCAAACTTTCACCTGGAAGTTTGAGCATATTACTGTGGAGGGTTATAACTGGGTGGAATAAACCATGGGAAGTGAAGCAGTGTCCTCGTGAAAATTTACTCCAATACATTCAACAAATACAAAAATGTTTATTTTCATTGCAGGCGTCACAGACCTCTCGCCCGCCGCTGTCAAGATTCTGGCAACAGAGAAGTTGACAGTGTCCGAAGCTCTGTGTAACTACTGTTTAGCCCATTTGTTAGTTGAAAACGTCTCGGAGAAGGCTGCGGCAACATGACATAATCTGTTTTCTTACTATCTTCAATTTTCTGTTCAAAATGTTTTCTGTTCAACTGACAGGAACTGCGAATTGTGAAACTCATTTTGTCGCACCAACTCAAGCGATCCCGTATAAGGGACCCTACAAATACCATTCATGTGATTTGCCGTAGATTGTTTTCATTATCTACTAGAGCCAGTGATTAAGGACTGTTTACAGCGGTGAACAAGGCCCATCTCGATACGCGACCAACCTCGCCATTATTGCTCGCTTGGAACATTTGGCCAAGTTCCAGAAAGACTACTACTTTCTGATGAGTATTTGTAGCCCGCACTTGTTTTCCATGAATTTCGTGGAAGAGCTGTGGAACTGACCGGATGTTTTCTCATAATACTGATATCTTATGGTTTTTCTCTCAGATTATTTGTTTTTGTCTCTATTGCCTTTGTTCAACTACTGTTGTGTTTTTCATACATATCGGTTTAGCCATATTGAAGGGTATGAAATCTCGCCTCATTTTGACAACACTCATTATGCGTTATTGCTTCATTCTGTTGTAATTGAACATGACAGATTTGAATAGCGCGTGAAATGTCACGTGAGCAGTGTTTTCACGAACTGATGAATATGATGTTTCAGATAACTGCGATTGAACTCAAGTGTGTAAAATTGACAAAAAAAGCATAAAATTGAGTTCAACTCAGTGCTGTTTCAGTTGCATCTCTCACTCATGAACATAACAGTCTGGTGCAGTACTAAATCAGAAAATAAGGATAAGTTGAACATCTCTATACACATACAGTAAAGAATGAAATGTAGTGCAAAAGATAATACTTACAGAAAACTTATATTTTGTACAAAAGCAATAACGAGAATATTGGAGAGATATCGTAATCAACACCGCCGCTGGCTTAGAATTATGTGACTTCGGGACCAACAGTCAAGGAGTGTTCCATCTTACCAGTGATGGGATTGAATATCTCTGAAAAATGTCATTTTCAACACAGTGGGTAGCAGAACACATTGTTATTTCGTTCCAACGTATCGTTCTAACTTCTAACGTATCTAACTGACGTGTTCGACAAAACTACTTCTCCTGTTCTATGAATTTTGAGAGACTTCGCTAATTTAATACAATTTACAGAGATACTATTAAAGTGTTCTCAATGTGACTTGAGGAATCACTTTGTTACGGTAAGGCAAGACATGCTGACTGTTGAAATTTTTTTATTTGAGGAGAAATATTCTCACAAACGGCAAGTGAAACCTCACATCCTTTAGTACTTACGAAAAAAGTTCCCTTAGCACTTACATCATTTAGTACTTACGGAAAAAAAGCTACTGAGTGTTTTATCTGTACCTTTTTCGATGATGTATGCTACACATCTTCCATCGCTGGTGACAACACCGTTTGTACATCCTGCAATATGAAATGAAAGTGTTTCAAACTATGCCAGAAATGTCACACCGACACGTCTTGGAAGTCTTTCCAGAAAATGATGAGT
The DNA here is from genome assembly GCA_964036275.1 of Litoditis marina. Lineage (NCBI taxonomy): Eukaryota > Metazoa > Nematoda > Chromadorea > Rhabditida > Rhabditidae > Litoditis > Litoditis marina. The sequence continues at coordinate 30,437,084 of OZ038434.1, forward strand.
ATATGACTAATTTTATCCCCCCCCCCCACAATAATCAGATGAATTTCTCTAATATCTGTAGTATGGCTCTCAGCAAACCTATACTATTATTGATAAAATTGTATCCATAATAGTGAAAGGGTATGTCAAAATATGACAGTTGTCTGTTATTGTTACATGGATGATATTTGTGTCGGAGTTATTCGAGAAATAATTATTATGCGCGTTCTCATGCCTATAGAGTGAAGCCTGGAGAGTCAACGATTGAAAAATGTATCAGTTTGTGGTATATATACTTGATCGAATTATACCTTCTGTAGTCAGCGATACACATCTCCCTTTTTTTCTGACCATGCCTTCCTCACATTCTGTAATTTAAGCGGTGAAGAGTGGGATATTTGGTGAATAAAAACCAACGTGAATGGTTTAGGTGGTTTAAATTCGTGTGTTTGTGCAATAAAAAACGAGATATTGCTGCAAAATTGGCAGAAAGCGACACTGAGATTCCAAATAGGTTGGTCAATGCCCGGAACAATTGTTGCAACTCCAAATAGGTTTGTCAATGCCGATATGAGCATTTCGAACTCAGAAAAAATTCTGCAGCGTGCAGAATAGAACTGGTCAAGAAATCATTTCCTACTGATTTACAACAAGTCCTAATAACTCACTTACATCATTGTTTTAAACTAGTAATTATTATCTATTTCACCTAGGGTGTTTTCATTTCAACAAAACAATCACTTTCAAAACGAGTTCATTGAATGAAAATTCCCCGGATCCACCCACACAATTTGATATTCTCATCTGAACCTAAATTTTGTGATCTACTCGTGTACTTTTTTCATATCATGCTGATTTTGACAGTAAATGAGAAACTACTGTCGAAACATCCGTTATATTTGTTCTACACATATGAATCAGTGAATACAGTTATGCAACGATTTAGTTTTCATATATCTCTCTATTCTCTCATAGTTCATGCCTCTTTATAAATAATTATGCCTCGTGAAAAACAAGTACTAATTTGCAAAGTGGATCCTTCTTTATAAATAATTATGCCTCGTGAAAAACAAGTACTAATTTGCAAAGTGGATCCTTCTGCGGTCGGTGCTGGACTTACCTGCTCTTTTCTCACAAATGAATCTGCTGTTTTCGGAAGAACATGTATGATCGTTCATCCCACCAACTTGGCCGTCATATGCTTTTGGATCAATGTACTGGTCGGCCATCAACTGTAAAACAGGAACAAATCAGTCACAACAACACTGGTATGATTGCATGCGTTGCAACAATTTGCGACCTCATACAGTGCGAGGTTGAATATTTGAATGCGTGTTTCTGTTAGCGAAACTTTTGGAAAAATTGACTCTGCCGCTTTGTAATGATCAGGGTGTCAACGAATGCGGAGATGTGATAGCTTTTCGACCACTTCTAAATATTCAAAATCTAGATGTATTCTATAACAACTTACTGTAGAGGGTTATAACTGTGTGGAAGAGAATATAGCAGTGTTAGCTGTCATGAAAACTGAGACATATTTGCTTTAGTCTCGCTTTTGTTTTTGAGAAAAATAGAGATAGAGGTTTAGAAACCGATGCAACTGATTACATAGCTATTCGTCATATGTAATGAATGCTATACGATGAATTCGTGAAGAAAGATGATACATTATAAGCTGTAATTTTTTTCTGACAATTGTTGGTTCGGTCGAAATATTGCCAGATGAAAACCAACCTGCCCGCAGAACTCATTTCCGGCATGGTTGTTCGGCTCTCCGGGAGCCCATTTGTATCCGATTCCCTGACTGCCATCCGTCCACTCCCAGTTACCGTTCTCCTTGAACAAGCCAACCCACGGTTGACCGTCAACACCGAGTGGTGTCCCCAGTTGCGAAATTGCTGAATCAATATGTCAATATATTCAAATATGTATTCAACACATTCATGTATTTGACACATACATGAACTAATGTATCACATGGTGTTCTCTCAACTTCTTGCTTCATATGTTTTTGAACGAGGAAAAGCCAGGCACCGTAGCAAAGTCGTGAAAGTGGTGAGCTCACTCTGATTCAGAACCTGATCACACTCTGGCCACATAGTTGCCAACTTTGTATGTATAAGCACAGTGCATGTGACCCAAACTTGGGCGAGGTCGTGACCAGAAAGTTCAGCTCGGAGCTGACCTTTTTAGGAGACTTTGCTACGGTGCCAGGGTTGAGCGTGCAAAGAACAATGTCAGAATTAACGTGAAGTTGAGGTTATGGCAATACGATCCGCGCCTGCCACGACGAGTTAAATGAAAACATTCTAGTTGTTGCTAGTAAACTCGTTGGACCATATGGCGAACCAAACCACTCTGACTGAAACAAGAAAAATCTCTAGTTTTGCAGTTTTTGAACTAGTTTCTCGAAGGTGAACGAACATTCGAACTAACTTTGCAAGAAATCATTCTCTGCCGGTGTATTGATTGATGCCAGGTGACCTCCCATACCCTGACAGAGTATCTCTGCCTGAGGGTGTGTGACACCCTCACCCGATACCACCTGAAAACAATATGATGGCCGTTCAGGGATAGTGTACAAATCCCTGAAGCGAGCAAGTGCCGTAACTAGTTACGTCATATCACAGTGTACTTAATTGTCAGTCTGCATATCTATTCACACTTCACTCCATTATAGATTGAACCTAGCATTCAACATACTTATAGTATTGTATTGTTCAACATCTTTTCGCTAATCAATAGGCTATATGCAATCTTTTCATCTAAGTGACTCATAAATTACAGGCGCCGCCTACAATGAGGAGCCGAGAAGGACTTCTCCCCACGCGACCTGTCGTTATTCTTCGAACGTGATGACCGGCGGCAGATCAGCGTAAAACCTATGCTGATCTCCTTCTCCTTTACTCTCTTAAGTTAGAACACAACACCGGACCAGCCTTTCCAACTTTTTGTTGGTTTGGTGAACGTTCCCTATTACTACTACTGTTAAGATATGCAGACTTTTTTATCTAATTCGTATTTTTTCGATAGACCACTCCTTTCTTAAGTTTCGCGTGGCACTGTTTTCACTTCACCTCTATATTCAAATCCACTTATGACATACAAATACAGTACATTTGAACATTGACAATACGACACATATTATCACATGGAGAGGTAGTCAGGTAGCACTTAGCCCCTTTTCCCTCTGTTCGTCGTTGTCTTTGTCGTTGTTCCACTACGACCAATTGAACACCCTGGAATGATATATTTATATATTCCGGAACTTTTTTTTCCATGGAAATAACAATGTAGAACGGATGGTATTCTTACTTATTTTGTAGACTACTTTGCGAATTACCGTTTCTACGATTGCAGCAGGGCGAATACTGATAAAATTCGCAGTTCGAACATTTTTTTGCTGTTTCGCCAGATGGCCATTGTCGATCCAGCGCTTTTCGATTGTATTGATTTTAGCAATACACATCTTTCACTCTCATGAGAGTACATTTTTGGGATCATACGTAGTTGTGTGCGCAAACCTCTACAGTTCCCTCTCAATTTCACCAATTTCACGTTTTTTTTCTCACATTTTTCGAGTTTAACGCTATTCGTCATCTCGAAAGTTTTCCGAGGAATGTTGCGTGGGTGACATGTTTATCTCACTGTAAGCTTTTAATCTATTATCTGATGCGGGCGATGTGACATCACGAATGAAAGAATGTCTACATTAGCGCCTAATTGATGGGCGGGCTTAAAATGAAAGATATATAAGCCTGCGGGAGCTGTCGTTTTCATACGCAACCCCGTCGTTCTACGATCGACCCAGCTTACACGTGAACTTGTTAACACTTTTGGTATGGATCCTACGGACCCTACCCTGCGCTACGAGCGTACTAAAGGAACCAAATTACTAAATGGTTTGGAGGCCTTACTTCTCGAATGTCAAATTTTTGAGAACTGTTGGGAGTTTCCCCAGGACAAGACTGCTTTGAAACAGTACTTGACTATACAGGAAACCACCTTGAATAAACTGCAAGATTCGCTTATGAACAAAAACGAAAAAGCAGATCAGTTTCTAAAGGAGATGTATCATATGATAAGTACTGAGAAAACCAAAGACTTAGCTTTTGGAACATCTATTGAAACTGTTTTCGAAGACTATCTCACCACAAAGGGAGCGGAAACGATTTTTCTGAGAGTTGACACTATGCTTCGTTTGATGGAAAAACGAGATAGAGAATTGAGCATCCAAGAGTCAATTCTAGATTTGGATAGCGATAGTGACGGTGATGATACTACTCCTGGACTTCCTCCAGATAATGATGCACTGTCACTCCTTTGCCAAAAACTGTCTCTGAACCGTGAGATTAAAATACCAACGTTCACAGGCAATCCTATTGAATGGGAGTCCTTTTGGGACATATTTTGTGCAATGGTTCATGAGAAATCGTACTCTAACATTGAGAAATTGACGATGTTGTTGGATGCTTGTCAGGGCGAAGCTTCTCGAGCTCTGAAAATGATTCCGCGCAAAGGCGAGAACTACGACGCAGCTATCAAACATCTGCAGAGTCTCTATGCGGACAAACGACGTAATCGTGCCTTATTGTACACCCAACTTGAACAACTACCGTGTGCCACTTACGAGATATCGAGCTTGAGAGAAACCTTGAGCGATGTCATGGCTATAATTGCGGCAATGACAAGAATGGGAGAAAATTCAGACAGTATATCAATACAGCGTGCAGTCAAATGTTGTTTTCCCACTAGGATGCAACGCGAGTTATCCAAAATGGAATTCCGTGACGCTGATACGATGACTATGAAAAAACTTCTAGACAATATTACACGCATGATTAAAGAAATTGAACACGTCGAATCGGACATACGTGGTGCACAAGATAGCACAAAAACCCATGTTATGCTCTCGAAAGTGAATTCCTCGAAAGACTACACTACCGATCGAGGCGGTTCATCAAAAAGTTCTGGTTGTCTTTTTTGTGGTATGTCAAATCACAAATCCATTGATTGTCGTAAAGTTTCTGATGTTCGTGATCGACGAAACATTCTACGAGAAAAACGTCGCTGTTTTCTTTGTCTCTCTGCTACACATATGGTCAATCAATGTAAGAGCGGCAACTGTGGTCATTGTAATAATCGCCACAATATTGTGATCTGTCCAACAAGGGTGGTGAACAATAACGCCAACAAAACACAGCAGAAAAGTCAGACAAAACAGTCGTACAAGTCTGGTAACTCTGGTAACCAGAAGAACCGTAACAAAGGTGGTAATCAGAAAAAACAGTCTCATGAGAACAATCAAGGCGCAACAAGTGGTGTACACGTTAATGTGGTCACCGATGGGTCTGAACGTTCCATTACAGATGTTCCTACTGAGAAGGTGGTTAATAATCACATTGCCACGGTTCCTTCGAGAAAAAGGAGTGCACACACTATTTTGATGACAGTCAAAGTCTTCATTGCCAATAGTTATGGTGTTTCTGTGCCAGTCTATGCCATACTTGATAGTGGTTCGCAAAAAAGCTTCATCACACGTTCACTAGTTGACCGTCTTGGATTATCTACAACAGCCTATGGCGATCTTATTATCGCTACCTTTGGTGGACATTCACAAAGGAAGCCTACTCGTCAGGTTAAACTGAATTTGAGTTCGCGATTTTCCTATTCTCTACCAGTTTCTTTGCTACTGAATGATTGTCTTACTGACCCGTTCACTATCGAGTCTCTCAATGAAGATGACCTCGGTTATCTTTGCAAGAATTCTATTGAACTTTCCGATTTGAGTTACGATCGGCATGAAGTACAACCTGAAATTCTCCTCGGGATTGATTACTTCCATCAAATCATTTGTACCGGTCAACCTACGCATCGTTTACCTAGTGGTTTATATGCTACACCCACACAGTTTGGGTATGTAATTTCTGGTATGATTAGTTCTACACTTCGCAATGAAGCTTTCGAATGTGAAGACTCCACTCTCAGTCAAAATGTGATACAGACTCTAATGACCAAAATAAACGATCCTGCTGATTACTCAGATCTATGGAAATTAGAAGCGATCGGGATAACCGATAACATCACTGCAAAAGATGAGAATAAAATGATCATACAGAAATTCAAAGAGTCGGTAACGCTTGAAGATGGTAAGATTTTTGTGACGTTTCCTTGGAAGGAAAACGCATTTCAACTGGATGATAATTTCCGCATAGCCTTCAGCAGGCTTAAACAACAGTGGCACAATCTGAAGTCAAAACCTGATTTGTGGGAAAAGTACTGTGAGATAATTCACACGCAATTCAAGTCAGAGATAATTGAAGAAGTTGATTTAGAACAGTCACGGTCTTCTTTGCGGCCCACATATTACATCCCTCATCAGGCGGTACTAAAGCCAACAAGTACCACCACCAAAGTTCGCATAGTTTTGGATGCGTCCTCTAAAGGGAAAGGAGCCCTCTCACTCAATGATGTTATTCATCAAGGCCCAACAATTCTGCCTGACCTTTTCGGTATGATACTTCGCGCTAGGAAGGAAAACGTTTTGCTAATTGCTGACGTGGAGAAGGCATTTCACATGATTCATCTTCAAGAAAGCGAAAGAGATGCCACTCGTTTTTTGTGGTTGAAAGACGAATCTCTGCCTCCAACTAAAGACAATATTAAAGTTTTCCGGTTTACACGCGTGCCTTTTGGGATAAATGCGTCACCTTTCTTACTGGGAATGTCCATTCAATATTGTTTGACCGTGGATGAACTTGTCACTACCTACTCTCGATATGAGCGTACTGAACTAGATGAGATATGCAGTGAAATCCGTCAGAATCTGTACGTGGACAACATGTTGCTTGGCGCTGTAGACACTCAGGATGGCATCAAAAAATATGCTTTGAGTAAGCAGCTATTCGAACAGATGTCTATGAATTTGAGAGAGTACAGATCCAACGACAATGAAGTGAATACTAGTATCCCCAAGAAAGACTTGTCTGAATCTTGTGATCAAAAACTATTAGGCATTCAGTGGAATACAATGACCGATGAGTTATTCCTGAAGATCAATTTGTTGAAACATGAAAAGCCTACAAAGAGGAAAATTCTTCAGTCAACACACAAGACTTTCGATCCCGCTGGTTACCTCACTCCCTTGTTGGTCGAAGCTAAAGTATTCCTCCAATCACTTTGGAGAAAAGACTACCATTGGGACGAACCCCTTCGAGAGTCAGACATCAAAGAGTGGTATACTATTTGCGACAAAGTACAAGATACTGCAGTCACGTTGAATAGATGTGTATACCGAAGCGAAGTTAGTGCCTTGCATGAACTTTGTGTATACTCTGATGCGTCCGAGCAAGCATATGCGGCGTGCGTCTATCTGCGATCGATTACAAACGGCCAGATTACAAGTACTCTATTGGCCTCTCGCAGCCGCTTGGCACCGATTAAAGTTACGGGTGCGCACAAAGAGGCGTCTATGCCTAGATTGGAACTTTTGGGTATGTTCATTGGATCTAACTTAGCCGATTTCGTTTTAAACGAACTAGGAATTCCAATCACTACTATTCGCATGTTTTGCGACTCCGAAATTGCGTTACACTGGGTACATTCGGAAAAGGATTTGTGTACATTCGTACGCAACAAAGTACGCTCTATTCGCAAAAAGGTCTACGACTGGCAAGAGAAAGGTATTACAGTCAAAGTTGATTATGTTGACACTAAAATGAATCCAGCTGACTGTGCGACCAGAGGATTGAGCAAAGATGAGATCACCAACCATATATGGTGGAAAGGTCCGGCGTACTTAACGCAAAATGAACAGCTCTGGCCGACCAATAAGTTGAATTTAGTTATGCCACAAGACAGTTATGATGTGGAGATTGATGAAAAATCTTCAGTTCAAGTGAATCAGATTTCTACACCAGAGAAGACTAGTACCGATAATTTGCTTCGTTACAACGAACACAGTTCACTCTGCAATCTAACGCGAACAACGGCAATAGTCTTGCGCTTCATCTCAAAGAAAATTTACCACAAACTATCGAAGGCAACAGGTGAAAATTTACTGAAACACATACCTGGTCTTGATTCCGTGTCCTTGTTTGGCGGTGTCTCGGCAAAGGATCTTGAAATCGCGGAGGCCACACTTGTTCGAAACGTTCAGAGACAACTTTCTGAAACGGAATTGAAACAATACAAGTCTCTCAATGTGCATCCTGACGAGCACGGTGTGTTACGGTGTTACGGACGATTGAGAAAATCCAATTTACCTGTCACCACTGTTAATCCAATTTTGATGAACCCCAAACATCGTCTTTCTGACCTGATTATTCAACAGGCTCATCTACTTCAAGGACACACTGGTGTCAACGGCACGTTATGTGCAGTACGACAACAATACTGGATCCCTAAGGGAAGACAGCGAGTGTCTACGGTTCTGAAAAACTGCGTCATTTGCAAAAAGCAGAATGCACGTCCGTACCTTTATCCTAATATTCCTTGTTTACCATCTGCTCGTGTCACCTCTTCGCGTCCTTTCGGTGCGGTTGGCATTGACTACATGGGTCCATTTAAACTGAAAATAAGTGGAGTAACACAGGAAAAATGTTGGATTTGTCTAATAACTTGCATGTCAACGAGAGCAGTCCACCTAGAGGTTGTTCACGGACTCTCTGCTATTGAATTTTTGTTTGCGTTCCGGCGGTTCATCGCTCGGCGAGGAATACCAAAACAGGTAGTTACGGACAATGCAAGCAATTTTACTTTGGGAGCGCAAGTTGTACATTTTGCGGCTCGACAGTGTCACCCAGATGTGTTTCGCTACTTTTCCAAGAAAGGTATCAGTTGGGAATTTATCACCCCTCTCTCACCTTGGAAAGGTGGATTCTACGAAAGATTGGTTGGATCAGTGAAGAATGCGATGCGCAAGCTGTTTGGAAAACGAGTGCCATCACAAGATGAGTTTCTGACTGTGGTTACGGAAATCGAGGGTATGATAAATTCACGCCCATTGATGTACGTCTCCACTGACCTCAGTCCTACTGATCTTCTCCGTCCAGTAGATTTTCTTATTCCGAAAACAGATCTCTCGCTCTTCACAGCAGACGATGACGATGAAAATGATAGTGATTACAAGTTCTACACAATCAATACTAGAGAACATGCAATTGAGGCTATGAACAAAACTTCTCAGTATTTGAATCATTTCTGGAACATTTGGTCGAATCATTATCTTACTGAACTTCGAACAAACCACAAGTTGCGAATCAATCAGAAATCATACTGCAGAAAAGTTCCTGAAGTTGGTGAGATTGTTCTTGTTATGGATGACAATCAAAAACGCAATGAGTGGAACTTAGCAAAAATTGTGGAAATACATTCTAGTGAAGATGGTGAAATTCGCTCAGTCTCAATTCTACTATCTACAAGAAACATTGTCAAAAGAGCAATAAACAGAATCGTACCTCTTGAAATTTGTGACTCTCGAGAAGAAGATGCTCACAATACGAATACTGTACAAAATGCCGTCGTTCAACCAGGCAACAGGCCAGATAAAACACGGTCTGACGCATCAATCAATGGGGGCGGTCGGCGTCTCCAGCCTGCCAGACAGGCTAAGATTGGCGCGCATTACGCTGATTGCGACACTGCTGGCGAGGGAATAGAAAGAACTGGAGAACGTACTGGTCCCAGAAAAATAGGATCAAGTACCTTATTATACATTGTGAACATTATGATGATGTTCATGTTGCTAATTCCCTCGGTTTCTACTGGTGGTGATCCAATCCCTCTTGCTATACATTGTATCACTGGCGGTGTCTTCATTTCGAATTCATTCTCAACAGATTCTCTTGAAATCTGCGGTGAAGCACATTGTCTGCAAGTTGCCAACCCTTTACAAAATGTTACTGTACAATTTCCTGCCGAAATCGTAGTGAACGACTATATGGTACAAATTAAATCCATTACAGGCAACAGAACTGAAATTTTCCGACAACAATGCCCATCTAGCCCTTTTTGTGAGATGATCTCATGTGTATGGTGCAGTCACTTGATTGCGAACCCTTAGTGTTGGCCTAGAGCAGCCATTGGGGTGTCGGCAGTTCTTATCTACGTGCTCATTAGTTCGGTATTGGTACTAGTTTGTTTTGTTCGCAAACTCATACAACTGCGCATTCTATGTACTTTCAAACCTCGGCGGAAGACAAGAAAAAACAGTGATTCTATTCCTCTGATTGATATTGAAAACAATAAGATCGAATCGACTCGAACTCCAAGAAGTTCGACGTTTGTTCGAGTACTGACTCTATGCGCATTATTTTCACTATTGTGCGGCGTTGAGTCTTGCCAAAGTACATTTACAGTACCCATCACGGATATAATTTGTACAGATAGCCGAAATTGCTCACCACGTCACTCTGCTATTTTAAAAATGAGTACTATGAAATCGGAAGTTTGTGTTCATTTGAAGCATAACAACGTTCTGATGAGAGAGGTGAAATTCAAATTTCGGAAGGCTAATTTTCACTGTGTAAAAAATTCACGGTATTTTACGAGAGACACTCAAACACTCGTAGAGTACAGCAAACGCTGTGCGCGTATGGGTTCCTGTGACGGAGACAAGTGTGGGGCAATACAACCAGACTCGCTGATTCCTGAACTGGAAAAATCTAACGGTTATCCCGGAGTGACTTACTGCGCAGAGTCATGCGGAGGTTATGGTTGCGATTGTTTTTTTCCAAGCTCAGGCTGTCTGTTTTATAGAGTTTATCAAATTCCTTCAAGTGACACGTTATATGAAGTTTTTGATTGTTCGAAATGGTCAGTATTGTTCGAATACGACATAACTATTCAAGACATGTATAAAGAGCCCGTAACCTACACAGTTTTATTGCGTCCGGACACGGAAAGAACTGTCAAAAATCTGACCATGGAAGTGACAGATTATGCAGTCGACCCATACCCTATTTTAGACTCACAGTTTCTTTCAGATAGCGAGAACACTGTGTTACTCGATCGCGACTATAGGTCCGCTTTTACTTGCAAGAACGAGTCCACAGCTACTAATATGAATTGCACTGTTCATGACAACTGCGTTTGTACTGCAGCTGAAACAAAAGTTAACTGTTATTGCAATGACAATAACGTTCAACTACTATTTTCGGACGTTTCCCGAATCCTACCTATTGTACAACCTACTTTGACAATCGGTTCCATCGGTGACAAGCTAATGGCAACAACTTCTCAAGCTTCTATTGAACTTGGTGTGCATTTTCCTACTAATATGAGCGAACTCATCCAAATCATTGATTCGTTCACTTGCAACGTGCATGGTTCTGAAATTGTCGGTTGTTACAATTGTTTGCACGGATCTGAGACTAATATCACTTGTACAACATTTGATACAGTGAAAAAGAGTGTCATCGCGGAGGTAGAATGCACTTCACAATCCTTTTCACTTCGTTGTTCACCATCTGGACTCACGAATCTCATTCGGTTTTCCCATGACCAGGCACGTGTTCGCGAAGAATGCGTTGCTCGTTGTCAAAAAACAATGGCACTATTCCAGCTAAAAGGGACATTGCATTATGTTCATGGCAATGCCGTGATTCCAGAACTACTTCGAATTGTACATCAAAGGTCACCTAATGGCACGGATTTTCAGTTTCCCGATTTTCAACACATTTTCGATGTTTTCAGAGAATATGCTATTTTTTCCCTAACTATGACCTTAATCTTACTCGTTTCTCTTTTCATAACGAGTGTGGCTATAATTGGAATTTTTGGTTACTGTACGGCAACCGATGATCAGGGGCGGAACAATGTTTTCCCAAGTGCGTGGGTATTTCTCATCGCTTTCCCCTTTTTCTTTATCAAGATATTTTTCCGCATTCTTCAATGCTTGTTGCGATGTGTAGCACGTTTTCTTTCACAATTGTTTCGCATTTTCCTCTCGCAGCCGTTTCGCACTCACAACGAGTGAACGATTAACAGCTAGTTTGAGAATGAAAAAATTCTTCATTTTATTCTTCATTCATTCCCTTGAGAGTTAAATTCTGATATTTCTGACATTTATAAGATTATTTCACATTTGTTGATTCTACAACTGCATTTTGATAGTTGCTCCTTATATCTCAGAATTTCGAACAATTCGTTCCTTATTTTATTTGGGGTTTGTGTTGCGAATTGTAACGTCTTCCTTTTGAGGTAACGTACTATGTCTGACCGAATGGACACTGATCCACATCCTCCGAACAAGCTACCATTGCCACCCCGACCGCCAGCCTTGCCAAAAACTTCCAAGCAGCCAGTGGCTGAACGGCCTCGTAGTGCATCTCCTCCACCCGGACCTTCGAACGTGCCAAAGTCCCACTTGCCTGGCGCAGACATTACGGCGTTCGACAGAATCCTAGCGGATATGAATACCGAGGTCGGCAACAATTCATTTTTGAATTTAATTTTTTATCAATTTATCAAAAATTCAATTTTATCAATTCGGATTTTTTGAGATAAGGCCAATGAGTTTTCCATTGGAAAAAGTCTGGTTTTGGATTTTCATTCGAGTTTATCACTTGTCTTTCCATTTCATTTGGTTATTCTTGATCTTCAGATAAGATCGAGATCGCCTTCGAAGACTAGCACTATCAAGAAATCGAAGCCCGCTATTTCTAAGGCGAAGGTTAGTTTTACAAGATTCTTGGTATTTAAAGGAATATTTGATTTAGCATTTTCCTACAGGAGAAATTTCTCACTCACTTTGTTTTCTTCCCTTTTGTACCAGACCATTTCATAGTTTCTGTTCTACGTTGGTACTGGATACAATAGATTGACAAACCATAGAGAATGTGTGTTTACGGCAAATTCATTTCTCGCAGAAATCATGGTTTATGAGTTTTGGTATGCGGAGGATGATACGCCTATCAAACAATATGCTATTTCTGTTCAGCTCATGATTTCAGGCTGAACCGAATCTCTGGGAAAAGATTCTCCAACTGGAGTCGCGGTTCGAGGTCATTCCTCAACTGGAGCAAAGAATCGAAGAACTGACCCAGTCCCAACAAGCGTTGAGGGCTCAGATTCCAGATCGCTCAGTTGTGCCCACTCGAAAGGTCGATTGTATCGGGTGCGGAGCTAATCACCATTTCGGTGAATGTGGCATTTATATAACTAGACAGTCTCGTTTAGAAAGACTCTTCACTCTCGGCATTTGTCCGTTATGTATGAGAGACGCGCACAGCGATATTACAAGATGTCCTGTTCCAGCTGGTAAAATTAAAATCAAATGCTATTATTGCAAACAATACGGCCACCCCTCGCCTTTGTGTCCCAAACGGGACTGACTTCTTCTGTGATTGTTAGTTAGATCTTCGATTTTGTTGATATTCGAAATAGTTTGCCTGTGAAAGTTTTTTTTGACTTCTGTATTCTTCAAATGAGACCACCAGACTCGCAAACAAAGTTGCATTCCCTTTTTTTTATGACTATCTCCAAAGAGACGTTCCTAGAAAAGTCAAAGAAGACTGCTTCCTTATTTTTTGGAAGTCGCTCAATGCGGCCGGGAATGTCGTCATTTGTGATGACGAAAGGAGGCGGGTTAAACTTAGGAAACGCGGGCTGGTTGACTCATGCAGGATTGCTTTTGTGTTCTCTTATGATATTATATTGTACGGTCGATTGGTTATAATGAATATGTATTTTAAAAGGTGTTGTGTTCTAACTTAAGAGAGTAAAGGAGAAGGAGATCAGCATAGGTTTTACGCTGATCTGCCGCCGGTCATCACGTTCGAAGAATAACGACACGACCGAGAGGAACGGCTCGAGATTACTTTCTGTCATTTATTTGATCTGTTACATGAATTTATCTTCTTCCTTGTGTCTGTTCATATATGTGAGCTCGTAGGGATAATACCTACTCGCACACTCATAATTGGTAGCAGCTCTGGTAACTTTTCATCGACCCCTCTCTCTTTTCTCCTCTAGTAACCCACCCTCCCACCCTTAGTTATGTTTCTCTCTCCTTTAGTGTGCTTGACTCTCTTCGTGAGAGCGTCCCTTTGAGGCGCACCCAATTCACCTTTTGCGTTTTCTCTCAACGCCGTCCACGCAATTGGTGAAGCGCCCGGAAAAAGTTGGCCTTACACTGGTTGCGTAGTGAGCTACGGTAAATGAGTACGTCCCTTTCAGCCCCGTTTTGTGTTGTTCCCTCCCGCTTGTTGTGTTTCAAGGTGGCATTGTCCCACAAGAGAATGATGATAGCTATCCGCTTTTACGATGCTCTCGTGGTTGTTCCTAAGTACTTTGGCGCCAATTTAGTACTTTGTGAATGATCTGTTTGCCCTAAAGCTTCTCGTCCCTAATTATGGCGGTGGAGGTGGAACCCCTGGGTGGTTTTGCTGATCAGTTTGTGTTGTGTTAACGGTGGTTAAAGGTACGAAAGGTGACCAACCAAAGTGTTTTGCCAATTTTTCTCTCAGATTAGCTTTTGATGAACCTTCGCAGGTAGTTCTTTTGCCCCTTCGTGGCAGACCAATAAAACCCAAGCTGTAGGATAGTGCAGAAAAGTGTGCACTTCAGCGATTTTTGCTGTGGGGTTTGGCATTTTAGTGAGTGGCCTGCTCTTTGTCTATTTTCCCTCGTTCAAATTCTATTCAAGTAGAGAGCGCGCGCAACATTTCCTCCCATGATTACAGTATTATCGCGCCGTTTTTATCTAAACATTCGACTTTTCCCAGACATAGGAGGAGTTGTAACAAAAACATTGGCAACATTTTTGCGGAGATGGATAGATTAACAGAAAAGCCCCGCCTACAAACTGTTACCATCCCTCATTCCCCCCATACAAACCAAAGAGGAAGGCTACTCCTTCAGCTTTGGAAAGTTTGCAGTTTACTTCAGTTGTCAGCCGCTCATATTATCTGCTTTTACATTTAGCTGGTAATATCTCGCCTTAGCCGAGAACTCCCCCCTCCCACCGAGCCTTTAAGGTAGGTTCACTGTTGGTGCCTCGAGCACAAGTTAGTATTCGTATTTCTCCTGCCTTAGTCCAGGACTCACTTACCCCATGGAGGCACTAAGAAGATCCAATTCTGATCAGAACATTGCCCAGCAACAAAACACGCTTTCGCGCCTCTTTGTAACTATGCAAGACATTGCTCCCGCTAAAGGTAAACACGTGAAACAACTACGCGACGCAACCATCTCAAGCTTCCGAAATCAAAGCGCAGCGATTGAACATTATGGAAACGCGACTAGGGACGATGCGCATCAGTTGCGTAATGAGGTGCAAACCCAAATCAATGATGCACTAGCGAACATAGCACAGCGTGTCGATAATGCACCACAGGTTAACGTTTTCGGTCCCTTAGTGTCCCAACAATCCTCACCAATCTCTTCCTACACCGGCAAAACAGGAGCCGACTTTCGCAATTGGCTCAGACGCTTTGAAGACGTCGTAGCTGCCGCTCAACCGCAAATTGCCGATGGAGACAAAATAAAAACTCTCCTTGCTTTTCTAGATCAAACCGCCCGGGATCGAGCCGAAGAACTGATGACGGCAAATACTACATACGACGAACTGGTCACTGGATTGAAGAACGCTTTCGACGACCCGCAGCGCAAGGAGATCGCCAGACAGCAGCTGAGACAGATCAGACAGAGACAAGGTGAGTGCATTGAGGACTATAGTAATCGCGTAAAAGCCTTAGCAAGACTTGCAACTACGGGTCAAACCCGTGCAATCACAGAAGAAAAATGTCAAGAAGCTTTTGTTGAGGGTCTTAACTTCGATATACGTTTTCACGTTAAGGCTGCTTCTCCTAACTCGTTCCAGGAAGCGGTTAACCGCGCCTTGCATTTTGAAAACTTGTTAGGTGAGGTCACTCGCGCTGGGACAATTACCCCAGGCAATTCAGAAGTTTCACAAGCTCTAGTTAACCTCTTCCAAAACATGAGCCACAGGGACTCCACTCCTAACCAGGTGCAAAGTCAACCCAATAGACGCGATAACAGTTATCAAAATCCCTCTAATAATGGACAACAAAATGCACCACCCGCCTTCGACGGGCCTCCAAACACACAACACGGCGGTAGAAACTTTGGTAACAACCGCAGGAAGGGTAGATACCAAGGCGGAAACGGGGAAAGAACCCCCCTTGGCAACATCAGGTGCTATAGATGTGGCCATGTAGGACATTATCAATGGCACTGTCCATTCGACAATATCCTGACCAATCTGGCACCACCTAACCAACAGAACCAACAGGTTACTAACCAAAGGCAATATAATCCCTTTCAGCAACACCAGCAGCCATCAACAACTATGGTAGTGGAACCAACCAGCCCGGCAAGGACCGAAGAAGTGAAGCAGCTTCTGGCACACAACCTGGCCGTAGAGGAGGAACTAGCAGCATCCTCGCGTCGAGTGAAGGCCCTCCTTGAACGTAACCAGCAACTCGCCGACGACGCAAATTAGGGAGGGAGCTCTCAGGTTAGTATCAGAACTTTTATGCCTCTTCTATTAATAGTTGCGCTTTCATTCCTCCCCTCAACGGAAGCCGCTTCTTTGACTCAAGTTGATTCGCACTTCCCTTCATCCTTGCCTAGTTCATTGTTGTACATGTTTTTGATTCTCATTGTTCAGGTATTTTCTCGAATCGTTCTCATTCTACACACTCTTCTGACACATATGTCTGTAGTTTTGGCACGCAACATTCCTTTCCTATTGTCCCTTCGAGGCAACTCTCCTACCAGATGTCTTTTGTTGATTTTGTGCTGCATCACGCTTTCTCAAGCGCAGAACCCTCTAATCTGTCATTAACGCGCAACTACAACCTTCTGTAATATTCCAACAAACTATAATTGCTCTCATTTTGATATTCCGGCTACGGCAAAAGCCAAGTCTCTCTCCTTGAACATTTGGCGACCTAATACTGTGCAATACGAAACTAAAGCCCATGTGTGTCGTATAATTACGCAAACTACACGTTTTTCTGTATCTTTCTTTGGCTCACGCGAATTTTCTACTCAAACCCTTCACCATACCGTAACCGCTGAGGAGTGTCAATTAATGACAACCCACAACAAATGTAGTTTTGTTTGGCGAATTCGCATATTGACGCGGTCTCGCGCACTTTTAACCCTCATGTTATTGACCTCATTGTCAAGCCTCTGTATTTTGTCTTGAATTGTAAAATTATGAACTCATGAGATTTTCAAGCAGTTACAACAAAAATCAAAAACTGTTTTCATTTTTGTTAGCGCATGGTTCGCACTCTTCTCGACCCTTTGTGTCGACTCCACTGCCACCTCAATAATTTAGTTGAATCCAAGTCACAAATTACAACTTTAACTTTGATCTTCTCAATGCAGCACAAACTTACATTGAACGTTTGTTTGTCTTCTCTTTCTGTAAACCCATGTAAGACAAAGTTTAGTAGAATGTCTAGTAGTTTGAACTTATGCATTCACGTTACGACTATGCTAAATCTTATCTTCTTCTGAATATGAGGACGCCAAGCTGGGGCCGGTTTGCAGAAAATAACAGTTAGTGGACCGAAATAGATATTTTCTGACTCATCTGTATCATACTGTAACGACGCCTTCTAATTATTTTGTCAACACCAACGCTGAGAATTTAGTAGTAAATCAATAGAAATTTCGCCGAGAATTCATTCTCCTATGTAAATAATATATTCCTACTCAATTTACCGTTTCTATCATCCCTTTCCATCTGAATCTGCAAATGATATGATATGTGGTACAATCAACAAAAGAATATTAATCGAGTAAGTTCATTATTTTCAAGTGATCTCAGTAGCCGAAAATTTTCGTAAAACAATCATAAAGATGATGCCAGATCATGCTACACACACGCTGGTCAATTTTTTTCTCTGTCAATTTACGTCCAGGGTCGGACTGCCCCTGAAGGTGGGAGGCGCAAGTGCCGTAACTAGTTACGTCATATCACAGTGTACTTAATTGCCAGTCTGCATATCTATTCACACTTCACTCCATTATAGATTGAACCTAGCATTCAACATACTTATAGTATTGTATTGTTCAACATCTTTTCGCTAATCAATAGGCTATATGCAATCTTTTCATCTAAGTGACTCATAAATTACAGGCGCCGCCTACAATGAGGAGCCGAGAAGGACTTCTCCCCACGCGACCGAGAGGAACGGCTCGAGATTACTTTCTGTCATTTATTTGATCTGTTACATGAATTTATCTTCTTCCTTGTGTCTGTTCATATATGTGAGCTCGTAGGGATAATACCTACTCGCACTGAGGGTAAATATCATCCTGTAGAGACTCAAAACTTCTGCGGTGACTGTCGTTGCTAGTCTGATCTCAACTACGGCAAACATGGGTTTGATATCGGTATCAAGTAGTATCATTTGCGTAAATGATAATTATCGTTGCACGTGTGACCCTACATCCTCAACGTTATTACAGCCGTGACTGAATGAGAATAACCCAGCGAATATATAACCCCCCAGAGTTCACCAGTAATGCCCGCTCACGAGTTATGCTGCATAACATTTCAGCAAATGAAAAATATTGTGATGAAGGGAATGTTACTTTTGGGAAACTTGCAAAGGAAAACTTGAAAGCAACATCAGTATATACTTACTGTACATGACACATGGACGCTAGACATGACCGCTATAACATGACCGCTTTGGTCTCAAATGGTTGTTCACATCTGCTAACAAGTACTCTACATCTGGTCTATTTGGAGGTTCCCAGTACTTGGAACGTTTAATAGTTCTGCCTGTGCACCATGCTAATTTTATTCGAAACGTGATTTTATCACATGTCGCCTATCGACAAGACGCTCTGGCAACCTCATATATGAAAAAAGGAGTTCCGTTCTTACGAAGGACAGTTGCCACTCCGAGACCATATTTCGACTATTTTGATGAAACCCATAGTTCATGTCAACACAGTATTATTACAGTACAGTTCTCGTTAGAGACTCTGGTGGACTAATAGCTTCGGTAAAATTCTACCACACGTTTGCAGTAAACCTTTCGTGGACATTTATACATTGTTTCTCGTTTTATTAATCCGCTATGCTACTCCTCTTGTTTAGCAACCAACTATGAACAAGTTTACATCATATCAAACCTGTTTGAAGTTTTTTATGACGTACCTTGTAACAAGAATGACTGAACAGTTTCCAATCGGGGCTACATACCAACAGATCTGGAATGTAGCTTTCAAATATTTTGCAACTGGACGGTTTTGAAACAAGAATGCATCGGGACAACATTTTGCCTGCCAATCAAGGCAGTTGGCTTGTTTGACGTTTCTATCTAGTTACATTTGTTTAATTTGAGATGTGAATCACTTGGAGAATAACGAGTAGTTTCTCGATGCCATGGGTTCTCAGAAAATGTTTCAAGAATACGATCAGGTACACTTGAGAGCGTGAAAAACAATCGGTGTTCTGGCCCGCAAAAAAGTTTTAAAGTTTGGAATAAACTTGATCGAACCATACCTTCTGTGGTAAGAGATACACATGTTCCGTTTTCTCTGATCATGCCTTCCTCACATTCTGTAATTCAAGCTGTGAAAGTTGGATAGTTTGTGAATAATCGGTAATTCTCATCATTCGTGAATTTTCAGAAAATGTTTCCCGATTACGGTAGTTGCGAACGTGAAGATGGTAGTTGCGAACGTGAAAATACAAGCATATATCCTTTACAGTGAGTGCCAAATTTTAAAATTTCTGTCTCTCGCCGGAATCGAACCTGCGAGCAAAAACTCCGTAGCAGGTCGCTAACCACTGCGCTATTAGACCACATAGCGGCAAAGCTTTGGAATCGAAGACATGTGTGGTACACAGCAGAAAGTGAGACTCTCCCGCCTCTCCGTTGGCGACGACTATAATATAGTAGCTTTTCAGAATATGTTTATTTGGCTACGTCTTATATGTTGCCCCGCTTCGAATGTAGATTCAGAATAAACTCGATCGAACCTTACCTTCTGTAATTAACGACACACAGGTTCCGTTTTCTCTAACCATGCCTTTTTCACATTCTGTAATTTGAGCTGTGAAAAGTAGAATATAGAACTAATTTGCTATGTTACGGATCTGTTTGCTAGTCTCAAAAGTATAGGGTATCGTGCCAACTCACCTTCCACTCCAACCTCTACAGCACTTTTCTTACAAAGCACTCGATGAAGTGTTCTGTCACAGTCCAAATCGTCCATCACTCTGATGTCAGTCCAAGTATGTTGCTCCCAAAGCTTAAAATGAATAATTTTTGGAGCGCAATGAAGAATTGTAGGATGAAATCGGGCTATTAGTGGGGTCATATCCCATCCCCGCATGCTCACTATAGTTGTGGACCTTTTTGCCGCCGCAGCAGACAGCCAGCATGCAGCCTGCACCATTGTTCGCCGGCTGAATTGAATAACTGGTGAACAATAAACATTTTTTACTCAACCAGACAAAGTAAAATGCTGGGAAAAATACGAACATAATGACAGTTTTGATTTGTGGAGTGTTTGCCTTCGTGAAAAAATAAAACAGCACCCACCCATACACAATACTGACGAGTTCTGCATAGATCTGGATTATTGCCTTCAACGGTGAACCCAATCGCGGAGGAGTTGAGAGGAGTGCCATCTAACCATTGGAAGTTACAATCATGGTTGGGCGTAGATAGACCAATCCATGGTGTACTCATTCCTTGTTTGGACACCATATCTGAAACGATGTTTTCTGTGTTTTCCTGGTCAAGAAATACTCCTCGAATTTCTGTATCAATTCATTTTCCTGTCGAGGTATCTACCCAGACCCACTAAGATAAAATCAAGTCCACAACCGTTCGCTTAGGCATCAGTGTTCTTATGTATATTTATCGCCGTTGATTTCGGGGCAACCATCTATATTCTGCACTCGCCGATCAAACTACAAAAAGCGACAAAATAGAGTGATAGAACTTACTTTTCACAAAAATAGTTTCATCGGCTGTCTCAATTTTTGCCAAATATCCCCCGAAAGATTCACAATGCGACTTCGCGCCATCCCAGTTCGAGGAGTGTATGGAATTCTGGAAGAATTATTACAAATATTATAAATGCTCTTCTGTTTGGTTTCCAAAATTAGACAGGTTCACTCTCTTCGAATCTTCGTGAAGGCAGGCTGTCGAGCGCATTACAGCGCTTTGTAACTTGTTGTGTCTGGCGAAAAATTCAAATCTACACTGGTTTCAGGACAGTTTTACTCGCGCATTACACCGCTTCGTAACTTGTTGTGTCTGGCGAAAAATTCAAATCTACAGTGGTTTCAGGAGAGTTTCACTCGCGCATTACACCGCTTTGTAACTTGTTGTGTCTGGCGAAAAATTCAAATCTACAGTGGTTTCAGGAGAGTTTTACTCGCGCATTACACCGCTTTGTAACTTGTTGTGTCTGGCGAAAAATTCAAATCTACAGTGGTTTCAGGAGAGTTTTACTCGACATCATCTGAGATAAATTGACGACTGTGCATTTCTTACGCGCAGTTCCTGATTCCTTCGAAAATTATCTGACCTTGAAACAGGATTGTGTACCCTCGAAGTAGTCCCATCCCTCCTCACATGGAACACCGAAAACAATTGCGACTGCAACAAATTACACTGTGTACGTCAGCAATCAGACCGGCAGAAGGTTACACGTCAGAAACACAGTTTGACATTGTTAAACAGTTCATCCCACTCCAATTTCGACTTTTTCGTTCACAATCTGACCCAATGGCAAATGAAAAACCATTATGAAATATTTATACTCTAATGTCTCTATCTCGCTTCATCGTCTTGGAAAAGCGGTTTACGTAATTACACCTATGGGATAGTTGCGTACGGGAGATACTCGAAATAACACATCGAAGTACAGTTTTTTCAAAACCATCTTGCCATCTACCACAACACAGTAAGAGACTGGACGAATGTAATATATCAAAAATTAAAGAAATCAAGTCGAGTTGCGTCACAATGAAAATGTTCATGTTTGCGTCCAAATGTTCATGGCTCGATATTATCCAAATTTTGGTAACTTTTGATTGGAAAGTTTTTGCATGATCTACTGGAACACATTTAGAACCTTTTTCAGTTGCAAGAAGTGGTATCTCATATCAGAATAGAAAAAAAGCAATCATGGTTTTACTGCGAACAAGAATATGCAATTGTATTTTCTCCTCTGCAATATATAATACGAAACTATGTGAGGATTTTTGATTCGTTTGAATACACTTACCGTTCACCAGTAAGATAAACCGGACAAACATTGCCAGGAGCTATGGTTTATCTGTGAGTGGCTCTGTATTTATACTAGATGAATTTGGTGTGACTGACTTCCTGGTTTCAAAAAACACTGAGACCGAGTTTCAGTCAGACATGGTGCACAGACCGATCGAAAACTTATCATCTCAATTGTTAATAAACAACAAATTACAATCATAATTAATATCAACCGTAAAAGGACTGTCCGTATAGAGCAGGTCCTTCTTACCAGTCACTTTCCATATCATTCTTCCCTTCTTTGATCCATTTATTCTAAATGAGGGATGAACTTCTAGCCCTGTGCTTCGAACATTGGTCAGACAGGTGAAAAGTGGAACAGTGAAAACGCTCATCCATCATTGAGTGTGATAGACAGAAAACACAGAAAAACAAGTGGAACCGTCTCATGCGGTAGGAAAACGCGAATTGCAATGAAATCCTGCTAACAATTTTTGATCGAACTATAGTCTGTTCCACGCACTTGTAACCCTCTACAGTAACCTTCGCGAACTTCTAGATCAACGTTTCGTAGCTTGATTTTTCTGAATGACTTCAATTTTCGCTATTGTGTAATCTATTTATGCTACTACAAACTCTGAAAGTTTGAAACCAAAATAATGATTTATTCATTAGAAAAAAGCCTTCTAAATATGTGGCGGATTACTGTAGAAGGACATCGATTGGTGAAACGAACTATATGCCTACTTGAAAGTGTAATGGTACATGTTTGATCCATGATTAGAGTTCACAGTCATAG
This sequence comes from Litoditis marina, assembly GCA_964036275.1. Taxonomy (NCBI): domain Eukaryota; kingdom Metazoa; phylum Nematoda; class Chromadorea; order Rhabditida; family Rhabditidae; genus Litoditis; species Litoditis marina. The sequence continues at coordinate 30,460,088 of OZ038434.1, forward strand.
ATTATCGTTTCCTCGGAGCCAGAAACTCAACATAGTACTCCGAATTACAAGATCATCAGGTTGTTCATGGGATGTCTATGAGTTTTCATATGAGAGATGATATAATACTCTCATGAAGTGAAATGGTTGCCAAGCTGCGAGCTTTCATGGTAGGCTGAGTATTTGGAACGTACCTATCGTACTACTTGGATCAGCCTGATACAGTGAGGCGTCTCATTGACAAACATTGAAAACTGAACGCTTGTCGACTTTAGTATTCAACGGTAAATGACTAAATCGAACTCGATGAAATCTCAAAATTATGCTGTGAAACACAATGAAGATGTAATTGAAAGTTTTGTCGCATAGCTTCGAGTATTAGCTGGATTTATTTCACCTAATGGTTGACCAAACTATATCAACCTGCGACGTGATTTTGTAGTTTTTGAAAATTAATTGAGGTCACTACTCTAAAATCACGGCTTTGTATAGTTCTCGCAATTCCCACTGAGACTTTGGCAGTATGCCAATGAAAAGGTTTTAGGGAGAGATTTTTCACCCACATATTGTAACGAATGTTAGCAGCCGCCCGGTGAAAATTCTGGTGTTTTGGAAAATTTTAACATTGTGAAAAGCCGCCTGGAAATTTTGTTGGCACGCTGCCGAGGTCTCAGTGGGAATGGTTGGAACTATATTGCTGTGTCAGGCTGACTACATCTTCACCTGTCAGATATGATGTTTTATGGGACAGTATTATTCATTCTAATGATTCTCGCGATGAGTTTTTGCTCTGTTAGAGCTAGTTGAACACTGATCGTGCTACAGTTCATTCTCACTCTTCAACTGAATATATAACTTTCCTTAGTTTGTTATACTTGATAGTTTGCTGCACCTTGAGCTTTTATCGAGAAGCTGAGAAATGCGCTGATTAGAAACGGCTCAATAATCACAATGTTGAGAATGCTAGGAACGGCAGATTGAGCTTGAAAATCTCAATAGCTTCTCGGTAAAACATCTAAATGTGCATTTCTGTGACAGGTTGGTTGAGCTCTTCTTTCTTTCGGTTTTCTTGAAGTTCTATCTCCAGAATCACAAATCTCAACGATCATTTGCCTCTGGTTGATTATGAATTCAGCCCCACCTGTCAGTTAACAGGTTATTACCTGTTGATCAGCAGATGTCAACCGCATGATTCCTATGCTGCTGTTAACACTCGTGTGTAATTCCAGTGTTATGATTCCGCTCGATAAATAACTAGTTTTGTAATTTTTCCAGCTTACTCGACGAATGATATACTGTCCCCCAAAGATGTTGATTGGAATCCAGTTGCCTACAAAATTCTATTTCTCATTTGTTGTCCAATCAATGTAGTTTGTACCTATTGTATAGTGTTTAAATCAAACAAAAATATAAAAAAACTACAAATGGATTCTCATCAATTATCAGTTACTCGCAGGTAGAATAAATAGACCAATGTAGATGAGAATTTGAGTAAAAATTCCCCCTCAAAAGTTCACTATGAACGCTAATTAATGGAACAGTAAGTGCAATGGATCGACGAGCAGGCATTTTCGGACTATTTACATTTTAGACCATTCAAAGTAGGCCATTTGGAACCAAAATGGAAACCAACAAGATTTAAGACCCTAAACGGAGGATTGTGGCGTTATTTCTTACAAAGTCGATTGTTCAGTTCAAACCTCAAAATACAAAGGTACGGGCCTTTCAAAGACAAAAGATTAACCCATTTCAAAACTTATATCTTCTAGAATTCTTCGGAAATCTTGTTTGGAACAGCTTTGGGGTTCAGTGCAAAGCGAAACACATCGCGACGTTGAAAAAATGGAGAGCTCGTGTTTATTATTTTCTCATGAAGAGACATTGTTACATTTTCTTTTTCTGAAGTTCTGAGCGTTTTCTTTGCATCGCCCCCGAGCAGCTGATTATGTTAAAACACCGATCTATATTGAGCATGTCATTCTGACGAGAGTGATTGAGTTTCAATCATATATTATGGAATAATGTCATAAGAAGTACAAAAGGGTTAACGTTAGTTCTCTGACTGGAAGGTACATTAGATAGGTAACACTTTCTCATGCAGACATTTAGTGACTATTGTGATAAATTCTCTGTCAACAGACTCATGTTTTTGCAGTGCCACCGAGCAACTGATTCGCGAAAACACGGAACTGCGGGCAAGTGTCACAGCGCTGACTAAAAAGCTGAACGAGGCTGGTTCCGATCATATCATAGAGTGAGTTGAGAATAATTTGTTTTGTTTCAGAAAGATACATACAGTAGTTTTTGGAAAACATTTTAATTACTGAATGATGATCAAGTTTCACATCCTATTTCTGAGCAAGCAAAATGTTGAAAATGAAAGAAGTTAAAGAAACTTAAAGTACGTAATTTGACGTTCATGCTCTTATCAAAAGTTAGAACTCAAAATAGTCACGTAGCCTGAAATACTCGATAGATAGCTAAGTATTCATCAGTAAATTTGCTCTCGTTCAGTTGCTACACTCCAGCCGCACCCGTCGCATCACGTAAGGATGTCGTGGCGGAGCTGGTATCGGAAGAAACCAAATACGTCTGGGAGGAGTCTTTCCCCGCGTCTGTCAATTGCGTGGAATTGGCCTGTTCGCAATGGGAGTGGCAAACCAGGTAACAAGAGGGAATCTCTGAGATCTACAGTTTATTACTTTGTGAATTATTGCATCCCTGTCAGATGAAGATTGTCTTTGTCGATATCATCTCGAAAGCTCTGTATTTGTCATAGAAACCATGTTCACATTCTGATTATTGTCACGTGATGTGTATTCTTCTTTGCTCGAACATAATATATTTTTCTTCGCGATTCAACACGTAAATTTCCAGACCCTTAATGTGGCACTTTTGAAGAAATGTATGAAAATCAGATGTAGTGATATTTATAATTCTGAATTATATTTAAAGGTCCATGACCCGTGTAGACGACACCACGTGGAAGTTAGAGGCCGTTTTGGACCGGACCAGCCCGGTTATGTTCAAATTTGTCGTGGACGGGTTCTGGCAGTGCAGCGACAACTATGACGTCTGTCCCGATTCCGAAGGAGTCTACAACAATTGCCTTCCACACAAAATTTGAATTTCACATAATTCACAGTAAAGATCGAATTTTCTAATGAATGTCGAGTATTTCCCACTAACAACTTCACTGCAAATAAATATATCAATCGCTGTTCTTCACTTTTCCAACAACCACGCGGTCACTGTATAAGAAGTGTCAGAGTTGACATTAGTATTACTACAGGGGTATATTATATCGGTCAACCCAATTACATGTCGTCCCTTCTTTAACGACAATGTCTCTGGAAGTCGCGTGGTAAAGCGAGACGATGTGTTTTTCGGGTCAGAAACAACACTGGCGGGCAGAGTTAGATAAAAATCCATTATACAACCGACTTTTAGCAGTACACGTCTGTGAATGAGGTCATTTGCAGATGTGCATGCTCATAGGAGTGTTGTTCGTAACTAGGCTCCGTAATATTATGGTTCTACGCAATCGATAATGACGGTATTCCGAGACATAATTCAAAAGTTATAGCAGTTGAGGAAGCCCCAGATATTAACCTGATCAAGGAGCACAAGGGAGAGAGGTCCATTACTGTTCTAGATGATCTACAGTCACACTTCGTGATATTATGGTTCTACGCAATCGATAATGACGGTATTCTCTCCAGAGACAAGGCAGGACGGGAGTTACTCAATGATTTGTTTTGTCTTTATGCACATCATCTAAATTGTGCTGTTTTTATTCTTGTACAATCTGCATTTCTACTAGATAGGACCAGAGGCCGTATGCATGAAACATCCCGTGCCGGGTTGGGATGCTATCCCGAGCTGAATTGGCCGGGAAATAGCTCGGGATAGCATCCCAACCCGGCCCGGGATGTTTCATGCATACGGCCTCAGCCGTATTAACAGTACATATATAATACTTGTGAAAAATCACTCCGATAAAATGCAGGTTAAAAATATACTAATGCAACAGTTTGGAGACTCTTGGAAAGCTGCAATAGAGGCCTATGATGACGCAATGCCAATCCCGTACAACCATCTGGTCCTTGATAATCACCCTTTAAAGGGGGACAGAAAGGAAAGTTAATATGAAAGAGCTTATCAAGAGAAACCGATATGTATAACTTTTAATTCAAACTAACGAACCTAATTTGCAAACGGTTGTTACGTGTTTGCGTGTTTTGGCGCGTGCAACGTTATATTTAGGTACCCCGGGGTACCTAAACTAGCTTTCCTTTCTGCCCTCCTTTAACCGACTCCAAGCATAGATTGTTAACCGATATCACTAGTGAGAACCCGACAGTGTACATTGCTCGCGGATAATAAAGTTTTTCGAATTAAAACGTCTTGGATATTTACAAAACACGCTTAAATTCAGTTAAATGTTTCATGGTCAAAAATTGGTGAAAAGTTACGCAAATGTGTTAGGATGTGGAGGAAAAGTTGTTTAAATATTCCGAAATGATATATGATAGGAGAGTCCCGAGAAAAAAGGTATAAATAGGAGAAGTCAGGCAACGTCACTTACACGTGTACACGTGTTAAGAGCAGTCGTATACGTGCTCACGCTGCTTTTTTACAAAAGTTTTCACATAAGAAGAGTTTGTTACAGAGTGCCTCAGCAAAGCAAATTGGTATTGTTGTTGAGATTATTTACAATATTCTAAATAATAGCAAGGTGTTTCTCACTCCCTCTGAGCGTACACTACTAGGACCATCCCTACCTCTGCTCTACTCCGTATCTAAAGAACGCAACCCGGCCACCGCTAAAGAGCTTTTGAACAGGTTATCTCAAAAACAGTTGAGTGCTCTTTTCGGTGTTGCATTTTCCGTGGCTGAACTATGAAGTTGAATCACAAGTTCAAGCTGGTCCTAATTGATACAGAAACCAGCAATCTACTCTCACTACAGGAAAAAATGAGCAAGGTTAGACAGAGTACAAGTCTGGGAGACAATGAGAAAGCTGCACTACACGAGGATCTGATGGCCAGACTGAAAAACTACAAGGAAAGTTTGAACATTGTGCCGAAAGTTCAAATAGATACACAGATACCAGCCGCCAGTCCAGCAAAGCGACGCCGCTCGCGCGCCAACAGATGCTTGACCAGGCCCCCAGTACAGGCAAGTTTGAGACAGAATCTGAAGAGGTTGTCAAATTATCTCCAGAACTCCAGACACCGGAACGTGAAACACACTCAGATTCAAAAAGACCGAAAAAAGTACGTACGAAAGCGCCCAAAATATGCGAGAAAGTGTCAAAGGATGGACCGCCGGAACGTGGATTACGTGAGAAGACGCCACCTATCAAGGGAAGCCGTAGCCAAAAAGGATCTGGAGAGAAGCGATTATATGTTAAATTGTGGCGTTTATAGTTTTGATTTTTTTCCAACCCTCCCTCAATTATTTTTTCTGTATCCTATGTGGCTCTGCGTGTACGGAGAAGTAGATATGATTTATTGCCCTTTATATGTGCGCCCTGCGTAAGCCAGCCATCCTAGTTTACTTGTATTTTATATAAAGGTAAACAAATCGCATAAATGATATATTTAATTTTAAACTCATTGTATATTATGACGGCCCCCGCAGTACACGCTGCTCTTACACACGCGTATCTGAACACGCAAAGTGCATCTGCATTCTCTTCTGTTGCTAATGTGTACAATGCGGTTCGAATAAAAGGAGTTTCTAAGAAGCAAGTTCGTGAATTTTTAGAAGACAATGTGGTCTACACGGGACATAAACCGGTACGCCACCGGTTTCCGAGACGTAAAACCACCGGTTGCGGACGATATTTCACACTACAAGCAGATTTGTGTGATTATTCAAAGTACAAGGACGTGAACAATAACATGACATTTCTGTTAACCATAAGCGATGTATACACGCGAATGTTATACGTACGTGCGCTGAAAAGTAAGTCTGGAAAAGAAGTTTGTGCGGCGCTCGAGGATGTTTTCAAAGAGTTTCAACCTGTTTATTTTTATACTGACGAAGGAAAGGAGTTTTACAATGCCGACGTTCGAAAACTATTCAAAAAACTGCATATTCGCCACTTCAGCCCCAATTCTCTATTAAAGTGTGCTCTCGTTGAACGCGCCAACCGTACGCTAAAGACACGGATAGCTAAATATATGACTCACGCCAATACCCGTAAATACGTGAACGTGTTGGACGAAATTGTTGCCGAAATTCACTCTAGTTACAATCGTTCGATTAAAATGAAGCCAATTGATGTCACCGAAAACATTTTTCTGGAAAAGTACGGGACTCCGCGTAACTGCAAGTTGAACGTTGGTGATTTCGCGCGGATCTCTAAGGCGAGGCGAGCGTTTCAGAACGGGTATGAAGCTGGTTACAGTGAGGAAATGTTCTGCATTTTTGAGTGTATAGCCGGTGACTCACCAGTTTATCGACTGAAGGACCTGAACCAGGAGCAAATCGAGGGGATTTTTTTACGAGTATGACGTCACGAAATGCACAAATCTTGGAGAAACTTACAAAGTCGAGAAAGTTTTGCAGCAGCGTACAAGGAGAGGAATTAGAGAATTATTCGTCAAGTGGCTTGGGTATAATGATACATTTAACTCTTGGGTTAAGGCTGATGATATTGTCTTGTTGTAGTTTGCTTTCGATCCATGAACCATGCCCCCCTGCCATATTGTTTTTATTGGTATCTTCTCACTCAGTCTGACTATTAGCTTACATACCCCGCTGATCCGCATAGCCCTTTGTACTCGACACAGCAGAAATATGTGGCAGCGCCACATGGCTCCGCTCTTATACCCTCAGTTCAACGGGAGTAGTTTACATTTGCCCCCCACCCTGGTCGAAAATGGGTTGAAAAGGGCCCGTTCTACAATCGCCCTCCACCTTTGGGGGGCGATTATACATCATGCTTATTTACTGCAGGCTTCGGTTGAGTGGGGGTGATTGTTCATCAGTTCCGGGTATGTACTATCACCCCTCATTTTGTGTTGTGGGGGGTGATTGTTCATTGTCGAAGATGTACAATGTCCCCCCACCCATTTACCAATTACCCCCCACCTTCGCGCGACTTTTCTGGGATTTCAATTAGGTGGGGGGTAACTAGGGTTGTTAAACTCGAACTCGAAACTCGACTCGACTCGAGAAAACTCGAAAATTTTTGAGTCGAGTCGAACTCGAAAACTCGAAAACTCGAAATTTTCCAAAACTCAAAAACTCGAAAACTCGAAAACTCGATTTTTCGCCAAACTCGAAAACTCGAAAACTCGAAAATTCGAAATTTTCAACGCGAAAACTCGAAAATCAAAATTTCGGACTCGAAAAATGTATCTTTTGGGTCCAAAAACACTCAAAACTCGACTCGACTCGAAAAAACTCAAAAAATTTCGAGTCGAGTCGAACTCGAAACTCGAAAACTCGAAATTTCCCAAAACTCAAAAACTCGAAAACTCGAAATTTGCCAAAACCCGAAAACTCGAAAACTCGAAAACTCGAAATTTTCCAAAACTCGAAAACTCGATAACTCGAAAACTCGATTTTTTGCCAAACTCGAAAACTCGAAATTTTGAACTCGATTAACAACCCTAGGCGTAATAGTACCACAAGGGGGGGGGGTGATTGTTGGGTGGTTTTTCCCTCCGCCCTTATACCCTCAGTTCAACAAAGTCGACTTAACGCGGTTTTTCTTCTCAACCCATAATCAGCTATTTAACAGTTATATTATCTGGTCGCTCACAATTTTTATTTCGCAAGTGCCAATAGTATTGGCCCATATAACCATAGTACCCTAGTTACGTGACCCGTCATTCTTATATTAATTACAAGTACCCTTATGAGTCAGACTGTACTTAGCCTTTCTTTCGTAGTAAATCTCTCTTTAACGTGCCCGCTAGTACCCTTCTAGTTGCCCTACAGCTGGCCCGCGAGTTCTGAGTTCCCATTAGGGTTTCCCTATGGTCAATCAATCAACAGATGACTAACAGATTCTCTTACAGGTTCCGCCTCCAATTGTAGCGAAGAAAACAGGACTTCTCACCACGCGACCGAGATGAACGGCTCGAAATTACTTTCTGTCATTTATTTGATCTGTTACACAAGTAATTTACCTTTCCCTTCTATCGTACAGTTGTTCATTTCATATATATATATATATATATATATATATATATATATATATATATATATATATATATATATATATATATATATATATATATATATATATATATATATATATATATATATATATATATATATATATATAAAATTAATTGGTCTATTTCGAATACCTGTATCATGTATATATTCAGAATAAAAGCACAGAATTAGGAAAACTAGCTACAAATTATCTAGCCTAATTATTTGAACGTCCTATCATATACGGTCGTAGGCTATGGAGATAAAACAGTTAGGCAACAGGTGAACGTGTTAATTTCTACCGTCTAGCTGGACGTGCGGAAGTACACACTCGCAAATCGAGACAGTATCGATGTAGAGAATACAGAGTATATATTTAGAACTGAATATGTCTTTTTCGTCGTACTTTTGTTCACTATTCTCGGGATTTCAGACGCTAGGCGGGCCGTGACAACCCTCCTGCGGTCACGCGTTTTTCTCGAGGTGCCGCCAGCTCTCGTGAGCTACTTGCCACACCACACGGCTTTGTTGTCAGAAAAAAAGCTGTACTTGGAACTCAGGTGATTTTCTCATCCGCCGGAGGTATAGTCGTTTCCCGCCACAATAGCCGTCTACAGTAAGCTTATAAAGCTTTGAACATAATTTTTCAATAGTATTCCGAATAGTAGAAATTCCGAGATTTCGCTTTCCATATTGGTTACTACAGATATTGAGAACAGTGAATCTAAATTCATGTTTATTGGTTCGATAAATGCCCTTGAATATTCGAAAGCTTACTGTAGAAGTTCATCGATTGCTGAAACGAACTAGAGTTGTACCTGCCTAAAACTTTGGTCATGATATTTTTTTATAAACCGTTGTTAGACGTCGTTCATATATCATTTTACAGACTGGCGTCACCCAACGGGGCCAGGTGCCCTGATTGCCGCGCCGCGCTCGCCCTCGACACCGTCACCGAGAACCGGCGGGTCACCGGTTAGTTTTATTATTTTGTGCACTAATTATGTAGGCAATAATTGCTGGCGGAGACAAGTTTTCTTAGAACTCTATGAAAATTCAATATCCTCTAGTTTGCTAGCAGTTCCATTACCTAGAGCTGAAAGAAAACGAGCATATAGATTCTCGTTTTCTTCTGGTCTCTCAAAAAGCGATAATTTTTCCTAATTCGGGTTTTTTTCGATATTAAGTAACTACTTGACTGATTATATACTGGTTGAATATATACTCAAAGGTAGCTTAACGCCGATTAATTATCACTCGAGTACCGAACGCTATCTTTAGATGTTAGACTACAAGTTCTCATGAAACAAAAATATATTCTACCAATCGCATATTTTCAACTATACCTTTTCAAGAGATCGCGGCTCTCGTCGACGGTCAGCCGGGGCTGGCCTTGGTGGTGCCCGCGCCACCGCCTGAGCCGGATGTGGCCGCCCAGGCAATCGCTGCGGCAAATGCAGCCGTAATCGCTGCTACCGCGGCGCTTGCCACGGCGAATGACAGCGTCAACGGCCGCATAGCGACGGCCGCATAGCGACGGCCGTCACTCGCGCCACGACCACCCTTAATCGGCGTCTGGCGCAGGCCACCTTCGAGGCCAACAGGTTCCAGGCCATGACCCGGCGCCTCACCGACTTCATGGGAGAGGTGCGTCGGAAGCTCCGAGTTGCTGAGGCAAAATCGGAGCGGGTCGAGGTTAGTTGCTAGCAAGTTTTGTTTTGTATGGCTATGGTTTCAGCCTTATGACACACTATCGATAGAAATTATATTCCGTTCTAAGAATAACAAAATGCAAACATGTTACTTCTGATTTTCCTACCTCAACGGTAGAAGGGGTGATGGTTACAGGGTTAATATACATTTTTACGTATCGTCGGTTGTGATTCATCAAATCCTAAAATGTACCAAGACATTGGTAGTGAAGGCGATTTTTCTCCAATTTTACTTTGTTTAAGGACCTGTTGGCCTCGACGTACGCAAGAGGTCGCGCGGCCGGGCGTGCCGAGGACCCCGCACACCAGGAAGAACACCGTCGCAGCAACCAGGGATGGATGTGATAAATCATTTATTCGTATCATGTCTCATGTTTATTGAAGTATCATGTCTCATGTTTATTGTATATACGAGGTGCAACATTACAAAAAAGAAAAAACATCGAGCACTGGGTCAGGTAAAACCGAGTATTTCTTACACCGTTTGTAATATTCTACACACTGAATGCCAGTTGATATGAGTGGGTGTTTTTTTCCATGTGTATCTACGAAAGTTTCGGGTTACCATGGCTAGAATATTGATGCTAACCACGGTAATTTCAAAATTTTACAATGAGTATTAGAAGATTAATAAAGTGGGTGAAACCTAAGTATTTGAACTATTTACTTTCACAATAGTTAAGCAGCGGTGTCACTAATGTTATAGATAATTGATAATCTAGAGAATAATGCTTGCAGCTACTAGCTCTACATGAACGTGCTCAGACACGATATATAATATTAGTCGATATTTCTATGTCGGAATCAGCAGGACATCTGAGTGAAGTCCGGTTATGGTGATGGGGGAGTGTGAGTGTCGTCGGTGTTGTTAACCGTCCTGGAATGTGATGCTTTATAGTAAGACCATTTACGACGCCCTCGGATCAACCGCGTACCTTTTCCGTCTACTCATTTTCTCCAGCAGACTACGAGATGAGCCCAACTCCAAACTGTAGCCAAACATATGTCTCTCTCTAACTACCTGTTGAACGGCTTGTTGTTGCTCAACTGGGGCGTGGTTCCGGTGCGGCGGTGAGGCGTGAGAGGCGGGTACGATATTCTGAAAAAAACGAGATGATCATGAGAATCGACCGTGCGACCGCGCACTCACGATGTGGCATTTGAAAGCACAATCCACAAGGTCCTTTCTTGTTTACTTTTTGTTTTAAGCCTTTTTCTTGTGGTTTTTTTTCTAATTTGGTTTTGGTTATCTCTAGTTCCAATATGCTCCTTCTGGGTAAGCTGTTGAGTCCCGAAGTTGGACCGGAAAACAAGTTCAGTAAATAAATGGATTAATTACTCGTATTTGTTTAGGCCTCGGAATTCCCTCCGCGGTCATCGGTCATTCGACCAAGAGAAGGACAGTCGTGCTGCCAGCTTCGCCAATATCCCGCCCTTCGGTCAGTTTTTTTCTGTGTCAACTTTTTCACCGAAAAAACCGAGAATGTGCTTTTTTTTGCCAAATTTCGAAAACCACGACTTCTTTTCGGTTGTTTAATAGTGATAAGTGAAATATTATATTTAGAATTTTCAGACATATTTGGATACCAAACACTAGAATATCTTATAGAGACGACCCAAGGAATTTATTCAATGTCAGTGGGAGTACCGTACAACGACTTGAACTTGAACTTCCGAAACTGTCCTGCAAGATTCAAGTTGACGACTTTCGAGCCATTTTGAAATTTCGATTCGATTCCATTTCGATTTTGCGTAGTTCGAAAAAAAAAACTATTATTTCGATTTTCGACCTCCGTTGTTCAATAGAAAGCTCACTATGGGCTAGATAAATTATGTGGATAAACTATACTTATATCAGAACTATCGTGTGATGCTTTCTAATCAAAATCTGATCATTTTTCAAGAGTAGAATCGAAACTCGAAAATAATCGACATTTCGATTCTGAAAAATTTCTTTTCGATTTTCGATTTTGAACAAATTTCGTCCAATTTCTGTTTTTCGATTTTGGCGAAATTTCGATTATTTCGAATTTCGATCTTAAAGTCGAAATTCGACTTTTCTCGACTTTTTTCGATTTTCGATTTCGATCTTAATAATAATAAACTTTATCAGTATAGTGATGGACCAACAACGAATTACGAATTTAAACCAATTGAACTGATATTCGAGAAAATAAAGAAAAGAAAAACTAGTACATACGCAAAGTGGCTGATATGTTGATACTCCTGAGACTCAGTGAGAAGATCTAGATGGAAAAGGTACCCAGGATTGATTGATGTTGAAACGGAAACCATAGCGATCAAAGTACACGTCAGATACAATTGGGGCTAGATGAGGGGTCAATTGATAGCAACCATGGAAACAGCTGTAACGTTCACGCATGGAAACTCCACTTAGGTGCATGTTATACAACATGTCAACATTGTCATTTACACATTTCAAAGAAGCATCATCAAGGGCATCATGGAACGATGGAGGGTCGATAATGGATGGTGTATCACACATAGGAGAAGGATCATCAGCTATTTGGGTAACTTCAACAGGGACGTGACTTTGGATAGCAGGTTGATCATCAAAAGAAACATGGGTTGTACGAGTAGATATAGAGTTTGGAGATGGAAATGCGGACACAAGATTGGAAACGACATTTCTGGTTTGTTCAACTAACTCCATTTCAATTGGCAGAATAGGATCGGCAGACGGTGTTGGTGTTGTAGTTTGGTCGGTGACCTCAGCTCGGGCGGCGTCTCGTTTTGATTGTCTGGCGAGGAATCCGGCCTTCCGCTGTTCCGGGGTCTCGAACTTCCGAACATGAAAAGTTGACATAGAAGCATCAGATTTCATAGCAGTAGATAGATCTATTAGACGAGGAAACGGAATACCATCTTTGATAGATACTTTGAGTGGACGAGGTAAACCATCTTGACGAGGTTTACCCAAACGGTGAAGAATGGTAATATTAGATGGAGAGACGGATACCAAATTGAAAACTGCATTCACTTTTTTCTTTGTTGAAGAATCCTCTGGTAGACCATAAATAGTGAGACAGCGACGATCATTGAAGTGGTAAAGTTGGGATTGAATAATAGTGGGTAGAGATTGGGTTAGAGAGTCGAGTTTGGAATTGAGTGTTTTGATTTCACTCAAAAGGGTGGAAAAATGGGTTCGAAGTGGTACCATTTTTGGACGAGGCGAAGGCATGGTAATCAATCGAGAGGGGTCACCTCACACGACCGACACAAATGGTGGGGATTTCCTTAACAAGCCTAAGACACACAGAGTAGAATGATGGAAAACTGGAAGTTTCTTATTTCAGTCAGTGAAACTCAGAGAGGATAATTTATGTACTAACTTGATTGAGAAATAGTACTGCACAGGAAAGTGACACAGTTACTATTCAATTGAAATCAAAATGAGACACATTGCTGAAAAGATCACGAGCTTGTTGACAGCATATTTTCTTTTGTACGATAACGTTTACTTCCTTAGTTTTATTTTCAACTTTCCATGACGCTGATTTGACATTTGAACGTTTTTTCTAGTGTTTCGATTATTTTGTTGTGACGAGTTCACTAGTGTGTGTTGGTTGAAGAGAAAAGTCACTCTCTAACCTCAAAAAGATATTGAAAGGTTTTATTGTTCTCTGGTTCACCAAAAGCATATTTTGCAAACATAAAGTACTTAGAAATGATCACGAAATGTTCCCTTCAAGTTTATCAATTGAAATAATGATCTGCTCACCTGTAGCATGGTTCAAACTTGCTAAAAATGACGTCATCGGTCTGCTCGGCACTTTTGTGAATACAAAAAGGACAATAACTCACGTGTTTCTCATATATTCCAACCCGTTTCGCAACATGTTTCAGTTCGAGGAAGTATCTGTTCAGCAGAGTTTTTCCAATTGGAGTTTGTTACATCTTACGCAAAAATGAACGATTTACTAGAAAGACGACTCGAGGATTCGTTTTTTCTACGGAAGTCTCAGATTTTCGGATCGGAAAGGCTACATTCAAAAAAGGTCACACACCTTGCAAACTTAAATTTCAAATTGTTTGATTCATAAGGAAACTCGGATTTATAACCTTCGTTTCTGTCCACGTAGAACATCGTCTCCAACGCTCAGTGAATACATTCTCAACAAAAGGAATACATTATGCTATTCATGAGATTCTTCTCGCCAATAACATTCAGATATTAGGTTATTTTATTTGAACAAAATATAATTGTGTCACTAGGACTTTTGGATGGTGGTATGATAATTCTCAGGTGAAAAGTCGCGGGCCGATTCGGCCCGATCCGGGTGAGATCGGCTCGTCGTGTTATGTTGTGTCGCGTCGTGAGGTGTCGTGGCGAATCGGGTAAGATTCGGCCAGCCTAAACGCGCCCGCCTGCTAATTGGTCGCTCTGCCGCGCTAGTCCTTCAATTTGTGAATTTCAGAAAATTTTCAATTTTAATGTCATTTTGATTATAATTTCAGTTTATGTGTATTTATATTCACATTCTCAGTCTATTAGTTGTTGAGAAGTGTGTACACACTGTGAATTTCACTGGCAAATACGTTTTCCATTGATATTTTAAGTTTTAAACCTGTTTTATTTGGTTCTATTAATTAAAATTTTTCGATCTGTCAACAACTTTGTTCCTTAATAGTAATTCAGCCCTCTTAGAATGTGAAAAACATGAAAATTTATTGCACGACAAGTCGTTCCCGCGCGTCGCGTGTGTGGACAGACATTCGAAAAATTGGTCTAGTCGTCATGTATTCACGTATTTGAGAGAAAACAAGAAATTGTTAAGATAATTCCAACAGAATATGGTCCATCTTTCTTATTTCGAAGTGTTTTTCGTTTTTGAAGTTCTATACAGTCTCTATAACATAAGAAATCTAACCTAGTTACCACATCTATTTGTAAGTTTTAAGGTGATTCGACCAATTTTTGAACTGGGAATGAGTTACCGCACGCAACGCGAAGACTAGTCCGTAAACGTTAAATTTATCTCTTTTTCATTGTTAATGGTTTCAAGATTCTTTTTTTGTTTCATGTGTGTTTCAGACGCGAATGGTAGCTGGACTTTCGGCTGGGTCGAGCGCGGTCACAAGGTACACACGGTACACGGTTTTTCTACTCTCCACCCTATCAGGATATAAGCAACTATTCCACAAGTGAGTTAATGTTTGTACATTTGATAGGTAAGGTAGTATAGGATAATGTCAGGACATAGTTTCCAGGCCAGTTAAACGAGCCATCAGAAAAGAACCAGATGCCACTTGTTGAGAAAGTTTTTATCGTGTTTTATTGCATTTTCGACTTTTTCATAATCGCGTTTGGTTGAAAAACAGAAAAACGGATGATATTTGTCGGAATCTGAAACTCATGACCTATTTCTGATGTTAAGATCTGAAGTTTCATGTGTTTCACTAGGAAAACGGATTCCATTCTGTAGAGTAGTCACATCCCGCAGGTTTGTGCCTGTCCTGGTCCAAAAATTTCACATTAGAGAAGATGGCTGTTTCTAGTTAACGAGTTTAGTTATTTGCCAGTATAGTGACCATTCTACAAAAGCTAGACAATTTTTCGATTGATATCTGTGATAATTCATGAGTTTTTATCAAAGAGCGGGCCAATCACCCCGATATGGATGAAAAAGTAACCCGTTTTCCGTTTTTTTGTGGCTGTTACCTCAATCATACTCTATGGGGAAATAAACACAAATTTCACTACTGGTTTTGCTATCGTTGTTATTCAGGAACGTTTGCAATTGGCTGTCCGATGTCTCGGTACACTTAAACTAATAAACTGGCTAAAAAATAGGTGAGTGAATAAGGAGTTTTTTATACCTGCATTATATTAATAAAACTGTATTTTTTTGGAAATCAGTAAATTTTTTCCATTTTCATACAAAACGTCTTTCTCAACACCTAAAGTTGATCAGAATCATGTATATTTCTTCATTGGTGTCCTAGATTCTTTAAGTGCTGTTTTTTGAGATGTAGTTCGCCACTATCCACAGGTGAGTTGTATGATGAGTAACTTTCAGTTGTTTAGTTAGTTTATACAGTTTTACAGGTCATGCCCGGCGAGATTCGTGGTTTGTTTGAAGTCTGGTACACCGATGATTGGTAATAAGGTAAGTGTCAACCTTCCTCATACGTACTGCTTTGTGGTTAGTTCCAGTCGGGACTAGGTTAATAGCTGATTGTATGTATTCAATTCATTGTAATTGTTAAACTCCAACTCGAAAACAGTGTCACCTACACAAACTATAAAACATAATTCAATTGATATATATATATATATACAAGGAAGGTACCCCGGGCTACGCCCGGGTCCCTCCCTTGATGAGTCTAGGTCGGTGATTGCGTCGAGAAATTTCCTCCTTTCCTCTTTGAAAAGTCCTCGAGCGCGAAAGTTTTTTTAAACATAGAGCGCGCCAGTTTTCCTTGACTTAGACCGCGCCAGTTTTCCTTGACTTAGACCGCGCCAGTTCTCCTTAACTTAGAGCGCGGCAGTTCTCCTTAACTTAGAGCGCGGTAGTTCTCCTCAACATAGAGCGCGGAAGTTCTCTCTAGCATAGAGCGCCGGAGTTCTCCTTAACAGTGAGCGCGCCAGTTCTCCTTGACTTAAACCGCGCCAGTTCTCCTTAACATAGAGCGCGGAAGTTTTCCTTAACATAGGGTCGGGAGTTCTCCTTAACATAGAGCGCGGTAGTTCTCTCTAACATAGAGCGCGGCAGTTCTCCTTAACTTAGAGCGCGGTAGTTCTCCTCAACATAGAGCGCGGATGTTCTCTCTAACATAGAACGCGGAAGTTCTCCTCAACATAGAGCGCGGAAGTTCTCTTCAACATAGAGCGCGGAAGTTCTCTTCAACATAGAGCGCGGAACTTCTCCTTAACATAGAGCGCGGAATAGTTCTCCTTAACATAGAGCGCGGGAGTTCTCCTTATCATAGAGCGCGGAAGTTCTCCTCAACATAGAGCGCGGAAGTTCTCTTCAACATAGAGCGCGGAACTTCTCCTTAACATAGAGCGCGGAATAGTTCTCCTTAACATAGAGCGCGGGAGTTCTCCTTAACAGTGAGCGCGCCAGTTCTCCTTGACTTAAACCGCGCCAGTTCTCCTTAACATAGAGCGCGGAAGTTTTCCTTAACATAGGGTCGGGAGTTCTCCTTAACATAGAGCGCGGTAGTTCTCTCTAACATAGAGCGCGGCAGTTCTCCTTAACATAGAGCGCGGTAGTTCTCTCTAACATAGAGCGCGGCAGTTCTCCTTAACTTAGAGCGCGGAACTTCTCCTTAGCATAGACCGCGATAACATGGATATCGCGTGTGTTTTACGTGAAGCGCGTTCTTCTATTCAACTGATCATTAACTTTTCATTTCCAAATTCAAATCCCAGCAACAGCCGATTTCAATGGGTCCGGGAATGAAAAGCGGCCAGTTACACGTTTCTCCACGTTCTCTCCCTTCTCTTTTTCCAACTACAAAGTGCACCTATATTACAATTCAGAACGGCATTTTGCCTCATACACACATACATCAAGAAACGGTTTTATTAGAGCGGGTTTTAGGCTCTTAACCTTCGTTCTTTCAGATCTGCTAAGTTTTCGACTACTCTGAGGCCACCCACAAATCGAGAATGCGCCAAAATTTCCGACAGTCCTCATTTTATTGTCTATTTTTAATAAAAAAATATCATATATTACTGTTGTTTGTATATTTTATATGTGCAATCGAACGAGCTGAGAAAATTCAAATATTGCACGAATTTCCCCGATTCGGCCCGATTCGGGTCATATCGGCCGAAAAATCGTCGGGCCGAAAAGGTGCCTTTTCGGCCCGACATTTTCCCACGAAATGACCCGACTCGGGCCGAATCGGCCCGCGGTTTTTCACCTATGTTATTTCTATTCTTTTCCTGGAACAACATTTATTCGTTGAAAAAAATCACTGATACGAAAGAGGAAAAAAGTACAAGTACATCAACAACCTGACTAGAGCGTTCAATTATTTACACTTGAAAAAAAAACAAGATAAAATCAACAGATATGATCACTGTGATCAACGGGATGAATTTGCGACGGTTCAATAAAACGTTTGATAAGAAATAAAAAGGAATGCTACATGGATAGTGGATGACCACAACTGAATTGTAGTTTGAGCTCTACACGTTGAAACTTACAGAATTCAATTACAAAACAGAAATATCAAACTACAAATCCAGCGTGATAGAGCCACCGTACACCGTATTAGTTTGCTTCGCCATAAATTGCTAAATCTTTCATTCAGATTACCTCAATATAACGTAACGAGCGCCAAATCACACTAAAATAAGAACCCCGTGAGCTAGTGTTATTTCGGAACAGATTTCATATCATATCATATTTCAGATTCCCTTCAATCCGATCTTCGAGTCAATACCAGCGGTGTAGTTTGAGTGGGCGGAGCCAAAATGCGGTCGGGCCACCACCTTCCGACAAGTTCCACTCGAAGAGTTTTACTCAGGACGGGCAGAGCAAATGCATTCAGGGTACCGCTCAGGAAAAACAGGGCGTGAAACTGAAAATATGAATTAAACCAGCAAAACAAAATGATTTTCAAACTTTTTTATGTCTTGACTTCGGAAAAACCTCTACGAAAATGGATAAATTTACAGTATAAACTCGGAAGCCAAGAACGGAATGAAACCGTGTGCTTGAGAATATGCGAATTTCGATTGGTTTTTATGGTGAAGTTGCATGTAAAAACATTATCGGAGAATGGACCATTGGAAACTGTTGTACTCACATTTTCCATAAATATGTTGAGTAAAAAACTATCTCCTGCTTGCACGTTGAGATACTGCATGATTTGGTACCAAATCACGTAAGAATAGAAAAATACTTGTACAACTGAGATGAGAAAAATACTCTGAAATAAAAACAAATGTATTACCAGATGTGTTTAACAACAGTCGTTATGCGGAACTCGGTTTTTTTTGTGGGGTATTTTCATTACACATCCATTGTATACTCTAGTATGTTTTCTGACCACACAAATCTGTATTCATCTCATTTCAATCTTCTTTCGTTCGTGCGTTTTTCAAGCGACTATTTGACCTGTTTTGGATTGATCTATATATTTTTAATGAGAAAAAAAGAACTATAAGTCTGCTTTATAATTACGCTATGTGCTCGTCACGTTTGACCCGAACACTTACGTGAAAAAACTCACCTTTTCAGGTATATTTTTTCGTGTTTCTTCTCGGGTTTTTGTGTATGCTCCAAAGTAGATGACACAAGTGAGTACCACTGTTATCACAACACAAATGACAAACATAATCCCGTTGAAAAGTCTGGTTTTCTGGAAATATTCTACTAAATGTGCGGTAAAAAAGCATTGAAAAACATCCAGGAGAGAAAAAAAACTTGTTAGAACCTTGGCCGTGAATGTATTATACTGCAAGGAAAAACTCAACGGGCAAGAACATCCGTTTGAGAATAATTACATAGATGAAGAGTTTTTGACTTTTTATATGTCCAGTTTTATTTTCAGAACCTTGTACAGAAGTACAGAGAAAATGGCGTGTTGAATTAGCTTCTGTGGTGATACAGTGTTTTACTTTCAATTTTAAACAAAAAGTGTTCTGGAATGTTGTCGACAAAATGTATGTCCGTGTTAGGAAGCATTCAGATTTTAACGTTTGAATCTGAATGGTGTACGGTACTAGTTCCAGCAAGAAGACTATATAACTATAGACTGACCGGAATGTCTTTGGTTCTTATGAAACCTATTGGATCTCCATGAACATTGTATTTGTAATCATAGGGAATAAACAGTAGATGAGCTGTTATGGCGTAGGCGAGCACGTGCAGTACAGCCAGAATCCACACGGTGGTCTCAATGCTCCATAGCTGAAATATTTTCCGGACTTGAATCAGAAAATGTTCCCCTTTGTTCTGTTTAGGGACTTATCATAACCTGTACCTAAGGTTTAGCCGTTAGCATTCCTACAGAGAAGGATGCTAGTCTTCCCTGTGCATCGTGTATATAGTTAGATCGTCTTATGTTTGGTACAATTTCGCTAACAATGGCGCTTATCGGGATCAAGCCATGAAGCAAGTTTGGAGACTTCCCATTCAGAGCTTTTAAACGGAACAGTTGAAAATTGTATTTTACAACAGTCATTGGGAGTTCAAAAACTTACTGTAAAAGAAGTGACAAAACAATTTGAAATGAGTTTCTGAACTTTACCAGTAAAGCAACAAGTTCAAACTACAAACACAGCGGCATAGGGCAGCAGGGGTAGATAAGACTAAGGAAGTTCGATTGTTCTGGACAAACTATTGTCGCAGGATTTCCGTCGACTATACTATACTGTCACCAAAAACGTACCCTGTTGTGAAGCAACGTCCTCCAGACTCCCGTGAACTGATATGTAGACATACATAAATTGCCGGCGATGTGAAGACACAACTCAGAGTGGGTCAGTGCGGCCAGAATAGCATAGACAGTTTTCGAACCAAGTCCTGAAGATAACAGCGTGGCAACAAATGTTTTGAAAATGACATAAGCGACACTCATTTCAAGCAAACTTGGTCACAACAAGACTATTAAACCCGAACTGTTGTCCGCTGAGGCGCTGAGATACAAAACAACCAATTTTGTAAAATATTGGTAACTCACCGATTCTGATAAGAGTCGCGATTCGCATGTTGTGTAACGTGGCTAAACCGAGGATAATATCGTGTATTCCTGGAACACTTTCAAATTTCGGTAAAAACCCTAGTTTACATTTCTCCAATCAATAATCTGACTTTTCTCGTATTTCATTTTCAAGCACTTCATTCTATAATCTTCGGTGAAAACAATCATTTATATTTTTTTCTAACAAAAAACTATCCCAGCTCTGTGTGTTTTTTTTGAGAAATTTCACGCGTTTTTTTCAGGGCCGGACTGTGCCTTTAGTTTGATTACACATCTGAATTGCAGTATTTTCCATAAATAATGCAGTCACTCCGTCGCGTAATGCGTGCGAAAGTAATCGGATGTCTTGAATTATTCACACGATGCCTGGCACCGTAGAAAAGTTAAATAAGGAGAAAACTGAACCTGATCTATGACCTGGCGGCGTAGCAATCTCTCCAATCTCATGAGAAGTTCATTTGAATTCATCATGAGATACCTCACGTGCTACTCGTGAACTCTCAATGTTGTAGCATAGTAATCAATAGAATCTCATGAAAAGCTCATGCGAATAGCTCATGAGGCATCTCACGAGATTTTTGAGGGATCGCTACGCCGCCACGTATGCTTGACCTTCCCGGCCGATCCATCCCATCCTGCGTCTCATTGGTTTGCGCACTGTTTCGCGCCAATCTCGATGGGATTTTAGCGCGGAGAAAGAGTGTTTGTTTGAGAAGACGCAGAATGGGATAGAGCGGCGTGGACGTTTAAGCATATTCTTGGTGATCGCTACGTGGATGTGACCGAAAGTGAGCTTCTTATTGGACTTGCTACGATTCCTGTTTTGCTCCAGATACTTTTGAATTTTCTCGCTTAACTACTATACTGTTCGCTCTGAGTACGTATGCTAGAAGATCCCGGCACCGTCATCTCATTCTCATTGCCTCAGTATTTCTTGTCACTCATAACTCGGCGGGATGTGAAAGCAGAGAAATAGCGTATGTTTGAGGAGACGCAGGATGGGATGAAGGTGCCGGGATCTTCTAGCATACGTACTTTGGATGAGCGGTTGTGCTGTACATACAGAAAAACCTAAACTACAACTCAGGAATAGTAATTCCCTATAGTTCGATTTTTGAGCCAAACATGACGTTGTCGCAATATTCGCGAGAAGTCCGAGAGAATTGCAACTATTGTCGGTTGTTTCTGCGCAGTTCGTTTGCTCAGCTGGTATTTGCGCTTCGTACTTGGCGTTCTCTCTTTCTCTCCCTGTTTCTCTCCCACACACACTCTTTCTTTTCTTTCTCTATCTCTCTCTCTTTCTCTGTCTCTTTCTCTCTTTCACTTTCTCTTTCTCTCTTTCTCCCTCTTTCTCCCTCTTTCTCTCTCTTTCTCTCTCTCACAATCTACGGATACAACAGGTTTTCACTCACCAATCACAACGAACATGAGGAAGTAGGCATTTTGGAACAACTTGTTCTTCGAAGTTCTCAGGACGTACAGTAAATATGAATACCAGATCACAATGAAAAGGTAAAAGACAAAGAACACGTTGACGAGTTCCATAGTTCACTTATTGATTTCCTGCAATTATTTATTTTATAAATGATGAGATTAATGAAATATACGCAAAGTTATATACCGATTGAAAAAAAAACAAAATCAAGTTGAACGAAAGAAGTTATCTATAATAAACATGATACAGTTGATATATAGTTGTACGAACAATAGATTAGGATAGTAAAAGAATAATAGAATTTATTCGCGATAGACACTTTCCAGATTGTAAGTAAAAAGTGGCACTCCAGGTCCAGGTGAGTAAAGGTAGAGAAACTTGGTAGAAATTGTATGTTTTCCTGTTATGCAAAATTGAAAAGTAGATGTACACATGAATTAATTAACAAGGGAGCTTCTGGTCTCCTACGAGAAGCTTAAAACCCGACAATTACGGTTTCCAAGCAATTACGTTGCTCCGTTGTTTAGCGAAATAACACTAGTATAGATGGGTTGTGCGAGCAGTGAAAGATGCCACTCAAATACCATTTCAAAGACTTTATAATCACCAATTTTTTTTCCAAATGAATACAGCAATATTACTAGTTTATCTAAATCACTGGGTACAGAGAAGACAAAGAAAAATGCGCGGGAAAACATTTCATGAAGATGTATGAATATGTGGTGTCATTTCACTTTAACTTTCACCTGTTATTGTATTCAAATGCTCAGTCACGTGAAAAATGTGCAACATAAAAACTGAGAAATGTTGAAATGTTGCTGTTATCGCACGTCAACGTGAGTGCGTTTGTTAACTAGTGAAATAGATTGATAAAGGAAAAAATCTGCGAGATGAAAACTGCATCATTCGAACGTTGTGCACTGTAAAATACACGTTTTTATGGCGTACATAAATAGATTACTACCTCGAGGGATGGGCTATAGAAAGGGGGCGTGGCTGCAGAGGCCGTATTCATGAACATCCTGGATTTTCTCTCACAACCTGCGTCTCTCCAAATACACTCTATTTATCTGCTCTAAAACACCGCTGCGATACGAGTGTAAGCGAAATAGTGCGCGAAGTGAGAGACGCAGAATGGTAGTAAGAGGCCGGGATATTCTAGAATACGTACTCACATAGTCTTTGACAAGGTGCGGGGTGCCGATGAATTTTTCAATAAGTGATTTTCATATAAAAGATTTTCATATACATCGCTTTAAAAACATCTGTTTTAATTTAGAAACCCTTCGGAAAAGGAGCATATAAAATCCGATTGCACAGTTCAAGAGTTTTCTTGAAAAAGCTCAAAAATCTTAGCTACAACTTTTTTCGATGTTCTAGCTACGAAAGCGCGGAGGTCAATGAGACCGTAGATAGTCTGAGACAGTCTGCGCCTCTCTGACCTGCACACTCTCTCGTCGAGAGCTGGGGAATTGTCGGAGCGATTTTGACTATACTGATAGTTTGTAACAGCTTGGAGATGAAGTTCAAGAGTATGAAACAAGATGACACGTGTTTTTGAACGTTTACATTAAACTGTGTCGCAACGTACATTTTTCTTCCACGCGGACACACATATCATATTACTAGTCGAATGCAAGGAAACGTCTAACGTCAGAAGATATTTGATTTAGTGAAGGTGATTGCAACGATAGTTCTTGATGTACTGAGGATGTGTAAGGGGGGTAACTTCACGGTTAAAGTGTGTAAGTCAGTTAATATTTCGTGAACATAACGCTTCGGAGACTTTTATGAGAAAATCATGAATGAAAGTTGATTCAACAACCTCAGGGTAGTAGAACATAGAGTAGCGCGCGCTTAACTCTGACAAAATGCACTAAAATATGAATTAAATCCCCACTTCAATATAGCTGCAGTGTAAAGTAATAGTATAGCTGGCACGTTCTGCCTCTACCCCTGGAAGTTGATTATTTGCTTTACTTCGAATTGATATTTACATAAATAATTGTTAGTCTCAAGAATGGTATTAACATGAACCTCCTTTATGATTATATTCGCTAGAATACGCTCAGTTCAATCCCATCCGGTGTCTCTCGCTCAGCGCACTGTTGGGGCAGGCTGGTATCGCGGCGCGAGAACAGAGAAATAGCGTGTGTTTGAGGAGAAACAGGTTGAGATCAAAAGATCAGGATGTATATGCCTCACTTCAATTGTTCCTCAGGTTGACTGGAAGGTAAAACAATCGAATACGAAACAGGTTGTTAATTGAGTGCAAAATTTTGATTTTTTTCTTGAGCTATAGATTTGGGTCAAAAATTGAGTTTTCAAGTTTTTTTTTCGAGTCGAGTCGAGGTTTGGTTTTGACAACCCTAAACAGAAAGCGGAACACGTGGCTAGCACATCTGGAGCAATTATTCCGTTGTTTCATTCAAAACTGAACGTAATTGTAGTTGTGAAAGTTTTTGCGATTGTTCTCTTTTTTCGGAAGAGTTTATGGGTGGGCAGAAAAAGAAAAGCAATTTCAACTGGCAGCTGATGTCAGCTGCTAGCTGCATCGCGTAATAAACGTGGTGAAATGTAGGTGAACGTTGCGTTGACAACGATATATGTTTTTTGAAACATTGGGCTGAAACATCTAACAACAAAGTTTTGCGTTTAGCGTTTTCCGAAACATTGAACGAAAACAAAGTACGCCGTGTTCATTTGTGCTATTTTCCAAAAAAAAACTGTTTCTTTTTTTCTCTTTTGCGTTGGGTTTGTGGGGCGGCCGAGAGGAATTAAATACTAATACCAAAACGCATTACTTTCATTCCTTTGTAAAGTTTTTCTCGCAGAAAGAAAGTGATAGTTTGTCAGCTGCAAGTGTATGTGAACGTTACGTGTACCAGAAGTGTTAGGTATTTTCACTAAACTTGCATCAAAGCGAAAGTTTGCATTATTCTCAGAAAAAAATATTCTCAAAAATTAGCTGAGAACCTCATTGCAGGAGTATTCAGAAATCTATGAACATATTATATATGAAATAAAATATGGAATATGAAACAAAAAAGATAAGATTATCAAACATGATTTTTACTCACGTTTTTCTGCTTGTTTTCTGTTGTGCAATCTGTTATAAAACCTTTCTATTCCATATATTCGTAACTTCGATTAAAATCTTTTGAACACTTCCTCAATACTAAATTAAGTTTTTAATCAAAATCAGGAACGAAGTATTTTTGAACAAACAGGAAAAAATGGACGACAGCTCGCGCGAAGCGCTATTTGATGCAAACAATCAGCACTTGAAAGAGGAGAGGTGCTTCCTAACAAATTCAATAAAGAAAGAGACATATGTCACCCCCCTCCCCTGAGGCTATTCGAATTTAACCATTCTATAGTTAATATTATTAATATTGAATATGAAGGCGGAGCGGGAAGAACTGATAAAACTTACCAAAATTAATCGGTTCGATTTACTCAATGTTAAACAATGTGGGGACTAGACAAAACAAAAAGTTAAATAGAGCGCAATAAAGAAAGACTAGGAGGCGTATCGCACTTTTCCTTGGGGTATAAATTAACCGGTTCAATTCACTCAACTCAATGCTGCAAAATCTGGGGACCAGACAAATCGAAAAGTTGGTTCGATTTCTTAATACAGAAAGGCTAGAAGAAGAGAATTTCACTTCCGCGAAAATATAAGAGTTTTTCCAATTACTGAGTATATTAGACGAGTTCGAATCTATCTTGAAAGCTAGGTAACCCTCAACATTATAGTGAGCGAAACTCCGTTGTAGTTTTATTTATGTTACGTTAAATGAAACGATTTCGACCCGTGAACGACACGATCAAACTACAAACACAGCAGGATAGGAAAACTTCCATGCTTACTTTGAAATCAGTAAATCTCACAGGATTCAATTTTACATAATTTGAAAAAGCTAGTTGAAAATATCGAAAGAATAGCACACAAAGTGTCAGATGTCAGAAACATATGTCACCTCCTCTCAGGCTATCATAGTTACACCTCCTACGATGAATTTTAATCTTGCTGATTCAGATTGAAGTGAAGGACGAATTCAAATAGACCGTCTTTTGTTCATTTGTAAAAATGTAGTTTGAGGGACTCGGTTGAAGGAGGGCAACATGGGATGAATACTTATTCAGGTACCTCGTGCACCTGAACATAACATGGAGAAATCTAAAGACTTAGAATATGTGCGCCGTATGCAAAAAATGCATTAGTTCTGTACTTAAAAAGACAATATTGGATGATTGACAAATTGAAGGTTATTCAAAGAACATTTTGAAGAATGCTAGGTCAGGTGAAATACGTAGTGCCCCAGATCTAGTTAAGTACCCTATACTAGAAGTAAATTGAATTAATACGTTGAGCCAGCATTCTAATGAGTCGTCGTGCACTTTGTCATTGCCAGTTTTCTAGTTGTGCTTTGTTCAACATACGTGACTGCGCAATTGACTAACAGCTTAGTTCAAGCTTAAAATGCGTATAGTTCACACCAATCCTACTGAGACTCCTACAGTAACCTTACAAACTTTCCGAAGGCGTTTGTGAAACTGAAAATGAAGTTCATGGAAAATGCGCTAGTAAAATATACTTCACCTGAGAAGGAGAATGAGGAACGATAAGCCTTAACTTCTCCGATCAAAAGTTAGTGAGCTAAACGGCTTAGAAGTTTTGCAATCCTACTGTAGGAGTCTCAGTTATAGTTGTATATCAGTTGTCTAATGCATATTTTCATATTAACTTTCCTTTCAGCTCTCCTTCAAGAGGAGTTTCCTGAATAGAAAGTAATTGCGTTCGAATGCGTTGAGCCTTTTCTGAAGAGGCGATATTGAACACAAAATGAATGAAGAAGGACCGGGGAGTGACATATGTCACTTCCCATGTCCTGTCTGTCATGTCATATGTCACTGACTCTCATCTTAATTACACCTTCCGAGGTTGATTTCAATTTTCAATAAATGTTCAAATAATATTAAAAAATGGCAACCGATGTACTTACACCTTTTGTGACTCAAATTTGGAAAAAAAAACTATACACTGTTGTGAGTTTATAGATTTTCATCATACAGCGAGAGGGATAGAGAGGGAACGAGAGAGAGAGAGAGAGAGAAAGAGAAAGAGAGAAAGAGAGAGAGAGAGAGAGAGACATAAAAAAATAAAATGAAAACGAGAGGAAAGAAGGTTAGAATAATACAAACTTTGTCTTCGATTTCTCTCTGCTGAAGAGTGATAATGGTGCCATGTTCGACGTTACGTTCTAGTAATTTTCTCATAGTGGCTGTCTAGTGCAGCAGTCAATGGCAGCGTGTGAACCACAATTAAAGGTTTAAAGGAGAGCGAAGGGGATTCGAAATCACATGTAGTAGTACGTGAACTTTTCCATTAATGGCTCACGTACCTAATTAGGACAAACAACCTTCAGCACTACGTAACAGAAGCGTTTTCTATTCGAAACTTCATGTAAAAACCAGCTACAAAACACATACACGTGCCATTCTTTAGCTATAGGATAAATCTCAACCGAATTTCTATTAAAAAATCGAAGACCAAAAAGTATATCATTAAATGATGAAACAAATATAATTGAATGCAAAAACGAGCAGCAAGGGATTATGCGCGGATCGATATTCGTTATGACTTCATTCGAAGTTAATCTAAATTCCCAGGTCATAAAAATACTATATGAACTAGGATGACTCTATTTTGTGTTTTGACTAATTATCGCAGAGAATTCTAAACCACTCTACTGTTCTAAGATACTATCTGGTTGAGTGCATGTGAATTCTGTTGCAACAGGAATGGGCAAAAACGTTAGTTAGAACTCAGCTTGTATTTTGAATTTTCATTGCGTGATTTTTTCAAGTTTTTGTATACAGTACGAGACGCAGGAGAGCAAAACTTCAATATGTGCGCTTGCAATTTTCTGCAGAGGAAGTATCTCATAAACTCACTCACCGCTTTTAGACAAATTACTTTTAGCCCTGCAGCAGAAAACACGGCTCAAAATTGAATGTGCACAGCTCGAAGCGGTCAACTAGATAGATAGGGGTCTCTTGACAATATTTTGGTTGTAGGTTGGTCGTGGAGCACTGCGAAAACTTCAATACTATGTTTAAACACCGGAGCCCAATGGTCTTGTTTTGTTTAAACTTTCACACTATGATACATACAGTATGATCGAATACCTTTGAGACGTAAATGGTGTCGGAAAGGTTATACAAATTGCACTAGTTAATTTCCTATTGGGAAAACTAAAGTATCGCCCCCCCCCCACTTTGGTTTAAAATTTGTAGTGATTAAAGGGACCGTACCTCTATAATGTGCAATGTAAGAAGTTCTTGAAAAATGAAAAACGTCATTTATTCTGTTTTGAGATGAAAGTTTCACACGTTACATACAGAAAGTGCAGAAAACCACATTATTTCGGGGCAAATTAGAAGCCAACAGAATTTGGGTTATTGTAATGCAGCAATCCTTGATCTCTCACTGCTTTGTTGTTTTCATGAGATCTAGAAATCCTCTGTCCCAGCTTTGATTGTGGTAATTTTAGCAATGTTTTGAATATGGTTTTGTATTTTGATAGACTATTTGAAAATTTTGTACGTAGGTGAACTCGGCGGTGTATGTACGTGCGCGTGGTCGCGCCGCATTTTTGAGAACACGGAGCAAGACAGAAAGTTGACCCCTATATGAATGATTGTGGTTTTTTAATGTGAACAACATCGACTAATCATCTCAGACCTCCAAATTAAAGAGGAACGATCCCTTTAACATGCAGAAGACACTTTGAGAAAACCCAAAGTGGTCAATATACCTAGTTTCGATCTGGAAGTTCAAGCAGATTACTGTAGAGGGTTATAGGTGGGTGGAACAAACTATAGCAGAGAACATGTCTGAAAGTAGAGTGTGCAGCCCAGTTGTGATTTCCTATGCCGGTTTCCGTTCGCCTAATGTTGTTGGAATGAATACGGGATGCGCTCCAAATTGATTGAGCAAATAAATGAGGAGCGCAGGCTAACAAATTAAATCAAGTAGACATGAAAAACAAAGCAATGTGTTTATGGAGATATTAATATTGTTCAGTCTACAATTTCCCAAAAAAAAAAACGCAAAGAGCCCACTAGATTCCAGGAATCCCTTGGCGGCGTAGCAATCCCTCAAAAATCTCATGAGATACCTCATAAGCTATTCGTGTGAGCTTCTCATGAGATCCGGTTGATTGCTATGCCACAACATTAAGAGTTCATGAGTAGGTCAGGAGGTATCACATGAGAAACTTGTATGAGCTTCTCATGAGATTGGATGGATTGCTACGCCGCCAGGCAATGTGGCTAGCGACCACAGAACGCCGCTCCTCAAACACTTTGCTCGGAAACTTGAGAATGGTGCTGATCCCCAATTAAATCTAATTTTTAAAATGTAGTATGTACGAATTGAATTGGAAGTTCACCTCTGCATACCAAATAGTTTGCACTTTTCTACTACAGCGCGTAGCAAAGTGAGCTACATTACATTTTATTGCTTCTTCCCCATCTCCAATATCGCATAACTGCAGTGCCACATACCAATATGGGAAGACATGTGTTCGTGTGCGAATGGAGATTTTGTTCTATTCTGTTCCTAATGGCGAACATTTATGCATTGTTTCAAGTCACAACTGTATCATTTGTTTTTATTCAATGTATATTGTTGACAACATATATCCCAGAAAGTGCTGGCAAGTATATGTGTATAATTGTCGCCAACAGAAAGACTGGAGGCTACTATATATCTCACTTTCCGCTGTGTACACATGTCTTCGCTTCCAAAACGCGAACTTTGTACTCATGGCGCAGTGGTTAGCGCCCTGCTACTAATCTTTTGCTCGCCGGTTCGATTCCGGAGAGAGACAGATCTTTATAAATTTGGCGCCCACTATGCTGTGTTCTGAGACAGAAAGCACCCTGTCCTTTGGGAGTCTGTTGTGGTTATTTGACTGTGAAACCCGTTTTATGTTAAAATGTCTCCACAAATTATGTTACGAGAATATAAATCTTGAGTTTATTCAATACTCAATGTAAATTATTGGCAACAGATCTTCTAGAAAGTGCTGGCAGTGAGGTTTGAAACGGCTGGACATGACTCTTGTTCGGGTGCCATCTCCCAATTATTTCCAGCCGGAGGGATCTACTCAAAACCGGCAGAGCAAACGCGTTCAGTTGACCGGTCAGGAAAAACCAGGCGTGAAACTGAAATGCAGCATTTAAGGTTAAATTAGTTGTAGAGCAAACTTGGTCATGTTTCGTAGATTGTAGCGGTAAATCACGTTTCCGTTTTTTCACAGAGGGTGAAAGTTCCTCTAGATGCTAGCTAAACGTGAATACTAAACCTATCTATACTGTCAGTTTATTGCATGGTCACGTGAAACATGGTAAACACAACAGAACTCAGAAACGTGCGATGACAAAGTGCACGATTTCTCATTAGAATGCCAAGTTTACGTGACTATTCAACTGACTTCTAGTATACTGACGCTAACACTTCTCAGTGATTTTTTTAAACTGAGAAATGGTGAAAAACTGACGTTGTCCAGAAAGATGTTGAGTAAAATGTTGTCCCCTGCTTCCACGTTGAGAAACTGCATTACTTGATACCAAATGACGTACGAGTAGAAAAATACTTGAACAACTGAGATCAGAAGTATGCTCTGTAAACGATACTGTAAGTTTGGAAAACTTCGAGATTATGCCAAATAGTGGCATCTATGTTAACTCCCTTTCTCAGACCAACAATATAATCTTAGAAGCGTGGAAGAAGTTAACCCTACCGGACAGGGTGATTGAACGTTTGTCACTTGGTTCACACGTTCCATGTGAAATCGCCTGTACACTATACTGTTATTGCACAATGTTATTGCACGATTGCACAATCACGTGGAACATGTTAAACAGTGCAAAACTTAGAAAGTGCAATGACAAAGTGCACGATTCCTCACTAGAATGCTAACCTTACGTGACCATTCGATTGTCTCTTAGATGAAGCTTGTTCAGCTTGTTTTACCACATGAATAAATTTGAAAACTTACTAGTTCCTTTTCTCGTTAGGACAAACTCTGTTAACGTATCAAGTACTCTGTTAACGTGAAAATTTGAAAACTTACTAGTTCCTTTTCTCTGTTAACGTCACAGAATTTAAAAACTGCACGCAGCATCTTCACGTGACTATTCAATTTACCCCTAGAATATACAAATCACCTTTTCCGGCATGTTCTTTCGCGTTTCTTCACGTGTTTTTGTATAGGCTCCATAGTAGATGACGGAAGTTAGAACAACGGTCACGATCACACCCATAACGAACAGACTACCATTGAAAATCCTGGTGTTCTGCAAAAACTACCATATCAAATACTCAATGTGTGTGTGCAAGAAACCAGTCATCTTCTGTACTTGTAGTTTCATATTTCAAACCGGTTGAAGCAGGACGATTATGTGGACCAATTCCGTGTCAACGGTCCTTTAAACTGCAATTGAGAATTGTATTGCAGTTAAAAGGACTGAAATTGCGATCGAACTATCTTTAAATAAAAATAAGCAGCGAGATCGATTTGCTAACACAGCCTAATTGACGAACACCTGCACATTACCACGCTGTTTCCCTAGATAAGACCCATTCACGAACTAATAAAAGTCTCACAGGTCTTCACCCAATCCGCAACGTCCCACAATATTAATACTAACAACATTTTTATTACGGCAACTTTTTCAGCCGTGTATTAGATTATGGAGCGAATTGCATAGCTGATAATCACATTCGATTTATAGGATTCGTCAAACCGTTGTGGACACCGTACCATCGAATTTGTGAGGGGCGGGGTTTGGCGAGGGGCCAGCCAGTCTGCGTATCCTTAATCTACACACTCTCTCAACTGCTGGCAGATAGTCAACAACCGCTCGCCCCGAATCGCTCAATCAATTGAATCCTCTGCTGTCTTTATGAGAAAAATGGAGACTATAACTGTGCGGTTTACATTCAGTATTGTTTCGATAGAAGGCGAAACGTAACACTACTTTTCTAGTCTAACCAATTCGAAAAACGGACTCTTCCATTTAGTATACCCTAAGTGTACTTGTTATTGGACCAACCGGAATGTCCTCTGTTCGTACGAAACCTATGGCCGTTCCGAAAACATCATATTTGGGCTCAAAGGGAATAAATAGAAGATGAACTGTCACACCATAGGCAAACACATGAATTCCAATCAGAATTTGAACTGTGGTTTTTGTGGTCCACATCTGGAGAATAGCAGAAACTTATGTTAGTTCAAAACTTTTTTTTCTATCATTTTTCATA
The DNA here is from genome assembly GCA_964036275.1 of Litoditis marina. Lineage (NCBI taxonomy): Eukaryota > Metazoa > Nematoda > Chromadorea > Rhabditida > Rhabditidae > Litoditis > Litoditis marina. The sequence goes on from OZ038434.1 coordinate 30,492,420, forward strand.
TGCACAAGTACAACTAGTCATTAAACTGTGCGTTTGATTTCAAAAAAATGAGTATAAGTTAATAATCCTAGTATGGGTTATAAGTCTTGGTTTTCCCGGTAATAAGTCTAACCCGTAAGTATTACTACTCATCAGAACTAGGTTGCAGATTATATTCGTGAACACAGTAACAAATTTTGGTGGAAGAAGGACGGTTATGAAGACAAATTCCGTGACAACGGTCCTTTGAACTGCAATTGAAAAAACGTATTGTGGTTTAAAGGACTGAAGTGTTGCGATTCGACCACATAATCGTCCTTCTTTAACGCTGGGTTCAAACTAGAAACACCTGAGAAATATAGCGAGAAAGAAACGTTGTTATTTTTTCACATAGACTATATATGAGAGCACGAAGTTGTGGTTTAACGTAGAATATTTACTTTTTGACACTCAGACGATTCAACTACAAAAACACAACAATATGTACAGTTTCAGGCAGCACGAGTTTGACATACTTTGCAATCCCTCAAAAATTTCATGAGATACCTCATAAGCTATTCGTGTGAGCTTCTCATGAGAGTCTGTTGATTACTATGCCACAACATTGAGAGTTCATGAGTAGGTCAAGGGGTATCACATGAGAAACTATACATACTTTGATTTTTTTTTCGATTTGAAGAACATACTTTACTGAACATCTTAGCTCAACTATATCCTTTTGAAAAGTTCTACTGACACAAAAACATTCTATCCCGAGAAAATAACTAATGACTCACCTTGTTGTGAAGCAACGTTTTCCAAATTCCGGTGAACTGATAGAGAGACATGCACAAATTTCCCAAAACATGAATGAACAACTCGGAGTGCGTAAGTGCAGCAGGAATTGCATAGAATGTACTCGATCCCAGACCTGAATTATACAATTTTCAAAAAAATGTGATTGTGCTCATATGTCGTACTTCATATCTACTCATTATCTCGTTCCGTTAGGGAGGGCGTTAGGAGGTTCATCGACGAGAATGAAAACTACGAGCCTAAAATAGGCTCAATCTAAGGAAATATAAGAAAATCAGAATAGCTGGATTGGAACCAAATTAGGCTTGTCGACATATACTTCAGGCTGGTCGTCATCTATTTTAGGCTTGCAGCTCCTATTTTGCAATGGATTCAACCTATTTTAGGCTTGTCACACGCAAAGTTTATTATTTTTGCAACTGCCTGAAATAGGTGTCGACAAGCCTAATTTGGTGCTAATCCAGCCATTCCGATATCCTCATTTCCCCTGGATTTAGCCTATTAAAGGCTCGTAACTTTTCTCTGAGATACAGCATATTTACTGATCATTGTGAAGGCAGCGTCTGACTTCTTCTGACTTCTGACTTCTGACTTCTGATTATGACTTTTGTACCTTCCGCTCAAATAAAACTTTGACTTTGTTCAACTTTGTCTTTTACTGAAAACGTGTTAACAGCAGAGTTTTGTTGCACTAGTAAGAAAACACAACCTAAATAGTATTTGAATTTTTTCAGGTAAAAAAATTAATGCTTAAGCCCAGTATTGGTCAGGTCAGTAAATTTCAAGTAGCTCACCTATTTTGATGAGAGTTGCAATTCTCATATTGTGCAAGGTGGCCAAACCAAGAAGAATATCGTGTATCCCTGGAATATTTTTTGATTTATAATTAGTTTCGGAAATTTGTCGTGCAATCTATTTTAGCGCGTAGTTCTGAATGCAATTTTGCGTAGCAGACTTTTTCCAGCAACTTACACCGGAACTAATAAACTAACTTAGTAGAGTTTATTACCTTGTGAAGAAGGAACTAAGTTTTGCCGTTTTAGCTGAATAGTTTTTTCCAAGATCAAGAGCCCAAATACAATTCTAAGTCTGAGTTTTATTCGTGTTTGAGAAAACATTCAGTTCGACCAATGATGCGTACCAAAATAATCAGCTGTCTAGAATCATTTTCAAATTACTTGGCGTCATTGAACTTTAGTATCAATTCTGTCAACCTTGTTTGACTTTTGAACATTAACAAATCATTGTTGAAAATTCAAAAACTACAGTAGTTTACATTAGGTTGGGGAATTAACTTCAAAAAAGTGCCTACCCCATTACAAAACAATTTGGTATTGGATCGATTCAGTGCAGTTCAAAAAACGCAAACCAAAAAGGTGATTCTGTGTGTACTCTGCTTGTAGTGTAACTTTTCCTGTGTTAAGTAACCAAAAAAAGTACAACCCACAATCGATCCCTAATACTAATGCACTAGACCTCATTCGCATACCTGGCACCGTAGCAAAGTCCCCTAAAAAGGTCAGCTCCGAGCTGAACTATCTGGTCACTACCTGACCGCGATTCGGGTTACCCCCACTATGCTTCAACACGGAAAGTTGGCAACTATGTGGCCAGACTGTGATCAGGGACTCAATCAGGTTGAGCGCACCACTTTTGGGACTTTGCTACGGTGCCCTGACTGCATTCTCAAAACTCTGGAGCTTTTTTAGCTAAATCACTCAAACACTCACCGATGACATAAAACATGAGAAAATAGGCGCTTTTAAACATCTTGTGTTTAGACGTTCTCAACACAAACAGCACATACATATACCAAAACACGAGAATAAAATACAGCACAAAATACACGTTGACAAGCTCCTGCCAGTTGATCATTCTCTCAGGATTCTCTGAAAAGATTTGTCACAAATCATTAGTTCTGCGCAGAAACTGATCTTAGCCCAGATTAATGAAACAGTTGACTACTGAATTGCCGAGAAACAGAAAAATGTAGCAATTAAATATTTTCAGCCAACTGGTTTTGTAGCTGATTGATATCACACTGGTGATTATAATAATTACACGTGGAAAAAACTTTATCCGCCACGTGATGTCACACGAAACTTGAGAAAAGATAAGTTGAAGGTTAAATGCACGAACCAAAAATTTTGTTGTAGAAAATATGGGTAATGATTCACGGACCGTTAAACGATTGCTGAAAGAGTATATATCTAGCTATAGTTATGGTCCACATCATTCGTACTCATACACACACGGTACACATTCAAATATAGTGCTCACATTTCCCAACTGGACTCGTTGGCAGCGTGCCAAAAACTTTGGGAGACTGTTATTCAGAGAAAACATATATTTTTAAGAAAGTTTCCCTGAATTCGAATTAAAACGAAGGGGAAGAATCTTTCACATAAATTTCTATTGTTTTGAAGTATTTCAACATGCTCAAAAACTGCCTTGAAATTTCATTGGCAAGCTGCCCAAGTTCAGTTGGGAAATGTGCGAACTATATTTCAATGACGGTTTCCTCAATGTGAGCTTCAAATTTGCAAAATAAAAATCTTGAAACACATATAATCATTGAAAAGTCGCGAGCGAGCAACATCTAGCGTTTCCGAAGTCATTCACCTAGTTCAAACAGACTGCAGGTTCTGTAACTATAATATAGTTATAGTTCGTCGCATTCCCACTGAGACCCATTGGCACCGTGCCAAGATTTTTGGATGGGTATTTGTCAGAAGATACAGGTTTATTCAATCATTTGTTACATTGACTTGTACTTATGACACTGAACAATCTCTTAGAGCGATTTGCAGTTTGTTTGAAAATTTCAATATAGTTTGAAATCATCTGGAATATTCATTGGCTCACTGCCAAGTCTCAGTGGGAATGACCGGCACAATACTTCAGGAGTCTCAGTTGGAATCAAAAAACTGTAGAAGTAATATAGTTCACACCAATCCTACTGAGACTCCTACAGTAAACTTGCAAACTTTCCGAAGGCTTTTGTGAAGCTGAGTATGAAGTTCATGGAAATCCTCTTTTTTTCTCCGATCTAAAATAAGTGAGCGAAACGGCTTGAAAGTTTCGAAATACTACTGTATGAGTCTCAGTAGGAATGAAAAAGACTATAAACTGTAGAAGAGAGGTTGAAGTGACACGCGAAAGACCATCACCATTTGTTTAGAGGTCTTCGGGGCGTGGCTAACGAATTCTTCGTATGGGGACTCTACTGGTCTATTGCACATCGGGGGTAATAATTAGAATAGTCATTCAGGAAACCGTGATAATTACACGGAAGCGATTTGTTTGCTGTTTTACTTGGAAAGTTGTGATTTTATTTAGAAAAATGTATGTTCTAGAACACACTAGAAACGAGAATGAAGTCAATATTGTGGATGCATTTCTTGGCACGAAAATTTTATATCTGGAGTTGAGTTTGAAGATTACGAATATGCAATTTGTTTTCATTAGAACACGGTTATTTCAGAGTTCTGGAGCTAAATTCTGAATTTTTACCGGACATCATTCACCTTCACGTGATTTTACACGTGACTAGCAGAATACCTGTTAGGTACGCTTTTCGACTCTGAGTAATTGGTGCTATGAATATAATTACGGGGTGCCGCTTGAAGTAGACTCGAAGAGTTTGGGAAATCTACTACCCTGTGCCCGTATTTTGTGAGTTCAAATAAGCTGGTGAGATGTTTGAGCAAAATTCAAATAGTGAACTGAATTAGAGTTCGGTTATTGAAATTTCACTCAAATACGTTACCCGGTTACTTGAGCTTGAAAAATACTATGTCTGGTCTCTCTGGAACTAGTCCACTAAACGCTAGTATTGTAGAACTGCACGTATGAATGACGATTTTCACACTTTTCTTCCTGTTAATTGTAGCTTTGCAGTCAGGCGTAGAATGTCAAAATACAATTAGTGAACACCGGTTGCACATTGTTGACTACTTATGATCACAAACTAACACTGGATAGTTTGAGAAAACAAACTTTTAATGGAGAACACATCTGTAGAACCCAAACAATTAATAATGAATGTATAAATTTATGTAGGACTCGGTTCGTCCGTTTGTCACTTTTTTCCTTACTTGTTTTCTTCTTTTCCTTACACTTTATCAATGTAAACCTGTAGAACGGTATGTATAGGATTTGCTCGATTCACAGAAAGGCTATACAGTTTCGATGCGTCTCGAACAAAACGTTTTTTCTTTAAACTATGACGTGTATTAAGATCAAGCAACACCGAAAAGTTAACTAAATAAATAGGCGGCGTAGCAAACTGTCCAACATCATAAGAAGTTCATTCGAGTTTCTCATGAGATACCTCATGACCTACTCGTGTACTCCCAATGTTAATGCATAAAATCGATAGAATCTCATGAGAAAATCGTGAGATGTTGCTCACGACGTAACGATGAAATTTTCGAGGGACTGCTACCGCGCCAGGCATTTTGAGAGCACGTCATGCGCACAAATCGAACATATCTTTCGCTCCCACTTTTTTACGCGTCAAACATTTATAACTTGCTCAAAAACTACATGCTGCAGGTTGTTCAATCCTTTAATTATACAACCTCGTGATCTCAAAAAACTGAACACCCAATTATAGCATTTTTCTCCGATTGAATATATCGGACTTAGGTCTAATTACGAAACTTTAATATTTTTCGAATTGATAATTGTCGTAGAATAATTAATTCCCACATTTACGCGAGAGTTTAATTTGACTTTGGATGAACTAAAAAGATGAGAGAGACCTGTTTGAATGTCCACTGATCAAGTCGAACGCACCAAACCTTCCGAAGTACGGATTGCCAGGTCCGGAGAGTTAGAGATGTGAGAAGGAAAAAAGTTAGGGATATGAAAAAAACGGGAGCAGTTGTCAAGACTTGTGTATAACTGAGAAACTATTACCATGTTTTTCGTTTAACTAGCTCTTTAACACCTTATATTGCAGAAAAGCACGTAGCAATGTCGATGCCTACACTTTTCTTTCTAGTAGTTTTCACATTGTATTCAGCCAATGAATGTCAACATACAATTAGCAAACACACGTTGCACAATGTTGACTACTTATGATCATTACCTAGAGAAGGACAGATTAGAAAAACAAACTCTAAAGGAGAACCCATTGGCACAACCACGAGTAGATTATGACACCTGGCTGCATAACAATCGCTCAAAAAACCTCATGAGATACCTCATGAGCTAATAGCACGAGCTTCTCATGAGTTCTATTGGTTTCTATGTTACAACAATGAGAGTTCACGAGTAGCTCACGAAGTTTCTCATGAGGAACTCATATGAACTTCTGAAGAGGTTGGACGGTTGACTATTCGGCTGATAGGGCTCGCTCTTACTAAAACAAGCTTGTGTGTTACGCTATCTGGTTGAGTTTGTAGTTTGATCATATTGTTTTCGGTCGAAATAGCATGCAATGTCATGATCAAACTACAACGTAGGTTCGATTACTCTCTAAACCTAGAGATTTTCAGGACATGTTCTGTGTAGAATACGAATGATGAAAGTAGAACGATGATCAATAAGCGATGATCCTTCAAGTTCGAGGTAGCTATGCTCGAGAGTACACCGCTGCAGGATGTTAACAGAGGGTGACCGAATTCTGAAATGTAGTTTGATCTGCCTGCACCTCAAAGTTTTCCATGACTGAAGAATGACGGGATAAAACTACAAACACAGCGAGTCGGGCCAACATACACCGAAAAGGCTTTCTTCGGAGAGAGCGAACCCTACATTTGGATAATACTGCAGTCTCGTGACCTGCAGTTCGGAAATAAAATGAACTCGCAATTATGCTCTTTTATCTCAAATGAAAATAACGGACTAAAATCTAATTATGATACGACGAGTTGGATAATTGTCTTACAATAATGACACCATATTGCAAATGAGTGTAGTATGATACTGCATAAACTAAAGGTGGTCAGGAATGAATGTTAACATAAAATGTGGGAATTTTTTTATATGTCCAACTAATGCACCAAATTAGCGTAAGGTGCACACACTTCGGTCTCTTTTGAGCCGGATATAACTAAATTAGCATTTCTTTCTTCTCTTTTCTTAAACACAACACCATTTAGGATGCAGCAAATTCAATTGGGGTTTTACAAGTGGGATTATATTATTTGAATATATTTCCCTCATTTCATATTTTGCAATAAACATTTACCGGAAGTCTGTACTTGTTATTTATATTCACCGCTACACAACAATGTCCAACATGCCAACCTAACTGGTTGCGATACAAGTTCCACATGCTCGCGGTCTCAAAATCGGAACAGCAAAATACATAATTTATTCGAATGTTTATTTAATACAAGGTGATAAACAGTTTCCTGAACGCTTTCATGTTACTACGGCCACTTTGAAAGGATATGGTAATCTCAGTATAAAACGGATATTATGGCTGCATCATTGATTATTTCAAAAAATTGAAATATATGACATATGAAACGCATTTCTTCTAAATAGGCTGTATTCGTCTGAAAACGCGTCGACACGATTGTTTCACAAAGTTTCTGTATGGCATATTGATCCACAACACGGCCATGGTTCCACAAAATCCATGAAAAGTTTTCCCGAGAATGATCACCAGTGGGATATCTGAAAATTTGAATATAACAGAGTAGTTCAAAAGCATTATGTTATGGTTATATGTTATATTTCAGTTCAATTATAGTTTTAAACTTACTCGGGTCGTGAGAGGAGAAGAATATAGAAACTCCAACTGCCACAAAAGAAATAAAAAAAGCGACGAGGGGAACGAGCGTCTGTCAAGAATAATCTCACAGAAACAATTGAATTTATACAGAATTCATCAATTCCACTTTTGTAGCGGCCTCAACGAGAGAGTGTGCAGGTCAGCGAGACGCAGACTGTTTCAGACTGCTTACGGCCGCCTCATTGCTCCATGCCCTCTCGATGGAGACCAAAAAATCAAATGATCAAACCACGCATCTGTATGATATTGATCCACTTAATTTGTTGTGTAATGTTGTTTATTTATAATGTGTCTTTTTTAATTCATCAATCCACTCGTCAACAAACCTGTATGAGCAGATTTCTCAAAAATCTTCTCTGCATCTCCACAAAACGCTGTGACATTTGACATTTGACAGATTGAAAATATCAAAAGGAGTCGAAAATTAGAAAACTACTGAACACCACTGCCAGAAAAGTTATGAAATATATCATAGAATTGAATAATATTGTTGTATTTATTGTGAGCGATACGCTATTTGGGTTGAGAAATAGAGAATCCACACAGTTGTAGCTCTGAAATATGAACTTATTAGGTGATAAATTCATGTCTGGCAATCTCAAAAGTAACATGTCTGGCAATCTTTAACAATAGCCCTCCACCCTTGTGATTCTTAGTTGAAACGGAGCCATGTTACTTAGTCCCATGTTGTATACAAGCTTGTAGTTCTTGCTAAAATAATCATTGTGAAGATTTGAAGTGCACTGTAGGAATTTCAGTAGTAATGGTGTACACTACACAAACCTGTATAATCAACGTTTTCAGAAACTTTCTCTGCATCTCCACCGTTCGTTGCGACATTTGACATTTCATAGATCGCAGATAATGGAAAGAATCAAATATCAGAAAACTAATCAATGATAGGGCGCTCATGACCACAAATAACCACATAGAATTGAACAAGAATCTCGCGTTTTCTCTAAGGCACACGCTTCTGGGGTGCAGGAATAGCGATTCAACACAATCGAAATTCTCAAAGAAGGACGATTATGTGGTCCAATCGCAACGGTTCAGTCCTTTAAACTGCAATACATTTTTCAATTGCAGTTTAAAGGACCATTGACACGAAAATGGTCCACAAACTCGTCCTTCTTTGAATGGATTTTCAGTTGCGATACAAGATACAATTGACATTTATCCGTGCAATATTAGTGGGCTGGATTAATTAGGCAATGCGCTCAGAAACATCGGCGCAATTTTTTTTTGATTTGCAAGCTACAAAAGTGAGAGAGCTTGAAAGTCTGTGCGCGGACATGTGAGACACTCTGCGTCTCTCTGACCTGCACTCTCTCTCGTTGAGGTTGCTTCAAAAGTACAATTGACATTTATCCGTGCAATATTAGTGGGCTGGATTAATTGGGCGATGCGCTCAGAAACATTGGCGCAATTTTTTTTGATTTGCAAGCTACAAAAGTGAGAGAGCTTGAAAGTCTGGCCGCGGACATGTGAGACACTCTGCGTCTCTCTGACCTGCACTCTCTCTCGTTGAGGTTGCTTCAAAAGTAGTTTGCTAATTGGCAGAAAATTGTCTGAGTGGGGCGAGCGGTTGTTCATTTCTTGGAAGTAGACGAATGAGTGTGTAGATCGAAGATACGCAGACAAACTGGCCGCTCGCCGAACCCCGCTTTCGAAATTGAACGCACGTTGCGTATACATTAGAGGTTATTATTCAATTTGCACTGCAAAACTGATTAGTATTATCGAACCTGGACAAAATGCTGTAGAGTTGCGTTTTGGTGGTCTTCGGATTCTAATGCAAGTGCAAAGGTCACCATAAAATAGATTGTGCAAAAGAGAACAACCCCCATCGAATACATTGGGAGCGAGCTGAAATGATAATTCTGAAAAGTTAATAATATTTTTTATAATGACATATCTTTCATCTTTCTACGGCCACTTCTCCAGCGTCGTGTATTTTTTCATTGAGAGATCCAACCATGGTAAGTGAAAGTTAGAAAGTTAGACTTTTTGAGACCAAATCCCATTCGCTAAATATGTTTCATATCGTAGTAGCTCAAATAGAATGACAAAAGCAACACGCCGCCCAATTTTTCATCTCAATTCCCTTCAATGTTTCCTATTTTGAAATTAACTCACCCGGAAATTTTTCTCGGATGAAGGGGGGGGGGGGGGGGGAACGCGCCAAGCATTCCTGAGAATATTCATGAGAAACTTTTTCAAAAGTATAATTCATCACAATACTTCCACCTCAGTATAACTATGAGCAAGAAGTGTTTCCGGACGAAAAACAAGTTGATCAAACTACACACTTGGTGGTACGAGAACGAAAAGTGCTACATCGGCTCTGACGAGCTATTTTGCGCCGAAATGATCAAAAACAGTACGAAAAAAATTACCTCCTAGATTTCCGCAGCCCAGATAAGTCTGGATGTGCGTAGATATCCCGAATTTTGTATAGAATCTTCCGGTATAACCAGCCAACGTCGGGTAGAGAGAGAAAACGGGGATAATTAGAGAGCGGACAGAAAAGTCGAGAGAGGCTGCCCTGAAAAAGCAAAGGTACAATTAGTCCTACCCCCCCCCCCTACACCATTCCGAAAACACTTGCGTGGTAGTTTGACCTCCACGTAAATTACTTGGAGAGTGGGTTTGAATTCAAATTTGTCGGTGAAGCTGCCCTGATAGAAGCAAAGATACGATTCATGAAAAAGTGGGGGCCCAACGACTGTGAGATTTGTCTTCTGCTGTGCGCCGCTTAGACAGCTACTCTCAAATGAAGCCGCTACTGCTACAAAAACCGAAAAATACTATTATACTCGAGTATAACTGTTCATTACAAACATACAAAAGTCGTAAAATATTTTTTCAAACCTGTAAACTAGAATCTACAAGTCACAGCTGCGAAAGAGAGAACAACTGTTGAATAACATGAAAAACGTTATAGCAGCTAGAATTGAAGTAATGACAAAAAATGCCAACCACTGTGCACAAAACCAGGACCTCTATAATTGACTACGTTTAGTTTAGTTACGTTGAGTTAACATCTGTGATTTGTAGATTCTAGTTTACAGGTTTGAAAAAATATTTTACGACTTTTGTATGTTTGTAATGAACAGTTATACTCGAGTATAATAGTATTTTTCGGTTTTTGTAGCAGTAGCTGCTTCATTTGAGAGTAGCTGTCTAAGCGGCGCACAGCAGAAGACAAATCTCACAGTCGTTGGGCCCCCACTTTTTCATGAATTTTTCTGTTTTTGTATACATGCCGTAGGTATGTAGAGAGGTGGTTTGATCTGTACGGTGCAGATAAAATTGTTTTCTTAATAAACCACTTGTCAAGTATTACCACCATTCGAAAAAATGACGTCAACATTGCAGTTCTAAAAACTTACTTTATCTGCCCTTCAGAATCCCAAAATACGTCATGTTCGAATAAAGTTTCATCGTGAATTGACCATTTTCACGAAACTTTCAGGATTCGAAAACATATTTCACGTCAATTTTTTTAAAGTCAACGTCATCTGGGATCTGGCCACCTGAATTCCAGAATAAGTCATATTTAGATAAAGTTTCATCGTTAATATACCATTTTGGAGATATTTTCACACTTGAAAATATATGTGACGTCAACTTTGTACTTTTCCAAAATGACGTCATCTGGTCTCCAAAATCCCAGAATACGTCACTGTTAGATAGAGTTTCACCGTTAATTGACCCTTTCTAAGATATTACCATCATTTGAAAATATATGTGACGTCAACTTTGCACATTTCAAAAATGACGTCATCCGGCTTTCAGAATCCCAGAATACGTCATGTTTAGATGAAGTTTTACCGTTAATACCCCACTTGCCAACTATTATCATCATTTGAAATCATATTTGACGTCAACTTTGAACTTTTGAGTATGACGTCATATGGCTTTCAGAATTCCAGAATACGACACCTTTCGATGGAGCTCCATCGTTAATAACGCACTTGCCAACTATTGTCATCATTTGGAGAAATATTTGACGTCAACTTTGCACTTTTCAAAGATGACGTCATCGGGTCTCCAGAATCCTGAACGACGTCACCGATAGAATACTTTTCTTATATTAAAGTCACGATGGTATCATATTTAAATTTTCATCGAAATCGGTCAGTGTTACCCTAAGTTACAAGACAGTTTGCATAACCGACCTGACAGAGAGAGCGAGAGAGCGTGCTAAATGGAGAGACGCAGATACTTTAATTCAAAAGAGTGTGATTTGGTGAGAAATGATATTTTTCGAAAAAAAATCTGCGCAGCTGGGGATTGAGTAGGAACACTATCATGACTCTAAAACTCAGAAAAATTGGTTCAGTTACGGTCTAGATAGTATTGTGTAAACGCCCGGAAGGAAGGAAGAACGGAAGGAAGGAAGGAAACACGACGGAAGTTGGCGCTCTGGATGAAGCGAAAACGTCATAACTTGGCTCAAACTCAACGGATTTTGTTCAAATTTGAAACACAACTTGCAAATATGCTTCAGAACATGTCCTAATCATTAAAAATTTAGTTTTGCGAATGTTAGCCTTTTTATAAGAAAACTAAAAAAACGGAGGCGCGCATTAGCCGGACCAAAGACAAATCTCGCACAGCGCTTCGCGCTGCGCGCGATTGTACTCACACACCCCCCCCCCTCCACCAAACCAAATTACTTGCATGGTATTGACCTCCACGTAAATACAGAAAACGGCCCTTTTTGAAGTTGAGACTCGATTCGACATTCAGTATATTCAAACTGAACAGACACCACCCTCAGAGAAATGGGAAAAATTGTGTGGAAAATGTAACTAACATACCAAAAACTGATTGTTCAGAAGGTACCATCGATACTGTTTCATATCAGTGGACGAATGCCAGACAATACAGTACATTCCAAATAAGTTGATCGGCAACCCTATTGCAGTAGCCAGGTGCATAGCAAACACGTAGATGTACGTGTAGTTTTCGCATTGAGGACAATTCATGTTGACCGCAGAACTGATTATATAAGACGACCAATTTCAAACTTTTCACAAAATATGGCTTTTTCACAGATTTCCTGCACTTTCTGTGAAGCAAATGGAAAAATAGGGTTTCTCATGTATTACGAGTGAAATTGCACCCCATTCTAACAATATTGGCGAATTTCACGCTATCGGGGCAAATCTGGAAGAATATAGAGAATTTCAATACGAAATATTCATTGCTCGAACCATTGAAATTTTCGATTGAAATTTTCACTATAGATATTTTGTATAGAAAATCTTCATAATAGAGAATTCCTATTGAAATTTTCTATGGTAATCAGTGGTTTGCAGCAAAACTTGTAACTACTGGAATCGAACCTGCGACCTTGCGGTTATCAAGTGAGCACTCTACAACTACGCCACAAAAGCACAAATCCAAACAGACAATTCTGCATACTCATACCGCGGAATTGATGCCGCATTAATCGGTGTATGAAGCTTCCTATCTTGCCAGAAAAAAGTGTCACAATATCGCAGCGGCTAGTGGTTCGGACTACATAACTGAGGTCGCAGGTTCGAATCCTTTCAAGGAATTTTGTTCACATACTTCGCTAATACAAACTATGAATATTTCGTATAGAAATCATTCATAGTTCAAGTTGAAACTATATTAGTGAATAATTATTCTGGTTATGAAATATTTCAATTGAAATTATTCATAATGGACAATTTCAATACGAATTCAAATCAAATGAAAAAAGGGTATTCTACTCTGATTGCACTCGAAATAAAGTTCACACATTAGTTGAGAAGGATGTATACCCCATTGCGGCTCTCCACAACTGAATGAAGGTTGCAAATCTGTTACAAAAATATACATCAAACTCAAACTTAATTGAGATGAAAACGTTCGGAACTGTAGGTTGAGATGGAACTAACTTCTCCGTCTAAAGCACCGTTCGACTGCAGTTTTTGCTAACTTCCCTCGATCCAATTGGAACCAACTTCATCACCTGCTTCCTAATTCGTCAGACCCATGCACCTGCTCGTCAACCTGATTTCAGACTCGCACGAATGGAACTTTTTTTAATAAAAGTCACGTTAGATTTTGCCCACTGGAATCAGTTCTTAGTGACACCTTTTCACACTGTAGTTTACGAAGAACTCCGCAGCATTTCGGTCACTTATCCTAACATGCCTGTTTCTTCACAGCTCGCAAGGATCATCAGGCGCGGTATCAATTTCTCAAAATCCTTATTATATATATAGTCCTTTCAATGTTTTAGTGCGTTTAAATTATTTCATTGTTATCGAAAAGATCTAAAATTAACGCAGATGTTTCTTGTTTCCTATTACAAATAATGTTGCAAGATTGATTCGACAACGGTAGAGTGAAAATTAGAAGTTTGTCATTGGAAATGTTAAATGTGTACTGTAGGAGTCTCAGTAGGAATGGTACCTCACAAACTTCTCATGAGATTCTATTGATTGCCATGCTTCAACACTGCAACAAGTAGCTCATGAGATTTTCATGAGAAACCCAAACAAATTTATTATGATCTTGGAAGGATTTATATGCCGCCACAGTACGCATGCTTGAAGATTCCGGCACCTTCATCCTGTGTCTCTCGTTTTGCACTCTGTTTCGCGACACTCGTGCTTTCGGTGAGATGTCATAGAAATAGTGTGCGGTTGAGGAGACACAGGCGGCGCAGCAATCCCTCTAATCTCACGACAAGTTTATATGAGTTTCTCATGAGATACCTCATGAGCTACTCATGAACTATCAATGTTGTAGCATAGTAATCAATAGAATCTCATGAGAAGCTCATGCGAATAGCTCATGAGGTATCTCATGAGATTTTTGAGGGATTGCTACGCCGACAGGTTAAGATGGAAAGACCGGAATTACCCTGCTTACAACTACGACCTTTGAACTGGGGATTCACTCTCAATCGGAATGGTCAAAATGCGATCCCTTTCAGTAACCAAGGTGTTTACCATGGTTATAAACGCTGTGTAATAAATATTTGTTCACATTCTACATAATTGTTGTATTCCAAAATTATTATGTATACAAGATGTACAACTCAGTGACGATAACACATATGTTTTCTCGAATTTTTATTATCGATAGAAACTCGTGATAAATATTATATGTTACAACAATAAATAATTAGTTTCAGTTAATATTAGTTTTGTGAAACTGAACAGGAAGATGAAATTATGAGATAGAAGGCAGAAAAGAGAATTATTGCGTGCGCCAGTAGAACCGTGGAAATCCCGATAGTAGAAAGGCACAGGTTGGACTGAAAAAAGACAGTTTTTATAACTTTTTTACATATTCCAAATGTTCAGCAACATGTAAACATTGATGAAAAACCACACTCATGATTCTCAGATGATTCGCAAACAGATTGTTGGCTCAGAAATCAAAAGTTCAATCAAACTTTCTTTAACACTCAGTTTAATCGTAGTGTTCAACGAAATTAATCGTAGTGTGACGTAAAACTTATCAATGAAGTAAGAGTGAGAACGACGGTCAAAAGTGAAAAAGCGTTTCTTACCTGATCAATGTCGAAATGCCGCTGCATCCAATCGATTGAAACATCGCCAGCCGGCATTATGAACTCCATCTCCGGTGTTTCTACTGAAATTTTGAACTTTGAGTTTTGTGTTTTCATTTTCTCAGAATCCTTTTCAGATTGAATTTCATGAAATCAATGCTCAAAATTCAGGAATCGGATTTCAACTGGTGCATATAACCATCGCCGTTTTATCGTCAACTAGAACACTGAACAAACTACAAACACGGCAGAATAGAAGAAAATGTAGTTATTTTCAGCTTCTTCTACAAATTTTCAATACCAAACTGAAAAGACATTTCGATATTGAGGACTAAGCACATTGAGGACCGGCTGAGGACTATACTGAAATGAATGTTGTTACTGAGATTGGTGCACGGCAAAAACTGATGTATACAGTATACCGAGTCCCATTTTTGAACATTCATATGTCGTCACTACCTTCATTTAGTTGATCCACTTCATTAGTAGGATGTGAACGACGTCTTCGTGGCGGGTCGGGACAGGTAGGGACCTAAAAATTAAATTCGTCTGAAAATGGCAAACATGAGAAGTGTAACGGAAAAGTATGATTTTTTACCCCGAAAAAGTATGTTTACACCATACTTGTTCACGTTAGGTCTCGAAAATGCTAATCGAATGTGCTTGCACTACCAGGAGTCATCTGTTTAAGTGTTTTCTAATCTGTGTATACATCAAATGCGCATACACCAGATAGTAGTTATAACAAGTGTTAGTGTATCCAGAAAACGTGACTACAAATAAAACCAACCGGACAATATTCCGCGTGTTCGTCCTTCAGTTTGACGGAGATCTGACAATCAAAGTACATGTTGTCACGATCCGCGTATTTGTACACGTGAGCCTCACGTCCGGCCACCAGGTCTTCCGGGTACTCCAAGTTGGTCAACAGGTACTTGTCCAGGGCACATCTTTAAACGATCTATCAGAACACTGAATTCGATAATGGTCCATTCTATATAATTGATCAGAAAGAAAAACGTGATTATTAAACAAAAACTTGAACCGGTCATAGATGAGGCGTGGAGAACACATTCAAGTCAAATATATTAACACATCACATATGAAAGTATAAGTACAAATGAAATATGATACAATCGAACACGCGAGGATTGCTGCATCTTTTGTCACGTGTTGAGTTGTACTTCCACGTGACTTTCCCGTAAACCAACCTGGAGTTCACGTGAATGCGGAAACATGACTGTTACCCATTTTTACAAACTTACCCATTCTTATCAAGTAGTTGAACCCTATCGCCGTTTCCATCATCTACGAAACACGAATGAACCGTCATACAAAAAGTGTCCTTCTGGTCAGACTCGCACGTCCATTTGTGGTACACCTACAGATAAATCAACTCGAATCCATAACACGATTTGCTTCTATTTGTAGTTTGAACTGAGTCGAACTTTGATCGACCACTCGAACGGCATTGTTCACTTACGATAGCACAAAACAACAATTGTTGGTTTTGTTTGCTTTCTAATGCGACCTCTATATAGCTGAAACTACAAAAAAACATAATAGAATGTTATCATTTTCACTGTAGTGCATTTCACTCCATTTCACACGTTCACACCAAACGACAGAACCTAGTTTAAAGAATTTCGTTAATGACACTCTGGAGGTAGAAACCACTTGAAGCGATTCCAAAGCGTTGTTGTGTTTCAAATCATAACTGAATAATTGTTTTGTGGTCATACTGTAGCTGTACACGACCGCGTGAAACCTACTATACAGCCGTACCATTTGCCCCACAATGGCGTGGTAGACGGGCGGTCCGGTTGGTGTTCCGTCGAGAACCTCGTATTTACAAACGGGCATATCCACTCGCTTCGTTTGCAGCGAGGGAGGGGGCATGCTGGAAATATCAAATATATTGATGAGGTTGCAAATGGAACATGTATAGCTAATCAGAAAATTGGTAATCTCAAGAGAGAATGCCGTTTCAGGGTTTTAATAATCAATCCTGTATGTTTTATCAGTGAACGTTTATTTATTTCAAAAATGGGTGAATTGTTTATGTTTAAAAAATAGATTCAATTTCTTCATATGAAAGGGATCGTTTGGTTGTGGTTGTCACGAACCCCAAATAACAACGGAACGGGATCAAACTACAGATTCACAGATTAGATTATATTTATATATGACTACTCAGAACAAGCGTCGTTGCAAAACAGTAAATTTCTGTTTATGCATCGTGGCGGTCATATATATTGATTTTCCCTCTTGTCGTCTGACGTCTCTTTGAGGCACACTATATCTCTAGATTTGTTGCAATACAGTTTCGACCAAACGCGAATTTGTAATTAACAGAGCGCTTTCCGAGTAGAGCTGTTTGATTTTTGTACGGGTTCTCCGAGGAATTACTATGATTTTTCAAACTAACCTGACTTTGATCTCTTTCTCGAGCCTCCTCTCCATTTCCATATAAAAACATTGCACTTTGTAGATTCGGTCGACTTTCGTTAGAAAGTCCGGGTGAAATGTGACAATGACGGAAGTAGAGATGAAAATACCGCGGGGGACGACCTGAAATATGAAAAAAATGTAGGTTACACTTCCAAAAATCAAAGAGAACAACAATTACTATGTTCAGTTCGGCTCGATCGATAGGATTTTCAAATATGTTACAGTTCCTTTCATAGACATAATGAAAAAGAACCAACAAGTCAAAAAAACAAAAACAAAGAGTTAACCATTCTAACAGTATTCTACAGTTTTCTGTGATGACATTCGTTGAACGATATTCGAAAATTCTCAAAATTGCTTCACCAACCGACAGTCTTCTCTCTATCCCACAGTTCTGGAACGCCAACCGCAGTGAGGCGTTGGAGGAATCTGAGACGGAAGGGGGACTGCGACAGGACGGGTCCTCTAGATGGTCTCGCACGAATACTACGCCGCGGAAGGGGTTACGCGTCGCAAATTCGACCTAAATTCGAAAATTTTTAGTAAACGCCTTGTTTCAGATTCCTGTAAACATCAAGTGGTAGTTCGATCCGATAATGTTTCCACACAATTACGACACTGCGAAACGATTTTCGTGTCGCTAGTTCTACCTAATTTCACAACTTGAGTGACAAAATTTCGTAGAAAACCTCTAAATAGGTAGTTTCCTGCATGAGTTTCAAGTAGAGAGCAAATCTGAATTTGATCAGAAAAAAACAGAGTTATAGTGCTATCAAAAAATGATGGAAGAAAACAACACCGAGAAGCAGGATCCATCATTTTATTTGTAAAAACTAGGTACATGTATGCTGAAGAGCGTTGATTAGTGTGAGAACGATTTAACTACAGTATACTAGAAGTAAATTGAATGGTCACGTAAAGTTAGCATTCTAATAAGGAATTCTGAACCTTGTCGTTTCACGTTTCCGAGTTCTGCTGTGTTGAACATGTTTTATGACGCAACTCACGTTCAAGTGGTTATCTCCGCAATCAACCATTGGGTCTCCGACAATTGCGTTGTCATCATGTTGGCAACTGACCAAACACTGAAAAACGCGAAAACTCAGACAATCCCACCCAATTGGCAAGACATTTTTAGCAACCCCGACGAGAGAGTGTGCAGATCAGAGAGTCGCAGACTCTTTCAGACTGCCTGCCGTTCTATGAACTTTTAACTCCCATGATCAAACTTTTGTAGCTTAAATGAATTCATTTTTGTAGTCTCCGGTACGAATTGTTTGGAGTTCAAAAGTAGCACTCACCACAGTGCACAGAAGTTGAAACAATCTCAGTTGCCAAGACATTGTAGTTTTCATTCACCTGAAAAATGTTTTAAAGAATCCGTCCCGCTTTAAATTTGACTTTCGAGTTAACAATCTGACCTTATGGCAAATGAAAAACCATTATCAAATATATATACTTTTTTATTTCTTTCTTGCTTTGTTTTCTCAGAAAAGCGGCTAACGTAATGACACCGATAGGGGAGTTGCGTACGGGGTATGCTCAAAATAGCCTATAGAAGTGCACAAATAATTTTAAAACACTCTATCACCTACGAATACACAATTAGAGAATACAAAATGAAAATAAATTTGCATGTAAATGAACCAAGTCAAGTTGCGTCACAGTGAAAATGTTCATGTCCTATTCTTTATTGCTTGATGTTATGCAAATTTTCAATCAGAAATTTTTCATGGTCTATGAGAAGACTTTAAAAAACTTTGTTCAGCTTTTTGAGTTTTTCGTGAAAGTCTAATTATAGCGGAACGGTTTCTTTAAGAAAAAAGTTATTTTTTCTATTCATCAAAAAATTTAGAACATCAGTGTAATAGTTGTATTTTCCTCTATTGTCCTGACACTTCGTTACGTTTAGCGATCTAGACAAATCTTGATTGGGTCCCATACAACATTCTAGTGTACTAGTTTGCGCATGTTTACTCCGTTCTGGAATGATTTGTACCGAGAAACAGCTCCACCAAGATAGATCACGGTCCCCATAACATAGTTTGAGGGAAAATTTAGTGTATGCGAACAACACAGGGGAGAAGTACTGCAATTTACTGTGAAACATAAGAAAATGGCGGAAAACCATGAATAGACAAGTTTATGGATCGCTCGTTAAGTAACTAGTTCATATTTTCAGATGGTAACAAATGAATTCATGCTCACGTTAAACATATACAACTGTTTTTCTAAAAAGCTCCCCTCAATCCGAAGATGAGAGAGTTATGCTCTCATCCCTTTGGGGACTCAGTTTATTCCTAACATCTTGTAAAACTTCTTGTTCTATGTTTTATATATGCAGGAATAAATAAATAAATAATACACTACACAAGCACACCAATGTTCCCAAACATGCAATAGTTGGTACACGAAAGTATGAACGTTTTACTTGAGAATTTATTTTGTCCATAGACTGAAGATGGGGGATTTTCGCTGTTCAATCAACGTGAAACGAGTAAAACCGACAACTATTCAAAAATGTTCACAAATCTACGTGAAAACGTCAATTAAACAAAGAACACGTGAAATTATCGAAGAAGAATTATTCCGCTTGTACTTGGTAAAAACAATGAAGTGCATAATCGCTGATGTTTCTTCATTGTCATGTTTGATTTAGTTACAAGAATATACAAACTCAAATGTGTCCCTTGAAGGATAATAGTTATGAGTGAGCGTATTCGGCTTTCCGCATATGAACATAGATTCAAGAGGCGATAAAACCAGATAATAGGAGCGTAGATTCGAGATTGAGAGGTCGCCACAAATGAACGGGAAAGTTTTGTTATGTTAAATTGAATATATTTACATTAATAAAAAGATTATCATCAAATATAAGGAATTCCTTTCAAGGAAACAGAATAAACAGTTTGTTATGTCTTATGTTAATCACAATGAATCTGAATAAACATCAATCACCTGTGAGTTACAAATAGAAATGTTTCTATTTACCAGTCAGTTCTTGCAACGATTGGGAGATAAACGAAAAGTTTATTTATGTTGATTGAGATGTATTTCTATTAGTGAGCACCTATTTACAAGTCCTGCGTTGTAGAGAGTAAAAATACGGTTCAGAGTACGTATGCTAGAAGATCCCGGCTTCTTCATCCCATCCTGCGTCTCTCACTCTGCCTCACTGTTTCTCGTCTCTTACATCCCGGCGGGATGTAAGAGCGGAGAAATAGCGTATGGTTGAGAAGACGCAGGAAGAGATGAAGGTGCCGGGATCTTCTAGCATACGTACTCAGAGTATTGTATAACCTAAGTACACATTCGGAAATTCGCAGTTTTTCTCCGAGTTTCGTAGTTTCGCAGTCCTTCTCCAGTTTATTTTTTTATTCGAAGTTAACTTTCATAGACTCGGAAACTTTTTCACATTGTAGTTTGAACCTGGGGGATTATTATCTCATTGATGATAATATTGATAGCGTTTATAATTGATACAATCATATTGATATTAATAAAATCACGTGAAACATGTTAGACACAGCAGAACTCAGAAACGTGCATTGACAAAGTGCACAATGCCTCATTAGAATGTTAACTTTACGTACCTATTAGTATTATTTATAATATACGATGTATCTCTGCTCTTTCAAAAAGCCGATGTTCGCGAACAAATGCGCGAAACCGGAGAGCAGAAAAGGAAGATCGTGGGATATTCTATGTGAATAAGAGGAAACATGTGATCTACGCTACAGTAGACTAAAACCACCCATGCTCAAGTTCCCTTTTCATATTATCTGTCCCTTAAATTTTTTTCATTCAGGTTTCTCTCATGTCTAATATATAATAGCTGTCGTGTCACAAACATCCGTTATCTCTGCGGGCGTCTTCCAAAAAGATTTATCAGTTCGTTTTCTGGTATGCATTAATATCATGTGTTCTGTTCTTCACATACGATTGGAAAGAAGCACACTAAACCCAATAACAAATTGTACGTGAAAGTCATACACTGTTATTCAGTTCGTTGGTGATAGCGGCTGAAGTTCCGGAGAGAGCCATTCCCCGTTCTTAAATCGTACATGAAGCGAGAGCTTAAGAAAACATCATGTGATACAATGTGCCAAATACATGAATGTGTTGAGTAATATATTACAAATGAACACTCATGCTATGATACTGTACTTCACCTAAACGTATTCCAGTAGGAACGTATTCTTCATAAACCTTGTTCAATTCCGATGCATCGACAAAATCGCATCTTTATTATAATGCAAACACATAAAATAGTTTGAATGCCTCTGAAAAAAGTTTGTTGGAAAGAGATTAATATTCTAACTCTGAAATATCTCGGTGGGGAGCTAGGTGTGTCAAATAATGCTGCAACAATCATTTTCTGATGTGTATTTTTTGTTTGGTTACGACATCATAGTCGCCAACATTCGCGCTGAGCTTACAAAAACATTTCGACCCGAACTTTTCGTAAGAGTTTCGCCTGCATTTTTAGCAGGCGGCGTAGCAATCCCTCCAACCTCATGAGAAACTCATATGAGTTTCTTATTAGATACCTCATGAGCTTCTCGTGAACTCCCAATGTTGTCGCATATCTATCAATAGAATCTCATGACGAGCTCGTGCGAATAGCTCATGAGGTATCTCATGAGATTTCTAAGGAATTGCTACGGCGCCAGGTGTGATCAGGTGATTGGGCAACCTCTGGCGGCGTAGCAATACCCACAAAAGTTCATGAGATCACCTCATGAGCTATTAGCACGATCTTCTCATGAGATTCTATTGATTGCTATGCTACAACATTAAGAGTTCACGAGTTTCCTCATGAGGTATCTCATGAGAAACTCATATGAACTTCTCATGAGGTTGGAGGGATTGCTACGCCGCCTGTTCAACATGTGAAACAGACGAAAATGTGCGCATGGATTAGTTTGCTTTCAACTTATGATCATTATGAACACCGACCGAATTGTGGCCACCTTGAACAGATTTTTGACCTCTATTTCTGTTTTTTTTTCATTGTTGACCCCTAAGTCTTCCAACTTAACAGAACTTTGAACATTTTTGTCTAATATAGCAGCTGTTGTTTCACATACATACGTTGTCTCCAACTCGGTCTCCGGAAAATATTTATCAGTGATTTTGGGCGTCTCCTCATCTCTATTTTTTGTCTCATAAAGATAAGAGAAACACCAACTAACCGAACATAGGTCACGACTGGAAGATCATGGCACAAAAATTTACCCCTTATTAGAAATATGTAAATATGGAGTTACACAGTTAACACTAAAATGTTCATCTACCGTGTTGTGATGTAAAATGGAATGCATAATTCTATGTCTTGCTAACATTATTTATTTTTGTTGTACTAGGACTACGCCTCCATTTTATGTGGTAGTGTTTTGTTTCGGGCTGGTTTGAGAAGGTTTTTGTAATATTGTCGTCATTTTCGAGTTTTTCACGTGAATAAACTCGGTGTGTCCCAAACGTGGGTGAACTAAAGAAGCCGCATGTTAGGAAAAACGAATACAACAAAGCAAGAGAGGTATACTAGAAGTAAACTGAATAGTCAAGCTAACTGGGCATTCTAATGAAGCATAGTGTGTCATTGCACATCACTGATTTCTGCTGGTTTCGTTTCAAGTGTTTAAAGTGACTATGCAAGTAACAGACTAACAGTACAGTTGAAAGTTATATGTATGGTCATGGTGTTTTGTGACTGTCAGAAGAACAGTATTCATAGAAGTGGAAACTCAAGAGATACGGTCCCGTCCCTTCATAAGAATGTTCTTCATGACACATGCTGGAACAACAGTGGGCACATATCACCAAAAGGAGAGTTTATGGTCGTTTTTGTAGCTGGCCCGTACGGTGTGTTACCCAAATGACGTAAATTTATGAATTTGTCGAACAACAACTGAAGAACACAACCAGGTAGAAATCGCCGAGAACAGTTTATTTGAACACATGCCAATTCACAAAAAAAAATTTAAAAAAATAAGTGCGTCTAATCAATAATCCAAAATCAATCGGAACGGTCACCGAGCAGCTCTAACTATAAAAAGGCACAGTCCGAAACTAGGCTGTATGTGGACTAATTTCCGAGACTTTTTAAATAAACGTGAAAAAAGAGAATTTCGATAACTTCCAAAAACTTCTTTATAGTTCGTTTCATTCCCACTGAGACCCATTGGCATCGTGCCAATATATTTGGAAGACTATTTATTAGAGCAAACGTAAATGTTGGGGAGACATTTTTCGTTCACGTGTTCTCATGAAACTGGACAACCGCTAACAAAAATTTGCAGTGGTTTGAAAAACACTAAAGTAGTGGAAAATAGCCGTGAATATTCATTGGCACGCTGCCAAGTCTCAGTAGGAATGACCAGAACTATATCTAGTCGTCCTCTTCTAGACTTTCGATCCAGAGCTTGATCGAGAGGTCTGAGTCTCCACCTTCGTCGTTCATTATCGCCGCTTCCCGGAACCGGTCGCCGTCTTCAATCAAAATCAGATCGTCATCTTCGTCTGAAAGGGAGAAATATAAAGAAGACATATAATAGTAAAGTGAGGATATATAAAAACAAAGTATAGTATCTTTAGGTAAAAGTGAAATAAAATTAAGAGAACCTAGAGTATACGTGTGTGAAGTCATGTTACCTAGGCATGTTTAACATCACGCCAGAACAAAATCCATGGTCACTACAAGCAAAGAAAACAGTGAATCTGAAAGTCTGCTTGTTGGTTAAAGAAATACTCGTGAATGTTCGAAATAGTACTGTACAAAGTTATCGATAGGTGAAACGGACTATAAATCGTCTGTTAAACTCCGTCCGCCCCATGTCCAAGGCGAAGACATATTGACTGAATAAAAAACTATTCAAAAACTGGCTCTCGTCAATGATTATCTGAGGTAGGCCGAAAAAAACAGACCACGCCCCCCTTCAAGTTCCCCTCTAATTTCTCCAGGTTCCGTCGAGTTGTAGGTTGTATACTCTGTTTCACCGATCGGTGACCTTTCACAGTAGTCCATCAAATATTCAGAAGGCTTTTTCTAATGGATATTTCATTGTGTTGGTTCCAAACTTTAGGAGTTTGTAGTAGTGAAGGTGCAGAAGACCCTACCGAAATTTGAAGAAAATCTAAAAAGGCCAACATACCAAACTTTGACCTGGGAGCTTGAGCGTATTACTAGAGAAGGTTATATGTGGATGGAACAAACTATAACATCACCTTTGTATTTCATGGAGAAACTGTTCGTGCCCAATACTTGTTCGATTTTAGTTTGTACAGAATTATACGCTCCTTGAAGACGCCTGCTCGTATTCTATAATGAGCAAACCATAAAAAAAACAGCGTACTATAATTACAGAAATTGAATTCATTTACAGACTGGTTTCCATTTATTTGTTTATTTAAAGGAGATCACAATGGAAAGCTAGTTTAGGTACCCCGGGGTACCAAAACATAACGTTGGGCCCGCCAAAACAGGCTAAAACATGTGAACCGTATGCAAATTAGGTTCGTTAGTTTGAAATGAAAACTGTATATATCGTTTGCACTTTAGCAGCTCTTACATATGAACTTTCATTTCTGCTTCCCTTTAACGAACAATAATTACGGTGAATTAAGTTGGTAGGTGTTCGCGAATGTATGTTGCCTCCTATTAATTTATATCCAAACCTTGCATAACTAGAAAACAAACCCATTTGAGCTCGAACTTTCTAATATCACCCTCGTAGACCCATTTCACGTGAATGACGTAGTTACTCATAGACTGTAATTGGAGTAAATTATAATATTCATAAAAAATAACGTGGAGAGCATAACAACTGGAGATTCCGAGTTCTAGCGAATACATTATTGTTTTCATGAAAATATACTGTGGTTGTAATCATGAGATTAGATACACGTAAACGTTATCAACAAGTAGGTGAACTTGTGTTGTTAGAGTAATAAAAGTGAGGTGTGATATGGTGGATAGAAAAATACGTTGTTCATGTTCATTGCGAATGCAACAAATATGAAGTACTCCTTGGAATCATATTTCTGACATATAATCTCTCAGAACCATTTCACAGGCGGGGGGGGGGGAGGGGGGGGGTATATAGCAATCCTTCCAGCCTCATAAGAAAAACATATGAGTTTATCATGAGAATCTCTCCAACATCCCATGAGCTACTTATGTTGGAGCACAGCAATCAATCGGATCTCATGAGATGTTCGTGAAATATTGCTCATGACGTATCTCTTGAGGGATTTCTACCGCGCCAGGTAGACCATAATATATTGAAGGAAATGAAACGACTATTTCCGATCAAAAGTCACACTTCATAAAGTAACATGAATTTTCTGAAAAACCGCATCTCGGAGAAAGACAATACCAAGTGTTTATCGGTTTTCAGCGCTAATTATGATAAGAGAGATATGGCCCGTTTTCCTTCCTAACAACTGAAGTTTGGGTCAGGAAGAGTTGTCCATTCAAGAAGTCTGTTAACTTTATTTTGAAAAAAAAACTAAAAGCTGTGATTTATTGTTCTAGTGTATTGAAGAAGGGCGAAAATGTGCACCAATCTTGTGTCAACGGTCCTTTAAACTGCAATAGAAAAATGTATTGCAGTTTAAAGGACTGAACCTTTGCGATTGGACCACATAATAGTCCTTCTTTAATTTCAAAAGTGTACAAAACTAAAAGTACCCTATCTAGTTAGTGGCGAACACCCAGCGGCAAGCAAGAATGCACCGTGTGCGTTGCCAATCCCGCTGTGTTTGTAGTTTGACCTCTAAAATTATTGTGTTGAGATCAAACTTTGAGATCAAACTACAGCGAAGATTTCGTCACTCTTTATTACATGCAGCTTGACCAATATGCGGAGGGGTCTTTTTTTACTTTTGCTCAATATGAACATTCTTTGGTGCCTTCTCTGCGGGGTTTATGTTATGACTAATATGTCCAATGTGAACAGTTGCCCCTTGAAAAAGAATGGTTATCTTTAGATCCGTCTTCGAAAAGAAATTATCAGTACTTTTTCTGATGTTCCTATCATTTTTATTTGTTCCGTTCCGTTCTTGACAAAAGATAAGAGAAAGAACGACAAGCGACTTTCAAATTTTGTTATCAGAATAGCCTATTGAAACAATAGTGAACATTTATATCCTACATTGGATTGTCTAGTTGAATCGTCTCAACTCAAAAAACGACTATTGGGCCCTGAAATTTGGGTGATCGAGCACACGCGGGCCGAAAAGACCCTAAAATGGTCGCGACTCTGATATCGACTGCGATTTTTGTACGCTAGGGTGAGCGGAAGACGAAATTTTGAGAATATTTTTTTTCGACGACATTCAACTTTAAAGAGGCTCTAGTAGGCCCTGATAGGGTGATTTCGGCTACTCAAATTATTGCGGGCCTCGAAGGAACATTTAAAGCCTGTGACATTTCACCTATGACTGTTTTAACTCGGGAATAGTGTTGAGGGGACGTAAAAATTGTTTACATCTTTAGTAAGAATAGTAACCTGATTCATTTCGACACAAGCCAACTATATCACATTGTATCACCAAAATTCACACCAAAATTGTCTTGAAAATACAAAGATCTACATGTCTGCAAATGTTACGTTCATATAGTTCGTTTCACCAATCGATAACTTTGAACAGTAATGTTGCGAACATTCACGGGTGTTTCTCTAACCAACAAACATACTTTTAGATTCACTGTTTTCTTGGCTTGTAGTGACCAGTATGGAGAACAAAATCACGGAGTTTAAACTATTCACAATACCAACAATATATGAAAAATTTACTTGAAAGATTCACAATCGTACTATTGTTGCATGAAACAGACTACAACAATCACACTGAGTATCATTATTTGCGTAGTTTCACGTAGAGTTTTATCGAGGAGGTCTCCTTGTCTTCGTCATAGTTTTCTTTCAGAAAATCAGCCAATTCGTCTCTGTCTTCGACTACTATGAAATCCCCCTCCTCATCTGAAGGCAACTACATTTTGTGACCAATTTTTTATTGTAGTTTGACATGTTATTTCAATGAAATGTATTCATTTGAACGTTCACTGCCAAAGTCTCAGTGGGAGTAGCAAGACCTATACACATCACTTCAAATGTCGGTTGGCGGTAGTTCAGTTTCTCAAGAACACGGAAATACAAAATGACTTCAGAATACTTCATCCGAAAATCTTGGCACGATGCCAATGGGTCTCAGTAGGAACGAAACGAACATTATAGTGCTCACATTTTCAAACTGGACTCGTTGGCAGCGTGCCAAACTTTTTGGAAGACTGTTATTTAGAGAAGACATACATTTCGCAGAGTTTCCCTGAATACGAATTATAACTAAGGGGAAGAACTCTTTACATGAATTTCTATTATTTTGAAACTTTTGAACATGTTCAAAAACTGCCTTGAAATTTCGGCAAGCTGCCCAAGTCCAGTTGGGAAATGTGCGAACTATACACTCTCTTTACTAAATGAAATGTAAATAGTAAACAGTTTTGCTTATTTATAAACACATAAATAGTACAAACACTATTTATATGTGTGGGAGCTTACCTTTTACTGCAATGGAGAACTTGTCGGTATCCAGCTCATCCTCAATCTTATCGTTTACCATATCATATGCGCTAATGAGATCATCGGCCGAACTGTTGCACCAACGGCTTTTCTAAAAGTTCTGTAAGTTTTTCTACAACATAAGTATAGTGGGTGCCAGATTTATAAATGTCTGTCTCTTGCCGGAATCGAACCTGCTAGCAAAAGATTCGTAGCAGGGCGCGAACCACTATTACAGGACATAACCGGCAAGCTCTGGAATCAAAGTGCGTGCGTTCGTACAAGCGGAAAGGAAGATATACAGTACCCTCTCACCTTTCCGTCGGCGACGAAGTTTTCAAACACTTTTTTTTCGATAGGATCAGAATCAGATGCAAAAATGTTAACGATGTTTTTATGTAACAAATAAAATTGTGTACCGTTACAATAAGGGCCTCACTAATAGCAATGAACGATCGTTTTCAACGGCAATTCCGTAAGTCCCTTTTCAGACCCCTGAGTACGTATGCTAGAAGATCCCGGCCCCTTCATCCCATCCTGCGTCTCCTCAAATATACGCTATTTCTCTGCTCTCACTTCCCGCCGGGATGTAAGAGACAAGAAATAGTGAGGCAGAGTGAGAGACGCCGGATGGGATGAGGGTACTGCGATCTTTTAGCATACGTACTCAGAAGTCAGAAATCTAAACAAACCACACTGAGAGTGAACTGTCTAACATCACCACGATAGACCCACTTCACACGTACGGCAATGGGCATACTCTTCTGAAAATTGGAGTATTTTGTTCTGTTTTAACGTTAACAGCTCACATGCAGTTATGTAGCAGTAAAATGTTTAGCATATCGGTTATTGCTTGTAACAGATTAAAAACGGTCCGCTCCGTATTTCAAATTCCGTACATTAAACCATGCCATGCTCAAATGTTTTGTGAAAAAAGTTCACAAATTAGTGCGGTCAGAAGAGAGTATAATGAAACAGTGTTCATTCCATGACGAAAAATACAATTTCGGAAAAAAAGAGCAATGGAGAAAGAAAGTAATAAGAAAAAATCGAAACTCGAAATGATTTGTTTTTTTTAAGATTGGACAACCCTAAAATACCCCGTATGGTCTTGCTTTGAGAAGAGCGAACCCTATTTATCGGTTTCCAATGAAACTAATGATAACGAAGGGGCGGCTCTGGCCTAGGGTTTCGCTGAGAAAGAGTTAAAAAGTTCGGACTATGAATAAAAGATTGATTCATGAACGTTAGATAGCCAATTTCGAAATGGTTCCCTCTAAAACTGAAGAATGAAGATGTCTCTAACCTGAAGCGAATGATAAACATCGGCTATATGTTAGTCAATGGCAGAGTCACGTGAAACATGTGAAACACAGCAGAACTCAGAAACGTGCAATCATAGTTCCTCATCAGAACGCTAACTTTACGTGACTTTTTCATTTTCTTCTAGTATGACTTAGAAATGAAATGTGTAAAGTTTACATGACCAAGATCAGTTTAAAAAATTTTATTCCACAGATTTGTCAAAATTTCACTATGGAAATGATGATTGTCCAGTTTTTTTGTGTTGATTCATGTAATTTTTGGCAGTACCTGTGTTATCCATTCATCTTCCCTCCACTCCCCGAGTTGTTTTGATGAGCCATTTTCCTCCACCCTCTTATTTTTTAATCTTCGTAGCGGATTATTTTTGAATCAAAAGCTCGTGTACATAGCTGAACCGTCACAAATTTCTCATTATCGAAATTGTCGTATCCTTTACCACAGTTCCTTCTCTGTCAAGGAAGTTACTTGAATGAATAAACTACTCAGATACCCTGCGTAGTTCATTGTGACTCATAAATCTAGGAAGTGGGTTCCTGAAATCGAAAACTACAGAATACTATCAATCTCTACAGATGAACTGAGTTACAATAGACAATATGCTCGTACTGTTACATCGGTTAGAAAATCTAAGTTTTCACTGTTCCATTGTCAAGTGGATAGCATCTTTCGTAATTGAAAGAACGTTTCAAGTGACAATCGGAAAAGCAGAGTCTAAGGTTCACCGAATAAGTAGTGGAGTTCCTCAAGGCGGTGTACTTTCCCTCGTCCTATTCAGCATTTACACCCGTGAAGTACCCGATTTGCTTTCGGTTGGTGCAGTCAGTTGTAAAGTGTTCGCGGACGATACCAAAATCTATCAGAGCTTTTCACCTGATCCAACTACAGATCACCTTCAGACTGCCATGAATGAAATGTATCAGTGGTCACAAGACTGGCAATTACCGTTATCAGTGGAAAAAACAGAAGTGGTGCACATAGCTAAACATAATCCGAGAAGGAACTATAAAGTTCTGGAACCGATATAGAAAAGACCAGCACTATGCTAGGATATATTGTGAATGAATCACTCAACTTCACTGACCATTGTAAGAAGATATGTAGACTTGCTAAGAGAAGAACTTTCAATATTTTCAAAACATTGAAGGTCAAGAAACAAGAGGTTCTTGTCAAGCTGTACAAGACTTATGTACGCCCTATTGTAGAGAGCGGTTATACCGTATTTAACTCGGATAGAGGTTCTGTCAAGTCACTTGAATCGGTTCAAAACGATTTCACTAGGAAGTTGTTTATGAGAAAAGGTGGATATACTTATTGTAGGGTACCCTCATCTGAAATACGTAATAGAATTCTAGGACTGAAATCTCTCCTCAGTCGCAGAGATAAGTTCGATCTACTCATGGTTCATAAAATCGTTACCGGTCAAATAAGGCTGAAATCCTCCGACTTTTATAGTTTTCCCAATCGAAAACTAGAGGAACATCTTCAAAACTGAGTTTTCCCATACCAAAATCAAAATTGCGTCAACAATTTTTCTCTGTGCGAGCAGGATCGAAATATTTGAAACTATCCAAAAAGAAAAGTTTGCCATTTTCCGTTGCTAGTTTTAAACGTTTTATATCATAACAATTTGACGTTTGTATTATACTACTGTGTTACTTCTACTGTATTTAACTGTTGTTCCATCCTGTGATTATTATCCCCAATTTGTAACGTACGTGTACAATATTATCTCCACAGTTTGATTTATCATCTTTCAAGTTATCTTTTTCCAGTTATGTCTCAGTTTTTCACACGCTTCACTTGCGTAATAAATTCATTCATTCATTCATTGATGCTCGTACATCAATCATTAATGTATTGTTCTATTGTAGCGCTCGCAGGGTTATGTCCGTATTCGAGGTATTCTGAAAACATTTTAACAAGGAAAGAAAAACATGGATATAACTAGTAAATAAAAAAGCGCGATTGAGTTCAGTAGTGATTTTCGGGTGAAAACATGTTATTAGAGGATTTGAACCGGCAACTGAAAGTGAAGATTGTTGTTTTCATGATTCATATAAACAAACTTATGTACAGCCTATTTCATTCGTTTTGTGACTTTATTGTGAGTTTTCCTA